>JALJCO010000452.1:0-600000 GCA_023101725.1 Atherinomorus stipes
AATAGCAGGTTAAAATTTGACATTGATGATGTAATCAGAGATCCAGAAGGCAGATTTATAATAGTCACATTAACTGTTCAGAATCTTAAGGTATGCATTGCAAATATATATGGACCAAACGTAGATGATCCATTATTCTTTGACTCATTTTTCTCTGCTTTGCATAACTACTCTGATAGGGCGGTATTATTGGGCGGAGACTTCAACATGGTATGTGATCCAGGTATGGACAGGCTCAGTACAGCAGGACATAACAAAATATGGCATTCATCGGATATCGTTAAGCAGTACATGAAGGATTTCGGCCTTTGTGATGCATGGCGATCTCATCACCCCACCACGAGACAATATACCTTCTTCTCCTCAGTTCATCATTCCTACTCTAGATTAGATTACTTCTTAACCAGCAGCTCACTGATGAGTGAAATCTCAGAAATAGAAATCCACCCAATAACCATCAGTGATCACGCACCAGTATCATTAACTCTGAGAAATAAAACTATTAAACCAGCAACTAGGAGTTGGAGATTTAATACATCATTACTGAAAGATCCTGAGTTTATCAGCTATTTTAAAAGAGAATGGTCCATTTATCTAGAGAACAACGATGTACCAGAAACTCCAGCATGTGTCCTTTGGGAAGCAGGTAAAGCAGTAATGCGAGGAAAAATCATTTCCTTCTCTTCCCAAAAAAAAAAAAAAGGAAGCTGCAAGAATCTCAGAATTAGAAGTTAGAATTAAATCACTAGAAGACGCCTACCAGGTCTCTCCGGAGGAACACATGCTGAATGATATAAGGAAATTCAAGCTCGAGTTAAACAAAATAATAGACCAAAAAACACAATTCTTAGTTCAAAGACTTCGTCTAGAAAACTTCGACCATGGTAACAAGTCTGGCAAGCTTCTAGCTAATCAGTTAAAAATAAATAAGGAAAAAGCAACAATCTCCTCTGTTAAAGACTCAGAAGGAAGTATCAGCCATGATCCTGACCAGATAAATAACACTTTTAGAAACTTCTACAGAACACTATATAAATCACAAATAAACCCCACAGATGATGATATTAATCAATTTCTTAATAGTATCATTCTTCCAAAACTACAACAAGAAAATATTACGGTTTTAGATTCACCCCTCTCAATAAGTGAATTACATGACGCTCTGCAACATATGCCCAATAATAAAGCCCCAGGCCCAGATGGGTATCCGGTCGAATTTTACAAGGAGTTCTGGACAATTCTGGCTCCCACTTTTTATAGAATGATACTAGAGATAAAAGAGAAACAGAAAATACCACCAAATATGAATTCAGCAAATATCACCGTATTATTAAAACCAGGTAAAGACCCGACACTTCCAGCTAGTTATCGGCCAATCTCATTAATAAATGTAGATCTTAAGATAATCAGCAAAGCACTCGCTAAAAGGATAGAAAAAATAACTCCTCTGATAATACATCCTGATCAAACTGGTTTTATTAAAGGTCGACATTCTTCTACTAACACACGCAGGCTGATTAATCTAATAGACTATGCTACCATTCATAATCTGGAATCTACTATCATCTCGTTAGATGCAGAAAAAGCCTTCGATCGTGTTAACTGGAAATTCCTGTTTGCAACATTAAATAAATTTGGTTCTGGTCCTTATTTCATAGACTGGATAAAAATACTTTATAACAACCCTAATGCATGTGTGAGGACCAATGACCAAACTTCTCCAAGTTTCTGTTTACAGCGAGGCACCAGGCAGGGCTGCCCGCTCTCCCCTTCACTTTTTGCCATTTTCATTGAACCACTAGCAGCCGCTATAAGACAGGACAGAGATATTAAAGGGATCCCCGGCAAAAATCTAGAACATAAAATAAGTCTTTATGCAGACGACGTACTGCTTTTCCTCCAGAACTCAACATCTCTCTCCCAGACAATCACATTGATCAATAAATTCTCAATGATATCTGAGTACTCTATTAACTGGACCAAGACTACAGCTTTATCTGTTAATTGTACTTTACAAAACATCCCTAACACCACAATACAGTCTGGTAATATCAGATATTTAGGAATAAATATTTCTCCACAACTTTCAGAGTTAATAAAGTTAAATTATGTCCAGCTATTAAAGTCAATAGAGGAAGATCTCACGCGATGGAAGCACTTACCCATATCACTCATGGGGAGAGTTGCTACCATCAAAATGATGGTTCTACCGAAAATTAACTACTTGTTCTCAATGATACCCACCAAACCTTCCTCTAGTTGGTTTAAGTCACTGGACTCTCACATTTCCAAATTTCTTTGGAAAAACAAGCCATCACGTATCAGTTTAAAAACCTTACAACAGGTAAAAGACCGGGGAGGGTTAGACTCACCCAATTTCAATTATTATTTCCTAGCAAATAAGCTACAATTTATTTCCAAATGGCTGAAACCTACCCATCTAGATGAACCGTGGCTAGACACAGAACAAGCATTATGTGGGGATCTGGATGTCTCTGATTTGCCGTTCATCAGTTCAGCAGTCAGATCTCATAAATGCTTTAAAAGTATCAACATCTGCTCTACTCTGAAAGCATGGTGGGAATTCCTGAAATTAACCGAGTCTTCTATTATTCCATGTAAACTCACACCCATCTGGAATAACCTGGATATTTTACAAAACAAGAAAATGATTAATTTTGTGCATTGGAAGGATAAAGGAGTTAAACAATTACAACATATCATTGAAAATGGAAAATTCCTGTCATTTAATACACTTACCTTACAATACGGGATCAGTAGTACTAAATTCTTAGAATACCATCAACTTAAATCTATATTAAGCAAAAAATATACCTCTAACCAACTGATCCTGCAGACTCCGGTCAGGGTAGCAGAATTCCTGAATCTCTCTATCCCCAAACTACTGTCGAAAATATATAGATTATTATTAAAACTGGATGATTCAATTTCCCTTCCAACATCGAAGTGGGAGGCTGACTTGTCCAGAACCCTTAACCAAAACACATGGACACAGATATGTTTAAACACGTTCCTAATGACTAAAAACTCAAATATGCAGTTGATACAATTCAAGGTTTTACACAGAGTACATTACACAGGACAGAGGATGTTCAAGATGGGTCTGTCACCTTCAAATATTTGTTTGCACTGCAATGAGAATACAACAGACAATTATCTTCACGCCTTGTGGTCTTGTCCACCGGTCCAGAGGTTTTGGCTTCAGGTATGTGATGACCTGTCAACGTGGCTCAGGTGTAACTTTCCTGCAAGCCCCGCACTGTGTTTACTGGGGGACTTGGATGAGATCAACACGGTAACCAACTATGCACATATGATACTTACTGTATTATGTATTGCAAAGAAAACTATCTTGGTAAACTGGAAATCCAAAAATAATCTGAGCATTAGCCAGTTTAGGAATTTCTTAGTAGACCATATCAGTATTGAGACGATGTCTGCCTCCTCTAAGAACCAGTTAGATGAATTCCACTCCCTCTGGTCCCCTGTGATTAGCTCCATCACTTAACGTTGGTGTAGGAGAGCCGCCTCGGCGATGTGGGGGTTGGGTGCCGGCGAGTGCTTGATGGCTATGGATCCCTGGCGGTTGACTTGGGGGGGGGGTCTGGGCTGCCTCGCCGCTGGGGCGGGGCTGTATCCAGCCCGATGGGGGGCATGGGGGTCAGCGGTTGGGGCTGCTCTGCGGCGGTGGGCGGGTCGCTGGTGGGGCCCTGGCCGGTGGCTGTCGGCTGGCGCCGGGTGGCCGGGGTCGTCCCGGGGCGGGGGGGCGGGGGGTCCTGGGCCCCGGTGCTCCGGGGTGGCCCCTGCCTCCGGGGCCGGGGGACCCGGCTTGGCGCTGGGGGGGGGGCGGGCCGGCGGGACGTGCCTCCTCTGGATTTGGCCGGTCCTCACGACCTGGTGACGTCTAGTCACTGCGCCGGGGGCCGGGGCGCCTCTGCTGTGTGCGTGCGGGTGTGTGTGCTGGTGGGGGTGTGTGTGTGGTGGGGCTGGGGGATGTATCGTTGTCGTGTCTGTGTCGGGATGTGGGCATCCGGGATGTTGGTGTCGCGGGAGCGGCTATGTGGGGGGTGTGGATTTCCCCTGTGCTTGTCCTGCGTGTGGGGCTCTGGGGGTCGCGGACGGAGCTGCGCTTTCCGCCGGGGTGCTTGGTTTTCGGCGGACCCGTGGTCGTGTTGTGTCGTATCGATGTTGGGGTGTCTGGCGTGGCTGTCGGGGTGTGGGGTTTGGTCCATATCGTTCAGCTCTAGTGTGTGGAGGTGGGGGGTTGCGGGGTGGCCGGGTCTTTTCCACGCCGGGTGCCTGTCCCGCCCGGCCGCTGTGTCGGTTGGGGCTGGCCTGCACTGGTGGTCTCGTGCGGGTTGGTCTCGCGTGGTCCGGGGGCTGGGGGCGGTGGACTTGTGGCGTGGGGGGGCTGGTGGCCCCGTGGTCCCCGTCCTTGGTATGTGTGGGTGGGTGTGTGACTGGAGGGGGGCGTGAATGCGGTTGTGTGTGTGTGTGGCTGCCTGTGGGGGTGTGTGGAGATGGGTGGGTGGGTGGGGGTGCATGGATGATGGGTGTTTGGGTGTGGGGGTGGTGGTGCATTGGTGGGGTTTGTGTGTGTCGGGTTGGGGGGGCTTGGGTGGGGAGCGGGGATGGTTCTGTGGGGGGATCGGATGCGGGGCGCTGGGTGGGTGGGGGGTGTGTGTGGGTGGGTGGGTGGGTGGTGGCTCTGGCGCGGCCTGGGTGGGGGTGCAGGCTTGGGTTTGGAGGGGGGGGGGCATGGACACTGGGGGGGCGGATGTGCGGGGACTAACTGGCTATACAGGAGGGGTGGGAGGAGGATGGGATGAGGGAGTGTTGACGGGGGTAAAGTCGTTGGTTGTTTGAAGTAGGGTTTAGGGAAAAAAAAAAAAAAAAAAAAAAAAAAAAAAAAAAAAGAAAAATCCCAAACCATTATAACCGTGGTCCAGGCAGGTCATAGTTTTAACAGCAACCTCTCATCCAAGTTTAAGAAGTATGGTCCTGTCTCTGAAGTGTTATGTAAGAGGTCACAGATCGCCCTGCAGCATGTCTCCAGAGCCAGGAGGCGTTTCTCAGCACTTCCAGATGTTTTCTGTGGAGACTATCCTAAATGTCTTTCCACGTTTTTGAGAGTTCCTAAAGGCTTCAGTTATCAAACTATGAAACTGGGACAAATACAAGAAAGTTGGAATTACCCGTGTGTGAGAGCTTTGCATTTAATTTTCTCCTCTAATAAAGCTGGTAGATTCTTGAGTTTGAGCTTACTGTAAATGGAGATTTCTCCCTTATTTGCCTTCATTCATACCTCACCTTACGAGACCTGGTGTCCTCCATAATGGCTGATTTTTGATCAGTGATTTACGCATGACTTAAAGTACTCTCAAGATACTAATGATCCGACAACAGGTGAAATGCCTGGGACTCCTCACATGAAGGGTGAAACTAAAACCTTTTTTTTTTAAAAAGAGTTAAATAACTTCTTTGGGCTAAATTTATTAACACAAGAACTATTGTAATAATCATCTCTAAAAGTCCAAGCCAGAATAAAGGAGTTAGCTCCTGAATTTTGTGATTGAAAGAACCTCCCCTTGGTTAAAACAAACTCTTTCAGACGTTCACTGCGACTGCCGATTATTCCTTCAGCTTTAGCACATTGATATTTCTGGGATGTCTTGCCTGAACAGCTTTGTCAGGTCTAGTCACACATCTCATCTGTGCAGAATGACTTCTCAGAAAACACATTTCTTCATTTCTAACCCCTGTATAGTTGATTTTCTTTTTGAGAACTGGGCATGTCAAAAGCCTGGGGTCATAGACCAGGGGTGGAAATCTGGTCCCTGGGGGCCGGCTCAGACTAATGGGTAGTTATCAGACTCGTGCAGACCTTCATGTCAAGCTCTGCATAGATTTCCATAAAAAAAGACCAGATATGGCGCCCCTGCTGTTGGCCAATGGAGTCGAAAGTCTGCACCGGCGGCAATCTTATGGTCATTTCCTCCACTTATTACATTGCTTTAATGGTGCATGTAGTTTTTAAAAAAACACAACTTGCTCAATTTTCTACCGATTTTTAAACGGTCTGGTTTATTACAAACGACAGAAATGTAGTAATGAAACTGCATCATTATCAATAATTATGACCAAATTCAGGAGTCACAAATATTGTTTTCAGGTTCTGATCACAATGGTTTGTTTTATTTTGGTAGTCATGGTGATGGCAAGCATTTGTCACATGTAGTCAGGGACAGACTGTGCTGTCAAATGGTATATAGACATCACGTTGCCATTCTGTGTTCAGTTTTAGTAAATATTGATTTCACATAAAAACCTTATTATATTCTTTGCTCCTGTTTATTTTCATATGAAAAGTCCATAGTTTAGCTCTGCTCTAAACATTACAGTTACGTCAGTTCCACAAATAACCAGTAGGGGGAGCACCGCTTAGATATCAATTAGTTGCTTCTGTTCAGGACTATTTTCCCTTACTATGGGATTAGATTTGTGCCTAAAAATATAGAAAAATATTAAGAAGATCAAACAAAAATTAAGAATTTGAGAGAAAAAAACGGTGAAAAAAGAAAAAAAAAAATCATTTAAAGAAATAAATCTAAAGATTTGCAATCAAATTCTTACAACTATTGTATAAAGTCTTTGTCTTTCCTTTGTGTGACAGATTATATTTTGTGATCAGTTTTATCATACCCTACTCAGGGGCGTTACAAATGCAGTTTAATAAATACACCACTGATATTTAAAATAAACCAGGCAGTTTGAAAATCGGTCGAAAATTGAGCAGGTTGTGGTTGTTTAAAAAGTACATATAGCATTAAATAAATGTAATGAGTATTAGCAGTTATTCTGCAATAAATAACTGCATTGGCCGCGTTTCCCAGTTAAGATTCTTCTTTGGATTAAAGAAGGCCTCAAGGAAGCTCTTCCCAACAAAGGATCGCAAAGATACGCCCGTTTCCCAGATTGCTTCTTTCACGCGTTCTTATTTCCTGAGAAACGTCTTGGCTACGCTACATCTTTAGAAGGTCCTAACAGAAGCTATCCACTTCCGGGGGTGCTGAAAAAAAAAAGCAGTCGAGGTCAGGTATATCGATCAACACCATTCATTTAGTGTGGAGGTTATTTTCCGACGCTGATATTGAGCCCATTTATACGTTTATGTGTTTGTGCAAGAAGACAAACTGTTAAAAATATGCATGTGATTACCAGTGATTGCAAATATTCATTGAAAAGCTCATTGTATATTGTGTAATTGGCCAAATTGTGCTAAACAGGTGTAGGCGATTGGAAATTTACAGATGCCCTATAAATAATGGTCATTCTGACGCTATTTGTTGACGTAATGGCTGAAGGGAACCCCGCCAAGAGGATTCCTGAAACGTGCGTGTGTGTCATATCGATGCTCAGTAGTAGAATCGGGAAACGGTGGCTAGGTGATTGAAACACTGAAAAAGGGTAACATTTTCTTGTTCGCAAAAAAATAGATCAACTCCTGGAACTCCTGACAAGCTTCAGCCAAAAACGATATGCACCAAACTTTCAAAAACTTTTTGTCGGGTTACTGTTGTCTGGGGAAATCTTGGAGGATGTAATCACCTACACACATCTTATGTTAAATGAGCTCCACATGGCAGCATTTGGTAAATAGGCGACATACTGTATCTGGTGCGTAAAGTGTGCGTCCAGGATGACGCACGTGCATTCAACAAACAGTAATCCCGCAAATGGTTGACGTGACTTAATAAAGAATGGCTTGTTCTGCCACTCACTCGTGCCCAATTCTTCAAAGGCCTGCGTAAACGCAAAGTAATGGGAATGCTCCACATATTACACTGAGAGGTTGTGTTTGCCGTTTTTGAATCACTGCCCAGTGCCACCTATGATTTTTAACATGACCTTTGTGCTGAGGTTGGCAGAGAAAGGTAGTCAGGGGGACCTAAATAGGTGGTTCGGGTGGTACTGAAGTGTTTTATAGTTCAATATCAACGTGTGGCCGGAGGGGGTGGTTTGGTGACTGGAGGGGGTGGTTTGGTTTGGTTCTCTGCACAGACATCTGATGCGGGTCTGATACGGGTATGCGTAAATGGCCATGCTTTTATTGAGCGAAGCAGGTGCATCTCATCATGAACAGCTGACAAATGCGTAAATATGACGTGAGTCCTCATAGATTGCGTATAATTTGCGTACAATTCCTACCGCAATGTTTTTGTTTCTGTGGTTGATACCCACAGGCCTATCTTGCCATAATGATTAAACTTAACCACAATATTTTCTGTCATTCACTCGGTAACTACAGTTTTCTTCCATCATAGATGATTGACATTATGACATGAGTGAGAAAACATGACTCAATACAACAACTGATCCGTGAATAGGTCCATTTTTAATAATTTCCATTTTCTACTTTTTTTTTCACGGGAAATAGTGTCGTTTCCAAAAGTGACCAGTAGATGGGCCTGTTGTTCCCTTAGCAGGGGGGAACGTTAAAGAAGGGTCGAAAGAGTGGGTCTGGCCGCTCCTGAAAATAAAGAAGCTACTAAGTTAAGAGCGCATCTGGGAAACGCAACGTCCAAACAAGGCACCTTTAAGAAGTGACTTAAGGAGGACCTCAGCGTTAAGAGTGTCTTAACTAATCTGGGAAACGCGGCCATTATCTGTTTTGTCTCATCAGTCTCTATGTTATTTATTTCTGACTCGGTGGGGCATATATGGACGATGGAACTGCGTTTTTCTGAAATAAAGACTAAAACCAGAGCATTTGGCGGCTGTACCTGGCGCTCTTGATGCCTCCTGGGGTGGAAGACTCGATTTCTGGACAGATCTGCCTCAACATGTCACAGTACTTCTGGGTCTTAAACTGCGCAGGGCATACGATGGCTTTACAGCCGACCTGTGAGGAGATGAGCAGCAGTTCACCTTAACATGACACAGAATCTGTTGATCCCAGCATTAAAATCTCTACCAATCGCTCACCTTGCGTAATGCAAACTCAACCTCCTGCAGCTGGTAGGCTGGGTTCACAGACACCTGGTGGGAAGTGCAATACATATCTCATTAAAAGAAGAGATTAAAATTGTTTAAGTTTTTCTTGTCTAACTTTAACTGAAATAGAACTTTAACTGAAATAGAAGTTGATGATTTTTCTACTGTGAACACATCTCATGAATAGGTCTACCAAAACCAACAGGTTGTTCCATCTATAAAAGGCAACGCTTTGAATTCCTGCGCTCCATAAAGCTGTGAGGTCAGGACGACTCTTCACATTTACTCGTAGCCGCTCTGCATCTGGATCCCTCTGGATGTGCTTTGTTTAAATTTCCAATCATGGTTTATTCGTTTTTTTAGGTTTCCCCTTCAATGTCATTCCTGATGGTGTTGGGATAATCTTTTATGTTAAATTAAAACAAAGATAATGGACACAATATGAACTAAAAGGCATAAAAAATTACACTTGAATACACAGAAAAATATCAGTACCAGGATAAATCTCAAGCTCTGTTTATTATAACCTTTTTGGCAGCATTTGTCGACAAGAAATGTAGATTATGACTGACTTATTTAACTGATGCATGTGATAATAATGTGAATTTTTTGGCAGAATTATGTCTTTCTGCTAGAATTAACAAAAATCATATGGTGAGTATTTAATGAGTTTAATCCACAAAATTAGGGATGCACGATATAATCGGTCCCCTAACGGTATCGGCCTAAATCAGCCTTAAAACTGGGTATCGGACATTGGCCACCCCACAGATATTTAACCGATATTAAATCAATCAGGCCGCTGTTTCTTAAGTCTAAAAAAAAGACAACTTCTTCAAAAATTTATTTTTTACAGACTTTAAAACTTCTAAAGACTGAGGAGTGAGAAAAAATATCGATACACTGAAATATCGCAATATTTTTATATGCTGATATCATATTGACATTTAAAAACACAGTATCGATCTATTTTACTAAAGAAATCTCGCGATATTCCATTGTTCTGTTACGAAACCTCGCAAGAATTCACAAAAATTTTGCAATATTTTTATATGCTATCATATTTACATTTAAAAATGTGGTATTGATCTATTTTACGAACAAAATCTCGCAATATTTCATTGTTCTGTTACGTAATCCCGATAGAATTCACAAAATATCATGAGATTTTGTCGCAGAACGATGAAATCTAACAAGATTTTGAAAGTAAAATAAATTGATACTGCATTTTAAAAAATTGATTTGATATTGGCATATGAAAATATTGCGATATTCCAGTGTATCGATATTTTTTCCCCACCCCTCTTTTTCTAAGTGTTGGAAACGAATAACAAAACTGCTATTTGCAATGACTGCCTATTTTTTTCAGCTTTAATATCGGTATCGGTATCGATATCGGTATCGGTATCGATATCGGTATCGGTATCGATATCGGTTATCGGCCACATGAGTTTTAAAATATTGGCATATCAGATATCGGCCAAAATTCCAATATTGTGCATCCCTACACAAAGTGGCTCTTTTTTTCATTTGAAAATTGACTTTGCTGTGCAGCATAACCGATACAGATGCTTTCACATCAAAGGAAGATGGTTTATTAAAATTAAATCAGAGCCATATTTCTGCAACGGTGATGTTTTTGGAGCAGCAGCAGTTTGTTCAACAAGACTAACATTTTTTAATTAATCAGACAAGTCATCTAATCAGAAATGCAGACGACATCTCAGACCGTTTATAGCTTAACTATAGTCTTCAATGAGAATAATGTCATTGTTAACGTATTACATATCAAGTTCAAGGCCTCACCAGTATGATGCCAGCTTTGGCTGTTGCAAACTGGAACAGGACCCACTCGTATGTGTTTGGCCCCCACATGCCGAGCCGGTCTCCTTTCCTCAGCCCGAGCGCCAGCAGCCCGGCTGCAGCCTGGTCCACCTGTGGAGACACGAACAGCTTTTTACCAGAGCGGAGAGAATATAAACACCCTGAGATTCCACAGAGACCCAAAGACTGATGACAGGAAAAACCGTCCGTTACTTCTCTGGTGGTGGTTTCGTTCTGCCTCTCAGCAACATAAACATTGTGAAGCTGAATCTAAACAAACTTAAGGAAGAAGCCATTAAAGATATTTTTCTTTAACCCCTTATATGCCAAAATACCAATATCACACAGTGGTGAAATCAGTTTCAGGTTGGATATTCATGGCGGAACAAGAGAACGCTCTATTATTAGGGACCATCGACAAATTGCAAACTGTCTGTTAAATGTAATTAGTCATGAATCAAACTTTTAAACAGCTGCACCAGATTGCTTCAAATGAGTGTGATGAGAAGTAAATAGCCCAAAACAAACTAAATAAGCTAGTGTATTTGACCTTTTCTAATATTTTATGTTGATATTAATATAAAAAAATAACCAAAATGAACATTTTAAAGGGTTTTTCTTCAATAACTCTCAAACCACTACACCCAGTTGCTCAAAAAAAAACCTGGATTCATGCATGGAAACAGCCCAACAAGACAAGTCTTGTTTTTTCATTTAACCCCTTTTCATATTTTATATTAACATTTTTAATTTAAAAAAAATTATACCAAAAAAAAAAAAAACTATTTTAAAGGGTTTTTTCTTCAATAACTCCTAAACCACTGCACCCAGTTGTTCAAAAATCACATGGATTCATTCAGGGAACCAGCCCAACAAGACAACTCTTGAGTTTTAATTTCTCTCATATTTTATATTAATTTTATGTTTAAACTAATACTTTTTAAAAATTGTTTTCTTTTACATTAGAAGATGCTCCTTTTTCAGTCAGCTAGGTCTATGTGTTTTCAACATAAATCTTACATTCTGTTGGTTCAGGAAAGACTCTATGATGGGCTGCCGGCTCCCACTGCCTTTTTTAATCATGTTCTTTTATAATTTCAGATATGCATATCAACATGTATAAATTGCTGTCAGTCAATTTATGGGGAGATAATTGAAAATCGAATCAAATCAAAAAAAATAATCGATAGATTAATTGTTTAAAAATAATCGTTTATCCCAGCCCTGATGAGTATTTACATTTAACAGTTTGCAATTTCTCGATGGTCCCTAATAGAGCCTCCTCTCGTTCCACTACGAATATCCGACCTGAAACTGATTTCACCGCGGACAATATCGCAGCAAACAATGTAACTGAATGAAACAGGGCATATGTTCAGGAGAGCCAAAACCAGTTATCACTTAACACAACAAGATGGGAGACATCTGTATCTTTATAGGTGGCAGGTTTGGGTCCATTGTGGAGAAAATTGAGAGTGAAAGAGACCCTGCTGAGCAGGTGAGGATGCCTTTGTCAGCGGACCACAGAGAAAGCATAGAGACAGGAATTCTAATCTATTTGCCAATTTTTGTTCAATATGCAAAAGGGTTGAGTAAATTCACTCCCATCATAAACGCAGGTTCATGTTTAAAATTGTTCTTATTTGCAGTTTTTTCATCTCTAACAACTTCCATTTAAAGTTTTCTTTAAAAAACTCTGGCACATAAAGGATTAAAACTGTAAAATTTTGCCGTGAGTGAGCAGTGTCATCTCTTTAATCTGTTACTACACTGTTCTATAAATAGTGAAACACCGTGATCAGTAAAAGGTGTGTTTGAAGGGCCTCATTTTATGATTAGAAACATTATGAGTAGGCTATACGCTGATACATGCAATCTTGGAAGTGACATCGTTCACCTTATTCCCCCTTTTTCTTATAAAACATACACGAAAAGCTTTAGCACCATTTTAATTCACAATGATGAATCAGTTTGATGCATAAGAAAACTTTTATGATGACTTTTTTTTTTAATTCCACAGACAAACCTCAGTGTTGTTTAGCTGTGAACAAATCCAGAAGGTTAAGCTGTTCCACAAAGTTGCCAGATCAGCAAATAATCCTTCCAGGATCAGACTGCTTCCCTTTATTTTGCCAACTACGTTTGCATGACAAACGTTCAACATATTCATCATTAAGCTGGCATTATTTATATGGCAGGAAACAGCTGAACAGGCTTTTCAGCGCTCGTTGTGCCCGTTTTAAGACATTAGTCTGCGTTATCATGATGACTCATTGAATTTAAATGTCTTAAAGGTCACCGGGTCAAAGTTTACAAGCTGAACTGACCTGAACTGCAGGTGAGCCTGAGGAGGACTTTACTCAGAGACAGCTGGTTTCTCTGGGCATCGAGTTTGAATTACAGCTGCAGCAGCCCCTTAAACTACACCATCACCACTAATATTAACACCGTGTGATTAGTTCGTAAAAAAAAAATTTTTAAAAAGTGCCAAAAATTACAGATTCACAAAAAAGAAAAGCAATAAAGGAAAGAGGAGCTAATGTGTTACCATGCCAACATAAACATTACAGTGTGTTTACTATGACTCAGCTTGGTCAATGTGAACTGCTACCGAGCCAAAAAAAAAGAAAGAGAAAAAAAAAAAAGCTTTATATAGGGACATTTTCTTTGCACATTTTCCCTGTCAGGCTCCAAACTGATTTAACCTGACTGAAGATTCGTGACATTTCCGCACAGCTTAATAACCACTAAAACCTGTTAGAGTGGAAGTAAACATCAGAGGAAGGTAGCAAACTAAAAAGATGTCAATAAAAACAAGATCATTAAGTATCAGGTCAATTCCAATAGATTTAAGCTTTTAAAACCTGATTTAAAACCAGATTTGGAGCTTTCATCTAAATTGTCTGTAGTAAAACTTCTAATTTTCTTCTGCTTTACTTTATCAGAGTTGACCTTTGCATAGATCATATTTACATATTTTACTATGATTTGATGACGGTTTAGAGCCACAGCTGCATCAGTCCACAGAGATACTGATATTCACCTTGAAAGTATTTCTATTTATTTAAGGCAAGCCTGACACTTTCTCCATTTGTGCAATGTGCTACCTTCATTCATTTATTTAGAGGCTTAAAAATCAGAAAAAAGGCTCAAAGGGTTAATAGTGAATGACAGTAATAAAAGGAATACTTTAGGGACAGACTGGTTCATCGCTGCAGCCCAAATAATGGCAGACTGAGCGCACTGATTTTGCACAACCGGATCAATTTAAAGTGAAAAGTAGCAGATAAAGAAGACGAGGAGCAGAACAACAACCAGCTTGTTTTAGGGGGAAACTTTGCAGGAAAACGCTGTAATCCACGCTTCTACAGTGCGCAACAGACTGATTACATCTAGCATGTCTCTGAGGAGGACAGAAAACCTTTGACCGGCCCTTTAACTGCAGGTCAGGTTAATTTACACCTCTGTTGTAAGTGAAACATAAAACATTAAACATGTTGAAGTCAGCCTGAGCTGCAGGTCAAGCTGTTCTGTTTGGCCAAAACTAGTGATGTCCGATATTATCGGCCAATATCGGCATTAAAATATGATTTTGGAAAGTATCGCTTTTTTCAGACCAATATTTTTACCAACAATCTCGTGAAATTTCCTCATTCTGTAAAGAAAATCTCACGACATCTTGTTCCATTAGTATGTAGAAAAGTCCCTATCATTCTGGAAGAACTTCATATCCCAGCATTCCTTTCAGAGTCACGTGACCACGGTGCAGTTTACATGGTGCACTGTGCGCCCCTGAGCGCACCTGCAAGCGCACCAGCTGTTGCTAGATCCGTGACACCATGGCATCACGGGAGGGATTGCAAGATCGCCTGTGGTTCTCATCCAAATGGCTAATTTTGTCCACATGTTTGTGTGTCATGGTTTCTTATTTCACTTAAACCTTGTGTACATGGAGATGATGTCATGTTCAGATAGTTCAGCAGTTTAAAATCTGCATGAGGCTTTTGTTTAGGAAGTTACCAGATGTTTTACACTGAATCTGATTTCCTGTCTGGTCCGATCTGAACTACTGAAATTGACGCGGTGTCGGTGCGTGCTCCGTCAAAAATAGAGCTGGCGCGTACCTTTAGCATAGCGGCGCGACATGCCGGAGCAACGACGGACTGTTCACGCACCACGGAAGTGTTCGATATATTTTAAACCATTGACTATATGGGTGCGATCCAGTGCGCATGGACCCAGTGAAAAGCTGAGGTGATACCTGCTCGTATCTGATATCTGGCAGCCAGATGTCCAAAATAAACTCCTCTGGCTGAGTTAAGGATATTTTTGGGATCTTTGCTCTCGGAGCAGAACATAGTTGTATTTCTCAAAATATGAGAGATACAACCTCATAGTTGTCTGTATATATCGATATCGGTTAAAATCAGAAATTAAGAGTTGGAGAATATCGGTAAAAAAAGCCAATCTCAAACATTCCGAGCTCAAACTAACTGAGAGGCTGAAGGTGCTCTTCTTTAAAAAGTCAAGTTGAGGATTTAAATCCTTTAACTCTTTAATTTACAAACATTTAAGTGTTATTTGGCCTTGAGGTTTAACTTGTTAATGAGAAGTACTCACATCTTGTTGAAACTCTGCAAAGGTCTTGCGGACTCCGTCTTCCAGAAAGGCCATGGCCTCCCTGTCAGGCCAGCGCTCCACAGTCTTCAGCAGGACCTCTGTTACTGTATCATGGAGCATCGATGTGGAAGACGTGCCATGGACGTAGCTGGTGGTGAGCGTGGGAACGATGGGCGGACAGTCCACATGGATAAAACTGGAGAGGAAACTTCAGTTAGAGGATGCTTTAAAATGAAACAGCTCTGATTTATGAAGCACCAACATGAGGTGTGAAGGGGAAATCTACAAAAAACGCGAGTCCTATGATCCCTTAAGGCAATTTTTCATCCACAAGTTGATATTTCCATGAAACTACCAATTATAACTGAGTGACTGTGACGTCTCATTTTCCACTCTGATGGGGCACCTACAGTAACTCAGCTTTTCCAGCCAACTTAAACATGCCTGCAGATAGCAGCACAAACAAAATAAAAACTCTGTCTGTGAGCAAATCCACCAACTGCTGAACTCGTTTACTCACTGGAACTGGATCAAAGTGCATGAACGGATCTGTGCAGATGTTTTGAAGCACCTCATATTTCTTTATATTTTACTTCCACTCTTCCAGACTTGAGATCTTGTCCTGTACCATAACATTTTTAGGGGAAGTTATTTTTAGTTATTTTGTTTGCTAATCAATATAAAAACTACAACTCCTTTGAATATTAAAAAATAGGGGGGGGTGAGTGTGGGTGTGTGGGGTCGGGGGGCGGAGTGGGTGGGTGTATGTGTGTGTGTGGGGGATACACGGAGGTGTTGGGTAGGGCTGGGCGGTGTGGGCGGAGGTTCGTATCTCGGTGTTCGTGCCGGGCATCTTGGTGTCGGTGTGGTGCGGTGTGGCTGCGGGTTGGTTGGGGGCCGGGAGCTTTGGTGGGGGGTGCGGTTTTGTTTGTGGCTTCCGGGGCTTTTTGTGCGGGGCGGGCGCAGGGGGGATCTGTATCTTGTATGTGGTTGCTCTTGCGGTATTGATGTCTTGGGTGCCCGTGTCTCGATGCGGGGGCGGTGACGGTATATCTTTCAGCCCTAGTGTTGGGGTAGGTGTGTGGGGAGTGTGTGTGTGAGCGTGGTGGCGGGGTAGGGGGTGGTAGAGGTGGTGGCGCCCTGGTGTCAGGTGTGTGGGGCAGGGACGTTGGGGTGGGGGCTGGCCTGCCCTGGGGGGCGTCGTCTGGGGGGTCCGGTCCTCCTGGATTTCGGTTGGGCCGCCCGGGTCCGGGGGGGGGGTGGCTGCTCCTGGGCGCTTGGGCCCTGGGCCCGGCGCTGTCTCCGCTCCGGGGGACGCCCGGCGCCCGGTGGGGTCGGCAGCTGCTGGTCTTGGTCCGCTGGGGCCTGGGCCCCCAGACTGCAGGGGGCTCCGGCTGGGGCCGCCTTTTGCCGTCCTTCGGGGGATGCATGTCCGCTCTTTGGGGGGGGGTAGCTGGGATCTGGGCCTCTGGGTGGCTGCTGGGGGCATGGGTCGTGAGCCTTGCGGGCTTTCTCCTCCTTGCAGAGACGAGGCTGCATCTGCATGACTGTATCACCACGGAGCACCCTTTATTATGCATGTTGACACTGTAACACTACTTCCCATTGCGATGACTAGGTTGTACCTCTTCTCTACTTCCCATTGCGATGACTAGGTTGTACCTCTTCTCTACTTCCCATTGCGATGACTAGGTTGTACCTCTTCTCTGCGTAGTTCTGCGTGTGTTTGTGTGTGTTTGTATGATTTTGTTTTCCAACAGAGACCTTGGTTGTTTAGGGATTGCGGTACAGATGTACCAGTGAACTGTGTAAGTGGATTCATGTTTTCTCTCCTCTCTCTCTTCCTCTTCCTTACTCCTTTCTCTCTGTTTCACTTTCTATCATTACCTCTGTTAACTTTCATTTCTCCCTTGTCAGGCCCAGCAGTATGAAATGGAATGGTGTTATAAACAAATGTTTAAATAAAGAAATAAAATGAATAAACATGATATCAAGTGGAGCCTTATGTTCATAAAGCTCCGCTTGGTAAAGCAAAACTGTTCAACAGAATAAAGCAATCAGATTTCCATTCTGCTTGCTTCGATGCTGGACAGGACAAGTTAAAAAAAAAAAAAAAAAAAAAAAAAAAAATATTAAAAAATAACACAAACATCTTAGCAAAGAAGCCATTTTAAATAGTATCTTTGGGCTGTTTGTTACCAGCAGCCTGTCACGGACAGACACATTATTTGTTCCCGTTTCTTTGCCTGCATCTATGAAAAATTCCAGACAACACAGTTTTACAAATAGAAAATAGTATTTTGCACAAACAAAGTGATTTCCAAAGAGTTAATATCTGAAATCTTAATATATCTCAGAGTCAAAAACTCTGAGGAAACTGGACAAGTGGAGGATAAAAGATGAAGCATCAGGATCATAAACTCTTTACAGCAGAACCGGAGTGATGAGTTGATCCATCTACTGTTTGCCAAAGCCACATTAGAAACAGTCTCCATGGAAACGGGACCATCAAGAAGCCATGATTAAGGACAGGAAACAGGGAGAAAAGGCTGAGATGTGTCACATGAAACAAGAACTGGACTGAAAAATCAGTGAAAGTGAAGTCTGATGATGAGGATGAGGATGATGAGGATGGATCCTCCCTAGAACCCGGACCTCAACATTACTGAAGCGGTGTGGGATCATCTGAGGCTGTAGTGTACTGTACATACATAGAAACACAGCTGGCTCAAGACTTACGACAGTAAAATAAAATGATAAGACTGAGATAAATTACTTAAACAATAGAACCATGAAGTTTCTGTTAACAGATTCTTAATAAAATTGATTCAGATTATAAAGTTAATATACTGAATTTAACATAAAACCAAACCCAATTCAGACATTCTGGATTCCAATTTCAGCTAAATATCTCACTACATAAATAAAAAGACATGTAAACAGACAGAAAAGATGAACCTGCCGAGCTCTACCAAACTAGATTTTCTTTACATCTAATGAGAAATAGATAAACAAAGACCATGAACAGACTGTAATTAACACTATTTATTTCACTGTCTAACCTATTTGAGGGTTTGTACCTTATAAGATCCCAAACAACCGAAACATAGAAGCCGTTACAGCTACTTTATGACACAGAAACTTAACCTGACCTGAGCGTCCATTTTATTTCCCACATACACTGAATCTGAGGCCTGACAGGGTATCCACAGGGCCTCATATCCCTTCGACGGGCCCCCCCAGCTGGTCATCTTTGCTTGCTTTGCAAGTTTTAGTAGTTTTCTCCAACTTTCCCCCCTTGTGGCCCTCAACCCACATTTCCTGCTTTTCTCTTTTATCAAGTGTTCGACATCAGATACAGGTAAAATATCCATTTACTTCTGTATGATAATAAAGTATAATAACTAAATCAGTTAAAATACGGCTGTCTCTGCAGATAGTAAAATTACAGCATTACTGTTTCTGCTCTGCTGCAGCTCCTCTATGAATAACCACTTCGAGTTTGAATTAATGTCACATTTTCTGGACTTCTAAGGTAGTTCACCTGAAGACGATCAGGCTCTGTGCACATTAATACAGTTATTTAACCCTTTTTAAATGTGTTTCATGCCTGTCACCCAAACAAATTACGTTTTGGCTGCTAAAAAACAAACATTTTTGAGATATTGAAACCAGAGTGAACCTGAATATACTGTAGTGCCATGTAGATGGGGTATCCAGGAATGGCACAAGCATTTCACCAGTGTCGACATGGCAACAGAAGATGGAGACAAGACAGTGCATGTCCCAACCTTTTAAACAGGACTTTCCACATGTCTGCACAGGAATTTTTAGGTCTTCTCTGACTGGAGGCATCAGATTTTCCTGTTACATACTACGCAACAGAACCAGGTCACAACATCACCGTTTTTGGATGAGACCTTACAACCTGTAATTTAAACTTTTATGAGATAGTAAAATAATAAAATTCTGTTGATCAAGTGTCATATGACCTCATAAACACCTAAAGCCCTCAGAGCCTGCAACATCAAACAACCCAGACTGTGAAGAGTTCTCCAAACAGGTCTGGGACAAAGTCCTGGAGAAGCACAAATCAGAGTTGGGTAAAAAACCTGAAATCTTGAAAATCCAATAGAGCATTATCAAATCCATCACACATATTCAAAAAGAATATGGCATGTTTTGTTTGGCTGGTCAACAGCTGAATTAGTTTGACACTTTCCAGCACTTTGCATGACAGCACTACACCCATCCAACTGCTGACACATCTATAAAACATTAACATTTCCCAAATCTTTTATACCGTAAATCTTCTGAGTTTCAAAACTGCTTTTAAGGAACCACCAATAGGTAAATGAGAAACACCCCAAACATGTAGAAGATCATGTAGTTAAGGCTAAAATAACCTTTTAGGCCATGAAGGAAAACACCACAGCTGTCACATGCCCAAAACGTCATTACAATCATCCCCACAGTGGAGCACAGCGGTGGCAGCATCATGCTGTGGAAATACTGAGTTGGTGCTAAATGCAGAGAAAATCTTGAAGAATACCTTTTAGTCATTCAGAAATTTGAGACTGGGATGAAAGATCCCCCTCCAGGAGGAAGACGAACCCTGGCAGAAATATCTAAATGGGTTGAACTGGCCCAGTTAAAGTTAGACCTGCTGTATACCTCATTTCATCTGAAATCTGATTGCCCCAGAGGTACGTATCCAACTTAAAGTAGAAGTTTTGCTTTAAAGAATGGGCAAAAAAGTGCCCAGTTCTTAAAGATGTACCCTTGTTAGTTTTTAACAATGACAAAAAGTTGCTGGTGTAAACTGATCCATTTTGTTTGTAAGGCAACAAAACGGTAAAAATGCCAGAGGGGTGTGAATACTTTTGCAAGCCCCTCCTGCCTCCTCTGACACTGAACACAACTCTTTGTTTATTGTGTCTAATAGCTCTCTGCAAGCTGCAGAACTGACCCTAAATCAGATCTCACGTCTATAGTCTACATTCTGGGTCAGTTATCTAAGGATTTCAGCAGTGTAAGAACGCAGTTTTGGAAAACCACCATGTTGCATGTAACACGATATATTTGCCGTTTTGTGGAGTGAACGGCTCATATCTTTCTCTTTTGCCCCCTCCCCTTCTTCCTGCAGTTTACTGCGATTTAATGCGATATTGTTTTGCCATATTTTGAAAAAAGTCTGTGCAAAGCTGTTTGAAACGGCTGTAAATCCCAACCTTTGCAGATATTGCGCAATGCCAAAGGAAGGAAATGAATTTCGCAGTCATGTCAGCAACATTCCCACATTGGAAACAGCGTAAAAAAAAAACAAGGAAAAGAAAACTGAATTGCGTTATACGTCAGATGTTTCCAAAAGTCTAAGTATTATTTTAGTTAGGCCCCCCTGCACATTAGCCCTGATTTTGAGATGCAGTTAACACATCTTTTAAACTTTTTGTACTTTACTCACCGCGCGGCTGCAGCTAATCCAGATTGACGAGTCCATGGTGTCCGCAAAACCTTCAAAGCTGCGGAAAAAGCGCTGTTGCCCAGCAGAGACTGGGCACGAAACGCAACGCTGGGGATCATCTCGTGCAGCTGCAGATCACCGCGCCCCCAATGCCTCAAAAAACTGGAGTTGACTGACTGTGAGCTTCAGGCTGCGGGACTCTTCAGGCTGACGCGCTGCAGGACGCACAGTTCCGCGCGACTAGTCTGGAAAAACGCCGTCTGTAGTTGCGCGTGTGCAGCTGTTGACTGCTTCTTGCTCGAACCTTGACCCTGATGTACTTGTGTTGACTCGTTTTATTTTCATCAAGCCGCCCTGACCAGACGAGGGGGCTATGAGCTGCAAGGAAACAAAGGAGCAGCCATCACCTGAAAGCACAGTGGGGATATCCAGACCCTGAAGTACTCCTCTAACAGAAACTTAAATGCATCACTGAGTTGGATGAGTCATGAAAGCTTTATAATTAAGAACAGGTAAAAGTCTCTCATTACGTCATTTCATTTAAAAAACTTAGCATTGATCAGATCTGCACATTTTCCCTCAGAATAAGTGCTTGAATATCAACACCCCCATGTTCTTGATTATAATCTCTCCATGTGATTGATGTCTGTCCAAACTGATTAAGATGTAAAAATCGTTATCTTAACAGATGTGCTGGCTGTTTGTTAATTTGCAAAGAAACACTGATAAAACTTATTTGTTTTTCTTCTTCTTGTTTAAAAGGGAAGTGCAGGATCATGTTACAGGGTTCTTTCAGGTTTCAGTGAGTTAAATTTAAGACCTTTTAAGGACCTTTATATATAAAATTTAAGACCAACATGTTGCATTATTAGAAACATTCAAATAATCCCAGAAATTCAAAATGGTGGGACTGTAATAATGTAAAAAAAATTGAATTACAGGGTTTTTGTAATTTATCTATCTTGATTATTAGCTTAACAGTAATTGCCCCAAAAAATGACTTTAAAAAAAAAGGATTTTAGTGAACAGCTGAATCAAATACACAGACATTAATATTCTCTTAAGCTCTACTTGAGAAAAAATCCTTTTAATTGTATTTTTTTTAAAATAGAAAAAAAATAGAAAATATCCCTCGTAGCTATCTGAACTTCTCGGAAAGATGGACAGAATCAACTTCTGATATTTTATTCAGCGTATTCTATGTGGCCAATGCTCCTCGGGAATGAATAACAGTAAAAAAAAAATAAGACTTTGCTAGATCAAATTTAAGACCTTGGATGAAGAAAATGCCCTTTTTAAGACCTTTTAAGGCCTTAAATTTTGAGTGCAGAATTTTAGACTTTTTAAGACCCTGCAAGTAAACAAGTTCCTGCATTAAAACTTTTGTTATATATTTAGCTTCTTACAATAAGCAGGTATGGAAAATGTGATTGATTAATTTAAAACTTGAGAATTTGTCCTTTTATTGTGATATCACTTCCTTTTTATGCATTTGTCATAGTAAAAATATCACAACATATTTTTTTATAACAAACATTTTAATAAGTGCACTTTTAAACACACAGAACAAGATGTTAGTGACATAACTGTAAAACTCCTGAAGCATAATTTCTGTCACTTTTGTTCTATTTTCTAGACATGCATTCAAATCACACCACAGCCTCACAGTAAGGTCACTAGTTCCAGCCTCAGCTGGGGAGGGTTCAAACAGTGGCCTTCCTGTGTGGAGTTGCATGTTCTCCATGCGTACAGTCGTCCTCAAAATTATTCATACTCTCCAATTAAAGAAGGAGAAAAATCAGCTTTCAGTGAAATAAGTTGAAATTGACAAAAGTAATAATAAATAAAAATTCTATGAAAATCATAACACTGATTTCAATTGTGGTTCAACCGAAATATTAAATACAAACAAACAAAAAATTAAACAATTAAACAAACAAGATAAGGCTCAGAAGTTAATTTTTTGTTGAGAAACACTTTGAGACAATCACTGCAATCAAGTGTTTTCAGTAATGTTCAAAAAGACTTCTGCACCTGTTAACAGGTATTTTAATCCCTTGTTCATGGGAAAGGTGCTCTAATGTTTGACAGTTTTGCTTGGTTGTTTATTTTTTGGGGGAACTTTTTATTTAAACATTTTACAAAACATTTCCTGATCCGACTTTATATAAGTGACCCGTCAAGTTATAGTGTACAAAAACAAACTAACAAAATAAATGATAACAATGACAGTGACAGGTAGAGGAAAAAATATCAATACAAAATGGATCAGTACTTCTTCCTAATCGCTCTCCATCCTAACCATTAAACCCCGAGGAATCCTGAGACAAGTCCATCTTTGCTCAAAATTGTCCATTGTCAACTGTAAAAGTGCCATTATTCGCTCCATCGTGTATACATTTTTCAGTCTCTGAATCATTCATCTCTTTTTTTAATTATTATTTTCAACCACAATTCAAAATCTACATTTTGCAGCACTAAATTACAATTTTCACAATTTTTATTTATTATTAGTTTCTTTAGTTTCCTGTTATTTGAATTACTGTTGTGAATTTAGCCGTTTTTTATTGGAGGGTATGAATAATATTGAGGACGACTGTATGTGCCAGTTCTCCAGCTTCTTCCCCACGTACAAAGATACGTTACTCTGAATTCTCCCTAGAGCCCTGGGACAGACTGGCGCCCGGTTCTGAGTGTACGCTGCCTCTCACCTGATTACTGCTGGGATAGACTCCAGCGACACTGACCCTGGACTGGACAGAGCGGTCCGGAAAATGACTGATGGGGTGAGAGAAGGCAGCGAATCTGTGCCAAAGGAACAGATTTCTTTTACCTTCTACATTATGTGATCATTTTATTTTGTGGTGTTTTTTGTTTTACATGTGTTGTGCAGCACTTTGGTCAGCTGTCATGTTGTTTTTAAAGTGCTTTATATGCTTTATGTTAGAAATAAAGAGCTTCTCCTCAGCTGTTTTTATGGAACAACTCCTCCTTCAAACGATGGTAGCGTCCTTCCTTGGCCATGAGTTCATTGTGCGTCCCCTCCTCCACCACTGAACCCTGCTCCATGAAGATGATGTGGTCTGCATTCTCTGCAGTGCGCAGCTGATGGGCCACAACCAGAACGGTCCGTCCACAAGCCAGAATCTCCTGCAGCACCTGTAGAAGGAGGCACCAGGTTACATCACAACTACGCAGATATTAAATCTGGTCTTAATCTGCAGTCCTGCTTGGACCGTCTCATTCTGCCGGGCTGTGGTTCAATAGTCGTCCTCAAAATTATTCACACCTTCCAATTAAAGAAGGAAAAAAAAATCAGCTGTCAGTGAAATAAGTTGGAATTTACAAAAGTAATAATAGATAAAAATTCTATGAAAATCATGACATTGATTTTGAATCGTGGTTTAAAAGAAATATTAAAAACAAACACACAAAAATAAAACAAGTAAACAAGGATGATGGGGCTCTGACGCTAAAATTTTCTTGAGCAACATTTTCAGATTCAGATTAATTTGATTCATCCTTTTGGTTGGTATCGCTTGGAAATGTTTTTTTCTAGAAACAAAAACACAGCACCGACAGACGCAGTCACACACATACAGCACCCGAAAAAGAATCAATAAAATGTAAAAAAGAGACTGTCTGGGGCAGTTTTGTCCCAGACACATTAATTTTTTTTTATTATTTCTTCCAAGATACAAAAAAAAATTTTTTTTTTTAATTAAAAAAAAATTTTTTTTTATTTTTATTTTTTATTATTTTTTTTATTTTTTTGTTATTATTCTGCCAATCTCTATAGAGCATTGGCAGTATATTGCTCTAGAGCAATATACTGCCAATGCTCTATAGAGCATTGGCAACATATTACTATTGCTCTGCGTTTATTCCGCGTTATTATGCTGCCAATCTCTATAGAGCATTGGCAGTATATTGCTCTAGAGCAATATACTGCCAATGCTCTATAGAGCATTCGGCAACATATTACTATTGCTCCGTGTTTATTCCGCGTTATTATGCTGCCAATCTCTATAGAGCATTGGCAGTATATTGTCTTCTAGAGCAATATACTGCCAATGCTCTATAGAGCATTGGCAACATATTACTATTGCTCCGCGTTTATTCCGCATTATTGTGTGAATGCTGTTAAAGCATTCACACATTTGTTTTCCTGTTTCTCTTTCTTTATTATTATTATTTTTCCGCCGTTTTTTGGTCGTCCATATCTTCAGCATGCTTCACCCGATTTTAGCCGTTCAAACTTTAAAATGTTCAGCTCCTTCTGGAGATGTGTGCTCGGAAGTCTGGTATTGATAACTTCAACTGTTTTCAAGTTATTGATCATTTATTGATAAAATTTTCCCCATTGACTTCAATGTTAAACCTTCAAATCCTTCAAAAAACTTACTCTTCTTTAAACGACTAAGGCTTTTTCATACCTTCAGCTAGAAATACCATTCAAACTTTAAACGAATCAGCAGAGATTCAGCTTTAAAGCTTAGTATTTTTTAAATTGATATCTTCAGCCAATTTTGAATTATGCCAGTTTACAAATTGTTCAACTTTTAGAAATTCAGCTTTTTCACTACCTTCAGCTCCACTCTACTTCACTCTAACTTCAAATCCTTCAGCTCCAATTAGCGTTCATATCTTCAACATAGTTTCAGCTAGAAACACCATTCAAACTTTCAAATACTCTTCAGGAGTTGAACAACTAGAATCTATATTTTCAGCTTCATATCTTCAACCGTTTTTGAGCTATGCCCTCTGAAAAAACATGAAAAATTGCACTTTTCAGGCCAAAATTTTTCCTCCTCAGGAAAATCTTGAACAAATGCCCATAACTTCCACAGTTTTCGTCACAGAAAAATCAAATTTACATCAAAACGGAGCTTGACTCGTTGGCTTCGTCGGCCACCCCGGGTCAAAAATCCGTCAGACGCATCGTTTTCAAACTACGACCCTCGGAATCTTACAAAGTCACCATTTTGCCCCTATTAAACTCCATTGTAATCTGGACGGGGAGACAAAAAAGTCATGCAGAATTAAACTGCCAGCATTTAAATTCTGTTTCACTTAGGATCAATTAAAAGACATTTCTGAGTTCCTCAAAGCCTCGTGACGCTCATGGTGAAAAAATTATTTTGATATCTGTTACGGATTTCTCTCAGTGGACAGTTGTTCGGGGAGTGTTCTCCAGCATTTTCCCATAGAAAACTGAAGCATAAAGTCTGTGTAACTGAAATCAACTGTCATTCTCTTACACACACAGGTGCTGCGTTGTCATGACAACTTGATCAGTTCTCCCTGCTGTGTTAATTAGTTTCACCTTTGACCTAATTCCTTATCTACAAAGCAATGTATGATGAAGATGAAGCTTTAAAGCCACTGCAGTCATCATCACTGTCCCTCTGTCCACTTAATTGGTGTCTCACCATGTCCTCAACACCACAGCTCTTCTCTCCTTCCTCATCTTCACTCCTCTTCATCATCTCTCCTTCCTGGGTCCTCCATCATCCTCCCTCCTCTTCATCATCTCTCTTTTCTGGCTAATCCCTCATCGTCCCTCCTCTTCATCATCTCTCCTTCCTGGGTCCTTCATCATCCTACCTCCTCTTCATCATCCCTCTTTTCTGGTTAATCCCTCATCGTCCCTCCTCTTCATCATCTCTCCTTCCTGGGTCCTCTATCATCCTCCCTCCTCTTCATCATCTCTCTTTCCTGGCTCCTAGCCTCATCTTCCCTCCTCTTCATCATCTCTCTTTTCTGGCTCCTCCGTCATCCTCTCTCCTCTTCATCATCCCTCTTTTCTGGTTAATCCCTCATCGTCCCTCCTCTTCATCATCTCTCCTTCCTGGGTCCTCTTATCATCCTCCCTCCTCTTCATCATCTCTCTTTCCTGGCTCCTAGCCTCATCGTCCCTCCTCTTCATCATCTCTCTTTTCTGGTCAATCCCTCATCCTCTCTCCTCCTCCTCATCTCTCTTTCCTGGCTAATCCCTCATCCTCCCTCCTCTTCATCATCTCTCTTTTCTGGTTAATCCATCATCGTCCCTCCTCTTCATCATCTCTCCTTTCTGGGTCCTCCATCATCCTCCCTCCTCTTCATCATCTCTCTTTCCTGGCTCCTAGCCTCATCCTCCCTCCTCTTCATCATCTCTCTTTCCTGGCTCCTAGCCTCATCCTCCCTCCTCTTCATCATCTCTCTTTCCTGGCTCCTAGCCTCATCTTCCCCTCCTCTTCATCATCTCTCTTTCTCGGGTCCTCCCTCATTCTCCATCATCTTCATCATCTCTCCTTTCTGGTTCCTCACTCTCTGTTCTTCCTCTTCCTCATCTTTCCTTCTTCCTCCTCCCATTCTTCCTTTCTCATCTCATTGATCCTTTCCACCTTCTTCAGCCTCACGCTTTAACCCTTTGAGCTTTCCACCTCCTTCAGCCTTTTGCTTTAACCCTTTGAGCTTTCCACCTCCTTCAGCCTTTTGCTTTAACCCTTTGAGCTTTCCACCTCCTTCAGCCTTTTGCTTTAACCCTTTGAGCTTTCCACCTCCTTCAGCCTTTTGCTTTAACCCTTTGAGCTTTCCACCTCCTTCAGCCTTTTGCTTTAACCCTTTGAGCTTTCCACCTCCTTCAGCCTTTTGCTTTAACCCTTTGAGCTTTCCACCTCCTTCAGCCTTTTGCTTTAACCCTTTGAGCTTTCCACCTTCTTCAGCCTCACGCTTTAACCCTTTGAGCTTTCCACCTCCTTCAGCCTAATGCTTTAACCCTTTGAGCTTTCCACCTCCTTCAGCCTGATGCTTTAACCCTTTGAGCTTTCCACCTTCTTCAGCCTCACGCTTTAACCCTTTTAGCTTTCTACCTCCTTCAGCTTTTTGCTTTAACCCTTTGAGCTTTCCGCCTTAACTTTTTCAGGATTTTCAGCCTTCCGCTTTAACTTTTTCAGGATTTTCAGGTTTTTCAGCCTTTCGCTTTAACTTTTTCCGCTTTTTCACCCTTACGCTTTAACTTTTTCAGGATTTTCAGGTTTTTCAGCCTTACGCTTTAATATTTTAGGTTTTCAGCCTTACGCTTTAACTTTTTCCGCTTTTTCAGCCTTCTGCTATAACTTTTTCAGGATTTTAAGGTTTTTCAGCCTTCTGCTTTAATTTCTTTAGGTTTTCAGGTTTTTCAGCCTTCCGCTTTAATTTTTTCAGGTTTTCAGCCTTATGCTTTAACTTTTTCCGCTTTTTCCGCTTTTTCAGCCTTCCGCTTTAACTTTTTCAGGATTTTCAGGTTTTTCAGCCTTACGCTTTAATTTATTCAGGTTTTCAGCCTTACGCTTTAACTTTTTCCGCTCTTTCCACTTTTTCAGCCTTCCGCTTTAACTTTTTCAGGATTTTCAGGTTTTTCAGCCTTCCGCTTTAATTTTTTCAGGTTTTCAGCCTTACGCTTTAACTTTTTCCGCTTTTTCAGCTTTCTGCTTTAACTTTTTCAGGATTTTCAGGCTTTTCAGGCGTAGGCTTTAACTTCTTCATTTTTTTCACCTTCTTCAGCCTTATGCTTCAAATTTTCCACCTTTTTCAGCCTATTAGCATTATAGTTGAACTGTTTCCGCCTTTGAGCATTATAGTTCAACTACTTCAGCTTCTTTAGCATTTCAGTTCAGCGATTTCAGCATAAACGCATTCACACCAGTTGTTACGGAGTAACAACTTTTTCTAGTTATTATTATTATTATTCTTTTTCAGTTTCCGCCCTGTTTTTTGACGGCCTACTCCTCCCAGGGCTTTGCCAGCACCCCCACAAAAGTTATATCAAAACGTGCGTCTCGGCCGGGATCGGTGTGCTTGTCATTTGTCCGCGCAAAACTCAAACGGTGTTCACGCAATTCGCAAAAAACTGCGATTTTCGGTCCCATAGAAATGAATGGGATTTGGTCGGAAAAACCCCAAACCCAGGTCACTTTGGACCTCTATAGCTCAGCCATAAAACAACATAGAAACACCATTCAAAGTTTAAACGGGTCACGAAAGCTGAAACTTTAACCATGTGAAAGGATATGTACATATCTGTTACGGTTTTGACACAATGGTAAGTTACGTTTTAGGAAAAATCCAAAAAATCCCAAAATCCCTCCGCACTCTAGCCGCACTCTAACTTTTGAAGCATTTCCAACTTTGAAACAAATGGCCATAACTCCCACACCGTTCATCGTAC
This sequence comes from Atherinomorus stipes, assembly GCA_023101725.1. Taxonomy (NCBI): domain Eukaryota; kingdom Metazoa; phylum Chordata; class Actinopteri; order Atheriniformes; family Atherinidae; genus Atherinomorus; species Atherinomorus stipes. Next base: position 29,115 of record JALJCO010000452.1, read on the forward strand.
AGACATAATTTTTACATCAAAACGTTGGAAATCTTGTTGGCTTCATTTCATCCTTCCGCACATTTTTTGCTCAGACGCACCGTTTTCGAACTACGGCTCTCGGAATCTTAGAAAGTCACCATTTTGCTCCTATACGTCTCCATTGTAATCTAGACGGAAAGCTAAAAAAGCCCTGATTCTTAAAACTGTCACCATTTAAATTCTGTTCCACTTAGGATAAAATAAAATACATTCCTGAGTTCCTGAAAGCCTCATGGCGCTCACGGTGAAAAAAATTATTTTGATATCTGTTACGGTTTTCTCGCAGTGGACGATTCAGCATTTTCCCATAGAAAACTAAAGCATAAAGTCTCTAACTGAAATTAACTGACATTCTGTGACACACACACACAGACAGGTGCTGCGTTGTCATGACAACCTAAGCAGTTCTCCCTGCTGTGTTAATTAGTTTCACCTTTGACTTAATTCCTCATCTATAAACCAATGTATGATCAAACTGGAGGTTCAAATCCACTGAGGTCATCATGACTGTCCCTCTGTCCACTTATTTGGTGTCTCACCATGTCCTCAATACTAGAACTCTCTCTCTTTATATTCAAACATGTCTGTGCTTCCTTTCTCAGTCTTCCTCTCCCCTTGAACCCTCTGTTCACCAGTCTTGGCCTCCTGTCAGTCCTGTGGATGATCTATCTTTCTGTCTGTCTGTGTCTTTCTGCCTCACGGTCTCTGTCTCGCTAACAGTCTGTCTCACAGTCTATGTCTCATTCACAGTCTATCTCACAGTCTCTGTCTCACTTACAGTCTGTCTCACAGTCTATGTCTCATCCACAGTCTATCTCACAGTCTCTGTCTCACTTACAGTCTGTCTCAAAGTCTATGTCTCATTCACAGTCTTCTCACAGTCTCTGTCTCTTCGTCTGTTCGTCTTGTCACGCTTCTACAGTCTCTGTCTCACTTACAGTCTGTCTCACAGTCTATGTCTCATTCACAGTCTATCTCACAGTCTCTGTTCGACTCACAGTCTGTCTCTGTCTCACCACAGTTCGACTCACAGTCTGTTTCTCACTTACAGTCTGTCTCACAGTGTCTGTCTGTCTCTCAGTGTCTAAGTATCTGTCTGTCACATTGTCTGTCTGTATGTCTGTGTCACAGTATCTATCTATCTATCTATCTATCTATCTATCTGTCTGTCTGTCTGTCTGTCTGTCTGTCTCAGTGTCTGTCTTTTGTGTCTGTCTGTCTGTCTGTCTGTCTCAGTGTCTTCTATTTGTTCTGTCGGGTGCTGGCCTTGTTGCTGCTGTGTCTGTTGTGTTTGTTGCTGTTGTCTGTCTGTTGGCTGTTGTGCTGGTCTGTTCGTGTTCTTGTCTGTCTGTCTGTCTGTCTGTCTCAGTGTCTCTCTTAGTTCTGTCTGTTGCTGTTGTTCGTGTCTCTCTTGTTCTGTCTGTCTGTTGTCTGTTGGTCTTTTGTTCTGTCTGTCTGTCTGTCTGTCTGTGTCTTCTTGTTCTGTCTGTCTGTCTGTCTGTCTCAGTGTCTTTTTTGTCTGTCTGTCTCAGTGTCTTTTAGTCTGCTGTCCAGTGCTTCTGTATCTGTCTGTCTCCAGTGTCTGTCTGTCTCTGTCAGTGTCTTCTATCTAAGTATCTGTCTGTCTCACAGTGTCTATCTATCTAAGTATCTGTCTGTCTCACAGTGTCTGTCCGTCTGTCTGTCAGTGTCTGTCTGTCTCAGTGTCTCTCTATTTATCTAAGTATCTGTCTGTCTCACAGTGTCTGTCTGTTTGTCAGTGTCAATCTAATTATCTGTCTGTCTCAGTGTCTTTCTGTCTCTCTCTCAGTCTGTCTCACAGTGTCTATCTATCTGTCTGTCTCACGGTGTCTGTGTCACTCACAGTCAGTCTGGCTCAGTCTCTGTCTCACTCAGCATCTTTCTGTGTTTCTCAGTCTGTCTCACTCACCTTCTGTCTGTCTTTCTCAGTCTGTCTCACTCACTCTCTGTCTGTGTCACAGTCTGTCTCACAGCTTTGTCTTTCTGTCTGTTAATCCATCTTTGTAACATGGCTGCCGCTCTGTTCGACGTGGGTAGCAGATTGGCAGCATTCAAAATTTCTTCAGAAATTTTCTAGTATTTACTTGCTACCCTATTTTCAGTTTCCTCCCTATGCTTTGACGGCCTACTCCTCCTAGGGCTTTGACTGCACCCCCACAAATGTTATATCAAAACGAGCGTCTCGGCCGGGAATGGTGTGCTTGTTATTTGTCCGCGCAAAACTCAAACGGTGTTTACGCAATTCGCAAAAAACTGCGATCTTTGGTCCCATAGAAATGAATGGGATTTGTTCAGGATCAGCCGAGAAAAGCCCAAAACCCAGGTCACTTTGGACCTCTATAGCTCAGCCATACCATCACATAGAGACACCATTCAAAGTTTAAATTGGTCAGGAAGGATGAAACTTTTACCATGTGAAGGGATATTTACATATCTGTTCAGGTTTCGACACAACGGTAAGCTACATTTTCAGAAAAAATCAGAAAAACCCTAAATCCCTCAGCACTCTGGCTGCACTCTAAAGTTTGAAGCATTTTCAGATGTGAGACAAATGCCCATAACTCCTACAGCTTTCATCATACAGAAATAAATTATAGATCAAAACGTAGGAAAACTTGTCAGCTTCATTGTCTCTCTGTCTCTCAGTGTCTATCTGTCTGTCTCACAGTATCTATCTGTCTCTGTCTCATAGTGTCTGTATGTGACTCAGTGTCTATCTAAGTATCTGTCTGCCTCTCAGTGCCTATCACTCTCTCAACACAGTATCTATCTGTCTGTCTCATAGTGTCTGTTTGTCTCTGTGTCTATCAATCTAATTATCTGTCTGTCTAACAGTATCTATCTGTCTGTCTGTCTCTCAGTGTCTATCTATCTAAGTATCTGTCTGTCTCACAGTATCTGTCTGTCTGTCTCATAGTGTCTATCTGTCTGTCTGTCTCTCAGTGACAATCAATCTATACATGCATCTGTCTGTCTCACCGTGTCTCTCTGTCTCACAGTGTCTGTCTCTCAGTGTCTGTCAATCTAAGTATCTGTCTATCTCACAGTCTTTATTTGTCTATCTACGCAACTATTTTTCTCATTGAAAATGAATGGTGTTTGGCCAGAATGTCTGTCTCAGTGTCTCTCTATTTATCTAAGTATCTGTCTGTCTCACAGTGTCTGTCTGTTTGTCAGTGTCTATCTAAGTATCTGTCTGTCTCAGTGTCTTTCTGTCTCTCTCTCAGTCTGTCTCACAGTGTCTATCTATCTATCTGTCTGTCTCACGGTGTCTGTGTCACTCACAGTCAGTCTGTCTCAGTCCCTGTCTCACTCAGCATCTTTCTGTGTTTCTCAGTCTGTCTCACTCACCTTCTGTCTGTCTTTCTCAGTCTGTCTCACTCACTCTCTGTCTGTGTCACAGTCTGTCTCACAGCTTTGTCTTTCTGTCTGTTAATCCATCTTTGTAACATGGCTGCCGCTCTGTTCGACGTGGGTAGCAGATTGGCAGCATTCAAAATTTCTTCAGAAATTTTCTAGTTATTATTATTCTTATTCTTATTTTGTTTCCGCCCTGTTCTTTGACGCACTACTCCTCCCAGGGCTTTGCCAGCACCCCCACAAAAGTTATATCAAAACGTGCGTCTCGGCCAGGACAGGTGTGCGTGTCATTTGTCCGCGCAAAACTCAAACGGTGTTCACGCAATTCGCAAAAAACTGCGATTTTCGGTCCCATAGAAATGAATGGGATTTGGTCGGAAAAACCCCAAACCCAGGTCACTTTCGACCTCTATAGCTCAGCCATAAAACAACATAGAAACACCATTCAAAGTTTAAACGGGTCATGAAAGCTGAAACTTTAACCATGTGAAAGGACATGTACATATCTGTTACGGTTTTGACACAATGGTAAGTTACGTTTTAGGAAAAATGGGAAAAATCCCAAAATCCCTCCGCACTCTAGCCGCACTCTAACTTTTGAAGCATTTCCAACTTTGAAACAAATGGCCATAACTCCCACACCGTTCATCGTACAGACATAATTTTTACATCAAAACGTTGGAAATCTTGTTGGCTTCATTTCATCCTTCCGCACATTTTTTGCTCAGACGCACCGTTTTCGAACTACGGCTCTCGGAATCTTAGAAAGTCACCATTTTGCTCCTATATCTCTCCATTGTAATCTAGACGGAAAGCTCAAAAAGCCCTGATTCTTAAAACTGTCACCATTTAAATTCTGTTCCACTTAGGATAAAATAAAATACATTCCTGAGTTCCTGAAAGCCTCATGGCGCTCACGGTGAAAAAATTATTTTGATATCTGTTACGGTTTTCTCGCAGTGGACGATTCAGCATTTTCCCATAGAAAACTAAAGCATAAAGTCTCTAACTGAAATTAACTGACATTCCGTGACACACACACACAGACAGGTGCTGCGTTGTCATGACAACCTAAGCAGTTCTCCCTGCTGTGTTAATTAGTTTCACCTTTGACTTAATTCCTCATCTATAAACCAATGTATGATCAAACTGGAGGTTCAAATCCACTGAGGTCATCATGACTGTCCCTCTGTCCACTTATTTGTTGTCTCACCATGTCCTCAATACTAGAACTCTCTCTCTTTATATTCAAACATGTCTGTGCTTCCTTTCTCAGTCTTCCTCTCCCCTTGAACCCTCTGTTCACCAGTCTTGGCCTCCTGTCAGTCCTGTGGATAATCTATCTTTCTGTCTGTCTGTGTCTTTCTGCCTCACGGTCTCTGTCTCGCTAACAGTCTGTCTCACAGTCTATGTCTCATTCACAGTCTATCTCACAGTCTCTGTCTCACTTACAGTCTGTCTCACAGTCTATGTCTCATTCACAGTCTATCTCACAGTATCTGTTCGACTCACAGTCTGTCTCTGTCTCACTCACAGTTCGACTCACAGTCTGTTTCTCACTTACAGTCTGTCTCACAGTGTCTGTCTGTCTCTCAGTGTCTAAGTATCTGTCACATTGTCTGTCTGTATGTCTGTGTCACAGTATCTATCTATCTATCTATCTATCTATCTATCTATCTATCTATCTATCTATCTATCTATCTATCTATCTATCTGTCTATCTGTCTGTCTATCTGTCTGTCTGTCTCAGTGTCTCTCTTTTTAAGTATCTGTCTGTCTCACAGTGTCTGTCTGTCTGTCTCAGTGTCTCTCTATCTAAGTATCTGTCTGTCTCACAGTGTCTGTCCGTCTGTCTGTCAGTGTCTGTCTGTCTCAGTGTCTCTCTATTTATCTAAGTATCTGTCTGTCTCACAGTGTCTGTCTGTTTGTCAGTGTCAATCTAAGTATCTGTCTGTCTCAGTGTCTTTCTGTCTCTCTCTCAGTCTGTCTCACAGTGTCTATCTATCTATCTGTCTCTCTCACGGTGTCTGTGTCACAGTCAGTCTGGCTCAGTCTCTGTCTCACTCAGCATCTTTCTGTGTTTCTCAGTCTGTCTCACTCACCTTCTGTCTGTCTTTCTCAGTCTGTCTCACTCACTCTCTGTCTGTGTCACAGTCTGTCTCACAGCTTTGTCTTTCTGTCTGTTAATCCATCTTTGTAACATGGCTGCCGCTCTGTTCGACGTGGGTAGCAGATTGGCAGCATTCAAAATTTCTTCAGAAATTTTCTAGTTTGAATTAATATTGTGAATTTAGCCTTTTTTTTAACTGGAGGGTATGAATAATTTTGAAGACGGCTGTATATATTCTTTCTTTCTAATCTAAATGGGAAATTTAAAATATGGGGAGATGTGAGTTTAATAGTATTTGAAGGTTTTCTGCATAGCAACAGCTGGGTTTAGTCTCCAAACTCTTTGACTTTAACAATCCCCAGAAGAGAAAAGACTTCAGGAAAAACACTGAACATCAGAGCTCTTCATCCCTCCGACACCTCACAGTAGAAACATACTTAATCCTGCAGTGGATATTCCCGTTAACTGAGCAGATTAACACTCAAACCATGTTTTTGCTTACATCCTGCTCTGCGTTAACATCCAGTTGGCTGGTAGCTTCATCCAGGATGATGAGCTGTGGATCTCGGACCAGAGCTCTGAGGACGGCGATGCTCTGTTTATGTCCCTCTGAAAGTTTGCCTCCACGTTCTCCAACATCTGTGAGGAAAATCCGCAAAATCTCCATCAGAGCTTTTCATTGAAATATCTTATCAGGTGACCTTTGATCACTGACCACCTGCCTCACAATTAAAGCTTTAAACAAGCACTTCTGCTATGAAAAGTTCATATTTAACATTTCCAGTCTTAAGTCTGCAGCTTATGTTAGTTTCTTTCTGTCAGCTGCTTACTCTTACAACCAATTAGACATCTTTAATCAAGTCATATTCTAAAAATTATACAAATTATAACATTGCAGTAGAAAACTACGACTCTGCCAAGTGATCTTTGTGATTTTTGTCATTTGAAAAACTTGGTCATCTATGAAATATATGAAGCAACAGCTCTGTACCTGTGTCATATCCATCCTCCATCTCAGAGATGAATTTGTGTGCTTTGATCCTCTTTGCAACCTCCTTCACTTTCTCCAGAGTGCAGTCCTTCAGCCCATATCCAATGTTGTACCTCAGAGACCCAGAAAACAGCACCGGGTTCTGGGAAACCAGGGCTATCTGCACCAACAAACAAAGAGAACACATCAGTGTTCCTGCAGTGATCACTATCAGGACTGGAACTTAAGAGTTTATAGTGGTTCTGCTGGTTTTGTAAAGTGTTTGGGACACAGCGTTTCCTTCGGGAATGTGTCCTAATGCTGCCCTTCCCATCTATAAAATGGCCTCAGGCCAAATCGTCATGATGATGGAACGAGCAGACATTCATGCGTCTCCATCAGGGTAGACCAAGCAAAGGTGATGATGGTGTAATTCTTTATTTAGTAGCTGTGACCAGATGTTAGTTAAATAAAAACTGGCTAATGTTGGTGCACTATAAACACCAGATTAATTGTGGCTCTGACTGTTGTTGCTGGGAGGATTCACAGGGGTTGTGCGATACCAACATAAAGAGTTTATTCAGGAATGAATTCTTCAGTTCTTTAAATTTCCCTGAAATACCACAGGAAGACGTTATCTGAACGCTATCTGACTGGACGGAGTCATTAAACTAAAACCTTTTGCAGCGCTTCATGTTTTATTTTTCACTCAGTTTTTGATGCAACTTCATCTCTGTAGCCGACATGTCACCACTTACAGTTTTACCAGCAACTTTCCCAAGTACAGATGAATGATGTAGCTCTATGGTGAGCGAGGACACAGAGACATGCAAGCAGGTCCATGTTCACATGATTCTATTTTCTCACTAATAGCTGCTTACAGCCTTCCAGATGTGGACAAAACCCTGAAGTAAAATCTGCTTGTTAGAAAGTGCAAAAAGTGTTATTGCAAATTAATATTCACAATTCTTCCCCATTAATATGAGCTCGTCCTGTTAGAAATGACAAATCCAAAATAAATCAAACACATCTTCATGACTACAAAGGCTGTATGTGTAAACTTGGTCTCAAAAGAAAGCAGAGATGTGTGAGACTATTACAGTCAAGACAAGTATTACTGTGTCAGAGTACAGGAGAAAATAAATGGTTAAAAGTAGGGTGCACCGAAATGAAAATACTTGCCGAAACGAAAACAAAAAATGAACACAAGGCGAAAACCGAACACGAAAAAAATGTCAATTATTAGAACTGTGCACTTTTGCTACGTGTGTACTACTTCACTAAAATCAATATTGCAACAAATAACTACAAAAGTATAATATATTTATTTCCCCTGATAAGATGTTTAGTTAAAATTAAAATAAAATATTTGTTTGCTAATGGGCTAATTCATGCTCATTGTGGCTATACAACAAATATATTAGGCTTATATGATGGGGAAAGAGGTTAATAAAAAAAAAGTTAAAGTGTGGGCTGTTTGTTGTATAAAGTTTGGTGTGTTGTTTCGGTGATTTTGTCTTCGGCCGAACCGAAAATGCTTTGGGTATTTTGGCCGAAAACTTTGGTGGCCGAATTTTCGGTGCATCCCTAGTTAAAAGAAAACCACATTACTTCCAGTGGAAACCAGAGGACAAGATTAATGCCTGACGGGGAATTGTGCTAAAATAAAAGCTAATAAAGTGAAGCTGAGCCGTTTTCCAGGTGTTTTGAGGTGTTCCGCAGGTAATTATCTCTGGCAGCTGTCGGCTGATGATGATGATGATGATGATGGACACCTCTATCAATGGTCAGAGTCAAGAGAATTTAGGGATAGCCCCCACATTCACCTTAGAAACACCATGAGGATCCAGAAAGAAGTGAAGCCCAATATAGTAAATGATAAGAAGATGAATACTTCACTATAAACCCCCTTCATCTCCATGGAAACCAGCAGGACCTTGGTGACTTGTGTCAAAAAAAGGCAGAGTCATGGGAGAACACAGTAGCAGGTTTTTTAGAGCTGGAATAAAACTTTTCACCCTAAACAGAAAATGTGAGACATGATTTCTGATTGGCTGCTAGCTCCCAGAGTTTCTGCCCCACCGTGATGAGACGGACATCTTTGTAACCAGCAGAGTCTCTGCTTTCATATGACACCTTGTTTGTGTGGTTTGCTTCAAGTGAAGAGATCAGCAGAGGCTTTCTCACATTCTCATCAATGGTAGAGTCTTTTAGCTGAAGGTTTAGGGATGCTGATGTTAGAATTGGTGCTTCCTAAAGCAGGAATCACCAAATCTAGACCTCTTGGACCAGTGTCCTGCAGATCTCTATTTTTTCCCCTGCGCCAACACACCTGACTCAAAATAAACAGATCCAACAGCCTATGAAGTTCTGCACAATGACTCATCAGTTTGAGTCAGGCGTGTTGGAGCAGGGACACATCAAAAACCTGCAGGATGCTGACCCATGAGGTCTGGATTTAGGGATCTCTGTTCTAGTGTATGCAAAGATCTTCTGTACTGTACACATTTCATGCTGTCCCCTGTACAAGAGGGCTGTCAGGAGAAAGAGCTTAAATAATCTCAGTCAACTGAGCCTCAAAATGGAGATCTAGCCAACAGGTTCTTGGATCCTGGTTATCAACTGGATCAGTGAACGCAGGTTTTTCTGCCTGGATATGAAACATGTAAAACAAGCAGCACTGGGGGTAGGGCTCAGGTGGAAGAGCAGTCGTCTTTCAACCGGAGGGTTGTGGGATCGATTCCAGGGTTCCCCCGACTACATGCCGAAGTGTCCTTGGGCAAGACACTGAACCCCCAATTGCCTCGGCGGGGTATGAATGTGTGACTGGGTGAATGGATATGTAGTGTAAAGCGCTTTGAGCGGTTAGTATGACTGGAAAAGCGCTATATAAGTACAGTCCATTTACCATTTACCATTTACATCAGATGAGTCCAAAACTTAAACTTTCATGTTTGTGATGGTCTGTTAAGAAGTCACAAACAGCATAACTCCCTGTTAATTTGATATTGCTCCAAAAGCGAAGGGATGATCATTGATTTCTCCCTTTTTATCTACACTTCACTTATTTTGTCGGGCAAATACACTTTAATTAAAACTCCTGATGACTTTGACTCAGATGAAAACAGCGTTTCTCAGTGAGAAACAGTGAGATTATTGATCAGGCAAAGTGGATGAGTACAGAGAAGTCACAGCTGATTTCTTTTCTTTATTAGCTGAATGCATTTGTTTTCACTAAACTTTTGCATGTCTTGTTGTCCACTGATTGATGCTTCATATATAAATATAATTTACAAAAAAACCCAGAAATAAATACCCTACATTTTTTTAAAACTAAGAATTCTGGTGTAATTTTGTGAGAGGAAGCAGATTAAACCTCGCTCGTACCTTCTGTTGGAGGTATTTCAGCGTGTAATGGTGGAGCGGCTTTCCATCCAGCAGGATCTGCCCCTGCTGAGGGTCGTACAGCCTCTTCAGGAGGCTGACACACGAAGTCTTTCCGCTACCGGAGGGACCCACCAGAGCGGTGACTTTCCCCGCCCGGAGCTCCAGTGACACAGACTGAGAAGGACATAACGCAACACAAAGACCCATTGGTGTCTTTTTCCAACTCTGAATTAATGTTAAACATCTTTACACTCAGATCTGTCAGCGTCTGTGAAGCCGTCACCTTCAGAACTGGTTTATCTGGTGCAGAGGGAAAACTGAAGGTCACATTCTGGAAAACAACTCTGCCCTCCAACTGCTCTGGAGCCAAGTCTCCCTCCTTCTGGCACTGGGGTGTCCTGTCCAGATAACTCAGCACTTTGGAAATGACTCCAACTGTGGACACCGTCTCTCCATAGCAGTACATGATCTCCTGTGACAAATAAAATCCTTTAGTGACAGCTACAGGGCATTATTTACATCTTAGAGGATAACTTTCTTTCTTTTCAACCTGGACCTAACTTCTAGGAGTTTATACGTGCGTTTACTACTGGGAGGGGTCGGATAACAAAAATATTTTTCATAAGATTTTTATAAAAAGGGAAAAAAAAAAAAGAAGGTGTAAATAATTTAAAATAAAATTTACTCCTGACAAGGGGGGGGGGAAAATATTCTCTTGAGATGGTGGGGTTCACGGAAAAAATACAGGGAAAGAAAATTTTAAAAACAAAAAAGGGAGAAAGAAAAAAAAAGGAAAAGAGGAAGGAAGAGAGAGAAGAGGAGGGAAAAAAAGTAAAGTCGGGGATGAGCAAAAGAAATAAGGAAAAATCAGAATATAAATAATATAGATATATAAAAAAGAGAGAGAAAATATTTCCTAAAAAGGACAAAACCCGCCCCCCTCACTGGTAATACTCCTTCGGCATAGATCATAAAGGTAGAGACGGGGCAGCCTCTCTATAAGGCATTATCTGCAGCAAAACTCCTTCATTTCATCAATATTTTAAGTAGAAGGTTGAAAAAAAAGAAAGTTATCCTTAAAATAAGGCAGAATAAGTTCCATTCAGCTCACCCTTAGATTGGTTGACATGGGCTTCTGGTACAGTAAAAAGGCGAGCAGACTACCGATGGTGAGCTGGCCGGAGGAGATGAGACTGCGGGTCAGAATCAGTATGACTACTCTGATCCCCAGACTCACCACCTAAAGGAGACAAGCAGAATTACTATTAATATTATAACTTAGACTGAATTTGTTAACATTTACACACACAGCCTCACATTAACTTGTCGTCTCCACTGAGTTATTATAACCCTGCATGGATGAGTCGGCTTTCTCCGTGGCATCCTTACCCTCCGTATGAGGCAGAAGACAGCGCTGTAGATTCCTAAACGTCTCCTGATGGCGCCCAGCTGGTCCACAGCTTCTTGATACCTCCTCATTTCACCGTCCTCTGCCCTGAAGCTGCGGATTGTCTGGATCCCGCTGATGGTCTGAGAAGCCAGGTGTTTGGTCTGAGCCTGGCATTCCTGAGTCTGATCCTTCAGGTCCTGTTTGATAAAGAAACGACTCGTTACACTCAGATAAAGTTTGTCTTCTACACCTGAGCTGCAAACACATTTCCTCACATATGATTTAATCATTTTAAGCTTTTTTCCTTCTTTTTCTGTTCATAAAGTGCATTGCATCCTGATTCTGGCCTTTTATCTAATTAATTACACTCTATTATGAAACACAAGATTTTGATAAAAAAGCGAGAAAAGTCAAACGTGGTCAAACGGAAGAGGCAACCAGAAGCCAGATGAGAACATAACCATTCTTATTATGGATCGACCGATACAGATTTTTTAACATTGATACCAATATTTTCTCTTTAGCCTCAGCTGATACAACCTGCCGATATTTGGGGCCGATACTGCATTTGACTCCCAAATGAATATAATGAAAGAAACAATAAAAAGTAACTTCACAACTCTTTTGATATAAAAAAGAACAAAGTAATTTAAATAAATATATAAAAATGAAGCTGTGTACTTGTAAACAAATATTAAACAGAAACATTAAACTTGTAATGATTTAATTCATATAAAAAAAAAGTCTGTAAATTATGTCAAGTGTGGCAGATACCAGCAAAATATACAAATATCGTCCGGCCGATGTATCAGTAAATCCTTAATTCTCAATATTTGCAATGTTAATCGATATAAACATTTTTTTAAAGTAGGGATGCATGATAACCGTTTTTTAAAAATGATACCTATGACCAATACATTTCAGCTCCGAAAGGCAGATACCAACAACACGTGCAAAAATTCCAACTGCATGAGGTAGTTCGTGTCTAAAATAAGAGAGGAAAGTGGTTTGGAAGCAGCAGCTTTCTTTCCCCAATTACAATATCTCAGTGAGAAAAGCTTAAAAATGTGATTTTCAACTTCTGCATCTCCGATCTTAAAAATTCCAACCGTATGGGGTATAAGTTATCAGGGCAAGTTGTCATGATATTTGATTTATCGGAATGACGTAATAATTTCCTGTTATCGGCCTGATAGTTATCGTGCATCCCTTTTTTAAAGTGACATAATCTTACGAGTAGCCAGAATCTTGTGGACAACAATCACAAACATCACTAAATTAAACTGCATTCAGCAGCTGAATAAAAAATTCCCATAACTACTTGTTGAGGATTTTACCAGCCACATAGTGTAACCATTCGTTTCATCACACCTACCTTGGTCATAGCGATGTATTTGTTTTGGATAACGGCCAGGAGTGGCATCTCTATGCAGGTGAGCAGGGTGAGCTTCCAGGACAGGCCGAGCATCACGTTGAACATCAGGCAGGTTTTGACTGTGCTGCGAACCGCCACGTTAGCGTTGAGCGCGACGGTGCGGCCCATCCGGTCGACATCGCTGTGCAGGCGGGAGGCGAGTTTTCCTGGATGTAAAAGAAAAAACAGGCATGAAGACGAATCAGATGTCTTAATATTACACAGACTGCAAATCACTTCTAAATTCACCTCAGAAATCAGTGATTTTTTTTTACTTAAATTTGAATTCTTTAATAGATTTTAATCTATTAATCTATTTGAATAAATTAAAGTAAAAATATATTTAAACCTCAATAAATTTCAATGTAATAAATTAAAATTCATCAAATACTTCACAAAATTCAAAAATATAATTTCAAATAATTGAAACAAAATTTCACTCCATTCCAAAATTTTAATTTAGAAATTTAATTTTGATAAAGCTAAAATTAAATTAAAATTACAATATATTACGAGACATTTTAATAAAATAACAGTAACAATAAATTTATCTTATTCAAATAAATTTAAATAAAATTAGTTTAAGTTCAACAAAATTTTGAAAAATCTAATTATACTTAATTATAATTAATTCTAACTTTGTAATCACACTCATTAATCAAATATAGTGATAGTAAAATGTACATGTAAATTAATGTAACTTAAATAATATTCTAAGAATTGTTAATAAATTTATGAAAATCTATTAATTATTCTTATTCCATCAATTTTATTAAATTTGATTTTCAATCAATTATGATTAAATTAAAACATCTATTTATTCAAATCAAAATTAAATCAAATTAAAATTTAAAAATGAATTACAATGTGTAAATTGAATAGTTTTAAATAATCCCTCACATGCGGGAATAAGTCTGTCCACATACCGTCCTCATAAAGTGTACTTTCCAAAAAGAATGAGCAGAAATAATGTCATAATCTGGTTATCTATAGCTGCTCCTGAGTAAAAAGAAGTAATATCTTCAGGTGTTCCTCACCCGGGTTGTTCTCCTCAAAGAAGTGCACCTCCTGCTGGAGGAGGCTGTGAAACAGGAGATGCTTCAGTCTCTTGTTCAGTCTGGCCAACGTGTTCATAAACACACCTCCTCTCAGCCCAGAGAACAGAGCACTGGTAAAAGTGATGGAAAATTACAGTTAAGGTACCATCTTTTTAAAATATGTTAAACCAGTTTTACAATTTTTTGTTTTATTACCTCCCAAGAGAGAAGAGCACTAGCTGTCCGGCTGCAGAAATCAAGCTGGTTTGAAGCGATTTACCACTGAGTATATCAATAAATCTCCCTTGGTACAAAGGGATATAAGAATCACCTGTTAGAAAAGATAAATGACACATTAAATAGTTTTTATAGTCTTGTATAACTACCGTAGAAGCAAAGTAAAATGGTAATAACTAGCAAATATTAAATGCTACAGATTGTGTGCATGTCAGACTTACAGTAAACTCCTAAGATGAGGAAACCGAAAGCTGCAATCAGGTAAACTGTGTCTGGTTTGAAATACGTCAGCATCCTCATTAACAAACGCTTAGAATCCAGTTTGTTGCTGTCCTTTCTCATCTTCTCACCCCCACTGAGGCTTTTTTCCCAGACTAGACAAGCCACCGATGAGGACACCGCTCCCAAAAGCAGCATGCTGAGGTCAGGAGACGGCTCCTTGAAATGCTCTGAGGGGGATTTCCAAAAGATCCGTCCGGTTTCAAACACAGGAGAAAGGAAGCAGAGGACTGCAACGAACCTGTGGAGCACAACCTTGGGCTTTCCATCAATCAGGACTGAGGTAAAAACATGAAGGAAGCCCCATTTTACTGCCCCGAAGGCCCATAGTCCTGCCAGTCCACCACAGCTGGGGCACTTAAGCAGCACCAGTCCAGTCCACAGTACTGAACACAGAACCAAATCCAGAAAAATGATTAATAATCCACATGAAACCACTTCCTTCATTTTTCTTTGATGGATGGTCAGACAGTAGGAGGCTGGATCTGATCCTAGAACAACAAATGATGGATATGTGAGATTTCCTTTATGCAACCGCAGCCTACTATACAATATTCAATCAATAACAAGATTGTTTGCAACACTCATGTAGAATAGGAGCTGTAACAATAAAGAGAATTCATTTCAGCAAAAATCTTTGTCCAGTGGCTCCTCAGGAGGCCAATTCCCCTGACAGCAGGGAAGTAATGTGCTCAGTGGAAACTAAACCACCTTTCAACAATATTTTAATAGTAGAATATTCAAATATCCCTCTCTTATCCTATTCTTCTTCTATCTTATTTTAATAAGACAGCTGTGAAATCAGCTTATTGTGTGTTAAAGAACATAACGATTAAATTATGTCTCAGCTGCATTTTTCTTTAGTAGACTACTGCAACGCTGTTCTTACAGGTTTCCCTAAATATCCCATCAGACAACTGCAGTTAGTCCAAGAGCACTGCTGCTCCAGTCCTCACGAAGACCAAGAAAGTGGACCATATAACCCCAGTCTTCAGATTTTTACGCTGACCTCTTGTCTCTCAAAGAATTGACTTCCAAATCCAGATGCTAGTTTCCAAAGTAGAGGCCAGAATCCATTCAGGATCCTCTGGTTTGTTCCAACCAACTAAATCTGTCAGGCCATCGGGGTCAAGTCCACTTTCTGTTTCCAGAGTCAGACCTAAACATGGAGAGGCAGCATTCAGTTTTTATTCTCCTCATGAGGAACGAAAACCTAGAAAACTGAAGGTTTGCTGAAACTCAGGATTTATATCAATACAACTGAAAACCCCTCACACTGTCATTTATATTTCTTGCACTCTATCTGATTCTATTTGTTACTTTTTCTATTTCTTTATTAAAGCTTCCTCTACACCCTGAATGTAATGTTTTTATTTAATGTCCCATTCAAATCACTTTATATAGTCTTTTATCTGAAATTAAAATAAACTAGGCTTGCGGTTTTAGACTTCGCCTAAGTCTAGTTTATGTTAGTTATCTTGAATTGACTTAAAATTTAAATTGTTTTTTTTTTGTCACTGTAGGTTTATCACATTTCTTCTTAAATATGCTAAAACTGATACCTTCTTGAAATAGCAAACCAAAAAGTTCAAATTACACCTTTGTAAAAGTAATTAAAAACTCAGGACCTTTACAAATGATTTTCAAATATTAGAGTATAAGAAACGAACGTCTAGTAATTTTTCTACTTTATGCATGTAAACAGAATATCACTGGCATTTTCAACATTATCATTTTACACAGTTTATCCCATCATGTTAATATACTGTCAGTCTGTAAGTGTGGACAGTTGTTGACCTGATTACCATGCTAGTTTTAGCTAGTAACTTAAATGACCGTTACGTCGTTACAACCGCTCGAGGTGAATGCTAAACAATCTGCTATTCAATATTTACCTGGACAAACCTGTGATACACTAAACTTGATAAACCAGAGATTATCAGGTCAGGTTTAGATGACTTACCGTGTGTTTCCGCGCCTTAGCCCACTTCTTGCTAACCAACTGCTACCCGTCTGTGGGTCACTCACTTTCACTTTCACTTTTGTTTTGTCTCATTTCTGTTAAATTTCAGGAATGGACACAGGAAACACAAAGCTGGTAAAAAAAAAACGCTTCATTTCAGTGGCTTTCTCTTTCCCTTGCAACACAAAAATACGTTGAGTTTGCATGTCAGTTTTTGTAAACTTAGGATTTTGTAAACAGTAGTTTCACACAATGGCCACAAGATGGCAGCAGATCCCATGATTCTGGAAAGTAGCAGATCTACTTCCGGTCAGTTTTCAAAATATAGTTTTTCCTTTTCTTTTAAACGTAAGAAAACCTTAAACAGTGAAATATCAATGTTGTAAGGCTGCTGATATGAAATATTTGGATGTACAGTGTGATGGTTGTGTCTTTCATAAATAAATCTCCTTGTGAAAGTATCTCATTCATCCAGGGGTGGAAGTCTTTTGTATTAATAAAAAGAAAAGGTAAAAGGTAACAAATGTGTTATAAAATGGAAAACTACGTCGATGAGTCATGAGTTAATGTTGATACAGATTTCTGCATTTTTCTTTTTGACTTATTAGAAACCAAGTTTTTCTAATTTTAGCCCTTTATTATCGAAACCTATGAGAGAAAATTATTGTAAATAAATAATAAAGCCTTTAAGTGTATTTGTAAAATATTATTGATCTAGTTCAGTTCTACTTCAGGATAATGTGTTTAAAATCAGTTTATTATCTTTACTTAAAGGTTGTAGTTTTTTTGTTTGTTTGTTTTACATCACTTAAGTTGTAAGCATGAGCCATCAAAAAGAAATAAAATTTAAAAAAAAAAAAAAAAAAAACTATTTCATTGAAATTCTGCCTTTTATAGGTGGTCTTCTCTTCATCAAACTTGAACATTAATTTATTTCACAGCCATGTCATTGTGTTGGGATGGATGGATGGATTTTTCATCTTTGTTATTCAGTGGCTTTGCATGCAGTTATACACTCTGCAGTGTGATCTTCTACATCACAGCTAATATAGGGGGGAGGAGTCTATGATAATGTTTTTGGACATGTGTAGCCCTTTTCACTACAGATGCATTTAAACCGAGACCAGGCAGTGCAAGGTTTGGCTGGATTGTACAGGTAGAAGGAAAGACAGAAGCTCAGCTCTGCAGCCTGGTAGGCCTACTTGTCTTCATTTGCTTACTAGTGAAGTATCAAGTGCAGCTGTGCAAAAGTGCACAATTATGTTGAAAATTGATTAAAAACTTCAGCAAAATAAACTACAAAATGTTCAAAGTTAAGACAAACTCACTCAGCTTGACAGTAAAGATGAATTTGCTCTCTAACTTACATTTAGTTTTGAATTAGTTGATCCTGCAGATCTCATTCTGATCCAATAAAGACCAAAAAAAAAAAAAAAAAAAAGAAGATGGATTTCCCTTACAGATTTTCATATCTACCCAGTGATCAGTTGGGAAATGATCAGCTATTTCTGCTGCAGATTCTGGCATTAAACAAAAAGATCATATTATGAAGTAAGTGCTACAGGTCATGGAAAACTACCAGCTTACAGTGACTTCAAAATCAGCTTTTGAATTTTTATGTAAAGCCAAAAGAAATAATCTAATCAACGCATTAAACTGCAGTGAATGTTCTGTCCTAATCAATACAAAAAGGAGGGCTATCAGCAACAATATCTTACAGAAAATGCCACTTTTAATATTTATTCTCTTAATATAAAACACAAAAAAAAATCACAAAAGGCAGTGGTGGTATGCAAACATTTATTTCCATCCTGATCATGATATAAATAAAGAATTTATAATAAAGATAGTATTTGGCCCACAGCAAGACAAGCCTCTAAAATTTACTAATAAATCCTCTGGTTAAAACATTGTCCTTTACATTTTATTTCCAGACACTATTTAATCAGCTTTGCACAAAGGTGTACAGGTGATGTGAAACTGTGTCAACGTCATCGTTGGAGCTGATGACGTTGAAACTTGAATTGTGTGAGCTGCTGACTCTTCGGTCACATCAAGGATGGTTTCCGACCTGTAAAAAGCCGACTCGCCGTATGAAATCACGGGTAGAATAAAATATCCTGTGAGTGTGGTCATCTTTTAGAAATACACCAGCTATGTGAGAAGGCACTGTTCCATGAAGGAATGAAACACGAGGAAAAAAACAGGAGAAATTTGCTGCCATCACAAAGTATTTTCATTTTCTTTATGACAGTAAATAACATTTGATTGTTTTCTAAATATGCACCTTCAGTGTTGTAAAGCAACTATTAATCAGATCAATATTTGAGTGAAATTTCATGTTGGTGTGCAGGAAAAAAATGATTCCATCTCTTTTTCTTTTAGACACCAGTGACATGGTTATTTACCTGCTAAACAAATCTCATGAAAAGACCAAAACTAACACTGAAAAACCCCGAGAAGGGGGCTTCAGAAGCATGATGAGGGAAATTATGAGCACTATCATGATGGTTTGTCTCTTCACAGCTGAAAGTAATACCCATAGATGAGCCATTTTCTCCTAATAAGATATTTGATAGAAATAAGCTGATTTTTTAAGCAACAACTTGCGCAACATATGAAACTCTTCATCCTCAGTGTGACTCGATTGGCCCAGATGGTTTTATGCTAGTTTGACTTTAACAAACAACATGTGTGTGTATTCACTATCAGATAAGGAAAGGATACACAGCCTTTACTTTTCTGCAGGTTGTGGAGTGCACCCAATATGTCGACATAAAACCTGAGGGTGATAATTATCTCATCTTCAATCGCTGTGTGAGGGAATATTTAGTTCTGAGTTAAAATGATTTATTGGTTTAAATAACGGAGGCAGTGCTGTAATCCAACACAGCTGCAGTTTTATAGCTGCAACTTGGTGCTCCAACTTATGAAATTGTCAACTAAAAGGGGTCAGCATGAAAAGTTAACCAGTTAATGATGCATTTTATAGCATTAAACTGGAATAAAAATTAAAGAAAAATCTAAAAAATCAGATTTGTTGGTGATCTGAGTTAAGTTTCTCAGTTTGCTGTTCTTGAAGTTGATTAAATGTTGATTTATTTTGTCTGTGTAATGATGTTCTTATGAGGAATCCTGCAGTAGACAGCAGTCAGAGCACTCAGAAAGTTTCCTTACAGATGAATGAACGCTGAGTCACTGAGCTATACATTTTTTTCCTCCAAATCCAACTCAAATCTAACAGTAAATCTAATGTGGTTCAAGCAAATATTCTAGTGTTAATTGTCACTCATTGTATGAGACCGTTACCATGGAGATTGTCCATGCTTCTGCACAATGTTGCACTTGGCATTGTTGCATGAATGACCTCGGGTTTAGTTTGATGAGAAAGTGACACTGAGGTTTGAGTTGTTTTAAATGGTGAAACATTTGCTCTTCGTGGACTCCTGAGAAGCTTTTAGATTTAACTTGCTCATCAGGATTAGTTTGATTCTCCAAACTCTGACTGACGTCCTGCAAGTAAGTCACCAACTCCTCATAAGTACTTCATAGAACTCCACTTACAGCAAAAGAAATAAGAAAAAAAAACTGTAATGCATTAAAAAAAAGAAAAGAAAGAAAGAAAAGAAAGAAATTAAAAACCTGTCAGGACTTAATTTTTTTTTTTTTCAGATTAGTGAACCAATAACCTGCTGACAGTCAAGTTGCAGCAGAAAAGGTGCATTTGTCACAACTCAGGGTTGAAACTGTATATCAGTCATGTAAATACACAAACAAAAACTGTTAGTGTAGCTGAGTTTCCATGTTGTATATCATTTTAACTCTTAAACATTCCCCAATTTGGATTGTAAATTAAAGAGGAATGTTAAACACAAAAACACAATCTTCTTTTTTAGAAATGAGCCGATGTGTTTGCTGCCATGAACATTTCAGATGATCATCACCCAACATGCTACAGCTCAACGTCGTGTACAGTACTGTAGCAGGAATGTGGCTAGATTATAAACCTGTATGTCATCCCACAGAGTCTCTGTATGGAAAAAGGGGAGATAAAAGTGAAAAAACTGGTTATGGTCCAGTTTTTGACCTTTTATTGGTAAAGACGCAGCATACTGTGCTGTTGATGAAAGAGTTTTTATAAGTTGAGCACATTTCCTTTAAAGTTTCAGAAAATTGTCTAAATTAAATGTGAATATATCCAGATGACAACTATCTCTCTAATTTAAGAACTGAGAACTCAGCAGTTTGAACTGTGATAAGCTAACTGTTAGTTAGTTTATCACAGTTCAAACTGCTGTTAGACTGCTGAGTTAGATAAGCTAACTGTTAGTTAGCTTATCTCGACTAACTAGCAGTTAGCAACCAACTAGTTTGTATACTGTAGGTTGAGCACATTTCCTTTAAAGTTTCACAAAACTGTTGAAATTAAATGTGAATATATATAGATGACAACCATCTCTCTAATTTAAGAACTGGGATAAGCTAACTGCTAGTTAGCCTGCTAAAGGCTGCAGAAGTCAGGGATGCATTGAGATGACGTTCAAACTAAAGCGCAAGAAAACCACCATGACTGAGAAAACCTCTGCAGAGAACTTTTTCATTTGTTTTAAAGTTTCCATTAAACTGTTTACATGTATAGTGGAAATTCACAAAAAAAATAAAAAAAAATAGCAAAAACACTTGATAAGTCAGCAAAGCAAACCACAAGATTTTCAATCAAGTCCTCACTTCTAAGGTCCATAGCATTACACTTGTACACGTTCTTAGAAGTTATTTTCCATAAATAAACACTCAAACTGTATTTTTACTGTATGTTCAAACAATTTATTCCTATTTAATTACTTCATTTTTTCAAATATATCCTCAAAATGAAATTTTATTGCATCTTGTCTCAGTCTCAGATTCACCTTTACTTCACATCTCTGCCACATACTCTCATTCAAACTTGGAGAATCAGGGCCTGGTCCAACTTAAGTTAACTATATTTCTTTAGTCTTTAAGGACTCTGGTGTGATGCCGACAGGATGAGGTGCAGATGCATGAAAAACAGAGACAATCTGGGTTTCAGAAAAAAAGCAGACAATAATCAATAAAGCTGCCATGTGAAAATGTTCTGCTTGCATCATATACTATTGATCTGGATCTGGTGACCCAGAAACTGTGATGAGGTGAGCTTTTTAAAAGAAATTTTAGAACATTGGATTGTGCCACACTGAAGCAAAATAAAGATTGTTTGAAATAATCTGTCCTGAAATAAAGTAAAATGAGGTCTGCCTAGCAACAGTGTGGGAAGGACCACACGTCACCTACAAAGCACGGTGGTGGGAGTATCATGGTTTGCTGTTGCCTTGCTGCCTCAGATACTGAGCTGGTTTCAGATCAGTGACACTTAAGTATAAATTTTAAGACTTTAAGACAATAATAAGGAGATCTCTCCAAGTGGCCAAGCCTCACTGGACTAAGAAATCCAACAAGAATCAGCTCGTCTACGGAGAAAACAAGGTTTTAAAGCAGCCCGGAACTGAATCTTATTAAAATGTTGTAGAGGGAGTTTAAACCAGCATTACGAGCAGGAAAAACCTCCACACATTTTACATCTGAGAGATGCAACTCAAACTTAGAGGGAATGCTGTAAACAATTCTCAGAGTAACATAAGTTGATGGGCTTACACAAATCTTTTTAAATCAACACTTTTCTTTGCTGCATTTTTCTGTGTTCTACTTTAAACTAAAGGCACTGTTTCAAAGATAATTAACGCTCGTCCTATAATTAAAAAAAAAAACTATATGTTATATTTAGGGGGTCCTCCAATATTGCTAATTTTGGTCTTGAGAGATTTGTTTTACAAGTAGAAAAATACTAAACAAAGCCTTATTCTGGTGCACAATAACTGTGGTGGACTGTTTACGTCTGCAGGCTCATTGATAAACACTGGTCACGCAAACATCTGCGATTACCAGTTATTTCTCTCATAAACATCTTGCTTTGATTAAATGGTGTGCTGTATGTCATATGTGACAGATTGTGTGATCACGTAAATAAGATCAGCAGCATTTTACAATAAACAGTACAATCACGTTGTTGTAAGTGCACATCTGTTCATTTTGGTAACTTTAGTCAAACAGTACAAACTATTCGAAGTATTCATCAAGCAAGCTGCCCCAAATATTACAAATAATCTGCAAAACTGTGAGAGCCAGAGCGTGACGTTTGCCGACAGTGTTCAGACGCTGGTGATGTACTCCGCCCCGTTGGCCGAGGCCTTGTCCTTGTCTCCGTCTGTGGGGACGCTGCGGTACTGGCAGCCAGGAGAGAGGTCCACCGCCGGCCTCACCGGGTCGGGCTGAGCAGGGGGCTGACCCTGCTCCAACGCCTTCCTCTCCTTTTTATCCAGCCAGCAGAAGGACACCATGAGGAACACGGCCGACGAAGCAACGACGACGCTGCAGGCGAAAAAGACGAAGAAATACTGTCCCGTGCTGTCCACAAGGATTCCTGTCAGAAAATAAAGGCAGTGTCAGTGTTTGCTCTGAGGCTTGTTGGAGGCGTTTTCCTCTAATGCAACTACAAATTCCTGAAAACAACTTTAACTGGTGCAATTCCAGTAAATGAATTAGTTTTAATTCATTGAGCTAAATGGTCACTTTCATATAAAGGATAATGAGCATTTGTTATTTGGGACATTTGTGCTGCTTTTGATCACATCATCTTCCACTCTTGCTTTCTATGGAAAATCAGGGGGAAAAGCCTGAAATGGTTTTCTATTCTAATGTCCAGACAGCTGCAGGTCTTCCAATGCTTTTTCATCACCTTGAATTTAACAAACTGGACATTAACACGACAAAACTAAACATATGATCATTGATTTCAGGCAGGGGCGAACACGTCATTAATGGCGAAGATGTCCAGGTTGTTGAGTTAGACAAAAGAGAATTTATTCTCTTTTATTTCCTGGAAGTGGTAAAAAAAAAGTCTGGCGTGTGGAAAATACTTTTGGATTTCCATTTAAAAAAGGTTGTTTAATGGTTTAAAATTAAATATTCAATAATTGATGTTTTGTAATAATTAATGTAATTAATATTAAAGTTTTGTTTGTGCTTCAGTGTTGAATCTGTAAATGTTGTTACCACCAGTAAGGTTAATAAGTAGCATGTGTTTTTCTGTGTGGAAAAATTATAAAAGAGTAAAAATTTGTTTGTCCTAGTTGAAAAGGCTTGAAAAATGATGTTTAATTGTTTATTGCACTGATGAAAGGCCATGTGTGTAAACTTGATACAGGATATAAAAACTACTAAGTATAAAAGTAAATAATGAAATAATGATTTGTTGTCATCAAAAACAAATTGTTTCTCCAAGTTAATTATTCCTTCAGCCATCAGGGTACTAATATTGGACAGTTGGTCTTAATTAATTCATATGTCAACCAGACTTTCACCGTTCCATCTCTTTTTACAGTTATTTTATGAATTTTTCTTAATGTTTTTCTCCTACTTAATTAATTGTGGTCATATGATGTTTTTGTCTGTTAAACAACTGCAATGCTTTGTTGACTGATATGTTTTCTGGATGTGGTGCAAATTAATTGCCCTTTGGATCACAAAAGTTGTCTAAATTTAAAACTGAATCTAATTAATTGCCAGGGAGAACATTTTTAACAAAGCACTTATTCATCCAAATATTAGCAACCAAATAACTACAGACACTAAAAGCAAAAACAAGTCTGCAAATAGATATGCACGACTAATTTAACACAATAAGGTTGTGTTTTTAATTTTACATAAGACTGTTAAAACAATTCTCCATTTACAAACGTTACAAAATTTACAAAAACTCTCTTATTCTGAACAGAAAAGGAAATGGATTATAAACAAAAGAAGTGTGATGAGTAGCAGCAGAAATATTTTATTTTAACCTAAAAAAAAAAAAAAAAAAGAGATTTACAATAAAACAAAAAATGTTGCATTTAAACTTTTAATAAACTGAAAAGATGTAAATCACTTTGCCTGCAAGCGTCTGAGTGTTGCTGCATGAGTGATGCTTTTACTAACAGAAGGAAGGACAGAATAAATAAAAGTTAATCATCTTCATGTTATTGACCATTAGCTGCGAAACAGGTCAGATGTCGTGCATGAGTAAACTGATCCAGCTTTGACTTGTCGCCGTGGTTACGTCACCGCTCACCCAGAGAAGCAGCCAGATAAACATGCAAAGCATAACTGTCATCGGAGCCCAGAGAGAAGCAGCCCTCTGCCCTTTTCCACCACTCCCCGCCGCTCATTCCTCCTCCACCGAGCACACACTCCTCTCCTTTGTCCGGGGTGTAACCCGATCAATTCACTGAAAACATGCTGGAATTTGAAAAAAAAGAAGAAAAACAACTTCTGCAGTGCCGCCTTCTGCATTTAAATTGTTCACATAACACACAGGAGAGGTGTCGCTCCCTGGTTCATTCAGTTTCTGTCATTTTTAGTTTACAGAAAGACAAAAATGTTTACGTATTTAAACCGAGGTAACTGGTTAATCATCTAAATATCTAAACTTTTCTTTTTTAGATAATGAGGGGGGGAAAGTGTCTCAGCATAATTTTGTTTTTTGAGATGTTGACAAGTTAATTATTTTCATAAGTGATGATAAACCAGATAGCTCTGTCTTTGTTAATATTCTAGAGAGAAATAATCAGGAATTGAACAGAAAGTTGTTGTTTTTTTAACTCATCATTATAGATTCTTCCAAATTGATGAACAATAAAATTTTGTTTCCAGCTTATGAAAAAATTCATCTCGCTACAGTTGCTGGTTGTTAAGACAAGAGGCCAAACTTCTAAAGATGAATTAATACTATTTCAAAACAAGCTTAGATTCTGAGATAAATAACAAAAAATAAATAATTGGTTTTCTGCTCTCAAGCTTCCGTATCTACTAAAATGAGTTGCAGATGACTTTAGTATGTTGTTGCTATGGTGATAAGGTGTAGCGGCTGATGGACTGAGGCTGTGAAAACGGCCCGGCTGCTCAGCACTCATCACTGATGCTGAAGCTGCAGTGGTCAGCAGCACCACATTTCTGGACATGACGGGTCAGGACGTTTCTCCACATCCTGTCCTCCCCATTATACCCAGTTTAAATGAGAGAGCGTGCCGACCAGTTGCATCTCCATCTGCTTTGGCAGCTCCAGAGCCTCCAATAGGAAGTCCCTGCAGAGTGTGGCAAGGATGGCAGACAAGTTCAACAGGACATCGCACGCAAACACCTTCAGCAAAGTCTGCAACATAACCGGACCCCACAGAGCCCAACCACGCCTGCCCCCCCCACACACATCTGACCCAGAGAGGGGCAGTCCATCCTGGAAGCAGAGCTGCACGGTGCAACCAACCAGAAAGTAAATCACCATTCAACATGCTTTAATTTGTGGGAACTAGATAAAAAAATATAATCATGTGCATGAACATGAAACGAAAGATTTCCGATCATTTAAAGACTCGTTGCTTGTACCGAACACACTTATGTTAAAATTAGGGATGTTCGATATTGGCTTCTTTTACCGATATCAACCGATACCGATATATGCAGACAACAGTGAGGTTGTATCTCTCATATTTTGAGAAATACAACTATATTCTGCTCCGAGAGCAAAGATCCCAAAATATCGTTAACTCAGCTAGAGGAGTTCATGTTGGACATCTGGCTGCCAGATATCAGATACCAGCAGGTATTAGCCAACATGTGGCTAATTCTAATGTTTCTGACAACTTGGTAACTTAACCATCAACTTAAAACCAGACATATTATAAGCAGCTTCAAAGCGAATCAGTCTGTAGCAGCAGCAGCTGCACTGTAGTCACATGACTCTGAAAGGAATGCTGGGATATGAAGTTCTTCCAGAACAACAGGGACTTTTCTACATGCTGGACCAATGCTAATGGGACAAGATCTTGCGAGATTTTGTACGTAAAAATATCGGTCCGGAAAAAAAACAATACCGATATTTTTCAATATGACATTTTAACGCTGATATCGGTTGATAATATCGGTAGGCTGATAATATCGGATATCCCTCGTTAAAATAATATAATTTCACAATGTGGTGCAAACACCTCAAGTAACACCTACATAAAATGGACATAAATTTTTATAATAATTTACACCAATAAAATAAACTCAAAATAAACTTGTTTTTTAATGAAAATATGTTGGTTTTATTTACTTCTTGTAGTCAGCAAAGAAACCTTGGAGTTGTAGAGCCTTTATAGCACAGTGTTGCTCTGAGGCAACAGATCCAAATCTTTTATGATGGATGCATCATCAGGGGCTACCAAGTTTGACAAGAAATAGGGTGAAATAGTTTTTCTCCCATAAAAAAAACAAAGTCACACCATTAAAACACTCAATAATCCTCATATCATTGAAAGTAATTCCCAATGTGACCAGCTGTTGTGCATTTGTGCATTTCTACTGTTTGTTAATGAAGCCACACAAGCTGTTTTATCATTACCATTTACTTCTTTTTCTTCTGCAGCAGGTCAGCAATTGGGATGTAACAATGACCAATAAAAAGATAAATCATGATATATGGTTAGTGTTACCATTTCGGATTTTAATAATCGTAAAATCTGGATTATTGCACTTTGAAAAACTCACGGTGATGCTGCTTATTGCCTGGAGAAGCAACAGCATTCCCTCAGACACAGTTTGCAACATTTGACCTCTGAAAACATGGAGGAAAGCATCGAAGGCACCGCAAGGACATCTCTTCTCTAAAAAGGACAAAGTCTTGAGTCTGGATGTATTTTGGATGTTTTTAAGGAACTTGGGAGGAAACTTGATTCATTCATGGTATTATTTTAATGTTTCTGCCACATGACTGTGTTTAATACGGTGGTGTTGCTTTTCTATGCACGTGATTTTACTGAAGGTGCATGAAACAGTGAAAGTGTCGTTTCTGTACCAGTTCTTCCTGAAATATGCAAGACTGGAACAAATCTTGAACACTGAATGTAAAGAAAAGCATTCTTGGACTGTTCTTATCTACAATATTGCACAAATTGCAGTTTCCTCTTTTGGCCATAAGATGCATCTTTAATGCACATTTGTATGTTTGATGTTTCTGCCAACAGAGAGTCCATTGTGCTTGTGAATTTGTTTTTTATAACTTGATGGGATGATTTCAGAGCGCATAAGAAAGTTTTGAATATCTTGAGCTCTATACCGCAATAATAATGATAATTGTGATCATTTTGGTCACAATAACCGTAACATGAAATTTTCATACCGTTGCATGCCTAGTCAGCAACGGATGGATTCAGAGACTTCTGCAGCACAATGACCTTCAGTGTGAGGGCTTCGGATATATTACTGCAGACTTCATAACTCAAACTCAACGAGCTTTCAGGAGGAATTTCATTAGGCTCAGCAAAAACTGAAGGAATGAGGAAAACAAACAAAACCTGTTCCAAAGTTCATAAAGGCATCTGGAGGTCCGAAAAAGTGGGTCTTTCTTCAAAGCTGCTCCTTATCTGTTTGAACAACTTGTGTTCACAACAACCTCGTTTATCTGAGAAGTCTTTATCGAATTGGGGAATTTTTGGAGGAATATGGTGGTGGTGGGGGTTGCTTTAATTTCACTGAATGACAAAAAGTATTTATCCTCTTGCCAACAATGAAAGCAACATCAGTTTTATTCAGTTCAGTCCAATATTACTTCATTAATCTCCAGAGGGAAATGTTGTTGTTGCAGTGCAAACAATGACTAGATAACAAAATGACTTTTGCTGTTGCTGTTTGTTTTTCATAGAAAAGGACAAAAAAAAGCAGGAAGTTAATCAAAACGTATGCTGATGACTGTTTCTGTGATGTAAGTATCTATAATCTTTACCAAAGGATGGAAACAACATACAGAGCAGAAAAAAAGCAAAAAAGCTACTGGAAATTCTCCAGAGGATCGTCAGCTGCATTTACTCGTAGTTCATATAAGAACATCAGTGTTCTTGCATGCATCTCTCTCTGAAAATGTTTGAAAATGTTCAGGCCTGCAGATGATGTCTGAAAACAGCCATCAGTACAATCCCCACGTTTTCCTGTCTGAGCAGAAGAAAAGGTGGAAGAGTAAAGCCAGGAGAATAAATCCTAAACTCACTCATACAAAACAACAAACTCACCGTTCAAACTGAAAAATACTGAAATATGAAAACCGGTTCAATTTAAAAACTTGACTTCACATGATGAAGGCAGCCGTTTTTCACACAGTCTGTTTCAGGTTTTCAACGCTTTTGGGTTCAAGGTGAAGGGAAACAGTAAGAGCTGATAAAACTTTCATGATTCCACAGAAAAATGTGACATTCTTGCTAGAGGTGGTTTTAAATTTAGACTTGGTGGGAGTGAGAGGGTTAACAAGTTTATGAACAAAGCCTGACTTGCTAAAGCTGGCAACCTTATGATTTTCAAGATATTCTCAAAGAAAAGTTTATTTTTTCCTTGTTTCTGGAAAAGACTTCCTCTACAAAGTTATAATCCTGAGCAACACAGCCGATACTGCCGCCCTCTGATGACGATAAACTGCTGTTTTTATTCACTTCACTTCACAGAAAAGTGTTTTGTTTTTTAACAGATGACCTCATTTGCTTTGCTGGTGAATGAAAATCTGGGTAATAAGATTTTATCAGGTTAGTTTAGCATCTTCCTGTCAATTAATACCAGTGAACTATTTGATAAGTGAGCTTAATTATTATTAGAGATGCACGACATTATCAGCCTGGTATCTGTATCGCTCGATATTGGCTTCAAAACTGAATATTGGTATCAGCCAATATGATCAAATATCAGTCCCGATATAATTAACCAATAACAGGCACTCAGGCACTGTTTGTGACGAACCTGCAGAATGCTGTTATTTTTTTATTGTTGTTTGTCTTTGGGGCATCAGAACAACACAAGTTTGCACCCACCTGTGCAACATTATGACGTCTCCTGCAACTACTGGATCTATAGCAGAAATATTTTTCTAATTTTTGGAACAAAATATTACATTATTTCAGCTTTAATATCAGTATCGATTATCAGCCAAATGAGTTGTAAAATATCGGTATATCGGATATCGGCCAAAAATCCAACAACATGCATTCCTAATTATTATGTTGTAGCCTATTTCTGAGTGTGTGTGTCTTCACTGGTCTATAAACCACAAATCTCTTGAGTCTTAACTGAGCCAGTGAGCCATGAAAAGCTGCAGCTGCATAAAAAACATGTGAAATTAAACGAACATGCAAATCTTCTCCACATTTCTTGTTAATAATCTGACACTTCTCACTGTGTTTACGTTACCTGCCAGTGGAGGGCCAATCAGCAGCGTGATGCTCTCAAAGACAGCAAGCAGGCCGAGAGCGGAGGGAAAGCGGCTCATCTCTACGATATCCATCAGGACGGTGAACATCAGGGAGCCCACTACGCTCATGGAGAGCCCGTACATGACCACGTAAGCCAGCAGTACAGAGAAGCCGGGCCCGATGCAGCAGATACTGTTACTGAACCCGTTAACCAGCAAAGCTGAGGCAAATACGTAAATATGTCGCCCTTTAAACCAGGGCATGTTAAAGATGATGCCAAACGGTGGCCGCACCACGATGTTGACGATCCCCAGGATGGAGAGCAGGAAGGCGGCCTGGCTTGGCTCCATGTCGTACGCGGTGGCGTAGGGAACCAGGTACACCAAAGGCACCACGAACCCGAGCATCATCCAGGTGATGCCGATGGCGTACACGCAGTAACGCGGGTTGTTGCAGAACTGGTCGAAGGCCATGTGTTTGCTCAAGGAGGCCAACAGGCAGCTCCATATGGTCCTCAGCCACCCTTTCTCCTTCCTCTCATTTTTCTGGTCTGTAGCAGGAGGTCCGTGGTTCATCAGCGGCTGGCCGCGGTGCTTGTTGGGCTGGAGGGGCCTCATCACCGCTCCGCACACGCAGCAGTTCAGCAGAACGGCCCCCAGAACCAGAAAGCTCCCCCTCCAGCCAAACTCTGTGTGGAGGTAGTTCCCCAGGAAAGGCAGAGTGCACAGTCCCAGGGCCGTGCCCGTGGACGACATGGCGTTGGCAAACGCACGCCGACGCACAAAGTAGTGTCCCATGATGGTGACCGCTGGTTGGAAGCTGAAGCAGAAACCAAGTCCTGGAACAGGGCAAAGAGAGAGAGCATTCAGCTAGGCCTGGGCCGAAAATCGATTGAATCAATTAACTCGCATTTTTTATTGTGAGCAATTTAAAAAATAAGTAAATCGAGTTTTTGTGTAACGGCACATTTTTGGCTCCTTGGAGCTTCCATAGCGTTAGTTTCACATTGCAGTCTGGCAAGCGACAACAACGACATGATAGCACACACAAAACAGCAGCAGCAAGCAACCACATGGCTAACACAAAGTATCATGATGTTTGATTTTTAAAAATCCAATTCTTTTGCTCAAAAATTACAACCCCCCCCCCCTCCAAAAAGTTTTTGTTTTGAGGTGGACAGTTTGGCTTTTAGGGAGGGAAATGTTTTTTTTGGACATGACATCTGACTCCAGATAAAACTTTGGCAGAGAATAACAGATGACTTGGTCTGGTGTTAAAAATCATATATTTTTTTAGATCTTTTTAAAATACAATGTGTAAATCCTGTTTTTCTGGAAAAAATAATCATTCAAAAAAAGTTTTTGTGGCAAAGCAAAAAACAAAAAATACATTTAAAAATTGCAATATCAGAGAATAGCAATATAAATGGAATCCCCCCCCCCCCCCACCCCCCCCCAAAAAGTATCGAATAAGGAGAAAAGCCTATCATCCCAGCCCTTTAAGCTTAAAAATTTTGAAAAAAAATCTCCTTAAAGAGGTATTTTTAAAACATTAAAATACAACTTTTCTTTATAACTTTGGTCTTACTTTTCACAATTTCAGCTCGAATAATAAAAAGAACAAAAAAAACTTATTTTTGGTAAAATTGGTTTAAAAAAAGCAAACACACAAAAAAACAAACATAAAAAAAAAAAAAGGTTAAATTATGAATAAAACTCTCAGAGGACAATTTATAACCAAACTTCTGAAAATAATAAGCAAGTTGCTATAAACTGATGTAATTCCCTTGAGTCTCCATGAAATTAAATAAATGTTTAATGTGGCTTGTGTTGGGCATTAAGTCACTTAATCTTCCAGCTTCTGGGTTCATGAATGAAGAAAAGCAGATTTGTGATTATTCTTATTGACGTTTTCAAATAAATCTTTTCCTGGAAAATTATTGGAAAACATCCATGACCCATCCTGTTTTCAGGGTGATCAGACAGGAGTGGTTAGTTCCTGGCTCCTGTTTCCTCTTGTTTTGAAAATAGGATGTGTGTTAATATAAACTCTTGGACTTTAAACTTCAGGTTTTAATAAGTTTTTGTTAAATGGCTAGAAGAGTGCTGGTATCCGCTACATCTTCTTTAAAAATACTAGAAGGGACACTGCGTCCTAATGAGCCCAGTCTTTTCTCATTAAAGCAGTTTTATTCAGCCTAAAATCAGATTTAAGAGGATGTCTGACAGCATCTGCACTTTCTCCACCAGCAGGTGACTGTACCCGCCAGTAATGAACATTTATGAGTTCCCATGGCCATCAGGCGTCAGCTGGGATGATAAATCTAATCTGATGAGTGTTTGCTGACCTGTGATGACTCCGGCCGTGATGTAAAGCTCAGTGATGGAGCGGGTAAATGAGCTGGCAGCCATTCCCAGCCCACTCAGGACTCCGCCCAACATGACCGTCGCTCGGCAGCCAAACCTCTCCACCAGCACGCTACAAAAGGGACCTGTGGATCAAAATTAATGCTCTTAGTTTAATGCATACCAGAGCAGAACGAGCAGCGGCTTACGGCCCAGAGAAGAGGCCGTTTTCTTAATCCTGCTTCACAGAACTTGTTGAGCTGTAATCTGTGCCAGCAAACTGACCTTTCTGCCAGAGAGCAGACTGGAAACACTTTGGTTGGTGTGTACACATCACAGCTGATCGAGATTTTGTTTTGTCAGCATAAAAATTAACAGGGAAGAACAAACTCTTCCATCTGCAACTTCTGTGGTTTCAACTGCTTCTCATAAATAACCTTTGGCTGCAGAAGAAGCTTCACATTGTGTTTGAAAGTCACATTACTAAATACAGTAGTGTCCATTACCTAAATGTCACAGAGAGGTGTTAAATTTAACTCTGCCTGACTTTGTTGTGGGGCAACAGGGCTGCAAGACATTGATGGGGATAATGGTTACACCTTATTGGAGCTGACAACACGCAAAGGCCTCAGCAAACGCTAGTTCACCTTTTTTTTTCAAGTTTTAGGCTGTTTCTAGGCTTTACTTTAAGCTAATGAAACATTCACTGGATGGATTCATCAGCTAAGAAAACTGGAAAGGCAGAGGCTGCTTCGTGCAGCTTAACAAAGATAAATCTGAAGTTCTTGCCAGGTCTCCTTCAGGTCAGAAATATTTAAGCGATCAAAGCATTCCAGCCTCTAGAATCCGTTGTAGCTCCCAGTACTTTCATCCTGGTTCACCATGTGTGTCAAATAGCTGCAAAATTGAAAGATTAGACTGAAATCATTTTGATTTGTGTGTATATAGTATAACTACTTTTCAAATTTATAACCCTTTCTGTAACATGTCATCTGGGCTGAGGCCCAGATCCACACAGTCCGAAATGGACTTTGCTTATAAGAATTAAGCTGAAGCCCAAAAGGTTTGAACTAGGGCAAAACAATATTGAGAAAACTTGTGATATGCAATAACACTGTTGACACTTGCAACAAGGACCTTATGCTTAATTTTATTTTGAATATACAATCAAAATAGGGCACAAATACAAGTTTGTCTCTTTGCCCATAGTGTCTATAAAGAGGATGAAAATAGGAAAAAACAAATACATTTTAAAGACACCATTAGGAAATGAGAAAAAAGTTTATAAAAAAAAAAGTTGTTCAGCACATCAGAAACATTGAAAAGGTCATTAATATATAATATAGACAGTTTGGGACCCAAGACTGATCCCTGTGGGACTCCACAGGCAATATCCAATCACATAGAGCAGCAGTTTTCTAGCTTCACAAATTGTTTCCTGATCTGATTTGCGATAGTTAAAATACTTTGCCACGCAGTGTAGTAGTTGATAGCCTATCGAGATAACAGGGAACAGATTATTTCCATTTCAACATTGTTTTATTAAAGGTGCCATGACATCAAATTTCACTTTTCTGGGGTTTTGGGTGTATAATATGATCTGTTGTGCACTGATGAAGCCATGTGAATGTCCAGAGTGAGAATCAAAGTTCCTGTTTATGGTCTGTCAGCTTTGTCTCTCTGCTCAGAAACAGTTGAATCAGACAGCAGGCTATCATTCTACGTAGTTCTATCATTCTACGTAATTTAATTGCTCCAATAAGAGCACACTATCAAGTAAACAGCAGCCCCCCCCCCCCCCTCTCTCTCTCCTAACGGTTTATGCACCGTCCGCTCCCTTCCCTCCCTGTCTGATTCAGCTTCGTGTATGGAGCTAGTAGTAACTTCTGTGCAGTCAGGTCTGGATTTTCAAACAAATGGATTTAAAAGAAAACTTCTGCAGCAACACTGAGGGAGGGGGCCACAACCTTGTCATTACCTGTAAGTTTATTTATTTTCTAAATGCTGTCTTTTCTGATAAACATAGCTCACACTGTCTGAAGTGCCCATGTTGCTAGCAGTTAGCCTTTAGCAAACTCCGACCGCAACTTGACCTAGATTCTCCAAATAAGGTCATAGCCAAATAAGGTGTAGCCAATCAAAATGAAGTCAACGTGGTCTCCGGGTAAAGCTCCATATCATCACCGGACCCAACTGTATTACTGAGGAAGTGAGGTCTGGCGTTTCAAAACAATACTCCGCTGTAAAAAATGCCGTTTTTTTCTTTGGAGTATTTACATATGCAGTAATGCCAACAACATAAACTAGTTTTTAACTGTTATGTCATCACTCCTTTAAAAAAGTCTGATTGGCATTGACAAACAGCGCAAGAACGTAGAGCTGCGACTAGCATCACGTCACTTTTTTTTAATAGACACTATTAGATATTGCCGTTAAGGCCGTCTTTGCTATGTGCATATTGCGCGGGCCAATATTACGATGAGGGTTAAATTTTCTATATGTTGCGCAGCCCTACATAACATCGTAACAATGATAATCAAAACAGGCCTTTTATCGTGGCATCTGAAGTTATTTTCAGTAGACGTGAGATAAAAGTCATAAGAATATCCCTAGGATCCAAAGAAGGCCAAAAAAAAAAAAAAAAAAAAAAAAAAAAAAACCTCAATAAATTTCAACCTATTCCACAGAACGGTGACGTTAAGACAGAAAAACTCCCCAATTCTAATTTTCTATATGCTGACATGCAAATATGAGCCTGAACTTTGAGGAATACCAATAAACTCAGAGCGACGTTGGATTAAATGGATGAACTGTACACGGTGTGCAGCAGTCAGACAACAGCCAAGACTTGCCTGTGATCAAGTCAGGAGATCAGCAGCCGCACAATTCACATGATAAACACACAAAATCTCCGCAAACACAAAGGAAAGATATCTGATCATCTCGTTACACTGGCAGAGTTGGATGCTTTGTGAAGCTCAATAAAGACAAAACCTGAAGAAGTTGTTGACTTTCTACCAGTTTGCAACTGTTGTGTTTTAGCTTTGATAGCATGAAATTCATCCGACTGAGCACTACCCAGACTGTGTGTAAACAGAAAACTTTTTCTTATTAAATTAAGTATGAATAAGTCTGGTGTATTACTTCTTTTTACAGATGCGGGAGTGAAGAGGTAGAAGAGCAGGAGGGCCACCAAGTCATTCTGGTCACACCAAGATAAAAACCCTGATGGACTTTATTCAGTTCTTCTACCTAAAGTGACTAGAGGCAGGAATTTAAAAAAAACAAACATGCATGTCCATTTTTTTAAATACTAATGGGTGATGAAGCGCTAAATACCAAAAAGAACGTTTTCTACCCACGTTTCTCTCCGTGTGCTGCATAATGCGCTGCAATTCGGTGTCCGAATTACGCGCGCTGCCCTGCGGACGTGACGTCAAATGACGCTACATCCGCAGTTTTGATACAGGAAGAAGACGGTCGCGGTAAATTCAAACACTGAAAGCGATAGTTATGGACTCTTCTGCCGTCAACAAACGATCCAGATCAACTGAAAGACACTAAAAAGTGTAACTACGAAGAAAAAGCTTAGTAAACAACATTATAGCTTCAGTTTGTGCACAATCCCGTGACGGCTTGGCTCGTAGCTGCAGTTACCTGAAGCGGCAGTCGCAGCAGTCGCGAGTTTCGTTTCTTAATCTTGCCTCAAGTCCCTTTAAAGTTGAAAATAAATCTTAAAATTATGAACAAACTTTCATGAAACTAAGTAATACCGTCTCATCTTTAGGGCAATAAACAAAGACTGCAAACCTCAATGTATCAAAACAAAACTGACCTGAATTCCTAAATAAAGATCTGAGAGGCTGAAAACATTATGATGTAAAGCCAAACTGGTACTACAAGCTGGGGTGGAGCTGTTCCATATCACTACATTTGCATTTTCGCATAGATTTTGTTCAATAAATAAGAATAATTTTAATTAGTTTAAAGGTGTAGTGGTAACAAAAATAAGGTCAGTGGCAGAAAAACGTGATATATACACTTGAATAGTTGTTATATGTTTACTTTTTTTAGAATGAGTCATTTATATCCACTCGCTGTGGGTCCACATACATGGAGGCTGCCATATTTGTGCCACCATTTTTACTACAGTGTCCCTAAATGGACAAAACAGTGTGTGTGATGTGAGAACCCTCTGAACTTTAAAACTGTTGTACCAGCTTTGTTTAATGGGAGTTAGAGCATTGTTTAGGATAAGTAAAGCTTTAAAAGGCATTAAAAGTAGTTACCTGCAGTACAGTCATAGCTACACCTGAGACCACTGGATCTACTCACAGATGAAAACATCTTTATGCCTGGGAGAATTTTGGCCACTGATGGCTACCGTACATTCACCACCATTATAGACTCCCTAAGTACGATTATTGTCATAAATAATCATGATTTTCCAACTGTCAGGATTATTATGCATTAATTAAATTCCCAACATTTTAAATGTGTAAAATCCCATGAACGCTTTGAGTTTTAATTAGGCCTGTCAAAATAAATACGTTAATGCAAAGACATTCATTCCTGAAATTACCACTTTTTTTTTCCCGCATCAAGTTGTTACTTACGCAAAAGTAAAAATCTGAAGTCTGACATTATCTTGGCAAGAAAAGTTATTTTGGGATATAAATGCCTTGCTACAGTGTAAAAAAAATGGGGGAGGATAATAAAAAAAAAAAAAAAAAAATTTTTTTTAATTAAAAATAAAAAATTATAATAAAAAAAGTCCAAAAAAAAAAAACACAAAATCAAAAATAAAAAAAAAAAAAAAAAAAAAAAAAAAGAAAAAAAAAAAAATATAAATAAAAAAAAAAAAAAAAACAGCATTCCGAATATTTTTCCATGATTCCAAATTCTAAGAAAAAAAAAAAAAAATTGATAAAGAGATAGCAAAACGAAACGGAAAAAGGGCGATAAAAAGTTGAAAAATATGTATAGTGGAAGAGATAATTGTATTTTTCAAAGAAGGGAGGGGGGGGGGGGGGAGGGGGGGAGGGAGGAGAATAATCAAAAAAAAATTCCAAATAACCTAAAACTGGAGGAGGAATAAATACGGTAAAACAGAACGGAATATATAAAGAAAGGATCAAAGAGAAAAACAAACGAGAAAAAATGAAAAACAAGAATAAACAGTAATAAAATATTCGAGAGTTCAGCATGGAAAAACCATAAAACTTAATCAAAATCTTAATACAAAAATCCGCGCCCAAGTGCAAAACCACTCCGGCAAAACTACAAACTTCAACAAGCAATAAATACATATAAAGAAATCATTTTTTAAGAGAGTATAATGAAAAAAAAAAAAAAATCATTCAAATCAAAAAACCCAAAAACATCACCAACAAAAAACCAAATATACCTCAACTATAAGTAAATTTTCCCCATGACTACCTGTTCTACCAGCACAGAAACAGCACATCTTAAATCTAAATACTGGGACCCAAACATAAGTGGAAAAACTGTCAGAATTAATTATTGTTTTGTGGCCCGACATTCACCCTGACCCTCTATTGACTCTGACCAACCTTAGCCAAACAAATCCACAGCAGGTTAAATAGAGCTCATAAAAAGCATCCTAGAAAAAGAAAAGCTGAAATGAATGACCAGGCAGTCTTTTTGTTTGACTTTACAAGTTATTTCCTGTCTAGACGAAAAGATTTCTCAGGAAATGGTGAAAAATTTCACTCCTCTCATGTGTCATCACTGCTTTGTTCCCAGAAATGCTCTGCTGGTTCAAATGAAAAACATTTACCTTGGAAAACTGTTTATCAACATTTCAGGCATCACAAACTGCAAAAACAGCAAAACTGGTGATTTTTATTAGTTTCTGTCAACTTCACCTTCTTCAAAGAAGCACAAGGAAGCAGCTTCTGCTGGATGCTGAAAACTGCTTTCTGACAGCGTCGCTGTTTGCGTGCTTTCAGATGTTTTGTAAATGCTGTCGAGTGGAAGAGATTCTTTCAGGTAAACAAGTTATTTGTGTTTAAGAGGTTCGACTGAACGATTGAGCCGTGGAACGACGTCTTCCACCCTGCCTCTACTCTGAGCTCTCCCAAGCTAACAAAAGTCAGTTCGATGCCGACTCGTGTCAGCATCCTCATCTTAACACAGGATGTGCGTTTTGATTGGCCAGTGTGTTGATATCCAGTTGCTGGGCGTGCGTAGGGCTGGGAGATACACTCAATATAACGCGGCTAGTCCCCTGTGGGATATAGAAAATGACTATATTCGTCATATTCGAGAACTCAATTTCTTTTAGTTGCGGGCGGGGTTTTCTCACTCCTGCTTGTCTCTCTGCACATGGAGATAAAACAAGCGCACCTAGATACGTACATCATGTGTGCTACATGCTAGTCATATGCCTGGCAGCATGTAGCAGCTACTCTGGCAGAGAGCTCAGGTAGCGACAGCAGCACCAGTTATAAAAAAAAACAATGGAGGAGGAAGAATTTGTCCCGAAGAAAAATGGTACAGGATCCAGAGGATGCTGACCAAATAACTGTCATATGCAAAGTATGCCACAAAAGGTATTAGCAGGTACTTTATTTTGTTTTAAAGTAGAACTCAGGGCTCCCTTAGTGGTCTCCTTTTTACTGTGGTAAAGTTCGTACCCCCCCCCCCCCCCCCCCCCCCCCCCCAGCACACAGACGTCTTCTCTACCTGTCTTTCCTCTATTTTGACTGAATATACTGTATTTCTTAGGGCTGGGAAAAAAAAACGATACACTGAAATATTGCAATATTTTCATATGCTGATATCATACTGATATGTAAAAATGTGGTATAGATCTTTTTTACTAATGAAATCTTGCAAGATTTTGTTGTTCAGTCACGAAATCTCGTGGGTTTTCGTGAAATCTCACGAGATTTCACCGTTATCTTACGAAATCTCGTGAGATTTCGTTGGTAAAATAGATCAATATTGCATTTTTGAATCTCTATATGAAATCTTCATATGAAAATATCGCAATATTTTAGTGTATCGATTTTTTTTCCCAGCCCTAATATTTCTAAGCTTTTACTAGCTTGCTGATGCTACTTTGCTAAGTTGGTAGCAGCAGCTGCTCAAAGCAGAGTCCTGCGTCTCCTGCAGCAGGACGCTTTACCTGTGTTTTGCGGGTAAATATGCCGTGGATTATATTTTTCTGTGGCGTTGACAGGTCGCAGGTAAGAATACAAACTTTTATTTACTTTGTGTGGAAATGACAATTGATTATTGAGCCTATTCGGCCGTGAGGAGGACATCGAATCGCTCCGTAAACACTTTGTTTAGCCCCACAGGGATTCTGAAAAGCATTTATTGAGGTGAAAAAGTTACTTAGTTCTGCTTTAAATGTGTGTACTATTATGTGTATGCTACTGCTTTAACTGTTCAATAAATAAAGTTTTGATCAATTTGTTTGGTTATGATTTCACCCTTTTGGCATGAATGTTTAAAATCAGCATTAATGCAGCATGAAGAACAGAAATGTTTTCATGTAGACACAGAATCATCATTCTGATGTGATTATATACATCAAACCATTAATTCAAGGCTAAGGTAAAATATTGAGATATATATCGTGCATTGTGACATGCCATAAAAATATCAGGATGTTATATCAGCCAGCCCTAGTGTGCGGTATGTTAAACTCAGATTAATATTATATTCCAGGCTTAAAACCCAAAGTTACTGAGTTGTTTCTCAGCCTCGGTGCTGCTGTGCAACAATGGCTCCAGGAATGTGCAAAATAAATGCCCCTGTGCCAACAAAATGAGTCAGAAACACATTTTCAAGGTTGGAAAAGTTGCATAGGGCTGCTTTAACAAAAAGATAAAAAAATATGAAGATTTATGAAGGGTGCACTTTGTTTTTTCCAAGTTTCCACTTGTTCGGAGTGACAGCCTTGTTTTATCTGAAGCTACACGGTGTCACTATAAAGTGAGGATAACCACAGGTGTGTAAACTCGAATCAATCACTGTGGGAAATGAGAGGGCTGCAGTTTCTCAAGGAATAATCTTCCCTAAACCAACAGACACAGCAAGACAGATGGAAACACCCAAATTCTCACTCTCAGCTTTCACATCTTCCCAAGACAGTAACAGCAGTTATGAACCAATATTATCCTGCTGGGGCCATCGAGGAACATCTCATATGGTGCACGTGTTAGATGTTGGTGGTTTTGTAAGAGATAGCAGCTGAAGTGTCAGTGATTTAACTCCAACACTAATATTAGGTAATTATTTCTAGTAGAAATATTGTAAGCACCCTTGTTTATCAGTAAACCTGGTTACATCTTAACGAGCACAGGAGGCCTAATAGTCAGATGACATGGGGACGCTTATCAAGGCTGCACTTTAACTAAAATAAACCTCTGACTCGGTTCATTTCCCGTCACTCTGCTTTACCTCCTGCGTGAAGCATTGACGTCATGATGGAGGGCACCCAGGACGTCTCGCTGTTGGAGGCTTGAAACTCATTCTGCAAGTCTGTGTAAAAGATTCCCACACAGGAAGGAAATCCCAGAGTCAAAGCCAGGACCATGATGGTGGCGACCAGCACCACCCAGCCCCAGCCGCCGTCTGGAGCAGTGACCGCCGCCGCCGCTCTCGTCCCAGAGTTCCCCCTTTCACTCCCCTGTCCCGTCTCCTCGAAGAACTCGCAGTCGTTGGCCGGTGGCGCTTCCTCGCGCTCCAAACCGTTGGCCAGCTCGAAAGCCTTGGAGGCCTCCGAGTGGACGCCGTGATCACTCGAGCCCCGGATCCCATTTCTCTGAGTCATTTTCTGTTTGGCAGCTCCGTCAAGGATCCCGTGTTAGCTCTACAGGGTGTGTAACCACTTTTGCTGCCCATGTCACTCCAACAGCTTCGTCCTTTGTGGAGACCTGAAACCAGAAAAGGAAACCATTTATCAGACTGTCAGGGTTGGTGCTTTTCATGAGTCTGTAGGGGTTCTGCTGGTCCAGACTGACCCATCTAGACAACTACTGCCACATCATGACTCCTAAAGGATAAATCTTCATTTGTGACATATGTGGCTTTATCTGAAACGTCTCAGCTATTGGACAGACTGAGGCAAAAGCAAGTAAAGGATTACAGTACATGCACTCATCTAAAGCAGATATACATTTATCCATATGCATCAGCTGCTGCTAAAAAAGACAACTACCTATTTAAGTCTTACTGGTTATTTTATGAGACCATTTAAAAGATGTTTATGAAATGAATGAAAAGTCATTTTCTTGCACATCTATATTCAAAATGGACCAAAACCATAGGGACTAGGGCTGAGACGATATGCTTTTCTACCGATCCTATTCTTTGATTCTTCGATTTTTTTCAATGTTGATTTGATTTAAATTGAAATTCTTTGATTTTGCCAATTTTTATGACTTTGTTTTTGTTTTTAACACCAGACCAAGTTGTCTGCCATTCTCTTCCTTCTGTTTAAGATTTTCTAGAAACAGATATAACATCATGTTATTATTGGACAATCAAAAAAAAAACATTTTGACCTGTGCTGGAGAAAAAAATTACTTTTTTCACTCCAAACTTATAAAAATTGGGGATTGTTCGATACAGATTTTTCAGGGCCAGTGCTCATCAGCTTAAGCCAATGGCCGATACAACCTGCCGATATTTGGGGCTGATACTGCATTTGACCCCAGGTATCAGCCAACACTTAATCTGATGGTGATACCAGCAAAAAACACAAAAATCAGCTGGCCAATGTATCGGTCCATCGTTGATACAAAATAGACTAAAATAAAGCATTTAAATTTGACCCCCCCCCCCCCCCAAAAAAAAAACCCCAAACAAACAAAAACCCAATTTTGAACAAAAATCCCAATTTAAAAAATTGTGCAACAAATATTAGGGGTGGAAAAAAATATCACTGAAATTTTGTGATATTTTCATATGCCGATATCATGTCGATATTTAAACATATGATATTGATCTATTTTGCAAACAAAATCTCGTGAGATTTCATCGTTCTGTTACAAAATCTCGTGAGATTTCATTAGTAAAATAGATCGATACTGCGTTTTGAAATATCGATATATCGGCATATGAAAATATTGCAACATTTCAGTGTATTGATATTTTTTCCCCACCTCTAACAAATATCCCAATTACATTTTTTTGGATTCAATTCTCCCACCCCTAATAGGGACATGCATCTGCTAAGGCAAAACTTGTGGTTTGGCATCAACACATTCAAGAAAACAAAATGACAAAATGTTTTTAAAGTGAAATATTGGTAAGTAATGGATAAGTTATCCAGGGGCTACCAAATTTGGGCTTATATGGCCAATATCTTTCTATTGCAAATCCATTCCCTAAATGAAATCTGTCTGTATTCTATAAAATCAACTATTTCTAACATTTTAATTGGAAATGTGAGAAAAAAAAAAGTTATGTTGAACACTGATAACCACATTATATTTATCTCTGAAGGGGAGTTCTGAGCTTTTTCATCCCATTTCTAAACGTATTCTGGAGCTTTGAAACCTCGCCTCTGAAAAGGCACTACAAGTTTCCTCCTAAGAGCTTTTCACAAATCTGCTGAGAGCAGCTTTTGGTTGGGAACACCGAGAACTAAGCTAAGAAAGTTCACCCCGAGTCATGAGCAGACTTGCTCATCCCCAGGTGGTCGCTGCCAAATAACTCATCCTCCCTGGAAAATGGGATGTATTGTTCTGGAGTTGTTCTTTCTTGCTGTGTTTCTGAAGCACGTGGTAAACAGGTGAATTACCTGCAGTGGTTTCAGGTGCAGGAGAAAAGGAAATAACAGGAAATTAAGGAGGGACTCGCTGTACTTTCAGCTGGTGCACAAACATCCAGGAATGCCTGAGTCAGAGTATTTTAATATCAGTGGCCCAAAGACAAGGTAGATGAGCGGGTGTGCGGATCCTTAAGAATAAGTAAATTAACAACTCTTAAAGCTGCTTGCATAACAAACTACAGACTAATGTGTTTTGAACAAGCCCCCCAGGGACAACAGGAATAAATGAACATTTCCTGAGTCTTGCTATCACTAATCTCCACATAAAATCTGAAAAGTACCAGATATATATAATTTTATGCCTCCAGGCGTTTAACAAAGGGCAACTCTGCTGAATTTCATCAAACATGCCTGTGTGGGCAAAAAAAAAAATCGGGCCAGCACGAGACTAACATGAGAATGTGAAAACTGTTGAATCAATGGCCTTCTGTACCAATGTTTCTGCAGAGGTTACCCTCAGACACGGAAAACTATCCCCACATACACCAACTACTGAGCACATCAACATTGTCTAAGATAATTTTACCAAGAATACAACCAGTCACGTTGCCATTATTACTCTACAGATTCATTCCAACGTTTTCATTGTATTCAATGAGAAAAAGGAACCAAGACTGCTTTTTGTAACCAACAAATATAATAATCCAATCAATATAATTGCTTTAAAACATGCTACAGTCTAAACTTGATTAAGTGTATGATATGCAAGTACTTTCAGATACTTGAAATTGAAAACAGTTTGCCTTGGACAAACTGAAGATGTGAGCTATAAGAGTTCACATGTCAGTTACTGGTTTGTGCTGGTTCATCAATATGCATCAATAATGTAACATAAAGCAAATATTAGACGGAAAAAGTCACTTGGGTCATTTGTGATAATGCAATTCCATCAGTCATTCCAAGCAATGCTTGTGACAGAAGTACAGAGTACACATCAGACAGACATGATATACAATGTGTTTAAATATATGCTTGCCAATATAAAATAAATAGGATCCCGTACGTATTTTGTCTGTTTCCCTGCCTTTTTTTTCTCATTCCATTTCTTTTATTCTTTTTATTTGTTTGATTGGGCTGCAGATTCTGGTAAAAATGTGAATTGTGATTTTTAAAAAAAAAAAATCAAAAAAAATTTCAAAAGAATATTAAAAAAAAATATAAAAAAAAAAAAAACACTAAAAAAAGGAAATAAAAAAAAAGGAAGGTGGGATTTTTGGGATTTTAAGGGGGGGGGGGGGAGGGTGATTTGGGGTAAAAAATTGGGAAGAATGGAACTATTGGAGCTGAAAATTAGATTTGGGGGGTTGTGGCTTAGTT
This sequence comes from Atherinomorus stipes, assembly GCA_023101725.1. Classification (NCBI taxonomy): domain Eukaryota; kingdom Metazoa; phylum Chordata; class Actinopteri; order Atheriniformes; family Atherinidae; genus Atherinomorus; species Atherinomorus stipes. Next base: position 73,098 of record JALJCO010000452.1, read on the forward strand.
TGAATCATCCTTTTAATATTTCTTTTGCATTTTGCCGTTATGGTTTTGATGATTTATCAAAAGCTTTTTGAGTTGTCTTGTTCATGAAACATGCGATACACAGTAGGCTACTGACAACCAGATAGGAGCTGAGTTGAGAAAATTTACTTTTCCATTCCTGTTACCAGAACATGGACGTCAGGATGCACAAAACCATTCATTATGTAAAAGAAGACTCGATTAACCAGATAAGCCACTTTTTTTCACAGCCAAAAGAAACATTTATGATGATATTAAAGTGAACTTTTTGGGCAACTTCAGTTAAAAAAAGAACAAAGCAAAACTTTGAGAGCCAAACATTTTTCCACTCATACAAAATGCTAGTTAACTAGTCGGAGTATTTCCTTACAAAACATATGTTTACTTTTTTTTTTTTTTTTTCCCTTTTGTGGGGAAGATTAAGATTCTTAACGACTGTATTTTGAGCGACACCTAGCACCAGATTGTTAGCTTAACAGGAAACTGGCATGGCACTGAGCAACACCAGAAAATCCACTTCCTCGAGCCAGATTAAAAGATTATTTGTCTTTGTTCAATCTCAGTAAAATCCCTTGTGTTCACACTACAGTCTCTGAATAATAAAATCACCAAGGTACGATATGCTTCAATGACTGAGATGGAGTAATAAATACAGCTAGCTGTCAAAACCTGGTTTAAGTGAAGCTAAGCTAACTTGCTAATAACGGAAAAAGTTTAGTGATGCTTTTTTGTGAAAAATGTAAAAAGTTGTTGAACACCATACTTGTCTACATATTCAGCTATAACTACAACAGGCATTTGTCATGGCAAATACAGCACAAAAAGCAAAAAATGTGTCTCCTTAATTGTAGTCTTTCTACTAAGCTAAGCTAACTGCCAGCAAGAGTGATTTTGAATTCATAGCACAGATGAGTATTTTTCTTTTATATCTTACTCTAGGAGAGTGAAAGCTCTACATTTGTCAGTGAAAAGAGTTATAGTCAGATACCTAAAAAGAATAACGCTTCCACAGGAAAGCTTAAAAACCTAGTTTTGAGGACAAATTGTGCCATAATTTGCCATTTCTGGCTAAATAAGTACTTATTTTTTATTTGACAACAGCAATATCATTAGCTGGAACATTCTCAGGTTTACTGATTATGTTGAATCACCTTTTAAATACACCAACAGATTTAGTTTTTAAAAAATGAAGTTGTCTCTGGCCATAAAACTACTAAGATCATCTTTTTAGTGCATTTTTCACTCCACAGTCCTCTCATTTTTTCATTTTTTTCCTCATTTTGTCCTCTCTTTTTTTTCACTATGCGAATGCTTAATGAATATCTAAAACGTTTATTTTGCCAATGGTCAATTTTAAAGCGAACATCAGCCAATACCAATATTGGGCTGATAATATCGTGCCTAATAAACTGTTTAGTTTCTCAGCGCAGTGACAGTTTTTTTTTGTTTTTTTCTTATTTATACTTTATTTTGAAGCAACAGGAAGTGACTGTTTTCTGGTGGATGATGAGATTTGACAAGATGTCATCTGAAAACGCTGCACTGCCTGAATTATGAAGGTCTGATCTTCATGATTCAGGCTACGTAATAACATGAACTGTCCTTTGATAATGCCTTGTTGAAATAATCAAGACCTCCTCGGAGAGAGACATCTCCTTGATGAGAATATGTGCTGCTCCAAGACTTGGACGTCATTTTGCAATAATGTTTACAGACGTCTTTACAGCCTTTAGAGACGTCCAAGTCCCTCATGGGATGTGCGGCAACCAAACTTCTGTTGTGAGTTTAAGGCTTTTGAACTCTGCCATGACAATCGAAACGCTTCAACGCCTCTTTTAACCAGCAAAGTTGGAACATTTTAAACCCTCAGACCGGACACATCTCGCCTCCATTCATCATAAGAAATGATCTGAAGCTCAGAGAAAGCAGAAGCGTTGTTAGATATTTTTGAGAATGTTTTTGCTTTGAATGGTAGAGCTTCAACTTGTTTTACTGGTTGGTTTCTAAAAGTGTTCCTGAGGCCAGGCCATTATTTCCACAGTCATCTCTCTTTATGGTGCAGTGATGCCTGAGGGATCAAAGATCACAACTGTCTGATTTTAGCTTTTTAGCCTTGTTCTTTCAGTACAGAAAGTTCTCCATTTATTTTTTTAATGATTAATGAACTATTAATGATAAAATCCCTGAATTATCTTTTAACAAAGTGGTGAACCCCTCCTCACCTGTACATGTGAAATATCCAGTGTCTTTTGGATGCTCTTTATTGCATCCAAATATGCTACTAACCTGTTGCCACCTGCTCCACCAGGTTTTACACAACTTTTCCAGCCTTTTGTTGGCCAGTGCCTCACCTAAAGGCAAAAGCAGAATTTACAAGAACTGTATTTGCATTTTATTAGGGGAATCTGTTTAAAATAAACTACTTTTCTCAGTGCCTAATGGTTGGTTAGCTCTGCAACCCAGAAGCTAAACTTTAACTATTAAAATACTTAAATTTGATCAACTATTAAATTTAAGAGCAGGATAAAATAGCATCTTAGAATAAGCTAGGTTAGAGTTTTTATAAGATGTCAGCATGAATATGCACTACAACCTGTCCAGGTGAACTTAATTTGTCTGCACAAGTACAATTATTCTTTTTAGGTATTTATTGTACAAGATCCTATTCTCTAACAAGATGATTTACCACAAAAAAATCCCCCAAAGAAGAAAGTGAACCACGAATTTACCACTGAATGCTCTGGTTCAATGACGGCTTGCGTCCCAACAGTCCTCTTCATCATCCTGTTCACATTTAGACATCATCGGACCAAGACGACACCCAACACCTGACATTTTATATTGTGGTTCATCCACCGCTGTTAGCTTTTCTTTCAGAAATTACCAGAAGAAATTACCACTGCATGATTCTACTTATTGCCCTTTAATATCAGTGTCCCGTAACGTTTTTACATTTTCTTCAATTTTCACCCAAAATTGAAACACATACATTTTCCTGAGAAATGTTCCATCTTACATTTTAAGAAGCTTCACGTTTAACATAGTTTTATTTCATCTCCACACAATAAATAAGCATCTTCCTTGGACAGAACTCAAATATTTTTGTCATTTTAAAAAAAATATCTACAGAAAAAATGACACAACTTCCCATTTTTATTCACACTATGGATGAAACTCCGCTCCAGAACAATAGTACACTATAATTTATGCATGCAACCAGTATGTCTGCTCGGTTTTTGGCCATAACGTGCATATTTCTCCCCTTCATGCTCCTCTTACTATTTTAGGCTGTAATGGATCACTGGAGGGAAACCAAGGCCTCGGTTATCTGAGCAATATGAGCCACAACTCAGCTTAAGACATCCCGTTTTCCTCTTTCACCTCCTGCAAACATCTATAAATTACTCCTGGGGGGTGTCAGGAGGGTTTTGAGAGAACACATTGCATTTATCTCCTCTCCTTATAAATAAAAGTGTGTGAGCAGCTGATCTTTGGTGTGGGACAGCCCATGGCAGTGCGGGAGCGCTTCTTACTTGTCATACTGGGATTTCTTTACTGGCTCCAGCAGCGCATACTGGGCGCTCTTGGCTTTCATATTTACTCTGTCCACATAAATAGTTTAGCGGACAAGCTTTTTTCCACCCCACCTTCCACACACGTGGCAACTCGTCATTATTTCGGGTGCTTTGCGTCCTCATAGAGCCCAGACCCCCATCACAGCTCTGGCAGATGAAACGGATCAACTGTCATTTGCTAAAATGTTCATAATTTCCCTAAACATGCTTAATCTCCTTGAATGTCGCTTGTGCCCATCAGTGTTTACCCCCACGCTGATCAGAACAGCCCCACACCCCGAACATCACTGAGGAAGCGTTTCACCATCAGCTTCTACCGTGAAACAGTGAATTTATTCAAAGACAGAAGCTGTTACTCGCCTGTTTGGTGCCGATCGTGGTCGTCCAGCCCTGGTCTGGTCTGGTTAACTGCCCCCCTCCCTCTAGACGCACGCACGCTCGCACAGGCGCGGTCGCTTCTAGACGACTGCCGGAGCAGAAACGGCCTTATGGAGGTTTGTTCGTCACGGACCACCAGCGTCCGCCGTGGGCGGAGACAGGGTGGGATGCGGGCAGCGGCGCGCACTGTGGGCAGGCACCAGCCACGCCACGCCACAGCAGGCGGTTCCCACGAGCGTTTATATAATGAGCCGTAAAGGTGGACACGATGTACGAGACATATGAAAGAGCAGCTCATGTTACAGCTGCGCCGTTTGTATGAAGCAGCTGCGTTAAATAGTTCCTCTTCTACTTCCCTTTTCAGGAAACTCGAAAAAGTGGCGATTTAAAACGTACAAACACACGTCAACAACCTTTTGAGTCCACTTAGGCTAACTTTTAATTTCTGTAGTCTTAAGAAATTGTTCCCCGGACTTCCCAAAGCTCTTCCATTTGTTTTTCACTCTCTGTCCGTCCGAAGGTACAGACTTCACAAACTACAACTTTCACCCCCGATTTTCAGTCCAGTTCTTGTGTTATCATCATCATCATCATGACATACATCAGTCTTGTTTCCCTTGAACGGCATCTTAACCTCCACGTTTCCATGGAGACAGTTTCTGATGAAGCCTCGGGCAATGGTTGTTGGATCAGATAAAGGTCCAGATGCATCTCTCGGATCCTGATAAGTCTTCGCTGGACTTGTTCCCATTTCTTCAGGAAATCACTTTCAGACAGCTCATTTGGTGAACAGTAGATGGTATTTTAGTCCGGACTCTCTTTTGTCCTCTTGAAACCATCCAGTTTCCTCAAATAGGACACACTGCACACCTGTCTGAGGTATGCCGAGGTTTTAGCAAATAACTGTTTGGGAATCACCTTGCTGGTGGAAATAAAAACATTTTACATCTGTAAAAGTGTGGTGTTTTTGTCTTTTTCTATCAATGAAACCAAACATATTGAAATGTTAACATATGTGTCTGCAGCAGGTTGTTTCTTGAGTCTAAAATTATTAGTTGATTGTCCTCAAATTAGTAAAGTTTGTTTTCATCTAAACCGTATTTTAGTTGGTAGTTTAATGGTTAGAGTTTTATATTTACAGAGAAAGAACAAGTTCACTTCCCTAATGATGGAAGGAACAGAACTTACGCCATAAATATCTATTTCTCTGTTGCGAAAATAAAGAAATATGCCTCTTTCTTTGTTAAGGATTTCATATCAGGATTCCGAGTAAGTTTAATGTCTTTATTTTTTAAACAAAGGAACCAAAAACACATTATTTTCCTTTGCCTTCTGTCTGAAACGCCTCATTTTGAGGATCTGAAACTGACATGATCACCAGCCCAGATGTGATGGATGTCTGCCAGCTCACTATCAGCCCCGTTTCCTGTCCAGCCGTTCGTTTTTCCGACAAAGACAGACTCATTATGAATCCCTTCCTGTTGTATTTTACATTGTGTGCTCAAAGCCCTGAGTGCCAGTTACTGTATGTTCAATTTAATGATTTTAGCAAACACTCGGGTTATATATCAAACTTTTTGAGTCAACAGTTAATGACCCACAAATACCTGAATTTAAGTAAAATGTCAAACTTTCAGATACAGTTAAATTAATGTGGATTTAAAATAAAAACCTTAAAGATTTATTTACACTGAATTATTTCTCAGATGAGTCAGTAAAAAGGATATTATTCATATCTGAAGGCGAGTTATAGTTTATAACTATGTGTTTATGTACTTGTTTTTTCATGTTCTGTAATAACTGCACATGTACTGCTTTAAGTTCTGAATAAGGACATTTTTTCCTCCAATTTATTAGCTCTAACAGCCTGCAAATGAGGTTTTAAGGTTTTCAGTGACCTCTGGTGGTTTAACTTCTCTGCAGGGATTCCTCTTGACTGCTTTTTAAATATTACACTTTTTACTGGACATTAAATTAGGTGCACCTGTTCAGTTGATTGTTAATTGCTAATCAGCCAATCACATGGCAGCAACTCAAACCATTTAGTCATGTAGAGATGGTGCAGATGAAAACCTGAACTGAGTCAGAATAAGGAAGAAGTTCACAGAACAAACTGAGTCAGAGCCACGTTTTAAAACACAGACACATTTTATGATTAAAAACCAGACTGGGTTTTGTTAAAATTGTTACATGTAAAGAAACAACATTGGTAGACAAAATTTGAAAAATATAAAATAAATAAATGTGAAACAAACAAAATGTTTTGTCAGCTTCCAAACATTTCTCCACAATCTCCATTAACAATATTCACATTTGACATCAATACTGTTGATAAATGAACATAAAGTAAGTTATTAGGTGAATTTTTTTCCCCCCCAATACATCTAAATGAGTATACAGGTGTGCATGTCCACAAATGCATGCAGGTGTTTACAGATTAACAGGCGAAATGATCCATGAATTATTCTCTTTTTTTCTCCCCCATTTATTTTCTTTTTTTTTTTTGCATGTTTGAGCTGCAAGTCGCATAAACGCTGTTTAAACAAGCGAGTGTGGAAGAAATCAGCAATCTGATTGGCTGGTAAATTTGTGTATTCAGAGCAATTCTTAACTTATGAGAGAAAGAGAGTCAAAAACGCTAAAACAGAAGTGGGAAGAGAATATGTCGAATTGTAGACCAACTGTTCCACACAAGAAATCTACACCTACGAACCACAGAGCCATGCCATCAACTCTGCTCCCCCCCACCATGCATCACATACACTTGGCACTAACACAGAGGTCAGACAAAATCCAGTACATGACGTCATAATCTCTAGAACAATGCATGCTCTCATGTTTTCACGTGCCCACACAATAGAAATATCTTCTTTTTTTTTTTTTTTTTTTTTGCAGATTTGTTGACATTGCACATTATCTGAGGACTAACTAGTTCAGGTTAAAGTTATAAAACCACAGTGAAGTTAACTTTGATTAAGAAATGTTTTTGAGTCGGGTAGTGATATAATCACACTGCAAAGTTGAGCTAGCTCAGTGGTTCCCAAACTGTTCAGCTTGTTAGACCTGAAAATAGAGCAGTTACATTTTCTTTGCAGGTAGTGTGGAAGAGTATTAGGGACACTGAAGGGGAAAAAACTGTATTGTGAGAAAAAAAAAGTCATAACTCTGTCTTTAATTACAGAATAACATTTGTAAAAAAAAAAAAAAAAAGATCATTTTTGGGAGTTTTTTTTTTCCTATTTCTGAGGGGAAAAAGACAGAATTTTGACTTTAAATCTCAGACTTTGAAGATTAAAGTAAAAATTCTGACTTTTTCTCTTTTTTATAATCAGAAATTGAGGGGTAAAAATTCCCCCCCATTTTTTTTTTTTTTGGTTGCTGTTTTAATGTTCTGAGGAAAAAGTCAGATTTCTGACTTTTTTCAGGGAAATAAGAAAAAAAAAATGTTCTGGAAAAAATAGTCAGAATTCTAACTTTAATCCCAAAACTCTATTTTTTTTTCTTCAGTGGCCCTAATACTCTTCCATAAGGTTAAGAGTTCTTTCAAGTTATTAACTTCATGCTTTAACAACAAAATATTTATAAACTCTCAAGTTGCTACGGTTTTGTACGAACTGAGAAGTTGTTTGTAGCATTAGCATAACTTCTAGCTTAATACTAAAATCGGCCAACTTGCTTGAATCAGGATTTTACCCCTGGTCTATTTAGCAGGCTAGCATCGCTAACATTCAGCTATCAGCACTAAATACACACTAGTTTCACAAAAGTCGGCAGATATTGTTCACGAGATCTGTAATTTAGGCTAATAAATTCTAGCTTGCTAGCACAGAGAGCATTTTGTCTTCTCTTTTTTTAAAACAATCCTGTTAACCAGCTTTTGCATGTTAACGCATCTACATTTATTTATTAGCACTAAGCACAGAAGACCACTGACTGCACTTTAATGTTATTTGTCAAATACATGCTGTTTACACTGGTTTAAGGAACAACCGTGCTATTACTGAGACTGTAAGTAAGAATAGCTTTACTTTAAGCTAACTGCTGACAATATCCTGTTGATCCAAAGTTTATGAGGCAAGTTTTCCTTTTAAATGATCTCGATTCCATAATTTTACATGCTAACCTTCATTTATCAGCGCTAAGCACAAACTAGAGCTAATGATAATGGAAATGTTTAGAGAGGATGTACTGTATTACAGTTTTACAAGTTTAACCCATTAAACCTATTATCTATTAAACCCATTCGTATAAAATCGGATATACCTGATACCACAGAGCAGAAGACTGCACTACAATAATTTTAACATAGGTTACTGGACAGTAATAAATGCTGAATACACAAATTTCTTCTATTTTTAATCATATTTTGTTAAAGAACCAAATAAAGACTATGGATCTTTTTTTTTTATTTAATTTTGGCCCCATTCTTTCTTGTGTCTTAAACATGCTTAATTTATGGGCCAATTTTAATTAACAATGTAAACCTGTGTAAGAAAAAAAAAATCATAATTTGAGGCGTGGGCTGATGCTTCGCTCTACTGAGAATATATTTTTCAGCTTGTACAAGAAGTGGCCCACAAGGAACCTGCAGTCATTTCTGTCCAGGCCGGATCCTCATGTTTCAACACAACACTTGCCATAATCCACGTCCAACCCAAAGAGTGACATCTGGACCCATGTGACCCACACGATACTTCCCGTAACCCACATTCAAGCTGGCAATTAACATTTGGACCACATCTGGTCCAAACAGTGCTTGCCAGTACCATAACTGAGCCATCAGTGCCAAAAGTAGCCCTGGTTGGGCCCAAATGTGTATGATATCTAGAATGCTACTAGCATGGCTAACGTCATTAAAAGCAATGCTTTCAGTATTAAAAAGGTGTCAACTTTATCCTTATTATTCCTTTTCACCTACACTTAAGTTGGGAACCACTGAACTATCCAACCAAGCTAAGATAAATCTGGTTTTGCAAAAGGTACATTAAGTGCTTTAAAAGTTTATTACAAACACTCAAGGATGTAATTAGGTTTTAGCATGCAACTAAAGACAAGAGAAGCTGCTAAATTATCGCGAGTTCTTAGTCAAATTGGTTTCTGCAAACAAGTGCGCCGCTGGAGTGTCACTAAGATACAAGCAGAGGCTTTCTGTGGTTATTCTGATGTTTTACACTTTCATTTAGTAGCTCTGTAAGTACAACGATTCCAACCGACCATCAGAAGCGTTCACGTGGATATGGACACAAATCTACATCTCCAAGTGTGTAAGGGACCGTAGGTGACATTAGCTCAGTAGCAATGGCACAAAGGAAGCAGTGCTTCATTATTTTCAGTTTGTAAGTAAATAGATGAAAACACAAAACAGTACAGGGGATGACGGTTTTGTTTGGCTCGCCTCTTATTGACTCTAAAAATAAAAGGATAAGCAGTATTTATTATACCTCAGGTAAGGAGCCTCCTGGCTTTTTTAAGGTAAGAGAGGCACCTTCTGATAAGAAGGGAGAACAACTGTGCACAACACAGGTCAAAGGCACAACACCGGACACAGACGAAGGAAAACAACACCCAAGGTGCTCTGCAAGGACCCAGAGACCAGCAAGGGAGGAAAAATGCTCCTCAATGAAATGTTTGGGCATTATTAGCAGCACAGTCTGCTCATGATTCAGATTAGAAGAATATAACCACACAACACACACACTCAAGAAGGGGGAATAACACAACAAAGAATAAGTCACATCAAAGTTTGAGCTCTGAATCCTGACCGAACAGTCAGGGAGCATGACAACAACTTAGATACTCTTTTTTTCTTTTTTCTTTTTAAACTTCCCTCATTAAAAAGCATTCTTTTTTGTTCATGCTTGGTTTAACTGCATCAAATATGTTGTTCATACAAAGGATGACATATCAAAGTGACCGATGCCAGCAACAAGTTATCTGGGATATGTAAAGAGTGGCCGCTCATTAGCTTTCAGAAGCAGGAATTAAAATGTGAAAAAGATCCTTAAATTTTCTGATATGTGTTAATGTGGCTCAAACTTTCAGTTTAGTTGCTCGACAAAAAAGCTGCATTTACACCAGTTACAACACTGCAGACACATTGGATTTTAAAGGAGCTGGAGTTGCTAAGAAGTCATTTATCAAGCAAAATATCCCTAAAATGAATCTTGAGACGTTCAACCGTGTATTCTCAGTACTATTTTCAGATTTTATTAATGATATTCATTAATAAAATTTATTTTTTATTATCAAAAAATAGTTAAAATCAGTGAAAATAATTTTCAGAGGCAGCTGTCGCTTAATTTGGAGGTGGTGTGGCTGCAATTAAGTGATTTTGGCACTTACGTCCCTTACAAAACTATATCTAATTCAAAACACAAGAAATTGCTAGAAATGAACAGAATACTTGGTTGTTTGTATGGAGGGAGAAAGGTGCCACAATGACATAGAGTTTTATAATTAATCAGAATCATGAATAAATACATGAATTAATCTTAAGAAAATATTCAATTGTACGTAAAAACATGCCATTTGTCACCATTGAATACATTATTTCATAGTCCGAATTTAATCAACATAACTAATAAGTATCGGCATCAAACGTATAAATAAATACAGAACCTAATGTGTCCAAGGGTTTTGATTGGCTCTGCAAGGACCTTTATGGAGGAAGAAACCAATCAGCAATCACCAATCATGCCACAGCAACATTTTACATTAAATAATAATGAACTGCAGCTCAGAAAACATGAAAAAAACCTTAAAGTGAAATAATTATGTTTAACACCAATTTAATAAATTTAAAATACTTTAAAACACATTCAAATATCACTAATTTGATTAATTACTCATGAATTTAGATCTAATATCAATTAGTTATGCATTTACGTAAATTGTTGATCATTCATTCATTGCCTTTATGTGTAATTCTATTAAATTAAAAGACCCGTTTGACAAATTATTCAACGTAGTATTTATGTATTTAATTGTGGCACTATTTTCTCTCCATATTATTGTGCTTGATAAAAGACTTCAATGCTCTTGCATGCATTCGAGCATATTAAGCCTGACATTTTCATAGTTTTTCTTCTTTTTAAAAAAAAATCTGTGACGCAACCAGCAGCTCTGAAATCTGAAACTGGACTTGCATTTACATTAAAGTGTTGTAAAAGTGTGAGTGACAGCATGAGCACATAGCAACCTGTCTAGCATATTTAAAAAGAAAGCCAAGTTCGAACCCACCGGCTGGCACAGAAATAAAACATCTAAAATAAAGGCTTTCCATGACCGAAGAAACTCCTCGCGTGGCAGGTTCACTTACAGTATGTAAATTTCCATTTTAACGCAGTCTCAGGTATCTCAGGGCTTTAAGGATAAGCAGTACAGTTTAGCTTGCGCCACGGATGCTACACGTGCTGCGGAGTGTAAGACAACATTTGGGTGTCAAGTAGCCACGATGGGAGTGAATACTGGGAACGGAGGAGCGCATCAGGGCCGTGAGGCAGCAAACAGACTGGCCATGGTTCAAACCCCGCCACGCCACACTCGTCTGCACAGAATGGCCATGACAGTTTTCTTTATCCCTAGTTACAATTGTAAGATATGCACTAGATCAAAGTAGGACACTAAAGAAACTTTAAAACTTTTTTTTCTCTTTTAAACGAGGAACACTACAGAGAACGTGCAGCTGAAAATTGTGATAATTCAGTCATGGACAGAAAGCAGAGAGGCACTGCATACACAAACTCACACCCACGGTAACGGGTGGTCAAACTGGTTATGAAAACTGATATATTTTCTCCTTTGTTTAAATAGACTCACCCACAAGAATATATAAATATATGACAACTATGATACAGAAATCAATAATTACACCATTTTGCATTCAACTTTTCATATAATTTCATCATGTAGCCTTTATATATTTATATAGATTCCTCACATGCCTTGACAAATTGTACACTAATGGAGTTATAGTCTGTTTGGAGTCGTCTGTTTTCTTATGTGTGGAAAAAAATCCCAAATTCTCACAGATTAAACTGAGCCAGGAAACAGGACGAGTGGGATGCTGTGGTTCGTCTCCACCCAGTGAAGTGATGTTTAAAGACTCAGAGAGGACGAGACGTTGCACCCGGCTGGCTCAAACAGCGCAAGTCAGACCCCGAATCCTGCAACCGCTCCGTCCCGTCCTCGGGCTGCAGAGGAGTCTGCGACAACGACGACGACGCATCGGATTCAGGCAGAGACGAGCTCGACCACTGGAGTCGTTTTCATTCCTTAATGTCTGAAAGTCCTGAGGAGGTTTCTGCTAAACTGACACACCCAAATGTGTAAGAGAGACCAAGTACGGCATCTGATAACGGCGATGGAGATCAAAAATAGAGATCATGGTTTACAGTAGCTCTGTGCTGGGCGGCCATCCACTGGTCGATGACGATCTGCAACGCTGTGAGATCGACCAACAAAAAGCTGCAACGAGGAAAAACACTCACTTGTCGTCTCTTTAAAGAGGAGAAGAAGAAGAGCGGGGAGGACAAGTGAGGGTCGTGTTGCAGCGCTGAAGAAGAGGAGGCGTTGGGGAGCTCCCACTGTGGAAAGGCACACCAGAGGAGAAGAGAGCTGACTGATGAGGATGATGATGGTTGTGGAAGGTGGCCGAGGAAAACCGGAGAATGTGCTCATGTTGTTGTTGATAGTGTTGTTTAGCTGAGGGTCCCCTCACATCCGCGAGCCTCGTTCTTGTAGGATCTGTGAAGGCAGCAGCAGAAACCGGTCAGACGAAAGCACGTCTTCAACTTTGAAACTAAATTTAAGTTTACATCAGTAAAATAAAATAAAAGCTGAAAGTTTGAATTCACCACATGTAAATATACAGAAAACAAACAAAAAAAAAAAACAAGAGCACCAATATCAGAGAGCTAAAAAAAATCATCACTTTTAGAGTATACAATCAGCTTGAGTTAAAAAACATAAAATATTGGGAGAAAAAAAACAAAAAACACTCAAACATTGTACAAAACACATTTTACATACCGTATTTTCTAGACTATAAGTCGCCCTTTTTCATAGTTGGCTGACCCGTAAGAAGAACATGTTTGTTCGTCTTAATAATGATGTTTATGATCAGGCATTAACTTTGAAATCAAAGTGATCAGAAGGGCTGATCACTTTGATTTGGTTTTCTGAAAATCCGTTATTTTCCAGCATGTTGGGTTGTTATGTTTTCTGGGAGTTTTTTTTCCCCCCAAAATGTCTTGAATTTTCCAAAATCCTATTTTGTTAATTGTTTTCCATATTTCTCTGAAATGTCTCCAGTAAATATCTTATTTACTGAATTTACTGGAGGTGCCATAAACCGTTATGACCGATTTATTTCTGTTCGTAGAAATGGCTGCTTGAGTCTATGTATTGATCCTGTGACTGAGTAGGCGTATATTCAGGAAGGATTACCTCATCCGTACTATAATTTGCTGCCAAACCTGAAGTTTAATGAAATGAAATGAAAAATGAAAATGAAAAATACTTTATTTATCCCAGAAGGGAAATTCAACATTGTAAAGACTAACTTAATGGAAATTTATCATTGTGTTTTGTCTGAGATGGCTTCTGAACAGCTAAATGTTTTCACATTTTCCCACTCATGGACAGCAGCCAATCTGAGATGGCACAATCAAACGTTATCCAAATGCTTCATGAATATCTAAACCAAAATCAAAACTTAGATTTGCCTACAGGTCCCATTTCCTGCCTTGTAAGGATTTAAGATCCTTCCAGAAGCTTCACGATCCTCCCCGTGTTAATGAACACATCTGGGAATGAAAATAATCCTCCAGAAAACAACCGTTTGAGTTTACCTTGGCCTTCTCGGTGGGCTCTATGACGATGCCGTTGGTGGAGTTGTTGAGTTCCCGGGAAACTACACATAGAAATTCTGCCTGGTCCTCGTTGCCGTAGTTATACGAGGAGCCGATACTTATGAGCTGAAGAACAGGAGAGAGACAGAGAGAAATTACCTCCCCAGTCTGAACAACTCTACCTCACACATTCTTGTGAATAAGATCTTTGAGATGTTACTTTCAGGGGCAGAAATTTGTTCTTCAAAACATCTCCACCATGAAAGGTGCATCCTTTCTCACCCTGCAGTCTGTATAAATCTTGTGATTTGCAGTTTTCTTGCATCTCTTACTCATCATCGCTCAGATCTGAGAGGTTTTTGGCAGGCGCATGTGTAACCCCTCTGCTGCAAGTCTCTGTGTGAATCTCATTTATTCATTTGCTACATCTTTTACTTTGTCATCATTATATAACCTGTTTTATCTTTGTTTTTTGCACTAGATGTTTTGGTTTTTTTCTGATGGTTGTGTGTCATCACTGACATAAGCAGCTCTGTGTAAAATAACTGCTCTCACGGTGCTTTCAGGGACAATAAAAGCCATGATACCGTAAAAGTCACTGTGGGAGGTCAGCCTGAGAAAACCTTCGTCTCAGTTTGTGCGATGAATGAGCTGTGATGCTGCAGTGTGAACGTATAAAGGTGCAGGAGAAATGAGGTTTTCTTCTCTGTTGCCTCAGACAGATTCATTTCTCCTGCTGGAGACGGATTTTTCTCCGTCGCATCACATCTGAAACGAGCCGAATGAAGCACTTGAATCACACAGCTGCTCGTGGGAGGAGAAGAAGCAGCTACCAGTGTCAGGACAGTCAGTGTTTTTTTTGGGTGGTCATTTAAATTAAAAGGTCCCTGAACACATTTCTCCAATCTTGAATTAAAATTCAGAATGAAATTTCAGATTATTCAGACCCAGAAAGCCCTTTTGGGTCTTATTCCAAACTAACAGAGCAAATGATGAGACATTTTCGCTGTTTGAAAGTCAAGTCTGCTCAAATCAAACTGGTTTGTGTGTCCGTGGTTTACGAGCGCAACAAAACCAGAGGACCAGACAGGTGCTGGTGGAGGATCAGTCTGTTCTCGTCCAACTGATCCGAGCAGCTGGCCTTTAAAACTCAGAGGAGAAATATGATGAGTAATGAGTTCTTTTTATCTTTTTCTTTACAAGGCGTGGAAGAATGAGCGAGACCACATGAACGACACACAAGCAGAAAACCTTGGCTGAGAGCTGAGCAAACATTTGGTCCAGGACAGAAAAACCAGTTTCCTCAGATGTGTTTTAGGACAAGTTGTGGCTTGTTTTGGTAGTTAAATGGTGCCCTGCAGGGAAGTTTTAAAAGAGCCACTGCCTGCATCATTATAGATAAACAAGCTTGTTTCCACAAAAACTAATAATAAAAAAAAAAAAGAATAAAATTATTTAACTCAAAATGCCTGCTTCTGTAAACATATCTCTCTTTCTTTTCTTCTATTTGTGTTTTAGAAATTACAAACAGGCAAGAAAAGGTTTAAAAAACACACAAAAACACACCTGTAGCAGGTCAGAAACACAACCACGTATAAACACTTGCTGACTACTGGTGAAGTTCAGCACCACAGTTGGATCAAAGCTTCTAAATAAATACAAATAACAGAAAATTTAAGGTTGTCCTGGTCCATGGTGCATTATGTAATCTAAAGACAAAGCAGTCCTGAATGTTGGGCCTTCAGGCAGCGCTGCATTCAAAGCAAACACCATCCTGCATGAGCTCAGGAACATTCCTGAAAACCAGCAAGATGCAGCAGGACAGAGCAGATCCCGAACTCATCAGCAGCTCAACTACAACACGAATCGAGGAGGAGAAGACCGTTAAATACTACATCAGTTAGGGATGCACAGTTTAATCGGCCGGTGGACTCGTTCTTTTTGGTTTTTAGCGCTTCATCACCCATTAGTATTAAAAAACATGCTTGTTATAATAATTCCTGCCTCTAGTCCCTTTAAAACTGAGTATCGGACATCGGCCACCCCACTGATATTTAACCAATATTTAACCGATCAGCCCACTGTTTCTAAAGTCTAAAAAAAAAAAAAAAACTTCTTCAAAAACTTCTTTTTTACAGACTTTAAAACTTCTAAAGGCTAGGGGTGGGGAAAAATATTGACACACTGAAATATCGCGATATTTCCAAATCCTGATATCATATTCACATTTAAAAATGCGGCATCAGTCTATTTTACTAATGAAATCTCGCAATATTTCATTGTTCCGTTATAAAGTTTTGCAAAAATTCATTGCAATATTTTCATGTGCTGATATCATATTGACATTTAAAAACACGGTATCGATCTACTTTACAAACAAAATCTCATGATATTTCATCATTCTGTTATGAAATCTTGCAAGATTTTGTAAGTAAAATAGACCGATACCGTGTTTTTAAATATCAATTTGATATCGGCATATGAAAATATCGCAATATTTCAGTGTATCAATATTTTTTCCCACCCCTATTTTTCAGTGTCGGAAACGGATAACAAAACCGCTATTTGGAATGACTGCTTATTTTTTTCAGCTTTAATATCGGAGTTGATATCGGTTATCGACTACATAAGTTTTAAAATATCAGCATATCGGATATCGTCCCAAATTCCAATAACGTGCATCCCTAACGTCAACCTTTCTCCTCAGATCCCAAACTGAGTTTTGGGACGGTGATGCAGAGATTAAACCTGCAACAGAGCTGTCCACTCGTTCAGGGCGATCGCCACATCTCTTCACCTGGACGCCTTTCGCTGATCAGTTCAGTCCAGCCTTCTTTTAGAGAGCTAAACTTTATCTGAATGAAGCAACACGAGAACTTAGACTTGAGCCTTGACTGTTGCATTTACACACACAAGTAGTTCATGTCACCAAAGCAACATCACGTCATCGCACGCCTACAGATGCTGTCAACACAGCGGGAGTCATTTCACCAGAGGGGAATTATGCCGGTATGACACCTGCTTAGCTTCAAAGGCTTCCTCCAAACAAGAAGAAAGAAAGCAGAATGTGCATCACCTGCAGAGTTTTACAACTCATTCTAACTGGTATAAAGACCGTCTAAAAAAATCAATAACAGGTTGTACAAACATAAACCCTGCTTACTTTTCAGTTCTCAAATTATGGCATTTCATTATTTTGGTTAATCTTAAATGAAAATAAAATAATTTAAAAACAAAATGAAAAAAAAATCTAAATAAAATCTACATAACCCAATTAATTTAAAAAAATACATACATGTATAAGTAAAATCTAAAAAAAGGATAGATATCATGATGTGCAAAATTCAACCTCATATATTTACATTTAATTTCTCAAATTATGGAATTAATTTTTCTTAATCTCAAACATTTATGAAAAACAATATATGAAAATATCAAATAGTATATTAAAAAAATCTAAATAAAATCTTGATATTATCATTTGTGTATTTAAATTTAGGAAATAGATATCACATCTTTTAGAAATAAATGAATAAATACCAAAATGTGCTGAAATAAACTATATATTTACCTTTAAATTTTCAGATTATGATACTAAATAATTTGGTTAATCTGAAACAAATATAAAACAATATAAGAATAATCAAATAATAAATAATTGAAAAATATAAAGATGAGAAATCTAAATAAATAGAATATTTTTTCTGAAAACAAAACAGATAGAAACTGTACAATAATGTGCAAAATTCAACCCAAAATATTTATGTTTAATTTATCATATTATGGAATTATATAATTTTGGTTCATCTTAAACAAATAATATAAAAACAATATAAGAAAATATCAAATAGTATGTTAAAAAAAAATCTAAAAAAAAGGTGTGTATAATTTTTTATTTAAATTAAGAAAATAGATAATATATCTTTTTGAAAAAAAAAGAAGAATAAATACCAAAATGTGCCAAATTAAACTACATATTTACCTTTGAGTTTTCAGATCATGGAATTAAACAATTTGGTTAATCTCAAACAACTATCAAATTATACAAGAATGTCAAATAATAAACAAATCAAAAACTATAAAGTTGATAAATCCAAATAAAAAGAACAATTTCCTACATGTGAATAATGTAGGAAAAAATAAAATGAAAAAAATCTGCCTTTCTGCACCTGCTCAAACTTCCATCCGTCCGACATGGTTGAGACCATCTGTGTGAGTTCCTCCTCTTGACACTGTAGTACTCGATACACATGCTTCACAGGGCCCTGAGGGACACAGCAAAGACACACAAAACATCCTTTATCTGCACGCAAACGCATGTTTGAACAGGAAAAAAGCTGCTTTGGTGGCATTTGGTTGGCTCTTCTGGTCCGTTTTACGCACCTGAGACGTTCGGTTCTCGTTGTCCCGTATCCTCTCTTTCACCAGCCGCACCAGCGAGGCGATGTTGTAGAACTCGGCTTCTTCCAGAACACCTCAAACACAAACCCATTCGTTTGTCAGACATCCGTCTTAAATTCGCTGACGGACATCGCTCTGTATCACGTTCGTGTTTTTACCTTCCTCTGCCAGATTCTTATCCATGATCAGTTTACCGTGTCGAAGGTAATTCAGGATGGGGCCGAAGTATGTGGGGTCCCTGTCGATCAGGTAGGCTCCCGTCTCATCCTGTTACAACACAACGTTTGGCATCGTCACTGGACAAAACTTTCTAGTAAATACAAAACTCGAGGAACAGAGGGTTATTTATCACCTAAACACAGAAACTACTGACTGATTGGAAAATTTTCAGCTATAATAAATAAAAAAATAATCATTTTCATTTTAACACAGCTCATCAGGCTGTAGCAGTACTACTGTAATAATATAGCAAGATATAAACATTTTATCCACCAAATCCTGTGAAAATAACTGTGAAGCACTGGCAACATTATTACTATCACCCTTTCTGGAGCAGAAATATTTCCATAAAATACCAATTTTCTTTTTTCCCCACTAACTTTCATCCATTTAGTTGTGATCTTGAGTATAACTAAAGAAACTTAGAGATGTGAATAAAACACAAAATTCAGCATAACTTGATATATTTAGTGAACTTATTTTACTATCCAGAAGCACATTATGAAATCAAGCTGCATTTATCACTATAAGCTGATATTTTGTGTACAAATAAATGTATTCGGGGGAGTGGGTGATGGATGACTGGATGGATGGATTTACGCTTTATTGATCAAGTGACTAACATGATTTTCTCGCAGCAGCATTGTGGCAAAACCATCAAGAAGCACGGGCAAAACAAAGAGAAGGCCTTCAGAGGAATTACACAATAAAAATTTGGCATTTAGGTATTTATTTACTAGAATATTTCTACTTTATGCTACTTAGTTCTTAGCCACATATTCAGAATTTTTTCTTTATTTCATTTATTGTTGTGGTGGTCAGGATTTTGCATATACAGTCATGGAAAAAATTAAGAGACCACCCTTGTTTTCTCATATTAATTGGTCATTTTAATGCCTGGTACTACTAAAAAAGTACATTTGTCTGGACAAATATAATGATAACAACAAAAAAACAGCTTTTATGCATTCTATATGTTCTTTTCTGTCACTTTTAGACACATGATTCACACCACAGTTGGTACTTGATTGCATAATCATTATTTTTGATGTCAAAGTTGGTCTCTTAATTTTTTCCATGGCTTTATTTCTCAATAAGTGCAAATATCAGTCATGTGGACTTAAGGTAATTATTTAACCTGTAAGATGCAGAAAAGATAGGTATGGTAATGGATTAGTGAGCCATAGATGCACATTTTTAAAATGACAACATGATCACATCAAATTCCAGGTACTGTTGCGAATGTACAGTGGCCGTTAGTGGCCAAAATACCCCCAGACATAAAGATGTTCTTATCTGTGAGTGGATCCAGTGGTCAGGTGTAGTTGCAACATGAGTAAATATTTATAATGTCTTTTGAGGCATTACTTATCCCAAAAAGGGCTCTAATTCCCATTTAACAAAGCTGGTACTGCAGTTTTAAAGTTCAGAGGGTTCTCACTTCACACACACTGTTTTGTCCATTTAGGGACACTGTAATAAAAATGGTGGCACAAATATGGCAGCCTCCATATGTGCACTGCCTAGCAAGTATAAATGACTCATTCTAAGAAAATAAACATATAGCAGCTATTCTAGTGCAGTGATTACACATCAATTGAAACAGTTTTGAATTATATTTAAAATATTTCTGCCATTGACCTTTGTTTTTTGGTTGTTTTTTTTATGGTGTACCTTAAAGTACTGTAATGCCTGAGTTTTAACATCACCTGAACAGATGGACTGAATATTATCCACACATCACAGGTTAAACTGTTAAGGGACTCAACAAGGACAGAAACCTACATTAAAGCTCCAATCATACACTTTCTTGGTTTAGTAATTCAATATTGTATTAATAATAACAAAAATAAACAAAAAAGAGACTATTTTTGTTTGTCATAGCCTGTAGACAAAGTTAAGACTTTACATTGTGTAATAATGTAATAATAATAGTTTCTCATATAACAATGTTTTTTTTTTGTTTGTTTTTGATTAATAAATAAATAAATAAGATGATCAGAGTCTACTCACTTTGTCAGAGTCCAGGTCCGGGTCTTCCTGACAGAGTCGGAACAGGAAGGATTTGGGGTCCCTACATAACGTCTGTTTGGTCGTGATAAAGTAGGTCCCGCCGACGTTCAGCCGGACCCAGCGTGAGCCCGGCTTGTCCACCGGTTCGGAAGGGGAGCTCGGATTGCTCTTCAGCGGGAAACCGAACACCGACCTGCCGCTGCTGCTGCTACCGCCACCGCCGCCGCTCGACACCCCGCTGGGGCTGAGCTGGCTGCCCCGCGGAGGAACCACGAGAGTGGGCGACGCCAGGCGCATCGAGCCCCGGACATCACGGTGCTCGGGTTGCTCTATGGTGCTCGTTCCGCTCGGTTCCACGACATGCAATTCAGCCATTTTTCTTTTTCTTTTTTTTCCCGATTTCGTCTAAACACACACAGCAGCAGGATGAGCTAACGACACTGCGGGGGAAACAATGTCTTTCAGCCGACTTGTAAACAGAACGGGGGTATTTTTCTCCGTCGGGATGGTTGGCATCAGGGCGTAGCTGCTCACACTCGACCGCCTCCACCTCCAGCACCAGAGATTAGGACGCAAATGTGACAATCAGCGGATGGACGACGTTAGCAGCATCGCGTTTTAACGTTTCTCTTGGAGATAAATTGGTCATTCTCGCCTATTCAAACGTTAGTCAGAGAAGGGCAATTCTTCCGGGTTGTAACGTGATTACTGTTTACTTCCGTTATGTCATCGTTTGTCAAAGTAAAGGCAAATCCAGAAACCAGTTAGTGGTTTTAAGACCAGTTAGCAAAGTGGAAAACACCCCAGAGGACAGAGACCATAGATATTTACATATAATTGTTATATAAATGATATATATCTATGACAGAGACACCCAGGAGTCTCCAGATTTACTTCCTGTTCCTCCATCACAGAAATTTTGGAATGACATTAAAGACAGGATGTCTCTCAGGATGAACAATGTTTACAGTTTAGACCTTTCTGATATTTTATGCTACAAAAACTATCCAGATCCGTCTCAAGCTGCTGTAATTAACATATATTATTTTGTTGGGTTAATATCATTTACACTGCTTCAAGTGCAGAAACAAGAAACCCTCCTTCCTATGTTTTAAAAATGAATTTATATGCTACAGTATTTGTTTTTATCTCTTAAAAGAATGTCAAGCAATTTCTCCCAAAAAGTTTATGAAGATATGTCTAATTTTCTTTTAATTTAATTTCCAAATGAAATGGATAACCCCATACGCATCTCTGTACATTTGTTCTGTTGTAATATTAAGTGCTTGAACAGCCTACTTATTAAGCTGGTCCTAAATGTTGAATTATTTATTTGAATGTTGGTCCTTTTCGCTGTTGTTTCGCCTTGTTCCCCATGTTTACTTTGTTATGGATGATGCCACCACGAGAGTTTGTAATTTTGTTGTTTAAATAAAGGGGGGGGGGGGAAAAAAGATTTACACACTGTTTACATTAGTTTTTAAATAAACCTCCTTTTGAAACGTCTGGTTTTCTTAATTGAGGGTTTTAAAAAATGTGAAACATGAGGGAAAAAGCCAAGAATAGAAATTAGACTCAATTTAAAAAGAAAAAAAACAAACAAACAAGCAAAACGTGGGATCCAACAGCTTTTGCGTAAAATAATTTCTTTAATCTTAACCCTATGATGCATATTTTTCATTTACAGTTTCTAAAACCTCACAAAAAATAAATAAATAAATCGCTAATAAAATAATAAATGATATATATATACTGTATGTGTATATATATATATATATATATATATATATATATATATATATATATATATATAATAATAAATCACTTTGTGGTTAAAACTGTTCAAAACCCTGTTGATATATAACGTGACATACCTGATAACAGGGGGAAGATGACTACTGATTATTTTGATATATTGCATGGTAATAAATGGAAAATATACAAATTTTTTTCATATTTTGTTAACTCATTCACTGCCATTGACGTCGATTGCCATATACAGCGGGGGGAAAAGTATTGAACACGTCAACATTTTTCTCCAAAAATATATTTATAATAGAGCTATTGACATGAACGCAATCTGGCGACATCTGGTGAAAACTTCAATACTTTTTTGCCCCGCTGCATACGGCTATAGAAGTCAATGGCAGTGAATGAGTTAAAGGGTCAAATGAAAAAAAAAAAAAAAAAAAGTTTAAATTTACCCTCCATTTGTTGGGTCTGACTTTAAAGGCTTCACATAAAACTAGTATAAAAAAGAAGGCAATTTGTGTTTTTAGTAGATTGTTTTGCTTTTATATTAATACCAGATTACGTTTTCTTGTACATCGTTGGAAAGACTAACTCGTCTGCTTTGCAATGAGGTATAACTCATAAGTATTGTGCGTCTGTGGAATGACTAACAAAGCTAAACATGTAGGCAGATTGTGCCCAAATTCCCTGTCATATTCTCCTGTTGGCATTCAGTGTTGAGATTCAGTGCTGTCTGGTGTGTCCGGTATCTAGGACCTCACAATTCTCCATGATGGCAACGCTCTGCAGAGCTAGGATCATCACAGAGTGCCTCCAGAGTTTCAGAGTGAAGACGAAGAAAAGACGTGTCATGAGTCCAGACTTCACGCTTACTGAGCAGGTGGAGTCACCATCACAACCACAGATGACCTCCAACAACTCCTGACTGAGGGCTGGGATGTCATCCCACAGCAAAATGTGGCCAGGCTTGTGACTGACATGAGGAGCTGCCATGCTGTTGTGGCTGCGTATGGATTTTCACATGCTAATGACGTCCTTGACAGTGGAAAACAAAGAGTAAAATTGACCAATATTTGTTGTTTTTCTTAAATGCTGTGGAAAGATCCAATCCACCAAGCGGCTCTGTAATGGTTCAGAATTGAAGTTCCTGTCTATGATGAAATAACATTTGCAGTGTCTGTATTTTATGGGAAATACAAGTAATATAAAGTGGTTGCACATCTGATATCATATTTTCACCAGTTCATGAATTAAGTTCCCAGTCTGTCCGAATGTCAAGTGATCAAGGATTTAGCTGGACAGCAATGGAATGATCAACCTCTCATAAATTTGCTGTTTAATGTGTTTATTTTAAACTTTCTTCATATAATGCTTGTTTATACATAAACTGATTTTCTTTTTTATCAGCTTTTTCTTTTGTATTTTTTGCATGTTATGTATGTGTTACTTTATGTGCTACCTGTACTTGTTTGATTGCTTTTAACTTTGATTTTTCTCCTGTAACAACTTCAGATGTTTTCTTTGCTTCATCAGTTTCCAGGAAAATGTTATTTGCCACTTACAGTCGTTCTCAAAAATTATTCATACCATCCAATTAAAGGAAGAAAAAAATCAGCTGTCAGTGAAATAAGTTGAAGTTGACAAAAGTAACAATAAATAGAAATTCTATGAAAGTCATGACAGTGATTTTGAATTGTGGTTTGAAAGAAATATTTAAAAAAAAAACACACAAAAAATAAAACAAGTAAACAAGCATGATGGGGCTAAAATTTTGTTGAGCAACACTTTGAGGCAATAACTGCAATCAGGTGTTTTCTCTAATGTTCAAACAGACTTCTACACCTCTTGACAGGTATATTGGTTCACCGTTCATGGGAAAGGTGCTCTAATGTGTCTAAACAGCTTTGCTTCTTTGTTTTTTTAAAATTAGTATTTCCAATAACAATTCAAAAGCAATGTTTGATTTTACTAAATTATAATTTTGGAAATTTTTATTTATTATCAGTTTCTTTTTTTTTTATTGAATTACATTTGTGAATTTTGTATTTTCTTTAATTGGAAGGTATAAATAATTTTGAGGATGACTGTATATACTTCTGGAAATATCACTTGAATTTAATTTTTTTTTCACTACTTCCACTTTTACTTACTATCTGCACATGGATGTTTGTATGATTTTTCTAAAATTTATTAAAGAAAAAAAATCTATAAACTGCATATTTTCTAAACTTCGTGCCTTCTGATAAAAAACCTAAACTGCAGTACATATATTTGACCAGTGGGAAGCAGGGTGGCGCCGTTGCTGCGTGAATTTTAACAATAGAAGAAGATTTTGAGTAGATGTGGGCGCGTTTGGTGGTCTGGTGGGCGCTGTTGACTCGGAGTTAACACGGCCAACAGGTACAGTGCTAACCTTAGAGTTTATTACACGTGTATTAGGGTTTAGTATAATTATACAACGCTTTTACAGCTTAATATAAGTTTAATTTAGGTAAGCTAGATGTAATTTAGCGTCTACATCACGCAGGCTAGTTAGCCAGCTAGCATTGAGGAACGCGAACTGTTAGCTTCACATCAACATGAAGACCTAAGACATTACCAGCACACTGACTTTAACATCCTTCATGGTTAGTTCGTATCCTGAGCTGAGCTATAGATGATGTTTGTCAGGGTGAAGCAGCACATTTGATGAGTATGTTTGCAGCTATAGAGGTAAACATATCTCCCCTGTCATTCAAAATAAGTGTTTTCATCACATCAGCTGTTTGCGCCATGAGCGAGTTCAGGATCCATCACGACGTGAGCGAGCTGCTGAGCTTGCTGCAGGTGCGAGGAGGTGATGGAGCCGAGGGATACATAGACTTACTGCAGAAACACAGGACTCCTTATGTGACCACGACTGTCTCAGCTCACAGTGCCAAGGTGGGTTACACACAGTCAGGAGTGTGAAAATAAGCATGATTGTTGGACCAGAGAGGATTTACTGTACCGAAAGAATAAAGAGATGCATCTGTTGCAGGAATTGTGTGTTCACTTTGTTGTTACAGTTACTGTTGTATTGTTTTCAGGTCAAATTAGCAGAGTTTTCTAAAACTCCTGAGGATTTCTTGAGGAAATACGAGGAGCTGAAGTCCAAAAATGTCCGCAACCTGGACCCTCTGGTGTATCTGCTGTCCAAACTCTGCGAGGACAAAGAGGTAATGCATAAAAACACAATTGTTTTAGTGCAAAAACAACAGAAAATATACCTTAAAAACTTTTTAACTACTGAAATGATGCTTTTTCTGGATAGATTGTGGCTGGCTAACTATTGTAAATACCGTAATAGAAATTAAATAAGTAAAAGTAATGTAAGGGTTTATATTTATCCATGTGTGGCTCTATGTTGAACAAGCTACACAAGATTATTTTACATTGAAGACACAAAGGCTGACGCATCTTAAACAAAAACCAAATCTAAAAGTCATACAATTCATCTTCATTTACATAAAAGCACAAAAACGTTCCCATTCATAGAATCCAGCTGGAAAACTTCAGATAAACGCGACTCATGATCACAGCTGCAAAATAAAATACACAGACAACAACAAAAATATACTCAGTACTTTTTGTTATATTTTAAACAAGCAAAACATACCATTAATTATGGATTTGTGAAATATACTCTTAGAAAATTAAAGGCATTTAAGTGGAAAACGGATATAATATGTCATTCGGGTGAACTTAGCCCTTTAAATAAGTTTTAAGACCAGGTGCATCTGATGACCTGTGAGAAATAAAACATTTTTAAGCATCGTGTAAATATATTGAGTCCTCAGATTGACTCTCTTTCTCCCAGTAAAACAGTACATACATAGTGGTAAACTATCCAAAGTGATATTCAGCAGCTCCTCCACAAGACTTTCCTGACATCCTGACGAATTTCCCCCCAGCAGAGCTGCTAATAAACCCTGCAGGGCCCCCCTTATAGTATTGGTTTTAACAAAAAACTTCTACTTCAGACTTTAAGATATGAAGTTCTTCTCTTTGTTTGTGTTATTGTCATTTTTCAGGTCTCATCTTGAACGGACTGTGATCTTGCAGGTTAAAACATTACTTTAGAAGCAAAGACTGCATTTTACTCAAATGCAGTCAAATATGGAAATATACAAGTTTGTAGTTTGCCATTTACACATGTAAAGATGCTTTTGCAGATTTAAATAAAAGAAGTAGATTTTTTTTAATGATACATAATTTTTCTCCTTGTAAGGTTTTGTATCCATAATCACATCTTTAATGGTATGGTTGTATTTTTCTTCTTCTTTGATAGATGCTTCAGTCTTTGCAGCAGAATGCCAAAGAGAGGTCGGAGTCTTCAGCCAACACGAACTCAACCACAACTACCAGTTACACTCTGCCTCAAACCAGCACCAAGATGTCCATGCAGGAGCTGGATGAGCTGCGGAAGAAGCTGGGCAACGTCACGGCCAGCTCCAGCGCTCCTCTGGTGAGCATTTCTCACTCTGTACTGTTCTTCCTGGAAGTTAAAAGGATTATCTTCGCTCGCTGAACAACAAAGCGTGTTTTGGTTTAGAGGATCTGAAAGAAACTGATAAAGCAAACGGGAACGTGAAGAGGTGACCAGCCTGGCTCGTTGTCGTCACTGGGAGATGCTTTATGTTTGTGTTGTTTTAAGCTGTTTCGGTTATTTATACTGAATGAATTTACTTCAAAAAAGGGAAAATGAGCCAAATATTTTACAAAAAGACGTTTAGATGAGTAAATAAGCACAAGGAAGGGTGGACCTACGGTTAATGTGATAAGCGAAATCTCTTTGTGTTGCATCAGTATTGCTTTTCTAAATCTGTGTGCAGCCAGCTGAAGTCACCCGGAAGATGCTGAGGGACAAACACAACAAGAAGAACCCCACACAGCCCAACCCCGTCTTTCCTAACTGGGTCTATGACCGTCCAGCTCTTCTCGGAGACTTCATCATCAGCCCCACCCCCGCAGGAGATCCAGCCGTGCCCATCGGTACACAGAGAGGACATATTCACACTTACCTCTGCTACATGTAGCTTCAGTATGCTAACACCTGGACCTGATGCTGTCTCCGCACAGGCACGTTGCCCTTGGCGACCCAGGAACAAGCCCTGGTGGAGGACCTGCTGTTCGTCTTGGTTGGAGTTGATGGGCGAGACATCACCGCTCAGCCCGTTCTAGGGAGGCAGAACCGCTCTTTCATCGTCGATCCAACACTGGACCTGTCTGTCAAAGAGCTGGTGAACAGAATATTACCAGTAGCATCATATTACTCCACGATAACACGGTGAGGAGGATGTCAGGCCACCGTCTGTGTATTTTCTCCAGAAATGCTTCGAAGAGCTACCAAAGCTCTTAGAAAAATACAGAAGTTCTCTGCTGTCAGGAATGTTATTAAAAGGACTCTGTGTAACGTTTGGCCACTAGAGGCACTAAACCTGTAACTTCCCACAGGCCACACTACTGTCACAAAATTAGACAGTCTCTATCCGGGTTTTGGAATCGTGTTTGCAGACCACTTTGATCAGCTGATACTGAAGTCATGGAGCCATAAAGCAAAGCGCTCCAGGTCACGTGATCCAATGAGAGACTGATCCGCTCCTGCAGAGTTACAGTGTCTGGTTTTTAATTAAAGGAATAGTACACCCACAGAATGATGTGCCTTCATTTTCTACTCACCCTCATGCTGAGCAAGACTCTGGAGCATGTTTTTAATATCTCGAATGCAGCCGGAGATCCGACAGGTTTTCGTTTTCCCCCTACTCTCATATAATGGAGTTAACCAGCGACTGAACCAATAAGGTTCATAAAAGTCCACAAAAGCTTGTCAGTATTCCTCCATACTGCTCATCCAATGTAATCCAAGTGTCCTGAGTGGGTAGCGTCCAGAATTTACTGGAAATGACATCATTTAGGATATTTTTACAGTCTAAACAGTACCGTTTAGAAAGTTGGGGGAAAATGAAAACCTGTCCGATCCCCGGCTGCATTTGAGATAATAAAAAGTGCTCCAGAGTTTTGCTCAGCATGAGGGTGAGTAGAAAATAAACGGACATCATTCTGTGGGTGTACTATTCCTTTAAGGATAGCACCCGCCTCAGAGTACTTATGTGTCAAAAGTTACCTGTTATCCCTTTAATAAGCTGTTCATGTTTGTAATTTGGACAAAAAATATTTTTCAAATCTTATATATATATATAGCATTTAGGAAAAAATCCTGTTTAATTTGTTTTTTTTTTACATGAACCGCGCAGAAATAAATAATTAGGTGATGTGTTGTGTTTGTTTCCAGGTTTATTGAGGAGAAGTCGTCCTTTGAGTACGGTCAGGTGAACCATGCCCTGACGGCGGCGATGAGGACCCTGATGAAGGAGTACCTGATCCTGGTCACCCAGCTGGAGCACCTCCAGCGGCAAGGCCTGCTGTCCCTGCAGAAGCTCTGGTTCTACATCCAGCCCACCATGAGAACCATGGAGATACTGGCATCTATCGGTGAGAGGCAACAGCATTTCTAAGCAGACTCATATCTTCGCCTGATACCAGACAGAAGTACATACTGATTAAATTCTGGTTATTTTTCTGAATTAAATAAATGAACTAAACACATTACTGTAAGTACACACGCGGTTAAATCATAAGCAAATAACTCGGGATGCACGATATAATCGGCCCCTTATCAGTATTGGCCTATATCAGCCTTAAAACAGAGTATCTGACATCGGCCACCCCACCGATATTTAACCGATGAGCCCGCTGTTTCTAGAGTCTAAAGCCCTGTTTCCACCCGCGGGTCAGGCCGGGCCAGATTGGGTGGGTTTTGGTACGGATGTGTTGATTTCATGCTGCGTCCCCACAGCATCCTGTACCCATAACTCTGGAGGCGCTGGACAGCACTGCTACGTGATCGCGTGACATCATCGCTGTGCAACACTGTTTAACCAAAACACCGCACCACACATGACAGAAGCAAAAAAGGAGTCACCCCCGCTTTGTTTTTACGCTTGGTCACGCGGGAAGTGAGATTTTTCAACAAATCAATGTATTGCTTTGTGTTAGCTCCACCTCTTTGGTCCGAATCGGTTAGATCAGTACCCTTACCGAAGGGTGCCAAAAAAGTAGGCCGGGTCGGGTCGGATATAAGGGTACCCGTCCCAGTTTTTATCTGTGGAGACGCAAAAAAACATGGACCGATCCGGCACGACCCGACCCAGTCCCGCTGGTGGAAACGGGGCTTAAAATAACCCCAAAACTTCTTCAAAATATTCTTTTATACAGACTTTGAAACTTCTAAAGTCTAGGGGTGGGGAAAAAATATTGATACACTGAAATATTGTAATAAATGAAATGAAAAAAAAAAAAAAAATATATATATATATATATATATATATATATATATAATATTATTTTATTATATAATATATTTAAAATTATATTTTCGTATGCTGATATATATTGACATTTGAAAACGCGGTATCAATCTAATTTAATAATGAAATCTTGTGATATTTCATCATTCTGTTAGAAAATCTCGCGAGAATTAAAATTTTTCAAAAAAATATTTTCATATGCTGATATCCTATTCACATTTAAAAACGCAGTATCCATCTATTTTACTAACAAAATCTTGCGATATTTTATTGCTCTGTGACAAAATCTCGTAGAATTCACGAAATATGAGATTTTGTAACAGAACGATGAAATCTCTCAAGATTTTTTAAGTAAAATAGATCGATACCTTTTGAAATATTGATTTGATATTGGCACATGAAAATATCGTGATATTTCGGTGTATCAATATTTTTTCCCACCCCTGCTTTTCAAAGTGTCAGAAATGATAACAAAACTGCTATTTGCAACGACTGCTTATTTCTTTCAGCTTTAATATCAGTATCGATATCGGTTATCGGCCACATGAGTTTAAGAATATCGGCATATCAGATATTGGCCAACATCTTTTGGTGTTTTTTTTCCAGCATCTTCTGTAGACAAAGGCGAGTGTATGGGTGGGTCTACGCTGAGTCTTCTCCACGACCGGACCTTCAACTACACGGGTGACAGCCAGGCTCAGGAGCTGTGCCTCTACCTCACCAAAGCAGCAAGCGTCCCGTACTTTGAAATACTGGAGAAGTGGATCTACAGAGGCATCATCAAGGATCCTTACAGGTCAGGATGCTCTCTGATGAAAACCTTTATGATTCTGGGTTTATATCGCTCTCCTGAAGCTGGTTCATCTTTTCCTCTTTAGTGAGTTCATGGTGGAGGAGCACGAGCTGCAGAAGGAGAAGATTCAGGAAGACTACAATGACAAGTACTGGGATCAGAGATACACCATCGTGCAGCATCGGATTCCCTCCTTTCTGCAGAAAATGGCGGATAAAATACTAAGCACAGGTACAAACTAAAGAAAATGCACAGAAATGGAGGGATTTGTCTGCAGTGTGTTTAGATGTGTTGCATTGCAGGGAAATACCTCAACGTGGTGCGCGAGTGCGGCCGAGATGTGACGTGTCCGGATGCTAAAGAGGTGCTGTACACCCTGAAGGAGAGAGCCTACGTGGAGCAGATAGAGAAGGCCTACAACTACGCCAGCAAAGTTCTTCTGGACTTCCTCATGGAGGAGAAGGAGCTGGTTTCACGTCTGAGGTAAATCTCTTCTTTCTGTTTGTGCCAGCAGCTGTGTGAAGACGTTACACAGAAATCTGCTCACATACGCATCCGTTTTCTTTGGCATCAGGTCAATCAAGCACTACTTTTTGATGGACAAAGGAGATTTCTTCGTGCACTTCATGGATCTGACGGAGGAGGAGCTAAAGAAGCCGGTGGATGACATCGTTCCTCCTAGACTTGAGGCGCTCCTGGAGTTGGCTCTGAGGATGAGCACAGCCAACACAGACCCCTTCAAAGATGATCTAAAGGTCAGAAAGTTAATCTCTGTCCTGGATACAGAGGCTTAAAATCTTTTTTTATTCTCATTTAAGCATGTTTACTTGGGGAATTTTCCAAAGAAGCCCTGACCGGATAGCAGATGCACAACCTGCAAAAAGTTATTCTATTTCCAAGATCCACATGAGAAAAAGTTTAAAAAGCAGAGACATAAACTCACAGAAATGAATCCTAATTGCACAAACTGTCAATAGAAGCTCTGAATCCCAGCAAAGAATCCAAAACTATGATTTAAAATAAAAAAGTGATAAGTAATATCCAAACTATTCCTCCATTTTGACCTTTTATTCAAAATCTGAGCTTCCTCCTTTTCCTTTTCCAGATTGACCTGATGCCTCATGATGTCATCACCCAGCTGCTGCGAGTGTTGGCCATCGAGACCAAACAGGAGAAAGCCATCATCAACGCCGATCCAACGGACGCGACCCTCAGCGGGCTGGAGGCCTTCTCCTTCGACTACATCGTCAAATGGCCGCTGTCGCTTATCATTAACAGGTTCAGTAAATCAGTACTTTACGTATCGAAGCTAGAGCTGCACAACACATCAAAAATTTACCTTCAAGCCTGAGCGATTAAATGTTACGACGACCACCTAAACTGCATAAACAGTCGTCTCTATTTGCATATTGTAAGGAAGTGATGGAACGCTCTGATCCTTCGTGGTTCGTGTGTCAGTGATGGACTCTTTCTGGCCTGGATGCTTCATGCTAATGGCTGCAGCAATGGTGCACATGGGTCAGCGTTCCCACACGTCCTGGAAATCCTGGAAAATCTGGGAAATGATTGACCAATTTTCTAGGGATGCACAATATAATCGTCCCCCCTATCGGTATCGGGCTATATTGGCATTAAAACTGAGTATCGGACATCGGCCACCCCACCGATATTTAACCGATATTTAACTAATCAGGCCGCTGTTTCTAAAGTCTTAAATAAAAAAAAAAACATCTTCAAAAACTTCTTTTACATACTTTAGAACTTCTAAAGAATAGGGGTGGGAAAAATATTGATAAACTGAAATATCGTGATATTTACATATGCTGATATCTTATTGACATTTAAAAACGCGGTATCAATCTATTTTACTAATGAAATCTCGCGATATTTCATCGTTCAGTTACGAAATCTCGTGAGAATTCATGAAATCTCACACGATTTTGTAAGTAAAATGCTGCGATTTTAAAAATCGATTTTAAATAATTGCGATATTTCCGTTTATCGATATTTTTTCCCACCCCTATTTTTCAAAGTGTCGGGAACAAGTAAGAAAAATGCTATTTGCAATGACTGCTTTTTTTTTCCAGCTTTAATATCAGTATCGATATCGGTTATCGGCCACATGAGTTTTAAAATATCGGCGTATCAGATATCGGCTAAAATTCCGATATTGTGCATCCCTACAATTTTCCAGTCATGGAAAACACATGGAAAATGAAAGAGAAGTAAAATGTCCTGGAAAAGCTTGAGTTGTCTTGGAAAACGAGATTTTCCTCCCCCTGCGTCTCTCTGCCGTGTGGATGAACGCAAACGGATTAAACTTTTTATGCATGTATGTCTGTTTTCAGCTGCCTTTAATGGGCAACATTAAGCTGTAGCTTCTGTGCCACATCTCTGCTTCTAGGCGGCACATCGCCCCACGTGATGCTACCAACCAATCAAATTGCATATTCCCTCAGAGCGGTTCTCTAGCAAAAGACCTGCAGGGGAGTCAAGAAGCAACAATAAGCATATTTTACAGGAACATTTTAATTTAAATGACGTTGCTTTGTTTTATGTTGACCTCTCTGCACTGCAGGATAGGATTTGATTTTGAGATTTATATTTTTTCTTCATTTTTGCAGTGATTTTAATTTTTAATTTAAGAACGCAGGTGCCAGATGCACCAAGTAAACTGTAAGTAAACAGTAAACGGATGAACTAAAGGAAGTTGTTTTGATTTATTGAACATAAACGTAAAAATATTTTGTGCCGTAAGTACAAGAGAGAAAGAGGGAGAGGAATAGACACTGAAGCAATCTGGTTAGATGTACAAAAGTATAATGTATAATGTAAGAAAATAACGCTTCTCCAAAGCCTGGGGGGTGGAATTAATTAGTGTATGTTGTGATAACTTGACTCACACTGTAGCAGCTGAAAATGTCCTGGAAAAGAAATTCAAGAAAAGAGTGGGAACACTAATGATGCTGCAGTTTTTACTGTAGTTTTGTCATATTTAATGTTTTCTAAACAACAGTGAATCTCTGTGGAATAATAAATAGATAAGAGCAGTAAGAAGCTGTAACATGCATCCATCCTGCAGGAAAGCGCTGACGAGGTACCAGATGTTATTCAGACACATGTTTTACTGCAAACACGTGGAGCGGCTGCTGTGCAACGTCTGGATCAGCAACAAAGACTTCAGGCAGTACTCCTTACACTCTGCTAAGTGGTGAGTTGATGCACTGTTACAGCAAATCTGTTAAAGCTCAGACAAAAACCCTCCTCAGTCTGTTGAAATGATCTGTGCACAGGTTTGCAGCTGCCTTCGCCCTGCGCCAGCGCATGCTCAACTTCGTGCAGAACATCCAGTACTACATGATGTTCGAGGTGATGGAGCCCACCTGGCACATCATGGAGAGCAACCTGAAGACGGTGAGTGAAGGAAGCTGCAGAGCATTCTTCGAGTCTTTTCTGTGCTGATTGGAGCGTGCTCTCCTTGTCCAGGCTTCAAACATCGATGATGTGCTTTGCCATCACACCAGCTTCCTGGACAACTGCCTGAAGGACTGCATGCTGACCAACCCCGAGCTGCTCAGGATCTTCTCCAAACTCATGTCTGTCTGCGTCATGTTCACAAGCTGCATGCAGGTTTGTGATGCCAGCGGTCGTTTGATTTTGCTCCTGGACTTTGGACGTAGCGTTTGGAGTTTAGTTTTCATCCAGCTGGTCTGATTTATGATTTATATAGATTCTTGTCACATTTATTGGACAGAACAAATTAAACCAACAAGCTCATTGCTTCTCTGGACCATGCAGTTTCTTTCATCAGACGGCTCAGAATCAGACCCCACCTTAAGCCCGATGGGCCTGTATACGGGCCCAAGAAATTACATGCATGATCATCGAATGTTAAACAATAATTAAACAGGGCACTGCTGTGTATTTCAGCTGTTACATGAAGCTTCAACACTAATGTGCTCAAAACATGATCAAAATTGTACTTTAGTGCAAAAGATAATGTTTATTAATGTTTAGAAATGATTTTTAAACTTAATGGACTCAGTACAAAACATTTAAGACGTTAAATTAGCAGAAATTATTGGTTTATATTGCTATAAAACTTTGCTGCAGCATGGCGGATTTTGTAGTCCTAAGAAAGCAAAAAAGCTACTGAATGAAATGATACCAAGGTTTTTGTGAACTACATTACCCAGGTAACCTTTCTCTGTGACTTAAAGACTGGAGGTTGTTGTGAAATGGGGCTTTGATGCAGAGTGGAAGGATAAGTGGGACGGACCAGTGATTTGTTCGTTTCTGACAGATGTTTTGAGTTGGATAGTTTTATTTGAAGTTTAATATCATTTGGAAAACGACATTTGGTTGGGAAAAAAAGATGTAAATCACTAAGATATTAGCGGAAATACAGCAGCAGCCAGACGTGGTGTTAAGAGATCCTCCTGACTTAGACAGCTGCAACTTGCCAGTTCGAATGGAGATATATTTTCCCACGTGAAAGTTGGACGGTCTATGAGTGACTTCTCGTACTCTTTTTAAATTGTGATCACTTTTGTTGATTACCTTCGTGATTACATGCTAGTTGACATGCTAATCTTTGACAGCTAATGACAGCTAAAATCTTTTGCTTTTACTCAAACTCTTTCAAATTCGCTACATCTGCTGTCAAGGAGTAACTGAAGGTAAATAGCATCTGTCTTCATAAAATCATTATTAGCATGGTGTTACCATCTGCCAAATAAAAAAAAAACAACAGCGAGCATAGAAACTTCACAATTTTCTTCTATATTATTGTAATTTACTCAGAAATAGTAACAGATACAACATTTTTTAACACTAGAAACACATTCTCTGAAGTCTCCAGATGTCTCTAGATACCAAAAACATGAAAATTGACATTATTGTGGAGCAATTCTTCATTTAATTTGTGTACGCCTTGTTTGGCATTTTTTTCTGAAAATATGGATAGGGCTACAGATGTTAATCATTTAAACAGATTTTTTTTTCCCTTTTCTTCTTCTTTTGCTTGATCCTTGCAGCGGTTCACGCAGAGCATGAGGTTAGAGCGTCTCTCTCTGGAGCAGGGGACGATGGACGGGGCTCCAGCTCAGAGCCAACAGGCCGACGAGGCAGAAAAGAAGAGACTGACCACGAAGGTATTTATAAAATCCACCATGTCTGCCTTCAGACACTCATAGCTGAATACGGCTGCCACAAACCATTATTTTAATAATCGAATAGTCAACGATTATTGTGGTGATTAATCGACTGATCGGATCATACGAACATTGTAGCATATTCAGAGTACCAGTCAAAAGTTTGGACACTTTCTCATTGAATCTAATAGAAAGACATGTCCTAACTTTTGACTGGTAGTGTGTGTGTGTTTAAATATGTCAATATACAATTCAAGAAAAGCTGACCCTGATAGCTACTACCAATTACACATGCTGTAACCTGCTTCTTTTTGTATTGGCAGCAAATTAGGAAGTGACTACAGTGATTTATTTGAATGCACAAATATAAGAATAAGTTCACTACATCAGACAAAAACAGTCAGAGGCAGCAGAAGTGGTACATCTGCAAACATCAGCTGTTTTTTGATGATCCCAACCTACTCTGATTTACGTTTTAGATATTAGTGAAGGTAACACTCATGAAGATCACCAGCAGGTGGTGTCGTCGTTCCATTTAATGGGAGTGAATGTAAACTTCAATCATAGAACACAAAATACAATATATTTTTTTAAAAATGATCTGTATTATACAGTAGTATTGCTCGATTATGAAAAAAATCATTATCACGATTATTTTGGTCAATATTGAAATCACATTTATTCAAACAATTAGTTTTTAGTTACGTGATGCTCAGCATTTTGCTCTCTGTCAAAAAAACCCACTAATTTACACAAAACTTTCAAACTGAAAATTAATATCGGCTACAAATACGTTCCTTACAGCTTTTTTGCAACATGTAAAACATTAAATGAATAAAATAGATATACTTTGAACATTTTACAAGGCATGAAAATCATAATTGTATCCAAAATAAACTATTAATCCAGCTGTTCTGCAACTTCTCTGTATTTGAAGAATAAAGTAAACTTATTTATAAAAAAAAAAAAAACTTGGTTAAGCTTTAGTGCAGTGCTACAGCTGCGTGAGTGTAGGATGTGGCAGGGCCGTGTGGAGGGGAATGTATTGTGCATGTAAAATTATGTAAAGAAAAATGGCAAATAAATAATTTCAACTCGATTATATGAGTTTGACATAAAAATTTAAATCATGATCAAATTTCATTTAATTGCACAGCCCCATTATACCACAAAAATGTTTTCGGACACATTGTGACATTAGTTTAGACTGATATATGACTGAAACTGAGCAACTCACCTAAAGTTATTCAGCTCACCAGTATCGTCGTCTTCATGAATGTCATTTTAACGATGTTTTTCTTCCTTACTCCCTCTTTGCTGCTTCAGTTTTTAGCCGAACACATGGACGCCCACCAGTCCGACCCGAACTTCGAAGCCACCATCAGCAAGTTCGACAGTAACTTCAGCATGTTGCTGCTGGACCTGCTGGACAAGCTGAGCATCTACAGCACCAACGACTGTGAACACAGCATGATCAGCATCATCTACAGGTAAACCAGCATCATCCACAGGTAAACCAGCATGACCAGCATCATCCACAGGTAAACCAGCATGACCAGCATCATCCACAGGTAAACCAGCATGATCAGCATCATCTGCAGGTAAACCAGCATGATCAGCATCATCTACAGCTAAGCCTGTCGTCAAGCGTCTGATGATCCCAAGCTGAATGGACTTCAGCCGCTTTTATATTAAAAATGGAATATTCGCATTATTTCTCGTTCTGCTCTTATGACGGGGGGGGCTATCTGGTACATGTCCGCTATAGCTCTGAGGTAAAAGAGCGCAATATTTGTCTGAATGCAAACGGTACAAAAGACAAAGTTCGCAGTTCTACCAGCTTTCAGAGCAAGTCTTAACGTCTCGAATACTGAGATGCATCAACAAAAGAAAGGAGGGCAACATCCAGATGGTGTCTGCTTTCTTTTGCTGATACTTCATAACGATCCTGTTCATGATTGGTGCCCAAGGTGAATAGGGGGGGAGATCATCAATAACTGCTGTACAACAATATTTTAAAACGTATATCCTAAAAAAAAAAGCTATTTACCCAGCCATATGTTGTGCATCCATTCAGATTTGGTCCTCGTACTGTGGTTTAGTGAGGCCAGTAGATGGTTAATTTCAGTCCTGGTAACCTGCATCATTTCATTAGTGAGATGTTGGGTATGTTGCAGTTGCATTAAGGAGGCCTTTAAGAAAATTAGTTCAGGAACTGCTGCTCTTGGAAAAACAACAGCTTTCTGTAGTAACTTGCTGCTTGAATGGAGATCAGATCAGATCTGAATGTGTATTCATCTGAGTGCATCCGCAGCTCTGCTTGGTTCTGTCGTGTATTCGGGTTTGGATGCATGATAGGACCAGATTGAAACGGCTCCATTTTATCTGTGTGACTGACTCACAGGTTGGACTTCAACGGCTTCTACACGGAGCGTCTGGAGCGGATGGCCATCGAGCGCAGCCAGAAAGCCGCAGCGTAGACGTCGTCTCTGCAGAAACTGTCACCCAGCAATAAAACAGCCTCCTCATTCTTGTCCGTCACTCAAGCCGCCCAGACAAGCACAGCAAAGAGCCGATCCCTCCTCGTGTAAATGATGTTAAATATTATCTACTGTGTGAAATGTCCTAATGTCTGAATCATTTCATTGCCTCTGCTCTGAAAACCTAAGTCATGACGCTTCTTATGGGTAACTTATTGTCCCTGTACAGTGGAAGAAGTGTGTGTTTGTAAGACTCAATAAAAATAAGAATTTACTGAAATAATTTGGACTCTAGTTTTCTTTTGTTTTACTCTGGTGCTTTTAAAAGCACAAAATTGAAGTAAAGTGGCAACTGAAAACACAATTTATCATGTTATCTGGTGATTTTACAGCATTTAAGATATAAAAGGATCTTTACTTATCATGTAAACAAGCAACTACAAGTCTGTAAAAGGAAAATGAACCACTGACCTTTCTATGATGTAAAATTTTACCAGGACAAACACATTTTTCTCCTTTCTACGGTTGTTTCGTATCGTTTTTGTTGTGAAGGATTTGTGGAATCAGCCTTTGCTCATAGTTTCACACAGAAACCTTTTGCCTGATTAATGTTTAAATGGATGAACGAGGATAGTCGGAGCCATGACTCTTTTATGAGGTGAAAAAGGTTGTATCAAGGAGCATAATCAGATCCGAGCTTAGTTGGAGGATTTTTAAGGAAGTTCGAGGCCACAAACTGAACAATTTCTACTTCAGCCCAAAAATATTTAACTTTCAGACATTTAAGTTAGAGATGGTTTTGACTTCGTTTGCAACATGTTCTATTTTCTGTCCTTTTTCTTTCTGATGTGACCAAATTTGCCGCCATCCATGATGAAATTTTCAGATTTTAACTTTGTTCTGACTCAACATCATTGTGAAGTTGTTGATTTGAAAGGTTTTAGAAATGGTTCATTAAACTATGTGTCAATTTTTAGTTTAAACACTTAAAAAAAAAAAAAGTCACTTGTTAAGTTATGCTTTGTTGATTTGCAGTAGTTCTTTTGGGTGAAGTTCAGGAAACAGAAAAACCTTTGACAAGGTTATAGCCAGCAGCCATGTTTATTTTAATCTGTTTAAACTGAAAAGAAAAACGCAACATTTTCAAATTTGGATGAATAGCAGTCTTTATTTCTCATATCGTAATGAGACTTTGGAGAAAAAAAGGTGAGTGAAAATAAAGTGTTTAAACCATCAATTTTATATTTGTAATTCATTTCTTA
This sequence comes from Atherinomorus stipes, assembly GCA_023101725.1. Classification (NCBI taxonomy): domain Eukaryota; kingdom Metazoa; phylum Chordata; class Actinopteri; order Atheriniformes; family Atherinidae; genus Atherinomorus; species Atherinomorus stipes. The sequence continues at coordinate 112,381 of JALJCO010000452.1, forward strand.
TTAGCAACAATCAAAATGTATTTTAGTTTATTTTTACTAACTGAAAAGAAAAGCTATAATTGGGAAATGTCATAATCCAACAGTTTAAGTGACCTACTATTTATTATTAGTAAAAATAAAAAATCTCTCTTTCGGAGGACGGGAGCCACTAGAGGGAGGCATTGTTACTAAGAAAATTGTTAGAAATTGACTAGAATGAATTCTCTCCGATGTGCTTATTTGCTTAATTTGTAGCTAATTTATTATTATTATAACATTTATTAGTAAATGTTTTCAATCTACCAAAGGAAGCTTTGTGGATATGAAGGAAATGAAATATTATGGAAACCTTAAACCTAAGTATTTATTTTCATATTTCTTGTGTGTGTGTGTATTTGGGGGTGGGGGGCTTTTAATTGAAGAAAAGCAACATAATTCTCTTCTTTACAGAACAAGTTGTAATTAAAGGTAATTTACTTAAAAACGTAGGCTAACTGAGATTCCCAATTTACCTACACAAGGTAATTTTTTTGGTTACATATAAAAACTTTCTTCTCTATCTTTCTTACTTGACAGATCTGACTTTAATTTGTATTATGAGTTGAATAATTTCAGGTAGTCAGGATCACCATAATCGAGTAGAAATGTACATGTTTGTACATTTAAAGCCCTTTAACTTGTAATGTACGTGTAGATATAAAAAATGAGGCTAAATCTGACTGAAACTGCACTTTGCAAATTTCAGGTTTTGATAATGTATTTCTATGCCCGAAAATAAAAGAAATTTTTACTTTTTTTTTTTTTTTTTTTTTTACTGGTCCATCCTTTATGAATATCCATATACTTTACACACTCACTTGTCAGGCAAATTACTGCACTTATTCATTATTGTGTTTCAAAACTTCAGTCTACTTAACTTATCTGAATTGATTTATCTATCCTTTGTTTATTTTTGTAAGTTTTTCTGTCTATCCACCTACCTTTGGCTATACTGGACGCTGATTGTGCGCTGTTGTAGAATTGCAAATTTCCCCATTTTGGGACAAATAAAGGTCTTCTTATATTGGCACCCTGTCCTACAGCATCTAAAGCAGAGAATCATTAGGAGCACCCACAGAGAGACAAACAAATAAAAATTGTCAAAATTAATTTAAAAGTAGTGGACGTGAGTTTTTTAAAATAATTAAATACAAACAAACAAGCATAATCTGTCACTAATATACTTCAACACGGATTGAGCATGTTCAACATAAAAAATTCAAAGCATAACCTAACCCCAAAGATATCCAGTCATGTTATGTCGGTCAGTAATTTTCTCCCTTTCAGTTAGGGTCGCGGGGGTTGCTGGAGCCCATCCAGCTACTATCAGGCGAGAGGCGGGGTACACCCTGGACAGGTCGCCAGTCTGTCGCAGGGCCAACACAGAGAGACAGACAACCATTCACGCTCACATTCATTCCTAGGGGCAGTTTAGAGTGACCAGTTGACCTAACATGCATGTCTTTGGATGGTGGGAGGAAGCCGGAGTACCCGGAGAGAACCCACGCATACACGGGGATGACACGGGTGAATCAGTAAATTATACAAGAAAAAAACGATAGTTTTATTCTGAAATTTATAAAACCGGAAGTGTAATGACTGCGTGGGTGACGGCAGATTTCCGGTTAATATGCGCGTCGCTGATAGTCAGCTGTGGGCGGGGCCTCAGCGGAGCGCCCCCCCTCCGGATGAGACGGACGATTCCCGGCGCAGCTCCGGCAGAGACGAGCGGGGGTGTCCGAGCAGAGCGCAGCATCATGGGGGAGAAGTTGTCGCTGTGGCTGGTCTGCGGTAAGACGTCACTCTGATTAAATAACACCATTATTTCCTGCTTTCATCACCAGATAAGTACTGTTAAAAGTTTAAGTGGTTGCATTACTCTGACGCGTTCTTAAAATACTTTATCTTACTTTACTTTAATCTTGATTAAGTAAATAATTTAACCTCACATTTACCATGTTGAGGACAAACAAGCTTTGTGAAGTGTTTCAGCGCTGTGCACAAGTCCTCATCCATCCTTCGTTTCTGCTTCCCAGCAGCCAGACCTGCTTGACCTGCTTTTCAAAGTGGTCTTGAGCAATAGTTTTCCAGACTTTCTGAAGGTCTTTCACATTTTTCCTTTGGATTCTTTTTTCTTTCTCAGTTATTTTCAGTCCCTGTACATGATTATTTCCAGAAGATGTCTGAACTTTTCTTTGCAACAGGCTGTTACTAGTTTGTTCCCTTGTCTTTCGTTGCATCTGTAACAGCTGCTAAAGGTAAGACAGCTTGGCAGATATAAAATGGTATTTTTATACCAACAAATTTATTCCTGAATAGCTATTATTTTAATTCTTGGCACGTCTCGGCTCGTAATTAAAACATTGGAGGAAACTGGACAAGGAGGACAAAGGGAGAAGTGTCAGACCCGTGAAGAAGCCATTCTTAAAGAAGGAAAACAGGGGAAGTATGACAAATAACACAAGAACTGGACTGAAAATCCGTGGCAACAGGTCTGACGAACGATGAATCCTCCCAGAACCCGGACCGAAACATTTCTGAAGCAGCGTGGGATCATCTGGACAGAGAAAAGATGATCCAGATGAGGCAGAAACATCCAAAGAAGAGCTTTGGAAAGTCTGGAGAACTGGTCCAGCATCTGAGAAAGCTGAATGGTGCCAAACATAAATGTTTTGCCAAAGGGAGCTTAAGGACATCGAGATAATTTAGCTTTTTGCATTTAAGGCCCACCTTCAAACTTAAGTTGTTTGTTGCTAAATAATTATTATAGAGATGCTGGATCTGAGAGGGAAACAAAATGAGGTGAACAGAAACGAAAAGAGGCAAAGACTGAAAAAAATAACGCCTGTGCGAGCAAAAGCAGACAAGCAGCTCTTACATCTATGAAGCAACAGAAAACATCTCACATCCTCACACGGAGCAACAAGAGGACGACAAGTAAAGATAAACACAAACAACACTAGAAGCAAATATGACAACAGAACTATGGCTACTTGTGGTTAAACAACTCATTAATGAGTTATTAAATTAATCTTATTTGGCTTTTTTAAAAAATCTCTTCTCATTTTCAGCTGTTCTTAAAATATATATATTTTTAAGTTTTTTTTTTAAACTAAAGAAATATTTCTAAAAGAATGTGTCATATGTGAAATTGTTGCATATATATACATGTATATATACATGTATATATGTGTGTGTGTGTGTGCTTGTTCAGCCATCAACATGAGGACCGTTTTGTGGGTTTAACCAACAAATTGGGGACATTTTTGCAAAGTGAGGACATTTTTGCCGGTCCTCACAAAAAGTAAGAAAAACCCATTTTTAGGGGTCAAGATTAGGTTTTAGAGTTTAAGTCACAATAAGGTTTTGGTTACGGTTAGGTTTAGGCAATCAGTTATGGGGATTAGGGTTAGGGTAAGGGGCAAGGGAATGCATTATGTCAATGAATGTCCTCACTAAGATAGCTGTACAAGAATGCGTGTGTGTGTGTGTGTACAGTCGCCATCAAAATTATTCATACCTTCCAATTAAAGAAAAGGCTAAATTCACAATAGTTATTCAAATAACAGGAAACTAAAGAATCTAATAATAGGTAAAAATTTATAAAATTGTAATTTAGTGAAACAAAATATTTGCTTTGAATTATGTTGGAAAATAATAATTAAAAAACAAAACAAAAAACAACCAAACAAAACTATCCCAGACACATCAGAGCACCTTTCCCATGAAGAGTGGACCAAAATACCCGTCAACAGGTGTAGAGGTGCTGCTTAACAAAATTTTAGCTTTGGAGCTCCAAAAGGCTTGTTTACTTGTTTTTATTTTGTGTGTGTTTGTTTTAAATATTTTCATTGAACCACAGTTTAAAATCAGTGCCATTATTTCCACAGAATTTTTATTTATTATTACTTTTGTCAATTTCAACTTATTTCACTCACAGCTGATTTTTTTCCTTCTTTAATTGGATGGTATGAATAATTTTGAGGACAACTACTGTATACATGTTATATTTATATTTGTATTTTATTTGAAAAGTATTTTCATATATCTGTCTGAGGCAAACTTGGTAATAATATACACATTTTTTATGATATATTTATTTATTCTTCAGTAAGTGGGAGTGTATGGGATGATACACTGATTTCCACTAAAGTAGATGATTTACATCACTCTCACTCCTGCAGATACTAGAAATCAGCTTTTAAACAGGCGTCGACTGCAGACACTGAAAGAAAGTCCCAGAAGAATCCTGGAAAACTATTCCTGAAGTTTATTTAAAAACATAACTGTGATGAAGAGTTAATCTGCTCAGACCAAACATTTACTTTGTTTTTCATCTCTGTTTGCTCATTTAAATAAAATTTCCTGGCAACATATAAAGAAATGAGGGATGGCTAAAGACTTTTACACAGTATCTTAGATTTTGAGGAGTTTCCTCAAGTTTAAGAACACAATTTCTTAAAATGCTGCTTTGATGCACAGTTAATTATCTATTAATAGAATACGAAACACTAATTATACTTGTGCTGTTACTTTTGCAACAATCCGGAAGAAGTAGTTGGAAACTTTTCTCCAGTAAAGAAATGGCTTGAGTTTGTTTTCCACAATGAGATGTCAGACTGAGATAAAGAAATGCTAGTAATTTAATGATGCTGAGTAATGACGTTACTTCATGCTGTGCAGTTTATTTCCTGCCCAGCTCGGGGCTGTTGCCGCACGTGCAGCAGTACGAGGTGGTCCGACCTCGGAGGCATCATGACAGACGGACCAGGAGCCTGCAGGATGAGCAGGTGAGGATGTTTCACCACATTGCAGATCCACGCAAACGCCACAAACGTGCTTAAATGTGCAGGTAGGAGTGGAAACTTAATGAATATTTATAGCTTCCTTGTACTTTTTACTTCTACTCAACATAATTTCTTTAAAAGGTACTGTATGTAAAAAATCAAAGGTCAATGGCAGAAAAATGTGATATATAATTCAAAACTGCCTTTCTCTTGATGTGTAATCACTGCACTAGAATAGCTGTTATATGTTTATTTTCTTTGAATGAGTCATTTATATCTACTTGTTGAGCGGTGCACATATGGAGGCTGCCATATTTGCTCCACCATTTTTACTACGGTGTCCTTGAACGGACAAAACAATGTGAGTGAAGTGAACTCTGAACTTTAAAACTGCTGTACTAGCTTTGTTTAATGGGAGTGTTGGGATCAGTAATGCTTTAAAATACATTAAAAGTAGTTCCTCAGATCCACTCACAGATAAAACATCTTTATGTCTTGGAGAATTTGGCCACTAAGGCCATATAGTCAGCAACAGTGCTTGGAATATGGAGGTCATTTGAAAAACATCTTTTCTTTCAAATACCCATCTTTACCACTAGATGTCAGTAATTCTTACATACTGTACCTTTAATAATATAACAATATTAAAGGTTTTTATTATCATTTTATTATTTTTTATTTTATCACCATTAGGATCCCATAAAACTAATATGAATTTAATTTAATTATTTAAAAGGCAAAATCTTTGCGATAAAAATAATAAGTAATGTCACATTCATCGGTTAAAAAACATTTTTTTGTTGTCTTTGTGCTTTCATACTTCATCTGAAACACAAAGAAATGCAGAAAAATTCACCTGTGGCTGAACTTTACATTATTATGTTGCTTTTTGCATGCTTGTTGGTCATTAATTATTTGGATTTTCTGCAGTTTTATCCTGACAGAGTTCAGTACGAGTTGGCCATCGAAGGGAGAAATCACACCATTCATCTGGAGAAAAACAAGTAAATTTCACATAAAAAAAAAAAAAAAAAAAAAAAAAGAGCCGACATGTATATGTTTTGAATAAAAAGCTTATTTCTTATCTGTTTGTTACAGAAATCTAATTGGGGAAGGCTACACAGAAACATATTATTCAGAGGATGGAAGAAGGGTGACAACGCCACCAAATGAGGGTGAGATTTGAACTTTTTTATGAAGAATATTTGGATGTTTTATCCTTTTCTCTGTTCTTTCTCTCTTTCTTTTTTTTTACAGCATTTTAACATATAGTATATTGCGATTTCTGGAATTATACAAATGAAACATTATTTAAAGGGATATTGTGTAAGTTCTCCTGTGTTTTATTCACAAAAACTGATTATTTGGTTCAAAAGTGTTTTTTCATTAATCAGCAATCACTCCCATCAACAAACTGAAGTGCTCCTCTAAGTTCTAAATTTGCCGTTCGTATCATTAATTTACACATCGAGCGGGTCGTCTCGGTGGAGGCTGCCATGTCGTATCGCCATGTTTTTGCGTTCGGGAGAAGCGTGACGGTAGGAAAACACAGAAACTCACCGGACACACCGGAGTTTTCAGCTCAGTTCGAGGTAATGCCTTTGAAAAGTCACCGCGCTGCAGAGGGGAGAAACTAGCGTCTCACTGATGCTGCGTTCACGTGCAGTCGGGCAGACGGCCGTTGGTAACAAACCAGATGTCATTTTAATCAATAAAGCCGAGCGAAAGACGGTAAAACATGGGTCAGGGAAAACAATACGACATCGCCATGACAACCGAACAGATGTGGACTGATGTCACTGTAACTGACGGACCACATCTTCACATAGAGGCCGGTGATAACTTTACATGCAGCGGCTGTCGTCGGTCTGCCCGGTTTCACGCGAACGCAGCATGAAAAGTACGAGGGATCTGCTCCCGATTACACTATGTCCCTTTAATATCATGATTTTTAAAAATTTTCTTTTTTTTTTTTTAAAGTTCTGGCCATTTTTCACTTCCAAAAATGGGGAATTTAAACACTTATTTGACAAAATGTATTCAGTTTTTTCATTTCCACTCCGAGGCTTTCAGGTTTTCTCTGGATTATTGCTGTTTTCAGTCAGTAAAGCTAATTTTAACAGCTATGGCTGTTTTTCCGCAGCCCATGTCTTTTTTCCCCCTGCTTATAAACAAATGTATAATATATCTGATACTCAAATAAAAATGTAAAGTCTGACAGTGAAAATGCTGCGTGTGTATTTGGCTTTAAGCTGCTTGAAACTGAACCAAATATGATAAAAATGCTTCGTTCTGGACGTGTGATTTGTAATTTCATGGCTGTTGAAAACAACGAGGCTGGTTGTGAAGTCTGAACCTCCGTTTCAGGAGCACTGCTTCTACCACGGACACATCGAAGGCATGACCGACTCCTCGGTCAGCGTCGGGATCTGCTCAGGCATCAGGTTGGAAGATCATCATATTAGCACAGCATCATATTTTCCTTTTTTATTTTCTCAAGCATAAATCCCAGTGAAAGTTTCTGACAGGCTAAAGAAACGTGTTGCTTCATGTTTAGTAATCTTGATTTAGAAATAGTTCTTATCTATTTCATCTGGCTTCCCTTTTATATCTTTTCTGTACACTTTAAGAGTAGACCGATAAATCGGCTGGGCGATATTTGTATGTTTTTGCTGGTATCAGCATTGGCCGATATGTGGGGTGTGTTGGCCGATACCTCCACTTGGCATAATTTACAGACTTTTTAAAAAATATATATTTATTACAAGTTTAATGTTTATATTTAATATTTGTTTACAAGTATATTGTTTATTTTTTATAGATTTATTTTAAGTGCTTTTTTTTTTTTTTATATCAAAAGAGTTTTAAAATTCATTTTCCTTGCATCCTTTTTAAGTTGGGAGTCAAAGGCAGTATTGGCCCCAAATATTGGCAGGTTGTATCGGTCATTGGCTGATGAGAAAATCTGTATCGGTCACCTTCTCGTGTTTAATCAGGTTTCTGTATAATCCTTGTTGCTACTTCCTGTCTCGTGCACAGCGGCTTCCTGAGAGCCCGGCAGCAGGTCTACCTGATTGAACCTCTGGGACAGACTGATGATGAGGACCATGCAGTTTACAGGCAGGAGGACCTGAAAATCAGTGGCCACCCCACCTGTGGCTCCTCCTCCAACTCCACCTTGCAGTACGACCAGGACCAGGACCAGGACCTGGACCTGGACCCTCAGCCTGCAGGTCTCTTCAGATCCAGATCCTGGGTACGCTGAGGCATCGAGGTTTCCTTTTACAAGCGGTGTGATGCTACGTTCAGGCCCTCATCAACGTTTCTCCAGTCTTCATGTGTTTTTGTGTCCTCAGAAAACGAAACCTCTCGTCGGCCCTCAGAAGTTCGTTGAGCTGTTCGTGGTCGTTGATAACACAGAGGTAAATATCTCAGTTGTGTCTGTCGTTTTGTCCCTGAATAAATCTCAGCATGTCACTTTCTCCTCCTGCAGTACAAACGATTCGGGAAGGAGACGAAGTCCCGCATCCTCGGAGCTGTGAACCACATAGACAAGGTAAAGGTGTCTCCGGCTGTTTTAGGATGTTCAGGCATTGATTTTGCTCCTGAACGCGTTCTCCTCCTCTGCAGCTGTACCGGCCTCTGAACATCCGCATCATGCTGGTGGGTTTGGAGATTTGGTCGTACAGGGACTACATTGACGTGGACATAAACTCGGAGACGACTCTGGACAACTTCCTGGTGTGGCGTCAGGCGGACCTCCTGCGGAGGATGAAGCACGACAACGCCCAGTTTGTGACGTGAGGATCGGTGATGAAAGTCGGAGCACATGTTGGATGATGCGTTGCTGCTTGTGTGACTCCATGTTGGACTTGTCTTCGACAGTGGCAAAGACTTTGACGGAGACACGGTGGGAATGGCTAACAAGTTCGCCATGTGCACCGAAAACTCGGGCGGAGTGAACCAGGTGGGTTTGATGAGCTCGAACTTGCATGAGCAGAAGGCTCCGTCAGTTTTATTTTTACGAGGGATGTCTGATATTATCAGCCTACCGATATCAGCGGCCGATATCGACATTAAAATGTGATATCAGAAAATATTTGTAAAATTATTGTTTCCGGACCGATATTTTTACGAACAAAATCTCGCTAGATCTTGTTCCATTAGCGGCGGTTCAGCATGCAGAAAAGTCCGTGTTATCCTGGAAGAACTTCATATCCCAGCATTCCTTTCAGAGTCATGTGACTACGGTGCAGCTGCTGCTGCTACAGACTGACTTGCTTTGAAGCTGCTTATATTTGGTTTTAAGCTGTTGGTTAAGGTACCAAGTTGTCAGAAACATTAGAATTAGCCACATGTTGGCTAATACCTGCTAGTATCTGATATATGGCAGCCAGATGTCCAAAATGAACTCGTCTGGCTGGGTTAAGGATATTTTGGGATCTTTGCTCTCGGAGCAGAATATAATTGTGTCTCTCAAAATATGAGATACAACCTCACAGTTGTCTGTATAGATCAATATCAGTTGATATTGGATATCAGAAATTAAGAGTTGGACAATATTGGATATCAGTTAAAAAAAAGATATATATCGAACATCCCTAATTTTTATCTAAAACAGCTGATTTCCACCTTGCTTCTAGGATCACCATGACAACCCAGTAGGTCTCGCCTCCACCATCGCTCATGAGATGGGGCACAACTTCGGCTTGTCCCACGATGCTGCGGGTTGTGTGTGCGGTCCATCTTACAGCAGCGAGAACTGTGTGATGGCTGGAAAACTCAAGTGAGATGACAACTGTTGGTTACTTTTGTGTTTGTGCTGCACATTGGGAACTTTTTCATGTCTGTTCTCTTTGAACTACAAGCTGTGACTTCATCTATAGCCAATAACATTTGTAATCTATAAATCTTACAGATTAAAAGCTCTGGAAATCATTGACGGCAGGATTTTATGTCAGAAATAGGTCTGTCAGACCAAACAGTCAGCTTTTTAACTGCTCCCAAAGGAGTGCTGCAGGGTTCTGTTCTTGGACACACACTGTTAACTAATCTTGTGAATAATATGGCTCAAAATATAAATGCATTTTTAATGTTTTTTAAATAAATAAGAAAAAAAAAAAAAATTAAAAGAAAAGATATATAAATGCATTTTACATTTTTTTTCCTGTTTTTTATATAAAAATGTTTTTTAAAAAAGAAAAAAAAGGAAGAAATGCAATTTAAAAATTTTTTCCTGTATTTTTTAAAGTTTTTCTAAATAGAAAAAACGTTAAAAAATGAATTATTATTTCTTAATTTAAACACTTTTTGAAAAGAAACAAAAATTTTAAAAAAAGAGAAAACTTAAATGCACAAAACATTTTTCCTAATTTTTTAAATGATTTAAAAAAAAAAAAAATTAAAAAAAGAAAAAAAATATAAATGCATTTGTTCATCTTTTTTTTAATGACACGCTTATTTTGGGTGGCTGTAGCTCAGGTGGAAGAGCAGTCATCCTTCAACTGGAGGGTTGGGGGTATTTATTCCAGGCTTCCCCAGACTACACGCTGAAGTGTCATTGAGAAAGACACTGAACCCCAAGTTGCCTCCCGATGTGCCTATCAGGGTGTGACTGGGTGAATGTGACATGGAGTGTAAACGCTTTGAGCGGTCGGCGCTACATAAGTACAGACCATTTACCATTTTTTGCTGTTTGTCTAATTGAAACACGCTACAAAGTCTTTTTCAGTTTACAGACTTCCTGGTGACTTTGTGAAATTATCACTGTGAGCTTGTGCCTGTTTTAAACTTCTTACAGTTTTTAGCATCCTGTGTGAACATAAGTACTTTATCTGATGCTTATTATTGCTTTTTATTTACTGCTGTGATTTTTATCTGAAACAGGTCTCCTTTGAAAATGAGACATTGGGTCTTCAGGGAATTGCCTGTTTAAATAAAAGATAAATAAAATATAAAATCATGGCCATCGTCATGTATATTTCTCTAATGTTATGTCACCACATACTTTTACTGCAGCTGAAATAAAAATGCCTTTATCTTCTGTGTTCAGGACAGGAAATCATGCGTTTCCAGAGTTTTTCAGCGGCTGCAGTGTGCAGCAGCTCGCTGAGTTCATGGAACGAGCTCAACCCAGCTGCCTGTACAAACCCGGCGCCGTCAACACCATCGTTGTGGGTCCTCTCTGCGGTAACGCCCTGCTGGACCCTGGAGAGGAGTGCGACTGTGGCACCGTGGAGGTAAAACCTGCAGCAGAGCTCGATGCAGCCACCTGTTATCGTTTGTAGTCTGTTGGAAAGTTAAAACATGGTGAAAATTGAGTTGTTTTTTTTTTTTTGCTGACTGTTGTGGTTTCCTGTGTGAGGGTGTAACTTAAAAAAGGGAAAGCAGAAGTCCACAGGCAGAGCTGAGGCCTGAAAGAGTTAAAATAGTTGTCTCATGCACTGATGTGTCATCAGGGAGGAGGAATTCTTGGCAGAAGCAGCTCATCAGGAAGATTCAGACCTGATCTGTTGATACTAAACTGGCTGTAACTGCAAACACAAACAGGCACAGTTGAAAAATGAGCTCTCTCTTTGCTGTTTTTTTCTTTCTAGGAATGCAACAACCCTTGCTGCAATGCATTAACATGCCGTCTTACCGAAGGTTCCCAGTGTGCTCATGGACAGTGTTGTGAGAGCTGTCAGGTATTGTTTCTGCTCAGTAACCTTTATTTATATAAAGTAACATTATTTACTCTAAAAAAAAGTGTTTTCCTGCTGAAAATGGCGTCAGAAGAGGCTCCACTGGTCATATATGCTTTAATATATCATGCTATTCTGCATATCATGGTTGGAACCAGTGCTGATCTGACTTCCTCTTGTCTTTCTATCATCTCCAACCGCCCAGTCTCCTCTGACACCAACAACTGGATATTTTCTCTTCCTCAGACCATTTTCTGGAAACTCTAGAGATGGTTGTGTGTGAAAATCCCAGTATGTAGTCTGCATGACTACATGCATTAAGCTGCTGCCATGTGATTGGCTGATTAGATATTTGTGGCAACAAGCAATTGAGAAGGTGGACCTGATAAAGCAGCTACTGAGTGTATAGAGATCGATTGATACCGATATTTACTCATTGGCCTCAGCCGATGACTGATACAACCTGCCGATATTTGGGACAGATATTTGGGGCCGATACTGCATTGACTCCCAAATTAACATAATGAAGGATACAATGAAATTTCACAACTCTTAATGTAAAAAAAGAACAAAGTATTTCAAATAAATATATAAAAATGAAACGGAGCACTTGTTAACAAATATTAAATAGAAACATCAAACTTCTCATAAATATATATATAAAAATTAAATTGTGCGGAACAGGGGTATCGGCCAATGCCGATATCAGCAAAAACAAAAATATCAGCTGGCTAAGGTATCGGTCTATCTTTATACAGTACCAGTCAAACGTTTAAGATGAGCAAGTGCATGTGATGTCTCCAACTAATTAGTCTAAAGATTTTCATCATAGTTTCCTTTAGTTTGGGAAAACTGACCACTAGATAGAAGCAGTTTAGGAACAATCAGCAGTCTCCAAAGTCAGGAAAATTCATCCTCAGGGAACCACAGAAATACATCATGCATGAATTTTTGTGTTACTTTACTCTGTACTCTTGGAGATACTTTCCAAGGGTAATAAAAAAATGTTGAGGTGGTTGTGGTGTTAACAGAAGCAAAGATATAATTAAAGTATATCTGGGATAATTATTTAGAAACATGTCCATTACAGTTCAATAAGTAGCTGAAATGAAAACATAAAAAAAAGCTTTCACAGTAAAAGCCTGTGATCTAAATCAGCAAGATGCATCTGCAGTTTTTTATGCAACGATGTGAGGACATTCCCGTCCTCACATTGTTGCTGCTAGCCTCCATTAAAACACTCTGGATCAGTTTTTTAAAAAGTTGGGTAAGTGCAGCACACAGAGCAGCCTCTCATACAGACACACCAGCCTCCGGCTAATAACTGAGGACATGAACATGATTTTTCTAATCAGCAACACTTTGATAATAACAGGAAACAGAGGGTGGTATCCTGCTGTTTCTATGTTTTGTTCTTCACCACATCCTTCCTCCAATGACGCTTTCAAGGACTGGAAATGTGCCACAGAATCAGGCTAATTATAGTGAACACTTAAGGTCCGTATCTACAAAACCCCTCCAGGTTGTCCTTTCTGAACCCACCGTGTATTTTAACCCACAGTTGAGAGTGGCGGGCAGCGTGTGCAGGAGTTCTGCCGGTGGCTGCGACCTGCCCGAATACTGCACCGGAGAGTCACAGGATTGTCCCGAAGACGTCTTCGAGATGAACGGCAAGCCCTGCTATAACCAGGCGCCGGGCTTCTGCTACAACGGCCAGTGTCCCACACGCGAGCAGCACTGCTGGAGGCTGTTTGGAGACGGTACATGTGTTGTTTTTCACACACTCCATTCAGTCAAGCAAAAAGAGAAAGCAGTGTTTCCTCCTTTTTTCTTTTAATAGAAGAGCGGAGCCTCGAGGAGATTCAGTTATTGATGTACTTATAACTGAATAACTCTTTCTAAGAAAAACAGCCAGAGCTTCAGTTATTATTTTGCATTACATAAAACACTAAAAAATGATCTAATGCTGTAGAAAATAGCAATCTGCATCTACCAAAGTGTACATTTAAAAACCAGAAATCTGTTTGAAAATGCCCCAACATTCAGTGTAAAACACCAAGTACAAGGAGAATTTGCCCCGTGTTAATCTTTTCAGAACATTTTTAATTAGTTTTAGAATAAATTAAAACAAATCAAATACTTTGATCTCATTTATATTTGTTGACAAAGGTTTCCATTTTTGTTATTTTGTTTGTGGATATTAGCTTTCATGTATTAATTGTCTTATATTTTTTTGTAGGAAAAAAAGTAGTTCACAAAAACTATAGAAAACTAAATAAACACTGTATTTGCTGGATGTTCAGTCCAGGCTCATCATCAGGATGGATATAGCATCATGCTACAGGCATGTTACTATACAGATTTATCTCCAACCACCATCCCCAAAACAGGTCATGGCTAAAATTTTGTTGGTTGTACTGAATCTACTGATTGTACAATCCCGGACAAGCCCCCCAGTCTCATAAGCTGAGAATGATGCAGAGTTTTTATAATAACAATGTTTATGTTGGACTAAAATACAAAAAAAAAAAGGAAATAAATAAGAAAGCAAGGTGAGCCTCAGTTGTTAACGTAGCCAAACCTCCAGGTGTGACTTTTATCCTCACCTTCACGTGGCAGTCATTTAAGAAAAGACAATGATTTTTTTTTTCAGCTACTCTCTGAATAAGAGCCACTACTTAGACTTTTTTAAAGTATGTTTAACAAAATAACATATTAATTTAACTCTCATTCACTTGTTTCATCCTGCAGGGGCTAAAGTTGGACCTGATATGTGTTTCAACCTGAACAAACGGGGTGAGGAAGGCGCAAACTGTGGGAGGGACAAATCTGGCTTCACCCCCTGCTCCACACCGTACGTGTCAACATTCACACCGACCCAGATAGATGCTAGACAGATTTTATTATGATTGACTTCCACTCTTCTTTTGCTTTTAGGAATCTGAAGTGTGGGTCTATTTTTTGTGCTGGAGGGGGGCGAGTCCATCACAGGTAAACGGGCAGCCTACACCGTGTTCAGCACTGAATGTAAGCTAGCTGTGGAGGACGATAAGACCAGAAACATTGATATGGTGCCAGAAGGAACCAGTTGTGGACCAAATAGGGTAAAACTCTAAGAAAGTATTCTTTACAGGATTCATATTTAAATTACGTTGGATGTTTTGCTCAGGTTGAAACATTTGTCTGCAGGTTTGCCTCGATAAAAGGTGCGTGGATGTGTCAGCTTATGGAAAAAAGGAGGATTGCTCTAAAAAATGCAACAACAAAGGGGTAAGATTGCTTTAGCAACATCAGTCTGTATATGACTAATTTCCACTTTAAGCCTGATGATCTGATTTTAAAGAAATGTGCACACACCTTCTGATCTGATTTTTACCCTGAGTTTAACATGGCAGATAATAATCAGGTCATTAATACAGCTGTTTCCTACTGAAATGTAAGAATAGCTTTTTCTGAAACCTCAATATTTGCATTTTTCTGATGTGTATGTGCTTTTCATTTTAGGTGTGCAATCACAAGAACGAGTGCCACTGCAACCCTGGCTGGGCCCCGCCTTACTGTGACATCCAGTATGCAGATATACCTCAAGGTATATTCCATAAATTCCATTCGGGACGCACGATATTGGAATTTTGGCCAATATCCGATATGCCGATATTTTAAAACTCATGTGGCCGATAACCGATATCGATACTGATATTAAAGCGGAAAAAAATAAGCAGTCATTGCAAATGGCAGTTTTGTTATCCGTTTCCGACACTTTGAAAAATAGGGATGGGAAAATATATCGATACACTTAAATATTGCGATATTTTCATATGCCAATATCAAATTGATGTTCAGAAACGGGGTATTGATCTATTTTACTAACAAAATCTCGTGATATTTCATTGTTCTCCTACAAAATCTCATGATATTTCGTGAATTCTTGCGAGATTTCATAATTTTGTTAGTAAAATAGATTGATGCGCGTTTTTAAATGTCAATATGATATCAGCATATGAAAATATCGCAAAATGTTCGTGAATTCTGGCGAGATTTTGCAACGGAAAAATAAAATATTGCGAGATTTTGTTAGTAAAATAGACCGATACTGCATTTTTAAATGTCAATATGATATCAGCATATAAAAATATCGCGATATTTCAGTGTATCAATATTTTTTCCCACCCTTAGTCTCTAGAAGTTTTAAAGTCTGTAAAAAAGAAGTTGTTGAAGCAGAAGACTTTTTTTTTTTTTAGACTTTAGAAATAGTGGCCTCATTGGTTAAGTATCGGGTGGTGGCTGGCTGATACTCGGTTTTAAGGCAATTATAGTCTGATACCGATAGGGGGCAGATTATATCGTGCATCCCTACCAGAAACTTTAAGCTTTTTTACCGTGTTTGTCTGCTGCTCTGATTCACACAAAACTCTGTAGCTCCTTCTACCAGATCATGTATGGTACCGGCCCGGTGATTCATTCTTCCAGTAAGAAACATAAATGATTCATAAAGTGATCTCATGTGTCTCGCAGCACTGTTGGCATATCTTCAACTTCACTTCAGACTTCCTTCCAGCCTCAGCTGAACAACACTCCTGTAAAACAAAATATTGCTCTAAATTCTTTTGAGGCTTGAGCTCGACTTTGCAAAGCGATGGTGCAACTGCTCTGCTCTCACAGAACAAAGACAGAGGAAGAAGAAACTTGGACATTTTCTTCTGTCCTTACCAGAGCAACATGAGAACATGATCAAAGCAGAAATCTGTTTTATTTTTTTCCAAAAATGTGATGAAAGCAGCAGGTCTTCACGTGCAGAGGCAGAGATCTGGTCTCCTGTTTTTTTTGTTGTATTTTTACCACCAAAAGATGAACTTCTTTCTTAGGTCGACTCATATTTACGACACGTTGAGGCATAAATGGATTTTTGGGGACATTTTTACTTAAACATCAGTGTTTTTTTTTTATTTATTTTTTCTGTGGAAGATCATACATTATTCAACATTCAAATCAAATCCAAATCTTTCACATATTGCACATATCACATCCAACAGTGTTGATCCCTGTTACTGTTCTCCCTTTCTTCCTTAATTATCTTTGAGAGATAAAGTTTTTCCAAACTGAAAAAAACTAAAACAAAACAAGAAAACTCTCACCTATCTGTTCATAAGTATATGGTGTCCCTGTCAACATTTTATAAATGGGTAATTATAGTAAGTCCGGTCTCTGCGAACCAATATATTTAACCCATTTTGTCCTGGATTATTTTTTAATGAAAAAATACCTAAACTTACAGCATAATTTAATGAATAGATTAGGGCTGGACAATTAATCGAATTTTAATCGTGATTTCAATTTTGCCTTTTCACAATCATAAAAACACCGTAATCGAAGAAAAACAATTAATCCTGAAGTGAACAGACTGGTGGAGTTATAGGAAGAAAACTGCAGGGAGTATAGAACAGGATTGCATGTAGACTGAGTATTCATTTTAATGCTATTATTTTAAATAATATTCCTATTTTACTCCTTTACTTGTTTCTAATTTATTCCATTTTTTTTTATATTTGAAGTTGAGTTTTGGTGGTTCAATAAACAATTTTCATAAAATCAATGAATAATCTTGTAAATTAATCGTGATTTCAATATCAGACAAAATAATCGTGATTATAATTTTTTCCATAATTGTCCAGCCCTAGAATAGATATTAGTTTGGGTGGGCAAACAGTACTAAAAGAAGGAAAAACTAATAAGAACAGTAGGAAAAAGTAGGGTGTCTATATATATATATATATATATATATATATATATATATATATATATATATATTTATTTTTAGCTGGTGGATTGTAGTATAAAGAGAGAAGTCCATAGAAATCTGCTGCATTTAAGTGCTACGTCCTAACAGATTTAAATCTTTTCTATGAGGACTGAACTTGTATCTTTTCTAACCAGCAGCTTGTGCTGTAGTTTCACTCAGATGTTTCCAAAAACAAATCCCCTAAACCTGTTTTCTATCTTATGGCTACCGTGTAAGTACGACCAACAATAACAAAACCAGGGAATGAGGAGGTCATCGTCTGAGGATGAATTCATGATCAGCTGATTTTATTATCGTGGAAACGTTTCACTGAGGACCAAACAGAGTAGTTTTAACCTCCATCTATGATGCTGTTGGCCTCAGTGGACAGGCAGCCATGCAATTCCTCAGAAAGTGAATGACAGACTCCGGAAATTCTAGTACAGTCCAGGTGCTAATGTGGCCAGTTTAGCAAGACTAATACCTTTTTATTAAACTCTGGCCTGTAATGCAAGATTAATTTAAAGGATCTAATGGGGAAAATGAAGCCATCTAGTGGCTCAAAGAGAAAACTGCAACTAACTGAACAGGAATTCAGTTTGTCCCCAAGATAGTGGAGGGTTGATGAGACCTTTTTGTACCCCGAGTGTAGTTTTATCTGTGTAATTTCCCCCTTTTATGCCCGTAGGTCAGAGTGTGATAGTAGCTGGTGTCTGTGCAGCTCTCTCAACCCTCCTGGTCATCTCCATGGTGATCGCAGGGCTGATGTGCTGTAAAAAAGACAACATGGACAACTACACTCATAGAAGGTATTTTCTCTGGCCTTGCATTTTTACTTGTTTTCTTTGACTTCCAAGCTGAATAAACTCCATTTTCGCAGGAAAGTGCATTCAGCTCCGGGCAAGCTGAACCCGATGTTTCAGGAAGCAAGCGTTAAAGACCGACCTCAGATCAGCCAGCCCACTCTCATGGAGTCAACAGCCACGCAGGCCTGCAGCCCTCTGATGGTTACTGTGATTCCCAGCAGACCGGCTCCACAGGTAGACAGATCCGTGAGCAGGTCGAAGCCTCGAAGTCGTTTAAAATACTCACTACTTCTGTTTTGTTCCCCAGGTTCCACAGAAAGTGTCTTCCCTGTCGTCTACCTCTGAAACCGAGCTGGTAAGCTTTCGGTTTTTAATCTCTCAAAGCGATTTTATGCGTAATTCAAGCTGCAGATCACAGAGTCAGAAACTGAGATCCTGAGTCCCCGACAAAGTCATGTTACATAATACATGGAGAAAGCTATCGGTGATCAGACGACACTGAGTTTCTAATTGAAGAACTTCCAACCATGAATTTTTAATGCTGATTTCAGACAATATAATATGTCATTGTCTCAGTTTAGATGCTTAAACTGGTAAAAACCTGCACACACACACCAACTTTACTCTGTGGTCCGGGACTTTTGTTTGAAGCCTGCAGTTTCGTCTTTGCTCATCATCGTTACAGCGTTTTCTGAATGATCATCAGTGATCACTTAAAGGTAGAGTCCGGATTGTTCCCCCGTTTCTGTTTGTAAACACTTATTCAAACTGAGAGCCCCTCCCCTCGGGCTAATGGTCACATCGCTCTTCAGCCCCAAGCCTCTCCTTCACAGCTAGAAAGTGGGTGAAAGCCAAACCAATATTAACCCTGGTTTTCGAGCGTGCACTATTTAAAGCTCTTTTTGCCGCAAAATACTTCCTTTTCTTTGCTGCACCCGCCATTTTTATTGAGAATTTGAGTGAATCTGGGTTTGGGTCAAGTCGACATTTAAAAAAAGAAAAAAAAAAGTTTGCTCCAATCAACAAGTTTATCCCAACAGAGGGCTACGCCCTTAGCTCTGTCATTGGCTGGAGACAACACGCCAATCTCCACCCAGAAAAGTCCCGAATACACCAAAACAAAGGGAAAAGGCGAATGCAGTCAGGGGAGGGGGAGTTGCAAACAAAACTCGCCGCCACATGAAAGCAGAGGCCCAAAGGTGCAGATTAAGCTGGATTTCACTCACACAAGTCCAGCATTTATTTTCAGGGGGAAAACTCTGGACTCTACCTTTAAACATTTGGTGAGATCAAATAAAAACAACAGTAGAACTCGGGGCTATGTTAATAACGAAAGTAAGAGCATTTCCACACGCACAATGCAAAGGGAACTCAAGGGACTGACCAGTTGTGTAGCCTTTAAGGTAGAGTCCGAAGTCCCCCCACCGTTTCTGTTTGCAAACAGTATTCAAACTTAGCGCCCCCCCCTCTCAGGCTAATGGCCGCCTCGTTCTTCAGCCTATTCAGCTTCAAGCTTCTCATTCAGAGCTCAGAAGCGGGTAAAAGCCAAAGTAATATTAGCCCTGGTTGTCCAACTTGCATTATCTAAAGCTCTTACCTTTCTTCGGTGTATCTTTCTTTTTCTTTTTTCTTTTTTTTTCCTTCGAGAGTTCGAGTGACTAGCGTCTGCTCCAATCATGAGCTTATTCCCACACAGCGTCATGTCCTTATCTCTGTCATTGGCTGGCCATATAAACAAATCTCCACCCAGAAACGTCCCGACCACAACAAAACAAAGCTAAGGAGCAAAACGTTGGACTCTACCTTTAAGAAAACCACTAATCAGTGAGGCTAACCTGAAAAAACTGCTTCAGTTTGCTAGGGAGCATAAAGATTGGACTCTTGAGCAATGGACGAAGGTCGTGTGGTCTGATGAGTCCAGATTCACCCTGTTCCAGAGTGATGGGTGCGTTGAACCCATTGAGAATCTGTGGGATGTGCTGGAGAAGTGTTGTCAGACTCTACTGTACCATCATCAGTGCAAGATCTTGGTGAAAAACTAACGCCACACTGGATGGAAATAAATCTGTCATTGCAGAAGCTTCTGGAAACAATGACACAGCGAATGCTGCCGCAATCAAAGCTAAAGGCGACCCAAGGAAATATTAGTGTATGACTTTTATTTTGGTGGCGACTTGTTTTTGGCCAGGCAGTGTATATACAGCCTATAAACAGACAATTCCAGCATCAGGAACTTTCCTTTCTAAATGCTCTTACATGCGTTGCAAGAACAGACATTTTTTTCATTTTCTCGAGGTCGCAATAACAACAAAGTTCTGGCCCAGTTTTGTACTTCATATGAAACTATATTCATGGCGGTGTCCATGTCTTTATATGCTTTTTGTAGTACAGATTTTGTACTTTCTCGCCACCTTGACCAGCTGATCTTTAAAACTTTCAACCTAGCTGAACTGGAAGAACTCCCAAACCAGCGCTGTGAGAACAGAATGACGTTTTCTTTATGTACGTAACGACCTTGACTGGTCAATGCCAAAGATGCTCCACAGTTTTAAACCTTTAAAAAGTTTCTGATGTGCTGATCTGTCTTTTTTTTATTCCTTCAGTCTCGTCACCTTTTGGTTACAAGTTTTGATACTTTCATGGTGATATCATGTAGTCGAAACAGAACTGGACCCTCTCCTTTTGTAGTGCAAATTTTAAAAAAAGAAAAGAATAACAAACAACTCATAAGTACAGTTTAAAAGGGATAGTTCTTTTTTGTTATTCATACAGAAACTATCAGTGTGTTATTCATTCAGCTCGGGGTTAATACTCATTCAGTGCCGTGGAGTCGAGCAAAACAGTGACTGAATACATCATTAAAATCAAATATAACAGAACTTCTAAAGCGCTGCTCTTCCATGTACGTAAAAAAGGTGCATTTTAAGAGTTTTGTGTCTCTAGCTGCATGTTAAGAAAATGAATTGAAAAATCAAACATCTGACTTGTTTATCTTCTTCTTTTCCATCACAGACCAAACCTCTACCTCCATCCAAACCTTTACCTCCTCTGAGTAAAATCCCGGTGAGTCTCTTTCATTCAGCTTCATTGAAAAGGTTTAATAAACATTTGTTGGTTCCAAACTCTAGAAATGTGTTTTCTTTGGCTTTTTATGTTTATGACAAAAAAAAAAAAAAAAAATTACGTTAATGACAAAATTCATTTCAACAGTTGGTGATGTGGAAAAATAAACTGATTAAATCTAATTAAAGATGAACTGCAGTTGCCCTGGTTGAATGTATATTGTCCCACAGTTTAGGTGAAAAACTGTACTGTAAATACTTCATGTGATTCCACTGAGGAAAAGAAAATGAAAACAGACATAATATGATGTCCTGCTTTGTAAAGAATGCATGAAATCAAATTAGATGTTTAAGCTAGCTACATATCGCATGCCAGTGTCGTACAGTTATGTTGAACTCGTTTATCTGTCACCTTATAGCAACATTGCAAACTTTCCAACCTATAAACTCTGTGATTCTGGCTCATTTTGATGGTACAATTATATTTATTACGCTCGTTTCTGGGGCTGTCATCGCCCTATATTGAAATGTTGGATTTTCTTCGTTTTTCCCTTTAAGGCCACCATACTGAGTCTGTAAAGTATGACAACTGTGGTCATATAATTCATTTTAGCACCTCCTAAAACTCAAATCAAAAATCCAGAGTGACTTCACCTTTCTTAACATTTCAAATCCATCTTTTGTTTTTCCAGCATAAAGGAGCCAAACCAAGCCCTCCACCTGTACCTCCGGTCAAGCCCAGCCCTCCTCCAGCAGCCAGAATCAAGCCCAGCACTGCTCCTCCTCAGCCCCCAGCAAAGCCAAGACTCCACAGACTCACATGAAATACTCATTAAGAGGATCAAGTTCTACAAAAGCGGAGAAGTTCATCGTCTAGTTTTACCGCCTCTGGCACGGGGAAGCTGAGTCACAGTTTGGAAAAGTTTACGAAGCAGTTATCGTGCGGAGAGAAACTTCTCCAGCTGAGGATGTCTGATGAGGTGACACCAACAGCTGCAGTGCAAAAGTGACTTTTTGACAATGAACTGCTGTTGCAGTTAGCTCTGCTTCTGGAAAACGTTGCAACTTCCTTATAACAGTCAAACATTGAATTGTTTCAATGCACTGCCTCTGAATATTCATTTAATATTCGTATAAAAGAAAGAGGGCTGAACAAGATCGGGGTTTGGGGTTATTTATCTTTTGCTTAATTTGTAGAAAAACTATTTTTTACTCTTCTCACATCTGTTTCATGTCAGCTTTAATGTGAGCTGGCTGAGGACTGATGTGTGGATGGTGCTCAGATGCTCTGTTGATGCATCAGAAAGCAGTTAAACATGATCTTTTTCTATCTACGACAGGTGGATTCTCTATCTGTAACAGAGTGAATTCTTTGCAGCTGCTATCAGGAAAATTATCTTTATAAGTCCATTTGTATGATTAGTAACAAACAGAGCAGGTTTTACCCCCAAAGCAGCACATCGTCAAGGCTTTGTCAAACGTGGGCACACTTGCTAGAACAGATTAAACCCATTCTTGGTGCTCTGAGATAGACTTTAAAATAATATCTCAGTTAAATCTTACTTTTTTATTTTTTTTACTGGGTTTCAGCCTGACACAGTGGGACTCAGCGTGAGCTGAAAGCTTTTTTGTTGACTGAAAGTTGTGCTGTTGGTTTCCGAGCTTCAATGCGACTCGTCATGCTATGGTGGCTAAATATGTGCTTCTACAAAGAAAAAGTGAGCTAGGCCCACTTCTTCTGGCCCAACTTTAAGAAGCTGAGTCGATCTTAGCATGTTATGTTTCTATCAATGCTGATCGGAGCGGAGGTAGATAAATACCCACAAGCACTGCATTTGATGCCATACTGAATGCAGATAAATAACAGATAAACCGGATTACAGTCGTCCTCAAAATTATCCATACCCTCTAATTAAAAAAGGTTACATTGACAATAGTAATTCAAATAAATAGAAACTGAAGAAACTAATAAATAAAAATTTACTAAATTATCATTAAAGGTTGAATATGGAACATTTTTATTAAAAGCTATATTTTTTCAAAAATAATACCTCCACAGGTCGTTTGGGGGTGTACAGAATGAAAGTACAACATTTCCCAGAAAAATTATATTTAGCCGAAAAATAATTATAAAATAATTTTTTACGGGTTCGATAATGGCATTTTATTTACATCTATAAGCCAATACACGCCACCATTGCGGGTTGCCAAATAAGATCTTTGTGTGGAAACAATATTTCGGTCATAGTCAGGCTTGTACAGGGGAAAACCGTAGAGATGACGAGTGAAGCAGCTGCTTCAGAGCCCTGGAGATATTGTTATCTGTGTCTGAGGAGGAGTGACCTGAGAAGAGCAAAACCTGGAGTAAATTTAGGTGAAGACTTCACTAAATGGACCCACATAAACGTTTTCCACGGAGTAAAACACTGAAATGGCGACTTTCCTGCTGGATCGGTAAGCTAGCTTGTTTGCTAACATGGCTAACGTTAGCTGTCAGTTATAAACTCCTCTGCGTTACTTGTTAAACATGCTGCAGGCTGTTGGTCACTTGCGTATCGGCAGTGAGCCTGGCAACCCAGCGGCTGGAGTTGTTTTTCTGCCGTTGCAACTACAACCTAGACACACGTGATGTCGCTGTTCTGTCCGTATTCCATATTCAACCTTTAAGTGAAATAAAATATTGCTTTTGAATTGGTGAAAAAAAATAAAAAAATAAAAAATAAAATGAAAAAAAAAAAAAATAATAATAATAACTGTTCCAGACTAATTAGAGCACTTTGCTCATGGACAGTGGGTCAACTTTCATACATGTCATACAAGTATAACAAAAAAAAAAAACAAAAAAAAAAACAAACAAAAAAAAACAAAAAAAAAACGGTTGACAGGTGCAGAAGTCTGATTGGACGTTGCAGAAAACACTTGATTGCCTAAAAGTGTTGCCCAACAAAATTTTTGCTTAGGAGCCTACATCATGCTTGCTTGTTTTATTTTTTTAGCTTGTTTTTTTAATATTTCTTTTGAACCACAATTAAAAATTAATGTAATAATTTTCATAGAATTTTTATTTATTATTACTTTTGTCAATTTCAGCTTATTTCATTGACAGCTGATTTTTTTTTCCTACTTTGAAGAGCGGGGATGAATAATTTAGAGGACAACTGTATCTGTGGAAGTGGACCAGGGTTTATTTAAAGCGGTCCCGTCCATATTATCTGTTATAAATGCAAACACTCAGAATTATTTCTCTAAAATGGCCCCAACTCTGGTGGGTGGTTGCAGGTTTAGTTTTATTTATTTTTGATAGTTTTGATAATAAAAACAGAATTATTAGAGCTTTGCATAATTTTGTAAATATCAGGGGAAATTGGGTTTTTTTCAAAGCCACAGAAGAAAGTAAGTAAAGTTGTGCTGCAGTTCCCTTTTTTTTTACCGTTACACAGTCTCTAAAACCTCATCCAAAGCCAGTCTGCTTTGCATCACTTTGTACTGTACTTGAATACTATGAATGGTACGTAGAGTATTCGAAGCTTTGCACAGTTAAAATGTGTTGTCACTGTGCTTCAGTTTAAAACATGTACATGCTCCTTTGTTTCCAGTCCCAGGAGGGGGTATGACGAAGCCACAAGGAGCTTTTAACTTATTTAAAGCACTGTTTTTTTTTTTCCTCAGGCTGCAGTCACAGGGTTTTATTCTTTATTGATCACATTTTAAACTATTGTTTGCTTATCAGTTGTTCCTAAAAAAAAGAAATACTACGATTTGGCATGATAAGACTGCCTTTGAATGTGTTGCATTATATGACTGATTGAATGTAAAAACTGGACTTATTGCAACAAATAAAAGTGCACTTTACTTCAACTGTGTTGTCATGTTGCATCAGCTGATTAAACAATTTATAGTATGAAGCAAAAGGTCAGAGTCTGTGTGAACAAACTGATCCTCTGTGCCATTTGTCTTTGTGTAACATGTCTATTACACAACTCAGCGATCTCATTCTTCCCAGCAAACTGCATCCTCTTTAATCAACAGCTGATCTGTATTTATAGATCTCTGTTGGGCGTTTAAGGGACACAAGCAGAAGAGGAGGCAGTGAGTCCAAATCCTGCAGCCAGGCTCTTTTTCTCATCAGTGCCTTAAAGATTCAAAAGGTTGTTTTTTTTTGTTATTGTATAAAAAAAAAAAAAAAAAAAAAGCATAGTTTGTCCCATTTGAAACAAACTATGCTTGAAACTATGAGAAACCTTCAAAGCCAATCCATAATATTTAAAGATTTTATTTTTGCAGTTACTAGAATAATATTGGCAGACAGGTGACACATAGCAGAATTAGAATAACATTACATTTAGAAGTCAAAATCTCATGATGCCTTTTAATTCGGAGTCAATTATTATGAATTAAATAATTCAGAATTAGATTATTGTCTTCTGTGTTTACATGGAAATAATTCCTAATTAAAGTTTACATGGAAACAAATGTCTGTAATTCAGCTTTATGCTGCGTTCCATTTCAACTCGGAAGTCGGAAATTCCCAGTTCCGAGAAGGAAGTTTCAACTGGAACGGCCCCCTGAAGTCGGATTTCCCAGTCAGAAAGTCGGACAACTCTCACAGCTCCGAGTTCAGATTTAAAGATGGCCGCGCCCAGTGTTAGCAGTTTTAGAAGCTCCTGCAATGTTACATTTATTTACACTTCTTACTTATATTTTGTTGCATAAATCAGTCGTACACGTAGTATTGGTTTATACAGATGTAGGGGGAAGCTGCTGTCGTATAATTCACATTTTTCATGTGATATATGTGAACTACAACGCCAGCTGTGCCAACAACGGCTAATAACAATAGCCTTAGCAAACACGTTGTTTTGCTAGGCTGCTAACTGGTTTTCCGACCAGTGAGCTGGAACGCAAGTTGGTCGGGTGTGACGTCACCCCCCAGTTCCCACTTCCCAGTTCCGAGGAAAATGGAACGCAGCAATAGGTCCAGGGGTTGGGAAGGGTTCTGATTGGACAGGAGGTGGATGTGACATATTTACGTCCGTATGCATCTACCCGGAAGTAAACAGATGCCGGTTCCTGCTCCTTTTTGTTACAGCTACGACATAAACACCACACAATAACACAGATTTTCACTGTATTTGGATTATAGTTTTTTAGCAGCAGCTCGACACTTATGGTGCGTTCCAGTTGCCTCGGGATTCCGAGCAGACGCGAGTTGGTGACGTCATTACCAGGTATTTTCAAGAGTACCTAACTGCAGTTACAATGACCGACAAGGGTGCCGGCATACATCCAATCCATACAGGAAGTCTCATACGGAAGTTGCTGCGTTCCATTTTCCTCGGAACTGGGAAGTGGGAACTGGGGGGTGACGTCACACCCGACCAACTTGCGTTCCAGCTCACTGGTCGGAAAACCAGTTAGCAACCTAGCAAAACAACGTGTTTGCTAAGGCTATTGTTATTAGCCGTTGTTGGCACAGCTGGTGTTGTAGTTCACATATACGACATGAAAAATGTGAATTACACTACAGCAGCTTCCCTGTACATCTGTATAAACCAATACTACGTGTAGGATTGATTTATGCAACAAAATATAAGTAAGAAGTGTAAATAAATGTAACATTACAGAAGCTTCTAAAACTGCTAACACTGGGCGCGGCCATCTTTAAATCTGAACTCGGAGCTGCGAGAGTTGTCCGACTTTCCGAGTGGGAAATCCGACTTCAGGGGGGCGTTCCAGTTGAAACTTCCTACTCGGAACTGGGAATTTCCGACTTCCGAGTTGAAATGGAACGCAGCATTAGTTAAATACCGCCAAGAATAACTGTACAGCTTGCAAACAGATGTGTATAGTGTAGTCAGGTGGTTGGGTTAGGAGAAGGGTCAGGGGTAGGGTTAGATTTTAGTTAGTTACATGAAAAAGAAACTTCCTACTGGGACTTCCGGCATGGATTGGATGTATGGCGACGTACCGTGACTGCAGTTGGGTCCCTCTCGGTATTTTGCGTTCCAGTTGCACCAACTCGGGGAAAAATAGAAATCTCAAAACAGCCTATTTGTGAGCTAGAACAGCTAGAAAAATAACACAGACGTTATAACACTGTTACCATCATAACAACAGCTAATTTCAGTGTATTTGTTTGATAAACAACACATAATCACGCTGCGTTTCAAAGAAAAAAAGACCGCCATGAGACCGTAAAATTCAATAACAACAATTCGGTGCTGTTTACACTTGGAAATTATGATCAGAAAATCTCTTATATAGAAGTTTAATAAACACAACAATGATACTGGACGCCGCCATCTTTAAATCTACAATCTCGGGGTCCTCTGCAAATTACGAGCTCGTATCTCATCACGTCACTTCCTCGGAAAAACCAGTTCCGAGACAACTGGAACGCACGATAGCATACTGCACTTGTTTCACGAGCGCTTCGACAAGCGCCATTACAACAGCACAAGGACAGGGGCATGTGCAGAATGACAGGAATTAACTTGGAGCGGAATAAAAGGTTTAAATAACGAATAAATTATTTTATTCAGAATTAAAAGAGGAATAAACCAACCACTAAATTTGGAATTAAGTTTTAGTCGGAATTATCATTTTCATTCAGAATTAAAGGTGATTCAACCTTTAATTCTGAATTAAAGGTTGAATCACCGTAAAAAATGTTCCAGATTCATGGAACATTTTTATTAAAAGTTATTTTATTATTATTTTATTATTATTAAAAGCTATAGTTTAAAAAAAAAAACTCCACAAGTCGTTTGGAGGAGTGCAGAATGAAAGTACATTTCCTAAAAAAAAAATTACATTTAGCCAGAAAATAAATATAAAATTTTATTGGGTTTGACAATGACATTATGTTTACATCTACAAGCCAATACACAACGCCATTGCAGGTTGCTAAATACGATCTCTGTGTGGCAATAGTACGTTGGGCACAGTTAGGGTGGTACAAGGGGAAACTGTGGAGTCGGCAAGTCAAGCAGCTGCTTCAGAGCCCCGGAGATATTGTTATCTATCTCAGGAGAGGAGTGACCTGAGAAAAGCAAAAACTAGAGTAAATTTAGGTGAAGATACACTAAATGGACCTACAGAAACGTTTTCCACGGCATCAAAATGCGGGAATGGCGACTTTCCTCCTGGATCGGTAAGCTAACTTGCTTGCTAACATGGCTAACGCTAGCTGTTAGTTAGCTTTTTTTTTTTTTTTTGTTATACTTGTATGATCCCCGAGGGGAAATTAGGGCTCTGCATTTCACCCATCTCTGTACTGAGTATCAGAGAGCAGTGGGCTGCTACTTAAAGCGCCCGGGGAGCAGTTGGAGGGTTAAGGGCCTTGCTCAGGGATCCACAGTGTTTAACCTAGGAGTCGTGTCGGGGACTCGAACCCGGGTCCTCCGCGCCAAAGCCCACGAAGCTACCACTATGCCACCCATTCCCCCAAAATTGAAAATTGAAAATGATGAAAATAATAATGAAAAAAAATAATAAAATAAAATAATAATGAAAAAAATTGAAAATGGTGCAGGCTGCGGGTGCCTTGTCGTATTGGCAGCGAGCCTGGCGACCAAACGGCTGGAGTTTGTTTTTCAGCCGTTGAAACTACAACCTAGACACATGAGATGTCACTCTTCAGTCCGTATTCCATATTCAACCTAAGGGTTTACAGGGTCTTTCTAAAGAAAAATTAACTTTTATTCAGAATTAAAACTTTCATGTAAGCACTGTCAATGTACTCTGGGCTAAATGCTAACGGAGCTAACTTCAAACTAACAGGAGCTAACGAAGATTAGCCCCCTAATTGGTGAGATAACGGTAGGATATGCTTAAACGTGCCGTTAGCTGGCTAAAAACCGCAATTGTGCTACTCTGCTACAGGCAGAGACCAAGCAGAGAGCTAACTATTAGCCTCCACAGCTAAAACCGGCACCCGGTCTGCCACCTGTCAATTAAAAGGATACGCCCCTAATTATGAGTAATTTCAAAATTAAACAACATCTAAACTGATGAGTTATAAAAAAATTCACCCCCTGACAGTTAGACAGACAGACCTATTAAACCGAAATTATTTTTTTAACCAGGCTGTAAACATGTTTATATGAAGTTGGCCTTTTTATCCTGGGGGTCTATGGGGATTTGCTTTGTTTTGGAGCCCCTAGCGGATGAAGAAAGAACTACAATTTTTTTGGACTTCCAGGTTGCTTCACAGTAGGCCACCAGAGGTTTCTGCTTGGTAACGTTGGGGCAAAAGAGTCTGCGGAAGGAAGAGGTGGAGTAAGCGGGTCACACCACAAACTGGTTAGCCAAGCCAACTCTATTTATAAAGCACTTTAAAAACAGCAGCAACTGCTGAGAAAATGGCTGAACAAGAACAAAAAGCCATAATAGAGAGCACACAATGTATAAAATATTTAAAATGAACTAAAATTGAGCACAAGAAACTGACAAAACAAAACTACTCTGAACAGAACTGTAAATTCATGTTGAGAAGCTGCCTGTTGTACCTCTAACAATTATTCATATATTTTACAAGGGACATGGTTAATGTTTCCTATAGCAAATAAATGATGAATCTGTGAACCTCAGACTGAACCTCAGATTGAACTCAGGTCACATTGTGACATTACTGATCCAATCCAGTGTATTAATGTCACTTAAAAATGTTACAATACAGCTTTTTCTAGCTTTGTTCACTCCTGCACATAGATGCAGTCTGCATTATGAATCTATACATTTTGTGATCAGTAAAGAGGAAGAAAAAGCCAAAGAGAAGTTAACTCTGGACTCTACAAAACATTTTAGTTCCTTTCAGATGACTTTTAGTTTGGTTCGGTCTCAGCTTTCTTATCATGTGCAGCCGCTCCAACAACAGCAGCAGCCAGACACAATGATATAGCAGCTGATGAATGCTACAAAGGGAAAAGCTGGATGTTTCTCTCAAGAGGTGGCTGTGACCCAAAAAACAGCTCCCAAGTACAAAACTGCACAATAAACATCTGTGCAGACATGTTTTAAAACATTGCACAGTGAATGTGTCTTAACCTGGTCATGTTTAACATGTTTATCTGCAACTAGCCTCCACCAGCTACGTTTCAGTCTCTGAAGTCTCTACTGTAACTTCAGCACAGCCCAAAGCGGATGAGGTCACAACTCTGCATACAAGCTGTTCCCCAGCTAGCAAAAAAAAAACTACACAGCAAAGCATCTAAATCCTCTGATTTATGCAAGTATTTAATGTCAGGCGTGTAAATCTGACAGCAAAGGTGGGGGGGAATCAGTTCTCAGACATGGGAGTCGAGCTCTGAGGAATGCGAGCTTGATCGGGGGTCTGGTTTCTCACTGAGAGCTGCTCTGACTCACACTGATTCACAAGCCAAACAGCTAATAAAACACAGTTTAAAATGAGTGTGGCTCGTTTTACAGCAGTGCTTTGTCTCAGCAGGAGATGATAGATGATGACTCGCTCTCCCTTCAAAGGAACGCAGAGCCTTAAATCAATCTTTCAGCTCGGTGTATTTTGATTAAACACAAAGTACAAGAAAACCACAAAGCTTTCCAGCAACCGGAATAAGGCTCAGCCTGGGCTGCGTCTTCTAAACAGACACGGTTTGCAATATAAAAAAAATCAGCTGCAGCCTTTTTACCGATATCCGATACACCGATATGGTCCAACTTTTCATTTCCGATATTAACCGATACTGATATATGCAGACAACTATGAGGTTGTATCTCTCATATTTTGAGAGATGCAACAATGTTCTGCTCCAAGAGCAAAGATCCCAAAATAGCCTCAACTCAGCCAGAGGAGTTCATTTTGGACATCTGGCTGCCAGATATCAGATACTAGCAGGTATTAGCCAACATGTGGCTAATTCCAATGTTTCTGACAACTTGGTAGCTTTACCAACAACTTAAAACCAGACATATTATCAGCAGCTTCAAAGCAAGTCAGTCTGTAGCAGCAGCAGCTGCACCGTAGTCACATGACTCTGAAAGGAATGCTGGGAAATAAAGTTCTTCCAGGATAACAGGCACTTTTATACGTGCTGGACCGCTGCTAAAGGAACAAGATTTTGCAATATTTTATAATGAGGCAATGAGATATTGCAAGATTTCGTTAATAACAATATCAATCTGGAAAAAGATACTGATATTTTTTGATATCACGTTTTAATGCCGACATTGGGCAATAATATCAGTGGGTCAATGAAATCGGACATCTCTAGTAAAATAACTCCACTAAAAACTTAACTTTTATGCAGAATGAAAAGATTAATTTCAGCACCTTTCTCAGAAAAAGTGAATAAGCTGAATGGATTTGTTTATTTGTTTGTTTACTGTTGACACTTCAGAAAAAATTGTAGAAAAGTTACGCTCACAGTCCACTTTATTATGTTCATCTTTTAGTACCAGGTTGGACCCTTTTTCCTCCAGATCCACCTTAATTCCTGGTATCATAGATAGATATCTGAGGTAATACAGGAATATCAGGGGCTTTTCTACATGTTGAACAGCTACTAATGGAACAAGATCTTGCAAGATATCGTTAGTAAAAACATTGCCCTGAAAAAAAAAATAAAACCAATATTTTCTGATATCACACTTTAATGTTGATATCGGCCAATGATATCGGTAGGCTGATAATATCGGACATTCCTAGTTGAGATTGTATCTAAAAATCTCCAGAGGGGGAAACATGGAAATAACCTGGTGTGACTTTTCATGCTTGGAACAAATTATTTCCTGACACATGCCATAAAATAATCTCACTCGGCTCAATGTAGCCAGTAAACGTCTCAACCAGGTCAGAAGGGAGGAAAAGGTGAACACGGTAATCTGCACCTCTCTCTGTGACTCAGCATTAATCACCCAGATTGAAGGCTTTTAGTTCAACAGCTGAGTCACATTATGTTGATCATTTCCAGCTTTTCTTTCTTACTCTGAGACAAGCAGCAACTGTGTGACTGTTAAACCTCTACTGAGTCATGACTTTAAACCCTATATGAACAGAGTGAGTGTAATCATCGTGGATGCAGTGAAATCATTTGTTATAAAGTCCTGTTTAAAGACGGACGAAACAAAAGGACAGGAAGCCATGTCAGGTGTTTATGCGTGGACTTTTCCTTCCTCTCGTTTCCAACACACTTTTATTTGAGGAAAGAACAATGGATGAACTATCCTCTATACCAGTGATTCTTAACTTTTGTCTAGGTTGTACTCCCAGTAGAAGAAATTTTATACCCATCTGGACCAACAAACAATCCAGCTGGGCTTAAAAAACAGCAAAATAACCTGTAAATAATGTAAACTCCACATTTTTATTCTTTAAGTGTGAAGTGCATGATCAAGATGTTTATATTTAATGAAATATCCTTTAAGAAAACATTAACAGCTGGAAATTTCTTTGGAAAAATAAGTGCTGTTTTAACAGTATTTTTGCTTCAATTCCATCTACAGTGGAGTACACAAGTTTACGTAAACTCCTATTAAAGACGGACAAAAATCATCTGTCAGTGAAACAAGTTGAAATTGACTAAAGTAATAATAAATACCAATTTTATGAATAAAAAATAAAGCAAGCAAACAAGCATGATGGGGCTCTTAAACTAAAATTTTATTGAGCAACACTTTGAGGCTAAATGTGTTTTCTGTAACATCCAATCAGACGTCTGCACCTGTTGACAGGTATTTATGTCCAGTGCTCATGAGCAAGGTGCTATAATTTGTCTGGGACAGTTTTGTTTGTTTTTTCAAATTAATTTTAAAAATCATAATTCAAAATTAATGTTTATTTTACTAAATTGTAATTTAGTAATTTTTCCTTTACAATTATTCTTCTCAGTTTCTTGCTATTTGAATTACTATTGAGAATTTAGTTTTTTCTTTAATGGGAGGGCATGTAATAGACCGATACATTGGCTGGCTGATATTTTATGCTGATATTTGCGTCTTTTTTTTTTTTTTTTTTTAAAATGGTATCAGCATTGGCTGATACGTCAGGTGTGTTGGCCGATACCCCCACTCGCCTTAAAGGAATAGTACACCCACAGAATGATGTAACTTTATTTTCCACTTACCCTCATGGTGAGCATGACTCTGGAGCACTTTTTTTTTTAATATGTCAAATGCAGCCGGAGATCAGGACGGCTTCTGGTTTCCCCCCAACTTTCATATAATGGAGTTCGATTGTGCCCGAGGCCAAAAAGATCCATAAAAGTCCACAAAAACTTGTCAATATTCCTCCATACTGCTCATCCAACGTAATCCAAGTGTCCTGAGTGGGTAGCATCCAGAATTTACTCAAAACGACATCATTTAGTATATTTTTAGAGCCTAAACAGTTCTACATCTTACTCCCGCGAAACGCGCATATGCGTGTTCAGGAAACTACAGAGGCATCGGCGTTCAGAGCCTACTCTGCTGATAATACAAGCAAAGAAGAAGAAATTTGCCGTTTACATTGTGCTAAGAGCAACAGAGTTGCAGACAAACCGGGAAACACACGAGAGGTTGGATATTGATTTAAAACAAAGAAAGAAAAATGCGCGATCTCGTCTGCCGGATTCCGTAGTTTCGTGAATGCGCATCGGCATGCTTGGAGGAGATGCGACGTAGAACTGTTTGACATATTAAAAAAGTGCTCCAGAGTCTTGCTCACCATGAGGGTAAGTGGAAAATAAAGTTACATCATTCTGTGGGTGTACTATTCCTTTAAAGCGAGTGTGGGTATAAAAGATTTATACCAGTAAGATTTATTTTGAACACTTTAGCTTCAGATGTTAAAAAAGTTTGTAATACTCACAGAAACCTCAGCTCATGTAGGATATCACACAAACCTTTGCAGTTATTACACCGGACCATACTCAGTGGTGCTTTCTAACATTTATATTTGTGGTGCACTTTTCAACCCTTTACTCTACTACTTGGTACCAGATAAAATCAGATAAATGAGAAAGGCAAAAAGAAGTGGGAAGATTCAAGCTGCACTTACTGTATTTGAAATTAATGATTATAACTGAGGGAAAACAGTGACCTCATGAGTCTGTTTACATGCCTGCAAACAGATCAGTGATCAGCCTTACTTTTACGCCAGATGTAATGGGACCTCCACCTTCCAGAAAGTTCCACTTTTGTCTCGTCAGTCCACAGAGTATTTTCCCAAAAGTCTTGGGGATCATCAAGATGCTTTCTGGCTAAACTGAGACGAGCCTTTATGTTCTTTTTGCTCAGCAGTGGTTTTGGTCTTGGAACTCTGCCATGCAGCCATTTTTGCCCCCCAGTCTCTTTCTGATGGGGGAGTCATGAACACTGACCTTCATTGAGGCAAGTGAGGCCTGCAGTTCTTTGGATGTTGTTCTGGGGTCTTTTGTGACCTCTTGGATGAGTCGTCACTGTGCTCTTGGGGTAATTTCCACGTCCACTCCTGGGAAGGTTCACCACTGTTCCATGTTTTCACCATTTGTGGATAATGGTTCTCACTGTGGTTCTCTGGAGTCCCAAAGCTTTAGAAATGGCTTTGGAACCTTTTCCAGACTGATAGATCTCAATTACTTTGTTTCTCATTTGTTCCTGAATTTCTTTGGATCGCAGCATGATGTCAAGCTTTTAAGGATCTTTTGGTCTACTAAACTATTCAGGCAGGTCCTATTTAAGTGATTCCTTGATTGAGAACAGGTGTGGCAGTAATCAGGCCTGGGTGTGGCTAGAAATTGAACTCAGCTTTCCAAAGATGTGATAAACCACAGTTAATTTTTGTTTTAACAGAGGGGGCAATCACTTTTTCACATAAGACCATGGAGGTTTGGATTTTTTTCCCTTCCTAGTAAAAATCTTCATTTAAAAATGCATTTTCTGTTTACTTATGTTATCTTTGTCTTACATTTAAATTTGTTTGATGATCTGAAACGTGTGACTAACATGCAAAAAAGTAAGAAATCAGGAAGGGGGCAAACACTTTTCTGCACAACTGTAAATGAAGTGTTGGAATGACAGAAATCTGGTCTGATGTTGATCCTGAGAGGAAGAACGCTGTTGAGAAAGCAAACAGATACCTTCACAGAGTCCCGCTGGTTTCATGAAAACAGACTGAACTCTGAATAATCAACAACACTCGTGTCAAAGTTATTTATTTTATTAACTGGTAAACATCTGATCTTCATACAATGAAATTTTAAAAATCAAACATTTAAGACAAATTGAAACCAGCGGAAGAAACAATACTCAACCGTAAAGAAGACTGACAACTCAGAGACTTAAATATAAAAAAAAACCCCTTTTTATGTTTTTGCTATTTTACTTTTCTTCATAAATACAACTTATATTTGTTTGGGTTTGACCCAAATATGTGACCAACACCAGGCCGCGAGACTGCCGTACATTCACCCACTCATTACGTCCGGTCCTCCGGCTTCCGCTTCGGATCGAGGAAACCAGTCGCACAACCTTGTGATGCTGCATCTATGTCATTATGGGATGGATGGTTAGGACAAGAGCTGAAACGATTATCCAATTAATCAATCTGCTTTCTGCTATATTTCTTCTTTCATAGTAAATTGATTCTGCCGCCTTTTTATCAAACTAAAATATCTTATAAACGTGAACGTTTACTGCATGTTTGCATCTATTATAAAACTGTCGAGGGGAAAACAAACTTTGGTTGTGGATCAACATTATAATGAACTCATACATGAAAGTTCGCAATAAAAAATGTCAAACTATTTTCTCCCACAGATTCCTACTTTAAACACTGGTAATAAGTAAATGTCCATGTAGTTGTGAACGTAATTTTATGCAGTGATAATACTTGTCTGTACTAAACCAGGGAGCATATATCAGTTTCCCAAAGACCATTAATTATATTAACATTAATTATAGAAATAACAAACAGGTTAAGACTCCAATTTGACACCAGTTATTCAACTAAATTGTTTTTTTAGATAAATGCACACAAAACTTCCATAACCAACCATATGTTTTCTCTTTGTCGTCTCTGAGATGATAAATGATCCAAACCAGACAGATATTAGTTTGTTCAACTGGCAAATACAGATATGATTGTTTAGAAAATGAACCTGCTGGTTCATCTTCCTTCACAGATGCAGGTTTAACCCGCTTGTTTACTCTGATAATCTGATTTAAAATCAAAGCAGGGAGAAATATTTACACTGAGCTGAAGAGGATTTAAGTGATGCATGAAGAACATCCGATCACAGCTGATACTCAGTTTCTTAAACCTTTTTTCTCACAGCGTTCGATTTTCTTAGCTTAGTTAGTCGACGCAAGCAGAAAACTAAAACTAGGCTCCTCCAGCTGCTGGATCCAGCAGCAGTCTACACTTAAAGCAACCTGGTGGACTAATCGTTTCAACTCGATCCGCTGTGAACGCAGCACAAACAAACACACTCTCTCACTGATAGTAAAAGACATGTACAGTATCAATGTACAAACCTAATGGCCAGCCATGTGTGAGCCACTTATGACAGAAGACCTCTGCTTATGATATAACACTATTAAAAAAAAACAAAAAACAACTTACATGTAATTCGACCCCGCACATGTTTCTAGTAAATGACGTGAAAATGGTGAGTGAGGATAACAGTTTGTGTCTGGTTGCGTCAGTAAACTCGGCAACAGTTTTGGCAGCCTGGAACGTTTCATCTCTTTGCAGAGAAGCTACATGGGAGTATCAAAGTGCAGTTTGCATGATTGTAATCTCCTCCTCCTCCTCCACCCCCTCATCAGCCCCCACCCCGTCGCTGACCCCAACCACTTCCTGTGTTTTCACTGGGAGTCATGAAGTCGAACAAGTTCCCATGTTTCTGCTGACTTTCTCCCCATGTGATCAGTCCAGCTCAGATCCGGCGCTACAGTTTCTTTAATGTTGCAGCGACAGTGAAGATGAATCAGTGAATACGATGAAGTTTTGGGCGGCATGATGGGAAAAAAAAAAGAGAAAAAGCTTCATTGTTTTCTTGTGTAAAAACAAGATGATTAATTATGAATCAAAGCTTCAAGGCCGTAACAGCTTCCACCATGTGAGACGATGGGATGGACACACCGGCAAAAATGTGAGAACTTTTCTTTTTTTCCCTCCTTTTCCCCCCAAATCAGACCAGGAAAGTTGTCTTTTTTTTTCATTTTACAGGATATCCTGAGTCCGTGAACAGCTGTACGAAGTATGAGGCCACTCCGCTGCGTTGACAGCTTACAGTCCTTAGTGTTAGTCGGAGCGCAGGCAGGGATGGAGGATAAAAAGGGGCTTACGCATTTCGCTTTTTTAATTTTGTCGTCAACGTTTCGTATTTTGTCCAGCTCCAGTCTTGGTCCTTGAAAGAGGGAAACCAGAAATTAAAATCAAACCAAAAGAATTACTAAATGAACTGTTTGTGACCAACCCCCCCCCCCCCACTTGTTATTGTTTTTAAATGGAGTTTTTCTTCTTCTTTTACTGGACTGTCTTTAAAACCAGACGTAGACACAAAGATCTGTCTGGTGGGAGAAAACAACTGTCTGTTCTTATCAGAGATGCGCAGCACTGCAGTGTTTGGACAGTTAACGGACGTCTGCAGCAAGAACAACAACAACAACAACAACGAAAAAACATGTTTGTAAGCAATCTTCCAAGTAAAGTTGATGGTGGTGTCCACACAACAACTACAACAACGGTGGTAGATAATAGGAATGCACAGATGCCACATTTTTTCAAACTGAGTTCAAGTACTTTAGATTTGAGTATTTGCCAAAACGAAGTACTGATATGAGTACTAATAAATCCCATCACAGGCCACTGGTAAGGAGCGTAGACGAGGTGTGTGTCGTCCTGCAGCATCCTCAACATGCAAGGCTGAAAACTAGCAGTAACATCATAAATAAAGAGGATAAAGTGTTTTTGCTGGATTCGGTTCACTGCCGTGTTAAAGCATCTAAATACCCAAAATAAGCTTCCTTCCCGGAGATCACGCAGAATTCAGTTTTTACTGTGACGTGAGAAATAACCGTGTTGTTTATGTGTGAATGCTTTAATTCCACAGATTTCTCTTTGCATTAATGTGTTAATGTTGATAGTTTTCACACGGGTATCTGGTTCTAGTAATGGAACAATTTTAAAACTGGTATCGGTGCATCCCTCGTAGATGAGATGGTTGGGATCACTTTGGAGCGATTTTATAATAAAAAACAAAAGTAATTCACATCTAATGTTTTTAAAATGGCTCTTATTATCATTTATACATTTGCTTACATTAAAAAAAAAAAAAAAAGTTGCAGGACATCAATACCCCCTTCTTCTGACTACAACTTCTATATCAGCTGAGTTTGCAGAACAAATGTCCCCTGAAATCACCTTTTGCCTGAAGCACTTATTAAATTTTAACTGAACATTTAAGGCTGAAATTTCCACGTTAAAACAAATCTAATTATCTGCAACACGCTGTCATGTAGCCTTCAGTGCTGATGGGGTCTCTACAGTTCTTTAGGCATTAATCGTATCAAAAAACAACAGTTCTGGTCCCAGAACGAAGAAGTCTGTGAGCTTCTTTTGTCTTTTACAGAATTTTGTTCTGGTTGCGTCTTTTCTTTCCTCCTCTGAACATTAAACAGGTCATTAAAATCCATTTTTAGGCCCTGCTGCTGATGAGTGTGCAGCGTCCCCAGTGTGGATCATAAGGCTGCTATCTTTATGGTTTGTTATGGCTGTTATTGGTGTGGACGTCCCATCACAGAGGAGGTTTTTACTGTTGAAAGTTATCAGTACTACTCTGATGCCTCTGGAGGTTGACAAAAGAAGTTCTCATGAGTTTATGAACTAGATTAAGAGTGAAATGATACCATAAAAAGGGGAAAAAAAAAACCCTGTGAAACATGTAAAAACCTGCAAGCCGGAAACTCACCACTATGCTTTTGGCCTGTTCGTCGGCAGCCTCCTGCATCAGGCTGGTCAGCTGACTGAGGTACTTCTGGTTTTCCTGCAGCAGTCGTGGGGCAGCATCACTGAAGCAAACGCAGAGTCCGTTAGCGTCGGCTCAGTCACATGAGACCTCTATATGTACAGTGTGTTTAGTATTCTGTCAACTAAAGAAAAGCCCAGAGGGGGAATGATGCAACTGTTTGAAAAAAAAAAACATGTTTTACACATGACTGAAACAAGAACATCAAGTTATCAAACATACAATCTACATCTGCTGTTATTCCCAGAGGGTTGGTGTGTTTTATATATGATGGATGGAGTTTTCAACCCTGTAGGTTTTCCACAAGTTTTAAAAAAGAAATTGTATATGGATTTATGCTTCTGACAGAATAACAAAAAAGCACTCATTCACCCCAAAGTACAAATAAGCACAGAATAAATCCTCCATGGTGCTGCAACAAATGGAGAGCAATCTGAATACAAAGCATGTCCTCTTTTACATAATCTAGCTGGAACTAAGCATAAGAAGTGTCTGAACCATGAATTTATATCTAAATATTCTGGTTCAATGAGAGCTTGTATGTTCTAACAGTCTCCTTCATCATTCTGTTGATATTTCACCGTCATCAGACCAAGATAATGCCCAATACAGTGGTTCTCAACCATTTTCCTTCAAAGTACACCTTGTGAAATATATTTTCAGCCGAGTACCCGCTGTCTACTGCAAAGTATTGTTTGGCTGGTGAAAAAAATAGATTTAAAAAATAAATAAAATACTGCACTGTGTCATTTGTGTCCACTTCATTAAACTGGAACCGTGCAAAACAACGGCAATTTTGCCTTCTTTGGCCTTTAGCGCTTCCATTTCAGTCAAATTTCTACTATCTCCAACCACCCCTCCATTGTTTGTGTCGTCATGGTGACAGTGACTGATGTTTGATGTCATTTGGCTTGTAACTGGTCGGGTCAAACCATGCCAGTATGTCGGAGACAGGTTTTTAATGAAAGAGTGAAACTAGGGTTAGCCTCAGTTTATGAACACACACTTACTCAGATTTTTACTCACTAGATCAATTTTATCGAAGATATCTTTTCATTTACTGAAAAAACAGATATTAAAAATTTCACGTACCCCCTGGAATGCCTCAAAGTACCCCCCAGGAGGATGCATATCCCATTTGAGAAATAGTGACCTAATACATGACAAGTTATTGTGGTATATCAACCACTGTTATCAGATTTTAAATAAATTGTTTGAGCCAGAGGAATCACCATCATGATTCTACTTAAATGTCCTGTATTTATGACATAATAGTGTAGCAGGAGCTTTTGATCTGCAATATTATATATTATATATTAAATATTTACTGCAAAGGCCAACCTTCGTGTTTTGGAGGTGAGGAAATCTTCTGCACAGACACGGTCAGATTGCAGGAGTAGATGAATGAATGAGTTACCTGTCGTTTGGCCCAGGTAGGGAGGTGAGGGGATGGGGAGAGCTGACAGGCTGCGCCGACTGCGACCACTGAGAAACCTGCAGCAGGTTTGATGACTCGGGACTGGCTGCTATTGAGCTCCGTGACGAGTTCTGAGCCTGAAGGAGAAGCAGTTCATACCGGTAAATGGAGCAATAATAAACAAGCAGCGTGATTCTACAGAAGGAACGCAGGCAGCATAGTTTCCCTCTGACTGTCTGGTACGGGTCAAGAATGAGGACAAGACGGCCCCTCTTTTGCAGCAAACTGCAAGACGACTTCAGTCAACAAGAAGCAGAAAAGATAGAAACGGATGTTGATTGGAAACACATTAAAAGTTGGCTACGGTTGTATTTACCTCTAATACATCACTCCATTAAAGAAAAGCAAGAACACTTCAGATGGAAAAATGCAACCTGTTGACTTTCTGTAATTCTCCAGTTATAAGAAAATAAAATGTCCAGGTGATGGAGGTTTACTCACACAGGCGATCTTGAGTAAATGCCAGAACTCCCTCTGTCTTTTGATCTGCATCTGCATCACCGTGTTGTCGGCATCCTTTATGCTCTCCAGGGTCTTCTCAATTCGTGGAAACAAGTCAATGATCTTCTGTTTGCTGATCAGGATCTTACTGTGGGGGTGAGACGATTCCAGTAAAGCACAGTAACAGCACCGTGGACGCTCTACTGGAAAAATACTGCAGCGTTTCAACATCCGACAAGACTGTACGAATGAAAATCGAACTTATCTGCAGCTCACTGAGAGACTGCGCAGGAATAATAATGCTACAAAATCCCAGGGGGGTGCTGGTCTCACCTGAGGTGGGTGTAAAGATCTTTGAGGACCTTGTCTTGGTTTTGGACAGTCTGGATGATGGCTTTTACCATCTCGGAGCTGTCGCAGTTGACATCGGAGTCCGGTACTGAAATAAATGGATGAAAGGAATCATTTTTATATCTCCATTTAGATTTTTATGACTGCTGTTTAATGTAGAGAAAAATATTTCTTACTTTTGCATTTCATCTTCAGTTGCTTATAGAGGCCGATCGCATTTTCTTCTCTGTAAGAACACATTCAAACATATTTAGTAGCTTTTCAGGGGGGTTACTATCCGATGCTTCATGTGAACCCACTATGACCCAAAGATTTGTTTAAAATAAACCTTCCGCAACCAGCTGGAAAACTTACAAATGTTTGATTTTACAGCCAATTCAAGTTCAAGTATATGAAATAACTGTTAAAATTGTAATTACAAACACTTATTTGGTCTTGAAAATACTGAAACAGATGCTGGATCAGGCTTGATGTTGCATCAGGTTATTATGGGTTAAAATGATGGCTTCATGTTTCTCTTGTTCAAATTTTCTAGCAGCACAAGGGACGGTTTATATGTCAGAGTTTCATGGCACAAATTCCCATGATTTAAAAAGAGAAAGTAAGCTCAGATTTTTTATGCTTTAAGCTTTTGATTTAGATGCTGGAAAGAACAGTTCAGTCTGCAGAAGAAAGTGGTGCTAAAAGCTCAGATTTGTGCACAATTTGACAAAATAAATCTTTACTTTTTATCATCCTTTTTT
Organism: Atherinomorus stipes; assembly: GCA_023101725.1. Taxonomy (NCBI): domain Eukaryota; kingdom Metazoa; phylum Chordata; class Actinopteri; order Atheriniformes; family Atherinidae; genus Atherinomorus; species Atherinomorus stipes. The sequence continues at coordinate 154,479 of JALJCO010000452.1, forward strand.
GTTTGAATTGAAAGTCTGGTTTTCTTAAAATATCCGCACCTTTGTTTTTAAAACCCCTACAGGCCTATGGAAAGAGAGGAAAAGGATCTTTAATCTTAAATGTATACAGTGTCATGCGACTGCACATCCTGTTGTGAGTCCAGCTGTAGCTGTTTACAGCATGTGACTGCTGATCTACATCCAGCACATCCGCCGTGATGTCAGACATAAATGAACTGATAAGGGAGCAAAAATGATGATCTGTGTAAGATTCATTTGTTTTACCTTCCTGTTTTAGCTCCACTATCTGAAAACATCTGTATCCCCAATTTTCTTGCCTACAAAACTCCTTAAAGCTCTAATATAGACCCTTATGTCATCCAGATTTAAATTAATCTTTGTGGATTAACCTTGTTTAGTAAGAACTTTTGATGCGAGTCCTGGCTATTACTTACAGCTGTTCCATCTTGTCTCCTTGGCGTCGGGCGTACGGGCTCCTCTGCAGCTCTACAATCTCAGAGTGCAAAGCCATGATCTCGTCATCCAAGTGGCTCACTTCTGCCACCTGCAGGACAAACAAGGCGGCGATCAATAGATGCAAAACTCGGGGATAAAAACAAACATTAAAAAGGTTATTTTCATGTTTTAGTAATCGGATTTTGAAAAAAAATCCCGCTACCTGTGCAAAAGCAGCTGCTCTCTCTTCATTCTCCTGCCAGGCTTTCAGCATCTTTTCAGAAGCTTTCAACAGACACGAACGACTCAATCAAAACTCAAATCATCTCTTCCTTGGTGACATGAATGTACAGTTGTGTTACACACAGGAAACACTCACATATCCCATAGTGCATCTGATCGCTGTATTTTTCCAGGTCGTACTGGATGCTGCTCTTGAAGAAGTCCAGCTTGGCTTTAAGCTGCTGAGAGAAGCCGAACATGCTGTTTTTACACCTGGTCAGGTTGGTGTTGTAGCGCAGCAGACTCAACCTGGAGGGGAAGAAAAAAAGATGGAAATTAACAGCAAATACTACAAATATTCAGTTAGCTTTTACATTTTATAATAACCCAAATAAATTCTTGACAGCTTCAGTAGTGTTTCTTATTATTAAATAAGACGTCATTTACAATGCATTTCATGGCTGAAAGTCTGTAAAACCAACAGTCTTTCAAGACTAAGCCTATGGCAGACAGAAAAAAATAATCTTTTTTTTTTCCCCCTGAAGAAGCAGACTCCTCTCAGACGTGCTCTGAATATAGATATGGCCTTATTTCTGTCAGGATGGCTGAAATTACAAAGTCTATTCTGCAGCATAGGCAACTTATAATAGTGGGTTAATGCCTGATACATCTATTCCAGAAGGTTTGCTTAGATGTGACATGGTTAAGAAGCATACCTGCAAACTTTAAAGCGTAAAACACGTGATGAACTAAACTTCTTCAGTGGGACCTCATGACCTTGATGTTTTAATGTGAAGACGGTAGCGTCCCCTGCTTTTACTGAACTTCCCATCCCTGAGGGAGAGCTCTATGATACCTTTTATTAACAATAAAAGCTGCGTCCTTGCAAAAAGATACCCTCCGTCCACCCCCCCAAAAAATCAAAAACACTTTGGATCCATGCAATTCACATAAATGCCATTTTTTGGATTTACTATCGTACTATCCGGTCACATCTGAATAGGGGAATATTCTGGGACAATGATTGACAGTGAACGTACTCTGGACTAAATGCAAACCGAACCAACTCAAAACTAATAAGAGCTAATGAAGATTAGCCTCCAAAGTGGCGTGATAAAGATAAGGCATGTTTGGAATTGCTGTTAGCTGCTAAAAACCACTATTTTGCTACTCTGCTGCAGACTGAGACCTTACCAAGAGAAAACAAGGAGCTAACTGATAGCCACCGGTCGGCAGGCCAACATCCGATCTGCCGCATGTCAATCAAAAGGACACGCTCCTAATTATGTGTAATTTCAAGACTAAACATCTAAACGGATGAGTTTTAAAAAACTCACCCACCTCACAGTTGACATGAAGGTAAACTTGACCTATTAAACCTAAAATGATTATTGGAACCAGGCTGTAAACATGTTTATTTCTGCTGGGAAGTTTGTCTTTTTAACATGGGAGTCTATGAGGATTTGCTGTGTTTTGAAGCCCCTAGTGGATGAAGACAGAACTACAATTGTTAAACTTAACTTCCAGGCTTCACACTTCTCCAGTGGAGTTTGCCCCTTGGTCGACCCGCATTTGAAAACCCCATGTGGACCCGTTTATTTCAGTGGGGAAAGCGGCTTTACACTGCAGACATAACTCCTGTGACTCACATGGCAGCTCTCTGTCCTTGGAACAGTCTGCTGTAGTCGTCTTTCAGGCCACAGATGTAGCTCACAGCTTCACCCCACACTTTCTTCAACACCACCAGAGGCAGCTGGGTCTTCGCTTCTTGCACTGCAAAGGTAAAACACGACCCTGGTTAAGTTCATGATGGGGTGGAGGGAATCATCTGGAACACCAGCACCACCGCATCCTAATTTTAAAAACATTAGCGCATCAGTGACAGGATTAACTAAATAAAAAACAAACTCACCGATAGTGTTGACCGTCTCCGGCAGCCGCCTGGCGCTGAAGGGACCGGAGTACCTGGTGTTGCTCTTGTCAAACAAGTACACGATGTAGCTGTCCCAGCCTCTCTACACGGGAGAAAAGAAAATAATCACTTATGCAAACAGGAGTGAAGCTTTTGTGAAGCTCAGAGGAGCCTGACTCGGTGGTTCCCTTGATGCACAAATGATGATCGAGGACTATTTAAGATGGAGAACACCATCGCTTACAAATGCTATAATCACCCTCCAAGTATTTCTCGCCAAGTTTCTACATAGCTTTTCCACAAAAGTACGATATTTTATCCAGAAAACCTTTTAACCTAAAAAAAAAAAAGGAAAAAAATAAGTAATTTTCTTTCATTTAATATCCATAATTTTACACAAAAGATACACCTGACTGTTTTCTTTCTTCTTGGAATAAATTATGTAAGCCAGTTTTTGTGTAAACCACCTATGACGTTATACAGTAAGATGGTACATATCAGTCAAAAATCCAAAGGAAATGTGTAAAACTGACCAAGGCCTTCCAGAAGGAGCATGAATCTACGCAGAGGAAAAATAGAGGACAAAAATCCCTGAACTTGACAGCCTGCTACAACTTTGACAAATTAAATAAATAAATAAAGTAAAGCTTCATTATTTCCCATCACTAATCACTATAAACCTAGACTTAGGTCTCTTAAGCTGTGATTTATTCAAAGTGCTGGTGAGTGACATACATCAGCTTTGACTTGGAGACCAAAGATTACTTTTAGGGATGCATGATAACCTTAAAAAAAAAACCCTGATACTGATAAATTTCCTAAAGACCGATAACAATAACTGATAACCAATAATACACATACAGACCTAATAGTATTATGTCATGATTAACAAAAAACAAAAAGACATATTTTTCACCAAGCCTCTCAAACATTTCCTAAAAGATATCAAACAAAACTATTTGATATCTCAAATGCACATCAACTTAAATAAGCTGCATTTCTTACTGATAGAAAAATAAAGGCTCCTTGAACTGATGCAAAAACATGCATCAGGGTTACAAACTGAAAAAGTGCAATCGACAAGTTAAAAAAAACAACAAAAAAACAGAAAATGATGCACTGACAAGTTAGATTCAGACATTTGTTTGATAACACAATCTGGAAAAAAATATTTTTAAATAATAATGCACAGATATAATTCCTGTCTCACTATCGTGCTGACAAACATATGTGCCATCGGGGCAAGTCATCTGATATTGGACTTATAGGGAACGATGCAATAATTTCATGTTCTTGGCCCGATAATTATCGTGCACCCCTAATTAATTTAAAAGGTTTGCTCAGTGAAGATTACAAGTTTCATCTCCGTGCTGTTGCATAGAAACAATGAAATCTGAGCTACATTTCCATCGACGTACCACTCCGTCCAGGACGCACTGTGCAGCAGGCTTCCTGGGGTCCAGCGACACTCCCGTCTCCTGCAGCAGCTCCTGGTTCACCACTTCGATCTTGGTTTCGGCCTCGATGCGCTTCTGCAGCGTGTGTAGACTCTCCTCTGGGCCCAGCTGGAAGGAGTGAACCTGAGCTGTGGTCATGTTCAGGATGTGGACGACCTGAGGAGAGAGGAGATGAAGTCCGTTAGTGTAAAGACGAAGTATGAGGCAATGATAGTTGGGCTGTTTGGAGAGGACGGCAAGTAACGGAGCATTTCTTTCCTAGAAGTGTTGGATCAGAACATTCACCTCCTCAGTCAGAGGTTACACAGGAGGACATGGTAAGGCTCCGTCTTTGAGATGATTTTTCATATTAAAGCCATTTAAATGATGTGCTACAGGACTAACTCACCTTCATACTCAGTATCCCCTCGAGCACTTCGAAGCACATCGGTTTCTTCGTGTCTGGGTTCATCCGGCCGCCTCTCTGTTCCGGGTTCCACTTCAGCATCAGCTGAAGCAGGGCCTCCATCGGCTCCAAAAGAGTCCTAAAACACAAGCAACGGAAAAAGCTGAATTTATCAAACTCTGTGACCTACAGATAAGGTTGGGCATTGTTTTGAGTTTTAACGATTCCAGTTCCAATTCCCTTCTTTTGATTCCGGTTTTAATTCTTGATTCAGATTCTTTAAAGGGGCAGGGTAAAAAAAAAAAGTTTACATTTTCTTTTTTGTAGGCAACTAAATAAAAAACCAGACAAGGGCATTAATATAGTAACCTCCATCTCTATTTATATTCTTACCAAAGGCATGTTATTTGCATTTCAACTAAAAAAAAAAAAAAAAAAGAAGAATAAGAAATAAAAAATATTCTTGGCCAAACTTGAATAGACCTCACCAGTTCAGCATTTCAAGAACTTTAGCTGTTAAACTGGCTGTTTTCTAATTTGGAGTCTACTACGTTACAGTACTTTAAATTAAATGTTTCTGTCCACATTCTTCACTAAGAGGCTTTAATATCCGATAATCGGTGGCAGCTTTGAGTTTTATTTTCAGCCTGGTTCATGGGGCAGAAGTGAACATCTCCTGCTGTGTCTGATGCTGCCTGCAGCCTCTCGTGTTTGAGACGGGGGAGGGGCCACGACAGCGTGCAGTAAATGAAACGCTTTTTCATGTCAGTCTCCAACAGTGTCCAATAAGACCAGAAAATGTCACTAGACTTGTCACTAGGGATGCACCGATCCGCCTTTTTTGGGCTCCGATCCGATCCGATATTTGATGTTTCAGTATCTGCCGATACCGATCCAATACCGATACAGAAATGGGGGAACAAAACAGCATGGTATTGTTTGATGGCACACCTCGTTGTGAAAACAGACTGGGATCTTTATTTTCTGCAAGGCAACATCAGACTTGGCTTAAAAAAAATTGTTTTCCCTGGTTTTTAAAAAAGGAGATAAATGTACTGAATTACTTATTTAACAACTGCACACACACAGCAATCTTAAATAAACTAACAATCTTCACAAGCTTGCTCACATATGTAAATATCTGATTCAACATTCTGATTCAGTCTGTGCAGTTAAATAAATGTAAAATAATAAAATGCTGAAACAACAGCCCTACTCCTCAGTCAAACATGTCAAAACAAAAAGGAACAAAACTTTCAAATGGTTCAGTCGGTGCAATTAGAAATTTAAAATCCAATTTAAAAGAAATAAAGGAGCTGAAATTGAGAAAAAGAAATATCTCCACTAGCTTGACATTTCATCTTTGTAGTACTTTGAAAATAAAAATGAAAGATCCGTGACAAAAGCAGCTGAATAAACAAACACTTAATCAGAGTTTTAACATGGAGCTCATTTCCAAACAGCGAGATTGGAGATTTTAATTTTTTTTTCTTTTTAAGCCTCCCCCACACTGCACCGGATGCCGGTGGATACACGTAGTGATAAAACTTGTCCTGTCCAGAAAGATTTAACAGTATTTCCTACTTTCTCTGCGACCTGTCGGCACTCGTGGGATTTTTACCTGTGAAAGGTGGAAACCAAACCGCCGCAGGACTCTTGTTGGAGCAGCAACAGAACACACGCAGCAGCTGCGACTCTGGCCTTGTAAACAAACAGCCTCCACGTGCTGCGTCGGCAACGCGTGATGTCACTTAAAGGGGCAGCATAGAAATACACTGAATAGATCTGCACCAACGGATCGGGCCGTGGATCGGCTTATGTTTACCGTTACCGATATTTACCGATCTAGGATTTTTTCTCTATATCGGAACCGATCCCGATCTGAAGATCGGATCGGTGCATCCCTACTTGTCACTTGGGGTTTTATTAAAGGAAAGTTATCAGAGAGTCTGAAAACTCGCTAAATACAGCGACAAAGATGCTGAGTTGTGCCGTGTGCGTCAGCGTAATCGGGTGTATCAGAAAATCAGCACTAACACACGTTCCGCTTCCGGTGGATTCTATGGTGTTTGGTGGACTGGGCATCTAAAATAGGAATCGAAATGTAAAAAATTCTAGTTAGTCCCGATTCCCATCGATACTTAATTCGATGCCCAACCCTACCTGTAGATTCTTTCAAATGGAAACAATTAAACAACTGTGTCAAACTAATATTTACAAAAAACTACTAAATGTTTGGTGCGCACCTGCTGAGATTGTTGGGGTAGGGGAGGTGTGTGGAGAACCTGACTTCACCGTTCAGTTCTTCGACAGCCATGATGTCTTTTGGACCTTTATTCCTAACTTTGCTGGCCCTGAGGAAGAGGAGAAAAAAAAAATCAATAATCATCACCATTGATATATAATTTATAAACATATAATTGTTATACGTTTATCTAAGAGGATAAACGTATAACAGTTACTTTAATAGACAGTTTCGATAATAGATCATTTCTTTCTGCCGTTGATCTTTGGTTTTGTAACTCACTGCACCTTGAAATGATCAATTAAGTTCTTGTGGAAGAATTTGAAACCATACAAATGTCAGCAGGCTCCACTGGAGGGCAGGCAAGACTACTTTCAAACCCTCGTATCAGAGCTGCTTTAGTACTTCCATATCAGTGAAAGGGTTCCAGCATAGCGTTGAACTGGTTATGGTCGCAAAACACATTAGCTTTTTCCCATTATTGCTGTTTTATTTATATTTATAATTATAAGTTGAGACAGATTTGATGCTGTTCTTGTAAATTCTAGCATTTGGTTCCACCTGCTGGTCTGCTTTTACTTTAAATTGTGCAATTTATCTGATTGACCTAAATTTGTCCTTTCTTGAACTGTCTTTTACTACTTCATGCCTGTAATCTACCCAGATACAGACAAGCAGCCAAGTTACTCTGACAAAAGAGGAAAATGTGAAAATTTTCAACAGGTTACCCATAAGAAGCATCTTCTCTTCAAGATGATTTAAGATAAATATCCGTGATGGATTCCAGAAACACCAACATAATCATTTCCTTCTCTTCATCTAAAAACTGATGTACATCCTTTACTTTAAGATCACTCCCACGCATAAATGTTGATCTTATCGGCTCGTCTTACCACTGCACAGGTTGCAGGTTATGCAGGAACGGACGGAAACCACAACTGCATTCAAATATCATGGTGCCAAAGCTCCAGTAGTCTACAGTGACGGTGTACGGCTTGTTCTCGAACAGCTCGGGCGCCTGCAGACAAAAAGGCGCTACAATCAATAAACAGTAATATTATCTAGTATAACATCAAGTGAGAACAGACATCTTTTTAAGCAACTTTTTAAATAATTTCCTGTTTACCAAATACTGAAGTGTGCCAACGAAGGAAGTACACAAACTCCCCTGGTCCAGGTCTTTGGCATAACCCAAGTCGATGATTTTGTGAACCATCTGCAGAGCAATTAGTAAAATAAGACAATTTTCTTCAAGCTGTGCTTCAAAAAGGAGAAAACATGACACCAAAATGAAGCGGTTTACCTTCCCGTTGATGTCCTGCAGCACGATGTTTTCAGGTTTAAGGTCTCTGTGGATTATCTTGTTTTCATGTAGATACTGGATGCCAGATCCTAGATCAGAAGTTGGTGAATTAAGTCAGAGCTGAAGCTTTAAAAGGTCTGAATGAAGCTGGAAGAGGAAAAACGGTGGACCTACCCACGTCGTTGAGTAATGAGAGGACTTCACTCTCTTTGAGACCGCAGCAGTTTTCAGGTTTGCTCAGCACCTGTAAGCCAAAAAAAACAACAAATTACTTCCACATCTGTCAGAATGGCGACATTTATCCAGAAACGATGAAGACTGATGTGCTGCACGACTGCTGCAATGCAGTTTTATCCTTTCAAGCACTTCTACCTGACTGGGTCTAAATTTATTTGAAATAATTTCATTTATGGTCATGTCTGTAAGTTTAAAATTCATCGTATCTGATGGTAAATAATGTGGATGTAACAATTGCAGATAAAATGGTTAATCGTGATAAAATTCCCAACAATTAGTAATACCGTTAAAAAATTTTAATCATTGTTAAAACTGTGACTGATTACTGCACTTTGAAAAACTCCCAGTGATGCTGCCCACTGGCTGGAAAAGCATTGTGGAAAGCAACAAAGGCACCCACGTGGACAGTGCTTTGGAAATTTTTTTTTTGTCCCTTTAAAAAGGACAAAGTAGACATTTAGACCCATTTTGGATATTTTTAAAGATGCTGGGGGATATTTCTATAACACCGCGATAAAAATGATAACTGTGATCATTTCATCATCATAACTTTTCACATCGTTACATCTCTATAAATAATATATGGGGCTGGTGTAATTAATATATATATGTGTGAGGGTTTTAATAGAAAAAAAAAAGAGGTTGGATAAAGTTCGATATAGAAGCAGTTTCCGCTGTGCCTATAGGTATCACGATAATACGCTCACCCTCCCCTAAACCAATCACAAACAGACAGGCACAGGTGGACTGGAATTAGGTTGTGTGACTTTTTAGGCGGGGACAATATAATACTGAAATGCGATTTTTCATATCATTATGATATTTAAAAACGGTTTGTTTTAACAACGAAATGAGATTTTTATAAAAACTGCGAGATTTGTAACAGAACGAAAAATAAAGATTTTATTGGTAAATAGATCGTTCCGCATTTAAAATATAATAGATTATGTGAAAATAACATTTTCAGTGTCGTTTTTTCCAGTGTTTTTACTGTATAGTGGGTTTAGCAAAAGCTTAAATGTGCAGGACTGCACCTGAAACGGCTTTAATTTGATAATGCCTTTTTTTTTTATAAATGTTGATATCGATCGATACAGATCTTTTTTAATCAATAATCTTTTTTCTATATCGTCCAGCCCTAATATATGCGTCTGTTTTTTCCTCATATGTACTGTTATGAACTTATTTCTTTAACCTGTAAAACCAGGGTTTTTTTGAGGTGAGGTTCCTCAGAACGGACATACTACATAAACCACAAATAAAACCAATTATCAGATCAATAAGCATCATCTTTGGCCCAAAACACAGCCAAGTTTCAATATTGGGCATTTGCCAGTACTTGACCTGTGGTATTGGTATCGGTATCAGAAGTGAAAAAAGTGGGATCGGTACAGCCCTAATTAATGACACTTTTTAGGGCTCAATGTTTTAAATCTAAATTGCAGTTGAAGATGTTGCAATTAATAAATTAAAAAGAGCGCGTTTAACTTGCATGTTTGACGGCACCTGATCCAGGTTTCAACCCGGCAGCAGGTTTTACAAATCCACTTGCTTCAGATGGACTTCATGTCTCTCCCTTTCTTTCTTGTGTGACAGTAGCTTCCCTCTCTTTGAGAGTTTTAATAAAAGCATGAAGCCATGATTCTGCTCTATCTGGGCTGCTCAAATATATCTACATGGGATTTGCGTTGCGTTTCTGTTCACACACGCACTTATTATCCTCTCTGGCACAGCCGGAGAGAGGAAGAGGAGGCAGCCACCGGGAACACAGCGCAGAGAGAACATAAGGTGTTTGTGCAAAACAGCAAAGAAAACCATGGAGGCTTTGCAACAGGTTTGTGCTGCCAGGGTTTGTATGCATGTAGTCATGTGACCGAATGGCTACGTTTGATTGGTGAAAGCGCGGCACGTGCAACCACTTGGCAAAAACGCGCTTTTGAGAAAAACGTGCGGGTCAGAGAATATTATCTCACAGATCAATGGCTGCGAGTTTGAGTCCCACTGTGTTGCTTTCTTAAACTTCTAACCTTTTTTTTAAGAATTGTTAGCATCAAGTTCTCTGATGGTCCCAAAACGGACACCAAGAACTGTTGAGCTTATTTTACATAACTGGTTATGTAATGTGCACAGGAATCCCCAAACAACCATCTCTGATCCGGGTAGTAAGCCAGTAAGCCTCCTCACCTTCCTCAGGTCTCCTCTGGAGCAGTACTCCATGGCCAGCAGCGGCAGATCATTTAAGGAAATGTGTTTTATTTCCTCTGGGACATCTTGAGCTGTCACAACATTAATATGGTTTAACCTGGGTGAGAGAAACGAGAGCTGTGATTACTTTTTAATGTCACCCAGAATACTGCACCATCATCTGCAGCAGTGTCGAAACAAAACCAACATTTTCATCACATCATCTGCAGGTTTCTTTAAGTAACCTGGATTTTTCAATAAAAGTGTGGAACCATTGGGATTACATAAAATATTGTAAAAAATGAAGCACAAACTTTTTCATGATCTGTATTTCTCTGCTCCATCTGTCCCTGTTCCTTATTGTGAGCTCCAGACGGCACATTTTCACTGCGATTTTTTCATTTGTTTCCTGAAATAAAAACACAAAGAGATTCATTGAATACACATAACTGTTGAGCCACTCCTTATTTCTTATATACCATCATAAAAAACAAGAAATTGGTATGTAAATATACAGTAAATAAGGCAAAAAATAGAGTTTAAAGTGAACATTTGTTTTCAATACAGCACTTTCAGACATTTCTTTTGCCCTCCACTTGTCCAGTTTCCTTTAAATGTTTTAGAGGACACGCAGCACACCATGCTGAGATACAAGTTTCCAGCTCGTAGCTTCATGATAATCACCTCAGTGTAAAAATATCTAAACACGTATCGCACTGTTATCTTTGGTACAAACAGTTTGACTCTCAACTTTGGTACATTTTTTGCTTGGATGATTTATGTGTAGCCAGTGTGAAGTGGCTTGTAAGAAATAAATAACATTCCTCTGAAAATGATCAGGTACAAGAACTGCAGTGAAAGTAAGTGAAAAAGCAGCCGACAACCAAAAACAGACCTTGAAAGTCTGGAGAACCACTGATTGTGATTACTTTTGATTTATTTCGTTGTTAAGCTTTTTTTTTTTCCCCCTAACATTAAAAAAAAAATAAAGCAAATAAAATACAAGAAAGAGAAAAAAAAAAAAAAAAAAAAGAAATAAAGTCCACACCTAACAGTAACAATGGCATAAACAAAAGACAAAACAAGACAAAAAAAGGACTCTCCCTTTAGTTTAATAAATATATGTTAAATTAATTAAAAAAAGCCTTAATGTTATATGAAAGTTAATGTTATAGAAAATATGGATGGAAAACTTTAAGATTAACACTTTCTACCAAAAGGTTTGACACCATGAAACTTGTCCAGTTTATTACTGAGAGTAAATCAATAATTTCATATATTCAAAATCATGTTTATATCAGAAAATTTTGCGTAATGTAAACCCATAAGAAAATACATTAGAAAATGTATATAGAAAAATAAGAGCAAATGCCCTGTGAAGAACGTCTCCTCTCCAAATTCTTAGTACATAAATATGATATAAAAATACCACCATCAATCTTCATTAAATTCACTTAAAAAAGAAAAATATTGAAATGACATCGGTGCATCTAGAGTTAGAGAATTCAAAGACCAAATATGCTGCACGACAAGGAAGTATCTTCAGCAGGAGGGAATGCAGCCTGTGGTGCATCTGACTTATCTGGCTGCTTAGAAACAAAATATAAAGAAATAAGAGCCGGATCAAGGCTTCTGCACAGCAGTGTGAATAAAAAATACCACAAAAATCACCATTTGTATTAAAGTATTTCAACATGAAGCCAATAATTCCACTTCATTCTGAGACAAATACATTATTTTTAAAACCTTAAACAGCAAAAGACCAAACCCAAGCACATTGATTTCATAAAAATACACAAACATAAACCTTTTTCTAACGACGTAAAGAGTGAAAAGTTAATCCACACCTTCCTGTTCCTCTGGACCTTGACTGTGGTCCAGATGCTGTCCCAAACAGAACCAGACCCACAGCCAGAACAAAAACTTATGATTTACAACCTCATCAGGTGTTTCTATAATAACCGACAGCTTTTGTAGTATAGTGGATAAAATCCAGAAAACAAATCTCATGCGTGATACCACTGTCGGTGCACTTCAGCCAGCAAACACTGCAACTCTATAGTGCACACAGATGCGAGAGAGGCAAGTCATACAAAGAAGGTAGAAAGAAAGATGGAGGTAAATGTAGAAAACAAGAAAGGAAGAGAAAGAGACAAGTATATCAGAGAAATTTGAGAAAAAGTACCATTTCATCTGTAATGTAGATTCATTTCTGTTTTCTCTTCAAAGCACCTCAGTGCCTCACATATGTTTAAAAACTGTGTGCCGATTTGAAAACATGAAGAATGAGAAGCTGATCCACACATTCACTGCCCAACAACCTGATCATGACAGTTTCCTCAGAGTTGTTTGGTTTTTTTTGGTCAACAGAAAGCATTTATTTACCAATAGAGGAGTTTGTCAAACGATGCATGAGTGCAACAGCCAAAACACAACTTGAAGGGATAGAAAAAACAACAAAATATCTTTACCAGGCTCAGCAATCAGCACGTGTGTGAGAACGGTCTGAACTTAATTCAATTCCCAGTTTTAAATCTGGTAGGACGAGCTTGAGCTCAGGGGCCGGTGCTACGAAGCCGGATTTTCTCTTATCGAGGTAACTTCAGGGTTAACCCTGGGTTTTCCATCATACGACACTGGTTCGGGTTATATCTCCCCGGTAAACTTATGCTGAACACCTAACCTGGTCCAGACCAGGTTAAGTTCTGGATAAGAGATCACAGAGTATAAAAGCACCACCCCCCCGACCAATTAGCGCTCTTGGAAAATGGCCTATCCATTTTAAAAAGATCCTGTCGATGCTGCTGCGCAGATGGTGAGAGGAGCTCTTAGAAGAGAGAGAATATTCAGAGACGGTGCAACCCTTTTGATTTGCCGGATGACATTTTATATGAAAGATGTAGGTTTTCCTCTGCTGCTGGACTTACATTTGTTAGCTTTTGGAGTCTTACATCAGAAATGTAACGCATCGCAGGCACCACTGACACCACAGATGCTCTGCATCACACTGAGGTTTTATTGTTAATAGACTAAATTCATTTTGATATTGACCAATGCCTCACCTCGAGTGAAAACAAATATAAGTGTTGCACTGATGTAGCTGAATAGCTCATTTTTTGTAGCTGAATTATGCGCATGGTGTTCAAATCCCACTCAGTAGAACGTCAGTCATTCATTCACAGGTTCATGCACACCACTTGTAACGCTGGCGCCGGTTTGGATTATATTTTTGCATTTGTTCTTTACTTGTTCCTATGATCGTCTTGCGCCGCTGAGGTTGCACCTGAAATAATGTGGTTAAGAAGTCACACATGCAGAAAACATGAATTTATGGAGCGCACACCAACCCGTGTCGTCACGGTGAAGAGTTACAATAAGTGCACGACATGAGCTTGAAAATATCTATATGGACAGTATGAGAAGGAAATACACTGAGGAAGCGCTGTAGTGTAATGAAGTAGCACTAAGCGATCAGAGTCCAATATTGCTCCATGATTGGACAATCGCAAGGACTTGCGCATGAACAGAGTCTGCAATTTTCTGCCAGCATTCCTTCCTGCTGTTGCTGCTGTGGTTGTGCTGCTTCTGGCCTGGAGGATGTTCATGAATTTGTCATGTTTCTTAAGCATCACTATCTGCTCCTCCATGGTGAAATATGTCGCTCTCTGTTTCTCCATGTCTGCGATTGGTCAGACGCTTCAAACGCCACCCCTTTTATGTGAGCGCGCACTGATCAAGACTGGAAAACCCTGGGTTGAGTTACCATTTATCAAAATCACGAATGTTTGGTTAAGTCTACCCAGGTAACAGAGAGAAACCCAGGTATGTTAATCCAGCTTCGTCGAACAGGCCCCAGTTCTCTCACCAAATAAAAACAGGGAGATTTAAACAAAAGAGGGGAAGAAAATGAGCTTCTGAAACTGATCAATAGTTGAGATTTACCTGTAAAATTGACTGAGACTGTTAAAATGTGAAACAGAAAGGAGGAACTTAAAGCTTTTTCTCCTTGCTTCAATTTTTCTTTAGTTGAGCCCTGAATCTGTACATGCCCAATTCCCCCATTTTAATTCATTTTCCCTTATTTCAAAATGTTGGTCTACTTTTATTTAATAAGACAGAAAACACTGGACATATCAGATATGAATAGAGTTTAAATTCTGTTACATGTAAGTAAATTGACAAAATTGCTTTCTATTGTATGATTTAATTTGACAGGCATGCAGTTTTTGAAACAATTACTACATTGCTAGACTACATCATACTTAGTAGTTAGGCAATATAAGCCTCCTTATCTTTACTTCTATAAGGAGATCTTATATTTTAATTAAATAATGGTTTAAATTAATCGATGCTATGATCCAGTAGCATAATATATAAGTCTATAAAGGACTATTCTGTTTGATAAATACCCGTTTTGAGCAATTGCTATTAAGGTAAACGGTCTTTAGCAAAACCTTAATTTCACCCCTCAGTATTGTGAATGTAGGAATTGTGTTTATTCATTTCAAACTATTATTTTATATTATTATTTATACTATTATTAAACTTTTGGTACACTCACCCGATGTTGGTAGAGATAAACATGGGCAAAGCCGCCCATACCCAGCCTCTCTTTCAGCTCCCAGTCCCCGCAGTTCTGGTTCTGCCTGAAGGGAGGTTTCTCCATTGTTGTAGCAAAATCTGTCATAAGAGTAGAAATAACAATACGTGACAACAATTAAGAAGTGACACAGCCGTAAACTGCAACATTTACTCGCACAGTCCTTACAAGCATGAAGTGATTGCGCGCTTTGAATTCCAACCTAGCTAAATTAAGCTATCAAACTCAGGGGGCAGATTATATCCTGGAGCATCTGCTAGTCGCATTACATTCCCCGGTTTAATAAAAAACGTTAATAGGAATATTTATGCCAAGCGTAAAAAAGGTTGTCTTTACTTGAAGAAATTATAAACCTGACTTAAGATAACAGGAGGATAGCATGCAACTGCCTTCAAATGAGCTACAACAGCTAGCCAGCTAGTTAGCCAACCTTCGGCATCCCCAAACACACTGGGAAATAGTCGCAGCCCTTCTCTGGCTTTCTACCATTAGGAAATAATCATGTTTAGCGGCATTT
This sequence comes from Atherinomorus stipes, assembly GCA_023101725.1. Lineage (NCBI taxonomy): Eukaryota > Metazoa > Chordata > Actinopteri > Atheriniformes > Atherinidae > Atherinomorus > Atherinomorus stipes. The sequence continues at coordinate 169,976 of JALJCO010000452.1, forward strand.
CGATAGCTGTTTTCCAAACAGACTGCTGGTGGACCGTGTTTTCAGACTTACGTGGGGTTTCTAAAGGAGTGTCATGAGCCGTTTTCTGTAGAAATGTGTAATCTGCGGAGACTGTCCTGTTTTCGGGTCGCTGCAGCACCGCGACGCCGTGTGTGTGTACTTTCCCACACGGACGTCATGAGAAACCCGGCTGTGTTTCTTGTAAATGAATCCGGGCTGCGTTCAATAACGCTATTGTTGCGTTCAAGACGGTTAAAAAACCGCAAATTAGCGAAATTACTCTTAATGCCACCCGCAATGATTCATTTGGAGTCATTTTTAGCCGAACTGTTTGAGTTAATTTACCTTTTTTGTGTTTGTTATGAGTCATCTTGAGTTTGTTTACTTCTGTTTAAGAATAACTTTCCTTGTGGTATTTTCACGTTATTTTGGCATTGTTTCCCCTGTTTTACGTGTCTGTTTCTGTTACATAATGAGTTTCTGTGGTTGACATGAATAATTTTGAATAACCTTTAAACATTAATGTTTTTTACACTTGTTTTTACTGTTTTAATAAGAGCTGGCGGAGAAACACTTGTTTAACTTACTTTATTCTCATTTATTTTTATCGCTGGGTATTTTGTATGTACAGCACTTTGGAGACATGCTTTTACTTAAAGGTACTTAAAGGTACAGTATGTGAAAAATCAAAGATCAATGGCAGAAAAATGTGATATATAATTCAAAACTGTGTTTCTATTGATGTGTAATCGCTGCAGTAGAACAGCTGTTACATGTTTATTTTCTTAGAATGAGTCATATTTACTTGCTGGGTGGTGCACATATTTGTTCCACCATTTTTATTACGGTGTCCCTGAATGGACAAAACAATATGAGTGAAGTAAGAACCCTCTGAACCTTAAAACTGCTGCACCAGCTTTGTTTAATGGGAGTTAGAGCACTGTTTAGGATCAGTAATGCCTTAAAAGGCATTTAAAATATTTACGCATAGTACAGTCATAGCTACATCTGAGACCACTGAATCCACTCAAAGATGAAAACATCTTAATGTTTGGGAGAACTTTGACCACTAACGGCCACCATACATTCACAACAGTGCTGAAGTCACATGAAAGAAAACATCTTTTTCTTTCAAAAACCCATCTTATTACTAGATGTCAGTAATTCTTACATACTGTACCTTTAAATGTTCTTTATAAATAAAGTAGATAGGATTGGATTGGATTAAATGATATGATGCATGAAATAAACTTAGTCCAAAAGTAAAGACTTTTTTTAAATCTCTCTTCTTTAATTAGTAAATACATTTTTGTTATGTCCCCTTTTCAATAACACCCATTGGTGTTGTATTATACATAATTGTAAAGCCTGATTAATCACCTTTACATTAACATATGACTTGAAAATGATGGTGCTTCTGTGGAATGAGCAACACAACCAAATGTGGGTAATCCCCCCCAAAATGTGTCAAAATCCCCTGCAATAATCACCTGTTGGTATCAAAGACTGTAAAAAATGGTTTTGTATTGAATAGGTAATCACTTTTTCTTTCTTCTTCTTAAAAAAAAAATCTTTATAAAGTGCTGGCAGCCAGTCATGGATGTTTGACTGGCACCTAACTGATCAAAAAAATATGTCAAAATGAGCCAGTGGTGATCCCATATTTGTTAACTAACTCAGGATCATCAGTACATTTATCTGATAATGACGGATGACCTGCAGGGAGTCCAAACCTCAACCCAATGAAACACTCATAGGATCAGCTTAATGCAGGTGAAAACTCCTGGTTGATGGATGAGATGACATCCCACAGCAAAGTGGGACCAGATTGGTGACCAGCATGAGGAGGAAGCCACTGCATATGATCTTCCACACGCTACCGAGGTCTCTAATAAGGTAAAATGCAGAAAGTGGGGTTTTGGTGAATTTTTGGGGGCACTACCCACACGTCTGGATGTGTTGCTCATTCCACATTCATTAAGAAAGATTATTGAAAGTTATACTTTGTTGTAAAGGTGACTAATCAGATTTTCCATTGATGTATAATACAAGACCAGCTGGTATTATTAAAGGGGAGAAATAAATATTCAAACACAAATTTCTTATTTTTTGTGTTAAGTTTATGAGTGGCGGAGCCAGAAAATTTCAGTGAGGTGACACAAGGCCCACATCGTGATATTCTCATATGCTGATATCATATTGACATTTAAAAACGTGGTATCAATCTATTTTACTAATGAAATCTCGCGGTATTTCATTTTTCTGTTACGAAATCACACGAGAATTCACAAAAATTTCACAATGTTTTTATTTGCTGATATATTGACATTTAAAAACGCGGTATTGATCTATTTTACTGATGAAATCTTGTGATATTTCATTGTCCTGTAATGAAATCTCACAAGAATTCACAAAAATTTCATGATATTTTCATATGCTGATATCATATTGACATTTAAAAACACGGTATTGATCTATTTTACTTATGAAATCTTGGGATATTTCATCGTTCTGTTACGAAATCTCATGAGTATTCACAAAAATTTCATGTATGCTGATGTCATACTGACATTAAGAAACGCAGTATTGATGTATTTTACTAACAAATTCTTGCAATATTTCATTGTTCTGTCACAAAATCTTGCGTGAATTCATGAAACATCATGAGATTTTGAAACAGAACGATGAAATCTTGCGAGATTTTGTAAGTAAAATAGATTGATGCCACATTTATAAATATCGATTTGATATAAGGATATGAAAATATTGAAATATTTCAGTGTATCTATATTTTTTCCCACCCCTATTTTTCAAAGTGTCGGCAACAGATGACAAAAATACTCTTTGCAATGACTGCTTTTTTTTTTTTTTTTTCAGCTCTATTATCGGTATCGATATCAGTTATCGGCCAAATGAGTTTTAAAATATTGGATATCGGCCAAAATTCCAGGGATGGACGGTCAGAAAAAACTCAGCTGACATGACTAGATGCTGCCATGTAATTGGCTGATTAGCATTGACAGGCAATCAAGCAGGTGTCCTTTAAAATGTAGCTAACAAGTGGTTTGGTTGACATTAACATTTGGAACAAGAACTGGAACATGACAAAGACAGAAGGGCGTCCGTCTGCCGCGATTTGTCTAAATCTCTGCTGTATATGAACAGAATAAAGAAGAATTACTTTAATAGGTCAAACCTAATTTGTTGCATGAGTAAACTCTTCTGTTCTCTTCCCTCAGCTGCAGACAGACGATGACTATTTTAATCCGGTGCACACAACTCAGATTGCCTAAATTTAGTTAAAATAGGAAACTGCCCTGAGGAACCCAGTTCCCCAGATACCCCCAAACCCACATGTGACACTACAGCTTCATCATATGATGGGAAATCGAAACAAAGTAGAAAAATGTCCATAAAATGTTGTGACAAATTTAATTTTGTGTGGATAATGAATAAAAATACATGTAGACTACTGTATCATTAATGCAGCAGAGTGGTACATGGTGGTAAAATGTTATCATATATTACACTAATGCATTATTAATACTAGTTATTAATGATATTTAAACTCAGTGTGCTACAATGAGCTCTCATGCATCTGAGTAAATGCACTTTTTGTCCCCACAATGATGTTCAGACTCAGTAAAGCTTTCAAAACACTTTTATTTTTATCCTCTATGCCTCCCAAATGAGAAGCTCACAAACAACATTTCCTTGGTGAGTTTTAACAAGGCAGTGACACATGTAGCTCATTGTATGTATAGCATAAAATGGACATTGCCTTAACCTGCACCAGTCTAAAAAACACTGAGACGGATCAGACCTCTACATGTAAAAAGATTTGTATGAGCTGGCTCGATTCTCTAAAACACAACAGCATATAACAGCATTAAATATAGCCATTTCCTTCATTCACATTGATAGAAAAAAATAAAAAGAAGTGACCATGAGCTCAAAGACAGGAAAACATGTCGACCTACCTTGTATATCAACCCTTCGTTTAATACTTTAACCATAATATAAATGAAAGCAGGCTGTAATATCACATGCTTTATTTACATTCAGAAATGAGGCTGATGAAATGGAAACAGTACGAGTGCACGTTTGCTGCAGCGGCGCTGCTGCTGAAACGGAGGTACGTGTGTGAACCAGCTCGACAGGGTGACTCTCACTAGAGCATCGCAGAGCCGTCACCAGGAGAACCAGCAGCGGCAGAGGGGGGGGGGTCATGTGATTGTTCATCACTTTTTGGATTTTCATTCAGTGCAATTCTAAATATCTCAAACACACTTTGTGAGCAAATTTCTGATCAGTTACTGATTGTATCAGCCGGAGATTAATGTTCAGATATGAGGAGCTTGGCTGACATCTGGGTTTAGTTTAGTCTCACATCTGGAGTCAGAACGTGACACGGGCTGATTTAAGATCTGCTTCAGCTGTATTAAAGGCTAAAGGTTCATACGTGATGAGCTTCTGTTGAACCTTGGGTTGGATTACTTAAATTTAAACAAAATATACAAGTACCTCAGGTATGCATCTCTAGGCTTTTTGTCTTTTCATTATAATGAAAGACTTTGGAGTTAAATTTAACAAAAATATGATGAGAATTCAATCAAATAGAATTAAACCTGTAAATTACAAAAAAGCATTTAAACTTGTGCTCAGAAGATAAAAATCTGGATCATTTTTTTTTTTTTTTTAAGGGAATATAATTAAATTAGTTGTAAAATAAGTAAAAACTGATGTGAAATGTTTCCTACGTCCATTCAGATTTAGTTCAAGTCAAATGTGATAATGAAAAACAGCAAATCTTAAAGGAATATCCTTTAAACTTGGGGGTACTAAATTGCGGTCTTGCTGTAACCATTAGAGATTCACCGATACCTGGGCTGAGCTTATCGGCCGATACCGGTCTGATACTTCTGTTGAATGATGAATAAATGAATATCTTGAATGAATGATACCTTGCCATGTGAGTGAAGGCATCAGGCTTGACATGAACATTAAACCTTGTTTGAAAAAAAAAAAAAAAAAGATAACAAATTTAAACAAACAAAAATGTACTTTAATATTATTTATCAACAAATAACGTGTAAATTTATTATGATATTAATGGAAAAAAAGAAAAAACTGGATTGGAATGCTAGATCGGCCTCATTCATCCGATAACCAATCCAGCTAATTAGTCAATATCGGAGCCGATATTGATCAAATCATCGAAACAGTGCATCTCTAGTAACCATCTGAACTAAAAAGTAAGGATAGACCGATACATGGTCGGCCGATATTTGTGTTTTTTGCTGGTATGGGCATCGGCCGATACCCTCACTCAGCATAATTTACAGACTTTTATTCAAATATATATATTTATTACAAGTTTAATGCTTTTATTTAATATTTGTTAACAAGTGCACTGTTTCTTCTTCACGTATTTATTTGAGTTGCTTTGCTTTTTTAAATTTAGACTTGTAAAATTACTTTTCATTGTACTCTTCATTATATTAATTTTGGAGTCGAATGCAGTATCGACTCCAAATATCAACAGGTCGTATGGGCCATCGGCTGAGGCTGATAAAAAAAAAAAAAAACTGGTATCAGCTTTAAAAAATCTGTATCGGTCAATCCCTACGAAAACATTTCTGCTTCATTTTATCAGGGTTACAGAGATAATGTTCATGTATTGTAAAATGATTTAACAAAAATACAATTTGAGGGATTTTCTCATAATTCTCATCCTGAAAGTGTTTTTTTTTAGTCAAGCCTGTAATATTTTGTATTTTTTTGCTGTGTGCCATCTTCATTTAATGTCACCAGTCACACATTTACTGATTTTTACACATCTTAATTAATCTCCCATGTGTTCCTTTGTGGCTGCAGAACTTTTATCATTATGGGCAGATGAGTTTTATTTTAACACATAAAACTTGAGGCGTTGACTCTGATGTGTATATTTGAGCTTGAGTGGTCATTTCTGACATCAGAGGCAGCGGCTGACGAAAACCAGATCAGAATTTCAATTAAATTTGCATAGATTTACAGACATTGTTGGGTATAATTGAAAGCTACAGAGTGGACAAAGGCTGCGAGAGCTTGTTATGAAACAGAGCTGGGATAAATCGATGTTGATGCAAACTCCTCAAATTAAATCCAAATATTATTAAATGCACTGTTTTTTTTGCTGTGATTTTAAGTTCCTCAACTCCTATTTTCAATGTGATCTAATTGGCAAAAAAGCAGAACATTTTTTCAAGTTTTCTAATAATGATATTGTGAATACTTTTGGCAGCAATGTAGTGAAAGTCAGACATCGTAACATATTAAAACATATAAAATGTAAAAACAGCATCTGAGTATGGAAAAATAAGAGTTGTGTATTTCCAGGATTAATCCTGAAAAAGGCTTCTGTAGTTTCGCAACACTTGCATCTAATCTTTCTGCATGAATTTGGCCACATTACAAACAGCAGTCAAACAATATTAATAAATACACAACGGTAGAGTCAAGTTACACATCTGTTCAAAGCTAGATGTCAACAATATACACAAAAACCTTTTAAAACAGCAGAATGAGCGACAGGAAATTAAGATGAGACGTGCAGATAAAAATGAGATCTTGTAGGGCTGCAAGTACTCATCAGTTCTCATCCGTTTTAAGTACTTTTTTCAATCTGTTTTCCTCTCTGATTAATGGTTTGGTTTACAAAACATCAGGCAGTATGTGAGAAATAGCAATCATAAAGTCCTTCCCTTGTCTAAAAAAAAAAAAAGCCCCCAAAACAAAAGAAACTCAGATTTACCACAGAAGACAAAAGCACATACATAAATCCTGGAAAACGCTTAAAAATGATTGAAATTACAGCAGTTAAAGTTTCTACGCTGCAGCATAAACATGACTAAATATCAAGCCTGAATATCAAATCATCTGTTTTAGAAACTGTACAAACCAGAGCGACGCATTTCTGAATAAAAACAGGAGCCGATGCTGAACGAAAGAACAGAAATGAAACTTTCAAGGCTTCTTTGAACATCCAGCTCCGTCTCAGCGTGGAGAACGTTCACACACACCGACACACACACACACACACCTCACAGACAGACTTTTACATCCATGGTTAACACAAACAGGTCCTGTCTCATGTAGCCCTGCAGTACCCATGTCGGGGTGTGAGGGGAGATGCTGTGCATATTCTCTGCAGATACAGCAGGTGTGATTATGGCTGAGAGGAGGGACCTAACCGCGTGCTGACAGCTCCCCCTGCTGGCTGGACGCTGGCGCTGCAGCTCTTCAAGGTGTCATATTAAAGCCTGAGTAGAAAATGGCTATGCATCGATGATGCTATGAGGTGTTCATGGCTACCAACTTTGACACGGTTCAATATCAAGACCAGTCTGCTCAAACACACACACACACACACACACACACACACCTTAAATAGACATTTCTTTGTCATATTGTCATCCCTTTTCTACTTTTCTTTTCTGTTTACATTCCTCACATTTTCATGCATCTCTAACACTGACCCAAATAATAATCATGCTATAGGTTTTGGCTTAGAACGAATTTGTTTTTAACCTGATCATAAACACCCTTACTAATCTTTGATAGGTACGTTTTTACTAATATTCATATAGTACGCCATAAAAAAAGAAATACATGTGATTATCATGTAGCGCTGGGACTAACGAGTAATCTGAGTGTTCCTAATGCATCATCACATCGGTGTGCTGAATATATTGCAAATATACTGTCATATATCCTACAATATAAGCAGGTGGTGCATTATATACAGTACAACAGAGTATGGATAGCACATTTCCTTTTATATCCTAAATATTTGATCATATACTTGACATACACAGAGGGAGGTTCAACACCAACAAATGACAAATCTACGGTAAAAATATGGAAAACAAGAACATTCAGGGTCTGCCTGGTGAGTGTGAAAGACGGGGTTTGTAAGTGAGCAGTTGGACGTACAGACGGAAGGTTACAGGTGTTGGATGACACAACAGAACCCAGAGAGCGGCTTTCAACGCTCTCTGTTTTTGCCCTCCAAGTATCAAAAGCCCTAAACAAAGCTGTGCTGGATGCAGGCATGCGGATCACTGCAAAAAACAACATTCAGCCAAGAAAGAGAACTGAAGCACGTCACGGGACGGAAGCGAAAGCAACCAGGAAAGATCTGTTCAAGTAGATGCGTTTCGGGAGTATCTGTGAACTTCCGCTGATGCCGTCGACTCTAACCGGCCGTCTACGGCCAGAGGGAGGGAGGAGCCGCGTCGTCTCATCACGTCGTTCGATGCAGGCAAATCTGTCGTTTCCGGCTCCCGCGTGGAATGTGAACACACCGCGAAGATGTGGCAAAAGAAAAGGAGCTGGAATGTCGTGGCTCCGTTAACCCCCGGTGATGTTTTTACAAGTCTGTTACAGCGCTTCGCATCAGAGCGGCGGTGGCGATTTATGACAATTTAAAGTGTGTAAACAAGTTTGGTCCCGAACGGAGAAAAAGACTGAGGAAAAAAAGTGGGAGAACGTGGCTGGAGAGGCGCCCTGACGGGACGAAAGGGGAGAAAAAGGAAAGGATGCTGGATGTGGGTCCCTGCGTGGTGCCCCGTTTGATCCGTGAGCGCAGTCCGCCGCTGCACCCGGAGTTCTCAAAGACACCTCCTCTCTGCAGACCGCTGACCTCCAGCTGCTCCTCCCACCTCCTGCACCCATATCCTCGCTGGTGTCTCCCAGCCGCTGAGCCAGTCACAGGATCTGCACCTCCTCTGTTAGATGAGAAGATCGGGGTGCCGGGTGGGGGCGTCGTGATTCAGGGGAGGGTGTGGGGTCGACCCCTCACTCCTGCTCCCCCTTCAAGCAGAGCTCCAAACCCTCCTGGATCTCAAATAAAAACCTGTGCAGGGAGACAGCTTGGCAGTGCAACGCCGTGCCGCTCCCGGCGCCCCCGCCCCGCCTCACTTCTTGACGGCCTGGCGGTAGCTGTGTCTCTGGCCCTCCTGCCGAGGCTTGCTGCTGCTGCTGCAGGCGCTGGCTCTGCTGCTGTTCCCTCCATCCCTGGTGCTGCTGGCTTGGCTGCTGTCCTGCAGCGTGGGGCTGGAGTGAGCCCTCTGCAGGCTGTTGTCCTCCAGGAGCAGCGACTCGAACACGGACAGGTCGTCCTCGCAGCTTCGGATCTTAGCTCGCAGAAGCATGATGTAGGTCCCGTATCGCGTTTTCTGCAAGAGTTTAACAAAAAGAGAAAGTTATCAGCTGGAGGAACAAGGAGCTGCATGAATGTAAATGATAGTCTTCATGTTGAACTCACCTCAAAGTCCAGATACTCGTCCCGTTGGCGGTACTCTTCCAGCTCGCGACCTTTGACTTTGCGGTCAGGGGGATAAGATCGCAGCTCCGCCAGCTCAGTAGAGATAGCTCTGAATCGAGTTTCATGGGATCTGACCTGCTCCTCCTGAATGCAGAAGGTCAAGACAACAAGAAGGCGTAAGGAGGAAGAAATCGATTCCTCACTTTTCTGATAACACTGTACAGAAACTGATGTAGAACACAGTCAAACAGGGACTACATCTCTACAACGAGGATTAGGGATGTTCGATACTGGCTCCTTTTTTTTTTTACCGATGTTTAACTCTTAATTTCCGATATCCAATATCAACCGATACCAATCTACACAGACAACTGTGAGGTTGTATCGCTCATAAAATGAGAAATACAACTATGTTCTGCTCCAAGAGCAAAGATCCCAAAATCTCCTTAACTCAGCCAGAGGAGTTCATTTTGAACATCTGGCTGCCAGATATCAGATACTAGCAGGTATTAGCCAACATGTGGCTAATTCTAATGTTTCTGACAACTTGCTAACTTAACCAACAACTTAAAACCAGACATAAGCAGCTTCAAAGAAAGTCAGTCTGTAGCAGCAGCAGCTGCACCGTAGTCACATGACTCTGAAAGGAATGCTGGGATATGAAGTTCTTCCAGCATAACAGGAACGTTTCTATGTGCTGGAACAATGCTGATGGACTTTGTAACTGAACAAGGAGATCTCACAACATTTCGTTCAGCCCGAAAAAGCTGAAACCGATATTTTCCAATCACATTTTAATGCTGATATCGGCCGACAATATCAAACATCCCTAACGAGGATGTAACAGAGTGAAACGGTCTACATCCTTGTCCCATTTTTTAAAACAGCTGTTTTCATCAACAAATACCTCAGGCAGCTTTGACATCGTCCCCGGCAACAGCGGCCGGCTGAACTTCTTCTGGGAGCCGATTGCTGCCGGAAAGGGAGGAGCTGAGAACATGGCAGCAACCGTGTTGATGCGAGTGATCCAAGACTGCATCTGCTCAGCGTTCCTGTGATGGATAATTCATGCACACACACAACTGTTACATGAAATGGATAAAAAACACTCCCAAACACATACGTTTATGTAGAAATGCTCCCCCTCTGTGGTACTGTGCTCTAACATCAGCACTTGTGGCTAACTTTTAACATCAAAGGGCTAATTATCAGAGAATTCAGCCCTGCTGTTGACAAAGACGTGATTCTGGAGCCAATTAATGCACAAGAGGGAAAAAGGCCTGTTTTACACTAACAGACCCATTAGGGACCCATGAGAAATATCAGATCGAATCAGACAGCCTTGCTTAAAATTCCCAGGAGAGACAGAGAGAAAAAGGGATAGAGAGACAAAGAGGAGAGATAAAGGAAGAGGAGAGGGGTGCGGTATCTGGGACAAATGCAAGCTGCAACTGGAGCACAGAGCCTGTCCTCCTGGGGGCTGAAACATGTGGCCACTCATGTGCCACTTCCTGCATCCTGCCAACACACTCACACCTCCACCTTCACTAATGTGTGTGCTTCATCTTTGATCTGCATGCATTCAGGGCTGCGCGTGTTGTTAGCAGGTAATCTGTACGGCCAAAAGCATGAGGACAATATTAATGTAGTTTTACACCAACATTTGTTCATAAAATCAAATGATATCGGTGTAAAACCAACAGTTCAATTCAGATTTCTGCTACAGTGATGCAACCAGATATTAGATGTAAGTAATGTTTAAGAAGATGTGAATGTTTGTGTTTTCATGGTCTGAGAAACCAGTAAAGAAAGGAAAAAAAAGAAAGATCTCTGTTTTATCTAAATTGATATTGGAATAATTCATTTTGAATCAATTCACATCAAGTTATAGATTTTTTAAACCCAGCTCTCTATGTCTGGGACAATTTTGGCCACTGAAAGCCACCGTCCACTCACAACACTGACTGGCATTAGAAGCAATTTCTATCCCCATCTTTACCCATAGATGTCAGTCATTCTTCCACTCAGTACCTGCAAAGTCTGTTAAACTTCAGAACTGAAAGTTACACACAAGCTGTGTCTTATTTTGGGGTCTGCGCAGTTCGAAGTGCGGATTCGTCGGCTGCAAACGTCACAGTGGAGGAGCCTCCGAATCCACGCTAAAAACCCCCACTCTGTTTGGCCTAAAACGAAGGATACTGCCGGTGTATCCTTCATGGCCTCACGTGTCCCAGAGTGCATTGCACACAAGATGTCAGGGAATAAGCAGCAGAGCAATGAGGTAATATTTGGATATATTGGTGGATTTTAAAGCTGTGTCTCATTCTGAAGCTGCTTTCCCACTGAAATTAGCGCGTTCTCGAGAGTTTTTCAAACACACATCAACCCGCTCATAATCGGCATTTGGCTCCTTTCTCATTGACAAAAAAAAGCCGGGTCTGATCACCTGCTGGTGAGCTGCCTGGCCTCTGTCCGCACCGCTGCATGTTGTGCGTTGATGATGTCAGCTGTGCGATAGAAATCCGGAAAGCAAACAATGGACAGTGAGTCAGGCTGTCCGTCGTCAAAATGGAGAAAAACTAGCAGATTATTTTCTTGTACAGATGGAATGCAGGCGACGTGAATTTGTGGCCGAAGCAGAGTTGTTTTGGTACTTTATATGATATGCAACTGGTGTGATATCACAATGTAGCCACGTACAGCCCAATGACCCGGTCTGGTGTTCCCACTGCATGCCGAGCGGAGCCGAGCCGCTTGAAGGCGATTTTAACCCGCGTCACTTGCTGAGTTGTTTGATGCGGGTCGATGAGTCTTTCCCACTGCCACTCTTAATCCATGAATACATCTAAATATTACACTTAAAATGCAGCAGCTTATTCCCTCCTACATTGTACGCAATGAATTCTGGGAGAGGAGAGGCCAGAAAGGATCACTGTTGCCAACTCTTCAGGGGGAGAAGTCGCTATTGGCTGGCCCAAAAGTCACCAGACTCGCCAGAAGTCGCTAATAAATGTCACTGCACAGGATAATCAAGTTTGTGCATGCACAATACCACTTAACAAAACCCCCATATATTTATTTGACATGCTACAGTGCTGGAGCACTATGGGAAATTCTCGTAGGCTAGGATGCTCCGTTTCAGCAGCCTACCATTTTAGACGGCTGCTTCGGAGTGCACAGACTACGTAGGACACTCTGTAGCCTACACAATGAGACATACCTTCAGATAAAATCAGGTTATGTCACATTCATGTATCTGTTCATAAACTGGGTAGTTTACTGAAATAAATCTCTCATTTTCCAAGTATAATTTGGTTTTGAGAACTGGTGCAAAGTTCATTTTCATCTGCATGGTTTATATTTCCATGCTCCAGCATACCTGATTAAAAAAAAAAGATCAACCCAAGGGGTTCTGCAGAAGCCTTTTAATGACCCGTTAATCTGAACGAGGCGTTTTTAAGTAGGGAAACATATAAAACATACATGAAGAGCAGCGGGCCAACCGGACAAACATTGAGAAACGCTGTTTTACAGGTTGAGAGCTAATAGTCTCTGCAGGACTTTCACGATGTGAGACGTTAGGATGACTGCTCTGTAGTCATTTAGATGACTGGGCTGACTCAGGCTGGGGCTGAAAAGGTGCTGGAGAGTCCAAATTTGATTAAAAATCAAATTTAAAAATCCATTTATTTTCTAAATAAATTCAATCCGCTGCAGAACAACAAACCCAAACATACAGTTGAACATATAAAGAATTATTGCAATCAACAAAAGTGCTGCAACAGATTGGGTGACCCCCGCGGAGCCCCGACTGCATGGATCATCACGGAGTCTGGAATTACATGAATGATGCTTGGCAGCAAGCTGACACACCAGATGGTTTATTATATACAACCATCTGGGAAACTGTTATCGAAAAGTGCTTGGAAAGTGGAAAACATTCAAAAATACTTTGAAAATGCCTGAATAAGTCGTTTGTCTATTTCCATCTACAAGAGATTCACTTCAACCAGTAAGATCAATGGAGCGATGTGAGATGGTAAATCAACCTCCTGCCAAAGCCAGACAGGAGAAAACATAAAATATCTTCTCTATAAATAAAGAAGTCTCCAGCGTTGACGTTTGTTTTCAAATATATATCCAATGTAATGATTTAACTGATGCTGTAAGCAGCTATGTAAACCTTTACAGAAAAAATGATCAGCCTGAAAATGTACATGAAGCTATCAGACCAATTGTTCCAAAATAATATGGTTACCAACATAAACTTGGAGCTAAAAGAGGTTAAGGTGATCCTTGAGTCTCGAAAAAGTCCAGGTCCCTCACAAGTTAAATAACAAGGTAATCTAAGAAACTGAAAGATGCTGCAAGATGGCGGTTGAATTAGCTGCCGCTAGGGGCGCCAATGTGCGAAAATCTGCTAAGTTCAGTCAGAATGTTCCTTAAACTTGCGATAAACTGTTTGCTTAAAGGGATCAATTCAGTTTGATTCAGCTACAAACTGGATATAAAACAAGAAAATTGCCTCTCGTGTCAAAAACAAGGGGCAAACTCCGCTGGAGAAAAGTGACGCCACTTCCTGGTTGCCCCAAAAATTGTAGTTCACTCTTCATCCACTAGAGGCTCTAAAACAGAGCAAATCCACATAGACTCCCATGTTAAAAAGGCCAACTTCACAGCAGAAATAAACATGTTACTACAGAAATAAACATGTTTATAGCAGAAGTAAACATACTTTCAACCTCTTCCAAGAAATCATTTTAGGTTTAATAGCTCAAGTTAACCTTAATGTCAACTGTGAGGGGGGTGAATTTGTTTCATAACTCATCCGTTTAGATGTTATTTAATCTTAAAAATTACACATTATTAGAGGCGTGTCCTTTTGATTGACAGGTGGCATATTGGGCGTGGAGGTTAATAGTTAGTTCCCTGCTTGCTTTCAGGAAGGCCTCAGCCTGTAGCAGAGTTGCCCAATGGCGTTCGTTTTTTTAGCAAGTCTGATCGTGTCTTACCTTTAAACTATTTTTGTTCGTTCCTGTTCACTTTGGATTAGCTTGGTTAGCATTTAGCTTAGCTGTCAATCGTTTGCCCTGCGGGTCGGAGTGGCCCTGTCTTTGCCCATTTTAGTATTTTCCAGGAGTGACGACACATGTGCAAGATGGCGACGGTGGGAAACTTTTCACTTTCAGCTCTGCTGATAAAACCAGATACTACGTCCATTTTTTTTTACAGTCTTGGTTAAAAACTAAAATCAAATCAAGATGGATTTTATCTAATAGCCAGTAAGGACGACACCTGTAGCTGCAAAATGAAGTCTGGTTATTTAGACGTTTTCCTGTTTAGTTCATGGTTTTAATGTTTTATGATTGCAAATTATAGTAAAATTTAGAGTAAAATATATTATAAAACTGGTCTGCATTGAGGTGGGCTCTTCTTTGGTGGTCAAACCTCAACCCACTGAGAACGCAGGGCTCTCCTCAGACCCACTTTCCATGTAACATTTCTAAAGACACTTAAAGCTTTCAAAAATAGCTTACATGATTTTATGTTACTAAAGATTTCAATGAGGTTTATTTCCTACTAGCTTTGGGCTCTTGTAGCTTTGAGTCATGAGAACTTCACACCTGCCACCTCCATTGTTGGGATTTGCTGGATTAAAACACTTTTTGTTGTGGAAGATCATCAAAACTACTGATTTATTAGCTTTCCAACAGTTTCCAGAGGTGCACTGTCATTCTCTTCCTGTAACCAGAGGATCTGTAACGTGTTGAGTTTCACTCAGACTGAAAGAGACATTTGAATTTATTTATAGTATTTGGTATAACATTTCATTTTACAGAATCTCCAGTACCAAAGAGGTCAAAGCAAAGTTAGCAGGAGTCAAAAAGCCAGGCTATGAAACTGAATGGAAAACACACCAGGTCTCACTGCACGTAAATGCATAATTAGATATACAGTAGCAGAATTCATATTTCCCTTAAGTTAAACAAAGTGATGCATGAGCACAATTATTTTCATGCATTTAAATTTCAACCTCTGCAGCAGAAACTGAGCAGCTGCTCATGCTGTTTAGCATATTTGTTTAGTGTATGTTTATGTCCATTTCAGCGCAACGAGAAGCATGCAAATTGAGCATAATTAGACTTACGGCGCCTGGAAGAGATAAACCCTCCAGTCAGCGGTCCGCAGGTAGAAGACGTTGGGTCTCTTGCTGTAGTCTGAAGCCTTCATTGCCAGAGAGTGGTGGATGGACACCGCATTCTTCAGGTCCTCGTCAGAGAGCTGCTTATCAGGCCGGTACTCCCCCTGACACGACAGGGAACAGTTAAGGTGGAGATCAACACAGAGGCGTCCTGATACGTCTGCCGCCGTCAGGAGAGCTGATGCAGAGGGATGGGAGCTGGGTAGAAGTGCTGGTTAGAGTTAAAGCTCATTAAACTGGGTGGAGAGATGAAGCAAAGAACTGCTAATTCATGAAGAATTCATTTGACTGAGGATTTGGGGCAGAACTGGCCTTGTAGAGGATAAACTCGGAGCAATCTTTTTTAGCAGGATTATCTAAAAAGTTATGCACTGATTTGCTTAAA
Organism: Atherinomorus stipes; assembly: GCA_023101725.1. Lineage (NCBI taxonomy): Eukaryota > Metazoa > Chordata > Actinopteri > Atheriniformes > Atherinidae > Atherinomorus > Atherinomorus stipes. The sequence continues at coordinate 185,873 of JALJCO010000452.1, forward strand.
ATTTCACCAAAGCTGCCTCAACTTAGACACAACTCACTTCCGATGTAAATGAATAGAGGAATTTTTGGAGAGCATCAACAGATTTTCCATTTGTTTTATAAATGGAGAAGAAATATTTAGAAACAGACTTAAATGTAAAACAAAACAGAACAAAAAAATTCAATTTAGGGTTTATTTGCACAATTTTTCATATTATTGCAAATACAGTCGTCCTCAAAATCATTCAAACCCTCAAATTAAAGAAAGAAAAAAAATAAGCAGTCAGTAAAATAAGATGAAATTGACAAAAGTGATAATAAATAAAAATTCAATGAAAATCATGACACTGATTTTGAATTGTGGCTTGAAAGAAATATTAAAAAGAAAAACACAGAAAATAAACTAAGTAAACAAGCATGACGGGGCTCCAAGCTAAAATTTTTTTGAAGCAATGTGCAATGTTCAAAAATACTTCTACACCTGTTGACAGGTATTTACTGTTTTTACGGGGACAAGGTGTTCAAAAGCAACTTTTTATTTCACTAAATTATAATTTTGCAAATTTTGATTTATTATTTATTTTTAATTTCTTGTTATTTGAATTACTATTGTGAATTTAGCATTTTCTTTAATTGGAGGGTGTGAATAATTTTGAGGGCGACTGTATATTCATTGCATGTCAGTTCCTGTAGATGAAGATTTTCTCTGTTAGCTGATTTCTAATAGGTCTCACATGCTTTTAAACACTCGCAGCCATGTTTAATTAATTGCTTGTTGCCACAGATATCTAACCAGCCAATCACATGGCAGCAACTCAACACATCCAGTCATGTAGACATGATGAAGATGACTTGCTGAAGTTCAAACTGAGCATCAGAATGAGGAAGGAGTAACAAGGAGTTTCATTCAATACTGTACGGTTATGTCAAGCACAAACGCACTGAAAGGTTTGAACAATAAACATCAAATGGGTTTAAGTAAAATAAAGGAAAATAAGATATTTAGCGCACGATATACAAAAAATTATAGTTACAAAGCCATTTAAACAAAGTTAATCATGACTGGGCTTTCAAAGAATGGGGGGAAAATTAAAACAGAAGGGTTGGAGACTTTTTTTTTACAGATCTTTTTTGCAATTCTACTTGACATTTTTTAAGTGATGAGAAATATTGTAAAAATCCATGAAGCTATAAAACAGGCAAAGGTATTTAGTTTCATCCCGCAGAAGATGGGAGGGAAGCAGCAGAGCTACGAGTGCAATATTTGGATATATTAGTGGATTTTTAGGTGTAAAATGAAGTGTTTACTGGTAAGAAAAATATGGAACAATTTGCCAGCTCGTTTCATAGAGCTTTCCCCAATTCAATTTAAAAAGCCCTGAAAAAAATGCTCCTTAATAAGACTTATTTTCCACATGGGATTCCTTACTAAGTTAGTTCTGATGTATATAATCCCATTACAAGAACATCATTTTTATATGTCCATCTTATATAGCCACTGTATTAATTTTATTTGATGCTTAATTTTTTATGTAATACTTAATTTTGTATTCTTCTGTTGAATATAAAGGTGAGATAGTTTATAACCCTTTGAGCAGTTTTTATCTCACCTGCACAATCTACTTTCTTTTCGTTGTATGTTCTTAAACTTGTTTTTTATATTGTGCAAAATAAAGGAAAAAAAAAAAAAGAAATAAGAAACAACAGATAATCTCTGTGGAAAATTTGAAAATATGCGGGCAAACAAAAGAAAGAAAGAAAGAAAGAAAGAAGTTTTTGCCTCAGAGTGCAGATATTTTACAATGTTACATTAAAATGTCGATATCGGACGATACTATAAGTAAGCTGATAATATCGAACATCCCTGACCCTGTTGCTGACCATGTCCGTCCCTTTATGACCACAGTGGAGCATCTTCTGATGCTACTTCCAGCAGGATAATGCACCATCTCACAAAGCTCACATCATCTCCAACTGCTTTCTGGAACATGATGAGTTCACTGAACTCCACAGTCACCAGATCTCAGTCTAACAGAGCAGCTTTGGGATGTGGTGGAACGGGAGATTCTCATCGTGGATGCAGCAACTGATGATGCTGCCATGTCAATATGGAGAAAAACCTCTGAGGAATGTTTCCAACACCTTGTTGGATCTATGACACAAAGAATTAATGCGGTTCTGAAGTTAAAGGGGGTCTATTGATATTAGAAGGTCGACCGAGCCTGATAGAGTGGCTTGAGAGTGGATTATCTTGCTACATTGGTGTTTATTTAATGTACATAACATTATGCTTTCAACCGAGACAAAACACAGCTGCTCAACCTCACTAATACTAAAAGACTCGTGTGTTGCAGTCAGTTTGAAATAGATTTTATGGAAATGCATCACAGTTTAACTTGTTGTATTTCTGCATAGCTGCTCTCTGACAGCGAACATGCCTGAATAAGTAGAGGATGGATAATTGGATGAATACAGCATCATCCATCCATTCATCCTCAGAATTTCATTATCTCTATTCCATTTTACATTCTAAACTTTTGTTTGCCTCATTTTCCATCTTGAAGTTTCTTATTTGTAATTCAGTTATGTAAAAGACTCGATGATTCACAAATCAAGCATATTGTGCTTATCAGTGTGGAGTCCAAAGTTCAGGCTGATTCAGTTTCCTCCCTGCTCAGAAAGAGGTCGCAGCAGCAGCAGGCTGTAATGCTGGCAGAAGTCGCCCCTCACCGAAGTCGGGCCGGTCGCCCGTATGGGTCCTCTGAACGGTGCCAGAGCCCATCGGCATCAGCACAATATGTCACAACAGCTCCTCCACACAGAACCAGGAAGCATGCATCAGAAAGAAACTGCCTCTTTGTGTCATTGCTGGTGTTGCTCAAATAAAGTTGTTTTTTTCTTAAAAAATATAAAGGATAAGGATAAATACTGACTTTGTGACAAATCTACTGCTGTCAGAATACGATATGATACGATACGATACGATACACTTTTATCTAGGATGTTACTAGAGATCAAAATTTCTCTTTTATACTGAGATTTTCAGCCTGTTTTTTTTCATTTTTCTATTTAGTTTATGTGAGTGAGATAAATGCAGGTTAATGAACATCTGTACAAAAAAAGCATGAACATGTGGGATAATAGCAAAGTATGCTAATTCACAACAAAGACATGACAATGCAAGTCTGGATAAAAGAAAATAAATAGCACAATAATTAAAAAATTATCATAGGTTTGATGTTTCCTGATTAAAGAATTAGTAGACTCGTCTGGAGAATTTATTTCCTGTTACAGACAGCACAGCCTGTCCAGTCATGGCACCACATGGCCCCCTCTCATGGTGGCCCTGGTGCCACCTTCGGATTTCTGTTTGTAAAATTAATTTAAAGTAAGAGCAGTAAGCCTGTGTTGAACCTTAGTATAAAACAAGCTTATTTCAAATTGCAAAAATTCTGACAACGAATATCAATGTTTTTCCATGAAGTTACAATGATGAAAAGTTAAGGTTTCTTATCAAGAACATTCTAAGAAGATTCTATTATTTCGATTTATTTCCCTGTAAATGACCAACTAATAATGCAATATTTGATATAAGAAAACAATATCAGAATTTCAGAAAATCTAATCAGCACTGCCTGTCAATAATAAGTTTATTCATTGTCCTCTAAATTAAATTAAACAATATTAGCTTTCTCTCTCTTTTTTTCTTTTACACGACCATTAAAAGACAATGTCGAGTCTAATACAATCCCAAGAAATAATTAAAGTCATTCTTAAAGTTCAGTTCCTCCCTCTCTCAGAAGGTCATTTCACATGTGATGTGACATACCATTTATAAACGTTATACAAACCCCTTATTTCAAGACATAGCCTAAAAAGCCAATCCTGAACTTGATTATTTGCAGATGTAAGAGTTAAAAATGCCTTTTGGACATTATCAGCCTGAGAAAAAATAGTTTGCATACATTAAAACATTAAAATTTTGACAAACATCAAACTCATATAAAGTGTAAATTAGAAGGGCCCAACAATCAAACCCTGAGGGACCCCAAAAGAAATTTTTATCTGGACAGGTAAACATATATGGCATAATACGTTCAATAAAGTGAGAAACTTACTTTTTGCAGATAGAGAATTAGCCCTTTTAGGATGGCATAGAAAGTTTTCCATCCTCTCTTCCCTCTTGGTGCTACAAAAATAAAATACATTATTTTAATATGAATGTAAAAGGAAAGAACAATACGCATACATTGCACTTATAATAAAAGAAAGACAAAATCAGTGCAGTAACCACATCATAAAAAAATGAAAATAATGCAGTTGACCACAAAATATTTATAATGGAGGATACAATGAAAACAAATTTGAAATAGAAACATTAAACACACACATATACATACACACACATACATATGGGGATGGAAGTTAAATTAATTAATTAAATAAATTAATTAAATAGAAAATAATTAATAAAAAAATATAAATTAATTAAGGTGTAATAATAAATAAAAGCATTATAAATTTTGGCCCGGAGAACAACATGGGAGGTGGGTGGCGGTGATCACATAAGCAATTTACCGCCGCCAATAAACCAGAGGAGGAGGGAAGAAGAAGAAGAGGAAGAAGAAGAGGAAGAAGAAGACTTGTGTCAATGAGTCACTGTACAGAACTTCATAGGCTGTGTTGGAGCAGGGTTGCATGGAAACCTTTGAAGGACTGCGGCCCTTAAGGACCATTGTTCCCCAGGACTGCTTTAGCAGATATGAGATAAAAATGTGATTAATTAGATTAATTAATTACAAATCCTGTAATTAATTAGATTAATTTTTTTAATCACCTGACAGCCATAATATATATATTATTATTACATATATGGGGGAGTATCGGCCAACACACCTGATTTATCAGCTATGCTGATACCAGCAAAAACCGCAAATATCGGCCTAAAATATTGGCCGGCCAACGTTCGGTCTATGGTATCCTTAGTCCTCTATTTTAGATGCGATTTAATTATTCAAACCAAATTCATCCTGCTTGAAAACAACCAGGAAAACATTGATTCCCTTTTTTTATTTCATGCAAAGACAAACAGAGGTGAATACAAACACCCGAGCGATGAGTGTTGTGTGTTTCTACAATGTGAATGTAACTCAGCTCAGAATCCAGATTAAAATATATGGGGATGAAATGCAAAATGAAATAAAAATAAGAATTAAAAAATTATAATATCTACAACCAAAATATATTCATAATCTTAGTTGTTATAGGAATAATAATAATATTAATAATAATAAAAACAATGGGAAATATAAAGGATAGAAATAAGCAAAAAAAGAAAGAAAAAGGTAAATGATAATAGTGTAAACATAAAAGCAGGTGACTGTTCTGCTCTCGTGAACATGATCTTACACAAGAGAAAACTGGTTAAACGTGAGCGGCAGCAACATGCTGAAGAGTTTCTGCTCTGCAGGAGTGGGCGTGAGTTCTGCAGCTTTGTACAGCCGAGCAAACTGACCAAATGTTCCAAAGCGCACCATGAATGCTCACTAAATACCAAGTTTAAGGCCCGTACTTCTCTTTCCGTCTGAATCTGCGTGAACTTTGCGGACCAGGAATCCGTTCTTGTACAACAGCGATCCGGTCGGCTGCGTCCCGTCTGACACCCCGCTGCTGCCCTCCCTCTTCATCGATCTGGAGGTGTCCGAGTCGCACAGGCTGTCCCCGAGCTCCGAAAACGACTTCCGCAGCTCTTCCTCATCACTATGGAGACAAAACAGTGAAATAAATGAATCCATGGTGATCAGCGCTTGTGTGTCATGTCTCATTAGCAACATGAATACACACATCATCATTCATCCTGTTTACCTCTCACTCTGTGCTTGTTACATGAAGAATGGCACAGGACGATTTCACAAACTTACACTTGTACACATGAGTAATATTACTGTCTGCTGCGCTCAGAGCACAGCCGTCACTCTTCAAGACATTTAAAAAAGCATCACATCACTGAAGCGCATGACTTTTCCATCAAAGCCTTGATTGTGTGTTTTCCTTCCCTCTCTGAAATCCTGTTCTCCCAAGAACAAAGTCCACGCTCCTGGATCAAAACGTAGCGAAGGAAAAGAGTGACACCATCTATCTTGTTCCAGCTTTGAGGTGAAAAACAAGGGCATCATTTCCCAAAGGGCCAACTGCTGTCAGAGATGGCGAGGCTTCACCGTTTCTCTTCAGACGCTGGAACAGGATGCGTTTTTATAGACTTCAAGAAACACTGAAGGTGAAAAAAAGCTTCATTCAGGTTCTGAACAAAACCTCTGGGATTATTTTGGCTCTAATAAGTGAACTATTTTACATATACATACTAACCTGTATGCAGGATGTTCTAGAATTAACTGTTTAAAAGATTTTCGTTAGTCTTCACATTTATGTTGATTTATGTTTGCTTTAAAAACACGTTCACACTGCAGATTTTCATTAATTATGTAAATGCGAACTGAACTGCTTTGATTATAATTTAGATTCCTCTTATTATCTTAAGTTTGTTGCCATTTGGTTGCCATAGATCAGGGTTTGGGGTTACCCAAGTCCAGCCCTACACTATCCTGCAACTTTAAGCACTGCAAAAACTCACATCTTACAAAGTATATTTTTCTAATTTCTAGTCAAAATATCTCATTACACTCAAAATAAGACAAAATTACCTAAAGAGAAACATTTCAGTGAGAAATGTTTCTCTACTCTTAAAATAAGTAAAATATATATATATTTTTTTTGCTTGTAATAAGCAAAAAAAATTCTGCCAATGGAACAAGCAAAATTTTCTTGATAAGATTTCTTGAAATAAGATGTATTGCCTTAAAACAAGATCTTATATCTCACTGAAATGTTTCTTTTTAGGTAATTTTGTCTTATTTTGAGTGTGATGAGATATTTTGACTAGAAATTACAAAAATATACTTGGTAAGATTTGAGTTTTTGCAGTCTTTCCAACACACCTGAATCACATAAACGACTCGTTACCAGACCTTTGCAGAGCTGCATTGCATGCACATGAGTGATTTAAGTAATTAGATTCAGGTGTGTTCGAGGAGATACGTTCGAAAAGTTGCAGGATAGTTCTCGAGGACTGGATTTGGGCATTCCTGTCATAGATTCTTGTCGCTTGGTCTGACATAGCAATGAGCAACAACTAGAGGTGTGTACTGGCAAGAATCTGGCGATACGTTATCACGATACAGGAGTAGCGATACGACATATTGCAATTAGGGTTATTATACTTAACTAAAACTACACACTAAAAACTGCTGGGTTAAAAATAACCCAATTTGAATTATTTTATAACCCAACCGCTGGGTCAATATAGCACCAACCCAGCAGTAGTTAATTTGAACTAACAAAATGGGTTCTGCATTTTAACCCAACTAGATGGGTTACACATTTAACCCAAATGCTGGGTCAAATTAATGTTTTGACAATGACATCACATGCTTGTCATTTGCAATATCCAATATCTGGAACAAGTTTCAAATATTATCACATTTCAAACCAAAGGTAATCCCAAGTGGGAAATCCTGTTTTCAGCCTCTAAACCATCTAGAGAGCAAATTACTCGATGCAAAAAAGAATGCAGAGACAGAGACCAAAACTAGCTTTAAAACCAGTGATAAGTCATTATTGCTTTTGTCATCTACAGTATGGTAGTGAGTTTATCTCCCTGTACTGTCCTTCACACTTAAGGTGCAACTTTAACATTCAAACTGAAAAGAAGTTTTCTACAGCTTTGGCTAAATGTGAGCAGAACTAAGACAGTTCAACATATATTTCAAATTTATAGGCTAACAGTCATAAAAGGTTACATTTCTTCTGCATTTGCATTTCCCATGAGCCTTTGTGGTACAGATACATTGAGTTTTGAAAATAGCTCTGCCCCCTCTAACAGAAACATACCCAACCCAACAGCTGGGTTAAAAAAAAACAATAGTGAACGTTTCAGTTCTAGACCATCAATACTGATAACATGACTACACAACTTCAAGCTTTAAATAGGCTGATCAGCGATGAGGGCAGCCAATCAGGACAGGAGGAAGACATCAGCTAATTAGACATGAAGGATACACAAGGAAAAATACACAACATGTCTTTCCGACATGGAAAGAAAACTGGTCATCCCATCCAAACTCTTCTGGACAGGAACGAGCTGTACATGGGTGTCTGCACGGAAAAAAAAACAACCCAGCATGTTTTAGGTTTTAACCCAATGCATGGATTAAAAAAATAAATAAATAAAATCTAGAAAATAACCCAAAATGGGTTACACATTTCATAACCCAGCCTTTTTTAGGGTGTAAGACTATAACTAAAACTAGCAGTGAAAAAATAATTTAGTTAACTGAAATAAAAATAAAAACAAAAATTAAGAAAAGAACTAAAACAAAATAGAAACTACAAAGAATAATGCAAAACTAACTAAGAATTTAGCGTAGTTTTTCGTTGTCGTTTCCTTTTTTGCCCTAGATTAGACGTGAGATGCCTGTCCTGTGGCTGCTCTTCCACTTTTCCTCCAGAGGGTGGCAGTATAGCGGCCAAAATCTGCAGCACCTGAACTAGAAGAAAGTGCTTCACAAACAAAAATGGCAAAAGTTGCAGCGGGTCGAAAATGCTGTATTTATAGATATATTAGAGTATTTATAAATATTCATAGTTTTTAGTATAAACAATCGGAGTATTTTGAGTACGACCCACTAATCAATAAGTGTAAGTGTATTGTGATGAAGACTGATAGGAACATCTGTGGAATGCAACTAAAGGGGAAAAATCCAACAAATTTGAAAGTTTATTTGCGAAGTTCTCACAGAAAAGTTCACGGTTACACTGAAGATATGTGGTGAGAGCTGTACGTGGGCTGATTTTAGAGTTTACCTGTTTGGATAAGGGCCTGTTAAATGTTGAATCAAAAGTTGGATTTACATTCAAATAATTTGAATAATTGTGGTCCAGGAGTTAAAATAAAAGAATTTGATAATCCATATTTTGTGTCACACATCCTTCCATCCTTTTCAAAATCTACATTTCAAGACTTTCTTTTAATACCTGAAAAGCTAAGACTATACTAAAACGAAAAACGAAACTGAAACCAGTCAATTCCTCAAAATAAAAACTAAACTAAAACTACAAAATCATTTGTTGAACTAACTAAAACTAAACTGAAATAAAAAAGGAAACTGAAAAACTAAATGAAAATAAAAACTATGAAAATTTCAAAACTACAATAACCTTGATTGCGATTACGGCTGTAACATTATGTGTATTTGTGCCGAACACTCTTACAACAACATGGCATGTGAGCTTGTTGAGTGAGAGAAAGCACCGGCAAAGTTCCCCGTCTGGAGGCACTTTTTTTTAACGATAATTTAATATTATTTAACATTATTATTATCTTAATCCCTGTCCATAATAATCTGTGTAAAAACAATTTTGATTTAAGTCAAATAACCTGGTTATGTTACATGATATTTGCAGTTACTTTGGTGAGCATCACTGGGAACATCGGGCATCAATAGAAATACATAAATCATACAGCTTTTCTAAAACTTTTCAGAGAAATTAAACAAACAGATCCTTACCAAGCTAAGCATAATGCTCAGAGCTGTTGCTGGTGGATGTGAAGTTTTGTCCACGGTGTTCATTACAAACAGTCCTCAGAGATCCAGACTTATAAGCGGATAATCTGCTGAGAGTCTCATTACAGTTCCTCCGTGACTATTTATCCAGAACGTGAAATTCCCACACGTCTAGGTTTAGAGGTTTATATTTCGCACTTAATTGGTCCTTTTTTTTTTATATGAATCCCTTTCTTTCATTAGTTTGTTTACATTTTTAACCACCTTTTAAATATTTGATCTTTTACATCATATTCCCCTCTGCAGTCCACACTTTGCTTTTCTGCGATATGATGCGTTCTTTGTATACACGATAATGTTCAGCCACTTTCTCAACTTTTTAGAGATTCAACTCTTAAACCACATTCTCTTTTAATGGTCTGCAACATTTTCAAAAAAATGTTTTTCTTTTATTTGGATAATTAAAACATGTTGGTTTGTGTAGTTCAGCTCTTAGACAACAATAACTCAACAAATCATGCATTTTTTATTTAAATTAATTTGACAGACATAAAGAAGGCAGCACCCAGGTGCTTCCTATCAAATACATTTAATTGATCATAATAACTATGATCTCCATAAAAGCCCATATCTAAAATAAAGTAAAATTGTGCAAAAGCAGAAATACGCTGACTTTGGAAGTGCTAAAGAAAATATTCAAAGAAAAGATAGAAGATGTTTTTGAACATCATTGTTGAACTGGGTTTGAGTTCTGAAACCAAGATGGTGCAGTTAAATGCAGTACCACGAATGACCACTAGGGGATGACTAAAAATAACACGTCTATCTTCAGCGTTTGGATTCTTTGACGTAACTTTCACGCCTCACGTACTTCTGATGAACAAAGCGGGGGTTTAATGTTGAGAAAGGAAGACGGAAGATGTTTGGTAAGGTAATAAAATGAGTTCATGGACCAGATACCTGAAATAAGTCCAGCTATGTGATGGCAGAGAGCTTTTTTTTACAAATCATCTGGAAAGATTTAAGCTTTGAATTAGAGAAATACGCATCAGCTCTGTTGAAATCTGGTGGTTCAAATGAGCAGATGAAAGTGTGGAAAAGCCTGGAAGTCCGTAACTTTGTGTGTGGATGAATGAAAACAGTTGGGATTCAGACCCTTCATAATAAATCCTGCATGAATTATTCATACCCTCCAATTCAACAAGAGGCTGAAATCACAATAGTAATTTAAATAACAATAAAATAAAGAAACTAATAATAAATAAAAATTTACAAAATTAGAATTTAGTGAAATAAAATATTACTTTTGAAGTGGGATTGTAAACAATAATTAAAAAAAACAAAAAAACAACAACAACAACAAACAAAACTGTTCCAGACATATTAGAGCACCTTTCCCATGAACAGTGGACCAACATATTCAAAGTGTTCCTCAAAATCAACGTTAAAATTTTATTGTAATCTTTTTATTTATTATTATTTTTGTCAATTTCATCTTATTTCACTGACCTGCAGATTTTTTTCCCCTTCTTCAATTTGAGGGTATGAATAATTTTGAGGATGACTGTAAATACAGTTAAAGGAAACAAAGGAAAAAAAGAAGCTTGTGTTTAATTTAGCTCAACTTAAGCTCCGTTGTTGACTTCTTGATTTGCAACCACAAACAAACCTTGACACGTAAACCAAGAAAGCAGCTCGAACTTTTCAGCATTTTAATTACCCATAAATAGAAAAAGCTAGCAGAGATGGACTTTAAGCAACGTAAGTAACTTTGGTATAATTTGACTCAGACTGATCCCAACACAGTTTGACTATTCACTTTCCTTCATGTCTTTTCATCAAATCCCTGATTCGATCTTCCTTTTTTTTTTTCATAACTTCACAAGCAATTCTTAAGCCTGGACCAGTTTGTCTACTGGACAACTGAAAAAAGACTAAATCAAACATAAGAAACTTTCCGGGCAAGATCATGTTCACCATACATGAAGCTACCACTTCAGTTTTCTAACAAATCCACACACATGCTCAATTCTCAAACATAAGTTTCTTTTTATCTTCTCAGGTCTAGTCGCTCTTAATAATAAAAAAAACAAAACAAAAAAACGTCTCTTTTGGTTCCAAACTGGCAAAGATGGAGGCATCTGAAATCCAATTTTTTTTCCAATATCCAAATATTTTATAATTCTTATAGTCTGAGCTTCATTTTTCCTTTACCTCTTAATTTCTATACTTTTTTCCTCAACTATCTGCCCCTTTAAATCTATAAACCTCTCGTCTAATGCCGTTTAAATAAAGAACATTATCTTCCATCACAGTATATTAAACATTTCTGAAATAACCAAATGATAGACAATCCTAAGCGTGCACATTGCCACAGCAGTGATAATCCCATTCTCCTCTAAATAATCCCCTACAACGCACTGAACGCGTCTTTTGGTGTTTTTAAAAGGATTTGTCACATTAGCAGATGATAGATGCTGGAGGCTACAATAGCAAGTGCCTCTGCATCTGCCCGGTGAGGTAACATGGTAATTCCACTTGTTACCTCACCAGGCGGTACCCATGCAAAAGTTCAGCCTGAAAATAGAAAATGGCTGGATGCCCCCCCCTCGAGACCACGCTATGAGTAACCAACAGTACATAACAGCAGTTAACCCCATGCAGGATTCAGAGAGAGACAGAGAGGCAGAGATGGAGCCAATAAGCGTGGAGCCTGTTGCCTGGTAACTGCCGGCCTGCCTGAATCCGTCCGTCTCCACGCAGAAACAAAGTGGAGATGGGGGGATGGATGGAGGAGAGAGATAGAGGAGTGACAGCAGAGATGGAGAGAGGGGGGAGAAAAAAGACAAAGCTGATCGCTCTCATATGGCACAACATTATCACCCTGAGTGATGAGGAGAAGCAAAAAGACGACAAAAAGATGAAGGGAGGAGGTGAAAGGGAAAGAAAGAGAAAGGAAAAGTGAAAAAAATCAATGATAAAGCAGAAAGAAATTGAAAAAGGACTAAAGAAAACATGATAGTAGGGATGCACAATATTGGAATTTTGGCCGATATCTGATATGCCGATATTTTAAAACTAATATGGCCGATAATCAATATCAATACCGATATTAAAGCTGAAAAAAAATAAGCAGTCATTGCAAAGAGCAGATTTATTATTCGTTTCCGACACTTTAAAAAATAGGGGGATCGAAAAATACTGATACACTGAAATATTGCAATATTTTCGTATGCCGATAACAAATCGATATTTTTAAAAAGTGGCATCAATCTATTCTACTTACAAAATCTTGCAAGCTTTCATCGTTCTGTTACAAAATCTCACAATATTTCATGAATTCCTGCAAAACTTCGTAACAGAACGATGAAATATCGTGAGATTTCAAAAGTAAAATAGATCGATACCGCGTTTTTAAATGTCAATATGATATCAGCATATGAAAATATCGTGATATTTCAGTGTATGGATTTTTTTCCCCACACGTAGTCTTTAAAAGTTTTAAAGTCTGTAAAAAAAGAGGTTTTTGAAGAAGTTTTTTTTTTTTTATTAGACTTTAGAAACAACGCGCTGATTGGTTAAATATCGGTAGGGTGGATGATGTTCGATACTTAGTTTTAAGGCTGATATAGATAGATAAGATAAAAATAGATATGATAGATAAAAAATAAACAGAAAGTAAAAGATTTATCAGTTGAAAACAGAAATGAATGTAACAATATAATAAAAAATACTAGCAAGGCAAAGAAAATGATAATAAAAGTACAAAGAAAAGATTTAAAAAATTTCAGAGGAAGAAATGTAAGACAGAAAACAGGAAATACAAGGAATAAAAACACAAGACAGAAAAAAAAATCATCTAGAAACAAAGAGAGAATGGAGGAAATGAAATAAAGACACAATAAAGATACAATAAACAGCACAAAGAGGAAAGCATCCAGATGTTGCATGAAAAACCAGGAAAGAGGTGCATTCTGGGTATTTAGTGCTGCTGCTGCTGCTTCAGTTGCCAGTGGAAACAGATTGGCTGTGTTTCACCTGTGACACTGAGTTAGTGGACCAAATGGCAGAAGCACTCAAAACACGGTGAAGTGAAAGAGGACAGTAACTCGTCCACACGCACTCGGGATGCATTTCTTCATTCACGAGGCTTTTATTCATCCTCTTTCCCCCAGAGGATCCTTTCTTTTAAAAGGATAGACCGAGTATTTTGAGCTGACTGTTGGTATTAAGAACATATCTGATGTTCAACACAAACAGAAAATCACGTTTTTATTTCTGTCCTGTTCTGCAGTTATTAAAGTAAACTGTATTTAATATATATTTATAAGTTTTAAGCTTAAAAGCTTTAAAAAAAATACATACAATCAAGACATTGTTTTTTTTTCTTATATATTTGCACCCCTAAAAGCCTGAATTTATTTGCAACCATATAAAAATAACAATATAAATGTGAAAAAAAAATTGGGAAAAACATGAAGTAATTTTTTATTAATGAACAGAGATAGTTAAAAATTAAATATATGAGATAAATGCATTAGAAAAGCACTAAGAGAGGGCTGACCTCCATATGGCCCTGTCCTGGAAACGTTCCTGGATCCAGACGGTAATCTGGATCAACACCAAAATTTAATCAGTTCTTCTTTGTGCCATTATTAACATTCCCTTAAAATTTTATCCAAATATGTTCATAACTTTTTGAGTTATTTTGCTACCAGACAGACATTCAATACATAAGTTAATATGAGTGAATAAAATTAGACAAATAGATAAATAAAATAAATAAATTAGCTGGATAAAAAGAAATAAAATGAACAAGGGCCAGAAATGGTTTGTAGCAAAGATATTAGATACATTTTATCATTACGACAAGAAACTTCAACTCTAAAACACAAATGAAATATTTAAATAAATTCTCCATATTTTTTCATTGCATTGTGTTCTATATATTCATGCATATAAAGTTTGTAAAATTAGATGGAAAACGGACAAAACAGAAGCAGCAGAGACCAAAGAAACAAAAAAAAAAAAAACTTTCTAAAATAAAAATAATAAAGAAAAAAAGTCCTGGAGGAGCTGTGTGGGTACTTTAGTGACCTCTAGTGGTGAAAATGCAGACTGTAACGAACTGAATGTGGGGGCCAAATGACTCAAAACAAACATGGAAAAAAAAAAAACCTCGGTATTGTTTTCTCAGATTCAACACACATCGGTTTCTTCACACGCAGCCTCCCTCCTCCTCCTCAATGTGTATTTAAGGGCTTTGATACACCAAACCAGCAATCACTTCTTCGGAAAGCGTCTGTCTTTCTCGTCTTTTCGGTGTGTGACTGAATGGGCGTAGGGTCTGTCATTGAGAAAAGTTAATTATTTCTAGTTTTATTCATCGTTGCACTTTTTAAAATCTTCTTCCACAAGCAACAGACCATGAATAACTCATGTCACTCCTGCAGCAGCGTCCTCACTAATGATATCCTCAAACTGCACACTGACTTTTTTGGTGCACCGATGACAGCGATGTGACAATAAGCGATTGCTGTCTTGTGTTTTTATGTAAATACTCCTCTGGTTTGTATCTTAAAGAGACTCCTGCCTCCGTCTGCACTGCAGGGACTGACGGCATGCTCTCGCTGGCTGCCGCCGGTCCTTTCAGTGTGTTTGAGTGCTGTTTGTTTGCCCTGATACTGAGGAGACCAAGCAGTCGGCCCTTTTGCCACCGCTGGTTCTTGGCATTGGTTTTGTGTATCAAAGCCGTCAGGGGATGGAAAATCTCCAAGGAGGAAGAACAGAGAAGCCCCTTTGCCTCTTCTTCCAAATAAGGAGAAAAATGCTAAAAGCCCTTTTTTAGCACCACTAATCGTTTTCTTCTACTGTATCATTTCATGCACGTTTTGAAGTTTTGCCTATAAAAAGTGGATAAAAACGGCAAAAATAAGAATTGTGTTTCCCAATGTTGTTTTGAAAAAGTCCCTTTAGATGTTTATGAAGGAAAGAAAGTAACTTTTGCACACACAAAATAAAGATAAATGATTTTATGAACGATAAGCTATAGAATAAAACACTTGCTGACCAGAAAGACAGATGACATTTTCTCTGTTAAACGACCAAAAGGATGACATTTGTTCGTGACTTCTTCAGCCATGTGTCACCAGGGGTGTAATGCTATTTGTTAAAGTCACAGAGCACACCTTCCAGATGGTGCATGCTTGGTGTGCAAACATGCACGTTCAATCATACTGCTTCATTCCAAAGTTATGCAACCGTGTCAGTGAAGGGTAAGTGTACAGCTCATCTACATATGATAAACAGCAGACCAACGGTTCCACATTTCTCCTGGATTCACCTCTTCTTGTATGTATAATAACTAAGGATAGACCGATATATCGGCCGACCGATATTTTTGGCCAATATTTGCATTTTTTTTTTGCTGGCATCAGCAACGGCCGATACGTTGGGTGTGTTGGCCGATACCCCCACTCAGCAAAATTTACAGACTTTTCATGTATACATGTAAATTTATTACGTTTAACATTTCTATTTAATATTTGCTTAAAAGTTTCTTTTTTATATATTAATTTGACGTGATTTGCCCTTTTTTATTTTTAAAGAGTTGTAAAATTATTTTTCATCATATCCTTCATTATATTAATTTGGTGGTCGAATGCTGTATCTGCCCCAAATATCGGCAGGTTGTATCAGCCTGAGCCTGATGAGAAAATACTAGTATCGGTCTTAAAAATCTGTATCAGTCGATCCCTAGTAATAACCCGCAAAATCTGCCTGCCAGGCCTTTCCAGGACGATAAATCTTACTTTTTTTTTCTTTTTTCTTTTTTTATAAAACACGAAAGGAAGTTAGCCTGCGGCTTCCTGCTTTATAGGAACACGTCACTGTGTAATGCTGGCCGCTAGTTTGGAGAGTTGCAGTCGTTTATTCATGGGTAAAAATTAGTATCGTGCATTATCAATGGCATAGTGATAAATACAGCCTCTACAGTTGGGTAATAGCTCCAATAATGTGTGTATGCATTGATATGCTAATTAGCCGTCACTTTATATTGATAACCACAACTCATGAGCAACATATTGTCAGGATGACAATGAGCCTGCTTCGAACAAAAGGTCGAGGGATGCTGCTGGACGCAACATGATTTTTGTCCTCTGAACTAAAAATGCTCCGATGTTTTTCAGCGATGCTGCACAACATGTAATACCGCCACCTGTTGGCAAAAAGGGGCAGTTAGTTTATTTGCTGTATAGCTACCTGAAACATGCCTGATGCTCACATTTAAACATTCACCACAGATTTAACAGACAATCCCACAGCTACTGGTTTGTTTGTCCATTCTGCTCTAACATGGCTGTGCAACAACGTAGAAGACGAGAGAAGGCAAAGTCTGTAAATGAAAAGGGTATTTTTACCTGGCGGAGTCAGAAATCTTTCACTGGGGTGTTCAGTGAGAGACCATTACTCACATAGGGGTGGCCATAAGTAGATACCTCAGAGCGCATTTTTTCAAAAATATGTATTTTATTCATAAATTTCAGCTCCTAAAGGCCGATACCGATAACCGATACCGATAACCCACATGCATACCTAATCATACCGAATCAAAAATTCCATCTGTATGGGATAGCTCGTGTCTAAACTAAGAAGGGAAGGTGGTTTGGAGGCAGTTTTGAGTCTCCCCTGTGAAGCAGAAGGTTTCTTTCCCCAATCGTAATATCTCAGCAAGAAAAGCTTAAAAGTGGGATTTTCAACTTCTGCATCTACGATCTTAAAAATTCCTGCTGTATGGGGTAGCTTGTGTCTAGAATAAGAAGGGGAAGTGGTTTGGAAGCAGCTTGGGGTCTCTGTAACTACTTGAGCGCTGCCAGGTTAAAGCGTGGGGGTTGCCAGTGATTGCCCAACCCCCTCGACCCCTGATCTCTTTTCACCCCAAAGGATTCACATATCAGCTTTAACACTCGGCAAAGCAAACAAAACAACTTTGGAGGACATCTACGAAGGGAAAATTAAATATAACTGATTTGAATACCAAGTGTTTCAGACATACACGCTCTGGCCACTTCTTTAGGTATTCGGTCCAAATGCTTGTTAATGCAAAATATCTTATCAGCCAATCACACGGCAACAGCTTAATGCATCTAGTGACATAGACATGGTCAAGACGACTTGCTAAAGTTCAAACTGAGCATCAGAATGAGGAAGAAAGGGGAGTATTTACTGGGATTTTCACACACAAACATCTCTAGGGTTTCCAGAGAATGGTCTGAAGAAGAGAAAATGTTGGTGTCAGAGGTCAGAGGAGAATGGGCAGACTGGCTGGAGATGATAGAAACGCAACAGGAAGTCAGATCAGCACTGGTTCCAGCTAAGTTATGCAGAATAGCATCTCTGAACACACAGATGGGCTCCAGCAGAACTGGACAATAGAAGATGGAGAAATGTTGCCGGTCTGATGAGTCTCCATTTCAGCTCCACATTCAGATGCTCGGCTCAGAATTAGCTGGAAACATCATGAAAGCATGGATCCATCCCGCCTTGGATCAAGGCTTCAGGCTGCAGCGGGTGTAATGGTGTGGGGGAGGTTTTCTTGGCCCTCTTTCGGCCCCTTAGTACCAACGTGGCGGTTTAACCACCACAGCCTACCTGAGTATTGTTGCTGACTAAGGATATTCGATATTGCCTTTTTTTTTTTTACTGATTGCCCAACTTTTAACTTCCGATATATCAACTGATACAGATCTATGCAGACAACTGTGAGGTTGTATCACTCATATTTTAAGAGATACAACTATATTCTGCTTCCAGAGCAAAGATCCCAAAATATCATTAACTCAGCCAGAGGAGTTCATTTTGGACATCTGGCTGCCAGATATCAGAAACTAGCAGGTATTCGCCAACATGTGGCTAATTCTAATGTTTCTGACAACTTGGTAACTTAACCAACAACTTCAAACCAGATATAAGCAGCTTCAAAGCAAGTCGGTCTGTAGCAGCAGCAGCTGCACCGTAGTCACACGACTCTGAAAGGAATGCTGGGAAATGAAGTTCTTCCACAATAACAGGGATTTTTCTACAAGCTGGACCAATGCTAATGGAAAAATATGTCTCAAGATTTCGAAATGGAACGAGATCTCGCGAAATTTTTGGGTAAAAAACTTTGCCCCCCCCCCCCAAAAAACAATGCAGATATTTTCCAATATCATATTTTAATGCTGATATCGGCCAATAATATCGAACATCTGCATTGCTGACCATGTCCATCCCTTCATGTTCACAGTGGAGCATCTTCTGATGCTACTTCCAGCAGGATAATGCACCACGTCACAAAGCTCACATCATCTCTGGAACATGACGATGTGTTCACTGTCCTCCAACGGCCTCCACAGTCACCAGATCTCAGTCCAAGAGAGCAGCTTTGGAAGTGGAGGCACAAAATCTGCCCTGTCAGGTGAAATTTTGCCAACATTAATACAACATATGACTGAAGTTACTATGAGGAGAAGAAGAAGCTTGTTATCATGTCCTCCAGATGCAGATTGCTGCATGTACAGGAACCTGCCTCCATCTGCCACTTGTTGCGTTTTCCTTTCGGAGCTGGTTGTCCGCCGCCTCCCCCTCTGCCCTCCACCCCCGCTCCACAACGAGGAAGCCTGTGTACGTCTGAGCAGCATGTGTGTGCAGAACATGTGGGTGCATCCAAGCGCGCTGCTGACAGCGGTCATGTACGTGCGTTTCTCAGCGGGGGTGTGAAACAACATCCATTCTTCGTGTTGAGGTAAAGGAAAAAAACCCAACACATCCTCACAAACACACACCTTGCCACAAGGTGCCACATTTCACTTACAGTTTGTGTTCGTACAACCTGATCCTCACATCTCCATCACCAGCTTTCAGTTCTCAGCCTCAGTCCCAGAGTGAGATAATAAATCGACCAGGGGATGATTTATAAATAGAGAAGAATAAAGCCTTTATCATGTGCCAAAGGAAAAATGGTGGCAAAAACAAAGTGTGCTACTTCCAAAAGAAAGTGTGAACTCGCCACGATCACATGTATTTTCATTACAAGAGCCTGAAAACTGTGACTGCTTTTCCTCAGAGGTGGATTCTCCTTTCCTTGACGGTGTTTACGTGTCTAAAAATGACATCCTTCCTGTCCCCCCGTGGCCTGTTACGCGGTGACAGTGTTTAAATAGCCGTCTATATGTCAGCGGAGATGTTTGAACTGGATCGCCTGCCTCTCTGCGGATCTCCGGCTCGATCTGCTCCTCTGACCACTTTTATTCAAGCAGCTTCAGGAGCGCTGCTGCTGCTGCTGCGGCTATTTTTGGAAAGGTAGTGGGAGGCTGTGGTCACACCTTTGTACAGGATGCAGGTAAAGAGCCATCTGAAATGGAGTCACTCACCCTCTCTTTTTTTTTTATCCTGTGTGCAGGAGACAACGTGTTCACATACATACAAATGTTTCTCCAGCGTGTATTCACAGCTCATTTCTCCGTTTCCGTGTGTGTTTCTGTTGAGAGAACACAGGGAGGAAAGAGCAATGCGGTAGCTATGGAGTCGTATCCATGGTGCCGTAACTATGGCAACAAAGCTAGGAAAGCTAGTGACTTAATTGGCATCTCTGAGGCGCGATGGAGCTGTGATCCAGAATAGCAACCCTTGACACACTAATGTTTCCCCTCACAAGCCAGACAACAATAACATCATTATTAGGATGCAAACAAGCTAATCAATACCCCTTATTGTTTCCTGTTTGTGTGAGTGTGTGTGTGTGTGAAAATTACAGAGATGGAAAAGGATAGTAGGAAGGAGAAAATGAAATTAAATCAGTGAAAGGTGAACATGATATCATTTGCATAAAGTCAGATAAAATTACTTACAGCGTCCACTGCAGCTTCTGATTCTTAATTGAGTTGTAGAGCGCCTGTGGAAGGACACAAGAAAATCACATTTTTAGATTTGTGCTGAGGTTTGATCAGGGCGCAGGACAAGCGTAGGCAGTTTTGTTGTGTTCTTTTTGTTTCTCAGCCAGATGTGCGCTAAATGAGCTGGTTTCATTCAATAAAACTGCACTCAGAGAAATGTTGTCTCCAACCGTTCAAGCACAACTCATTTGCTTTGACAAACAATCTGCCAATCATCCGATCAGCCGGCTGCCACGTGAGTTACAAAGTCATTACGCGCCGAGCACCTGGCCCGTCAATATGCAGAGAAGCTCATCAATCATGCAATCAATTATTCACACTTGCTTTGACCCGCATGGAGTAAAATCAACATTTTTGAAAAGAAAAATCATTCAATTCTGCAAAACTGAAAGTTCATCATTGGTTTTTATTCTGATATATATATATATATATATATATATCATATACATAAATACATATATATATATATATATATATATATATATATATATTGTGATAAGAATTATCTCGTTAATAAATCTAATAACAGTGGAAAGCCTGTTTATGGTGTCACATTTGTAGGAGAATGCGTTTGTGGGATGAGCAGAGAAGTTGAGAATGTGGGTTATAACTGTAGTCTGTTAACATTATTGACAAAACCTCCGCAACACCACCCGTAGGTTTCTGAAGAGCTTAAAGGTGCAGTGTGTGACAAAGTCAAAGGTCAATGGCAGAAAAATGTGATATATAATTCCAAACTCTGTTTCTACTGATGTATAATTGCTTCACTAGAATAGCTGTTATATGTTTTTTTTCTTAGAATGAGTCATTTATATTTACTTGCTGGGGGTGCACATACATGGAGGCTGCCATATTTGTGCCACTATTTTACTACAGAATCCCTAAATTGACAAAATGTGTGTGAAGTGAGAGCCCTCCGAACTTTAAAACTGCTGGACCAGCTTCATTTAAAAGGAGTTAGATCACTGTTTGGGATTGGTAAAGACTCAAAAGGCATTAAAGTAGTTACCTGTAGTTCAGTCATAGCTACACCTGAGACCACTGGGTCCATTGAATTTAACATAATATGAATAATAAATGAATAATTTATGAATAATGAATATAGAAATAATTTATAATAATATGAATTTATAATTTATAATTCATATTGAATTTCCCTTCTGGGATAAATAAAGTATTTTTCATTTACCTTAATTTCATCCACTCACAGATGAAAACATCTTTATGTCTGGGAGAATTTTGGCCACTGACAGCCACCATACATTCACAACAGTGCTTGGGATATGAAGTCATTGCTATACCCATCTTTACCACTAGATGTCAATAATTCTTACATACTGTACCTTTAACTGAAGCTTAGTGTATTTTAGGAAAATACAAAAATGGGCAAAGATGTGGAGCTCAGAGGGGGGCTGTGGGCGTGGAGGTGAATGGTTGACACCCGACGAACTCTGAGCTGCCTGTAGCTAAGAACTAACCGAGCTAACCCGGAGCTATCGGAGAAAAGCTTGCAAAAGCTGAAGCAGTTATCCGGCTAAAACGGTGGTTGCTTTACTTGGCTGAGGCCTAACTGTTAGCAAACAGGGAGCTAGCCATTAGCCACCAGCGCTAGCACTGACAACCCATCTATCATCTGTCAAGACACACACCTAATTATGAGTAATTTCATGATTAAATAAAATCTAAATGGAGTTATGCAAATATTTGCCCCAACACAATTGACACAAAGGCAAATTTGACCATTTAAACGTAAAGTTATGTTTTTTAACCAGGCTGTGAACATGTTTATTTTTGCTGTGAAGCTGAATCAACTCTTTTGAAGCCAGCCCCTAGTGGATGAGGGGTGAACTGGACTTTTTAGCACTTCCACATAGGCTTCACTTTTTTCTGCCAGAGTTTGCAGTTTATTAAAAAGGCCAAAACTTCTGTGCCAACACCAAACAGCTTATTCTACCTCTGACTCTTGTTTTGAGTATATACAGTAAGCTGGACCTGTGAGCGTGAATCCTGCTACAGTGGTCAGCTGGTGTCGCTGATCTGGATAAGAAATTAAATCTTTGATAACTTCTCTGTTCAAATTTAACCCACTGCATGCCTACTCTTCATTGTGTAGAAAAATCAGTGTTTAATTCCAGATATCTGGTCTTTTTTAAACTTATTTTCCCTCTTATTCTGTTAAATGAAGCTGGAAATCAAAGCTAGCTAGATGTTTTCCTGGATTTTTTAAATTATGCACTTAAGTTGAAATAAAAAATCTTTAAAAAACATTTTTATATGTAGTTTCCAGAATAGAAACTCAGGAGTCCAGATGGAGGTCCTGCAGCCTTTTCATGAAATCCAGAGTAAAAACCTGTATGCAGGATTTATTTATTCTTTTCACAGCAGTGGGGATTTAGTTAGAATCAGACTTCTTGGTAACGTCACTTTGTTTCTGTATTATTTTTGTTATCTTGCCATCAAAAGATAGAAATAAATAAAACTGATAGATCTTTAAGGGATGTTTACATTTATAGTGTTGGACAATTACATTAATTTCTATAACTGTAAAATCATGATTATTTCTTTGATAATAATTGGACCAAGGAAATCAATCTATAACAATGACATCCCAGCTGATGCAATGCCGTGACTGAATGCTGATTGTCTGAAAGTTAACTCAAGCTGAGAAGGCATGACCGGTGCTGGCAGCAACAGACTTCACTGACTTCATTTGTCAGTAATTTTGCCCTCATGAGCAGAAAAAGTATCACCTGTACCATCGCTCTCTGGTAGCCAGCCACACTTTCAGCTACTTTCTCCAAAAAACCTAATAGGGGATTATCACGCTTACCGGAAGTTCCCGGATTTTGACACTTCCTCTTCCGGGCCATGTTAACGACAGCCGTTCCTGCTCTGTTATACTGTTTAAATCGGATAAACTCCAAACATACTTAAGTTTTCATTCTAGACCGAAGTGATACTGGATCAAAAGCTGGATCAAAGCGATCGATTTGCCGCGGTGAAGGGCCGAACTTTATAAAAAAAACACACGTTTGTTTGTTGCCGGTGGGGCACGACACCGGCACTTCACAGCATGCTAGCATTAGCCAGCTAGCGTTTACTGACGTGCTTAACATTGTACGTCTTAAAACACACAAACATCTGAAAATCGGGTCTGTACCCTCCCGTTTCCAGTGGAACAACTGGGGACTGCCAAGAAAGGAGACGCTTTCAGATGCTTGTGTGTTTTCAGCCGCACAAAGTTAGGCACGTTATCGAGCTGGCTAATGCTAACCTGCTAACAGTAGTCCGCCAGCTACTACTCTGTTAAACTTTGTAAATCGGATAAACGCCAATGCCAAGTTTTCATTCCAGACTGAAGTGAAGCTAAGGAAGAAGTGGATTAAAACGACCGATTCGCTGCGGTGAAGGACCTAACTTTATAATAAAACGACACACGTTTGTTTGTAGCTGGCAGACTGCGCAGTCGTGTTAGCAGGTTAGCATTAGCCAGCTTGATGACGTGCCTAACTTTGTGCTGCTGAAAACACACAAGCATCTGAAAGCGTCTCCTTTCTTGGCAGTCCCCAGTTGTTCCACTGGAAACGGGGAGGTACAGACCCGATTTTCAGATGTTTGTGTGTTTTAAGACGCACAATGTTAAGCACGTCAGTAAACGTTAGCTGGCTAATGCTAGCATGCTGTGAAGTGCCGGTGTTGTGACCCACCGGCGACAAACAAACGTGTGTTTTATTATAAAGTTCGGCCCTTCACCGCGGCAAATCGATCGCTTTGATCCAGCTTTTGATCCAGTATCACTTCAGTCTAGAATGAAAACTTAAATATGTTTGGAGTTTATCCGATTTAAACAGTATAACAGAGCAGAAACGGCCGTCGTTAACATGGCCCGGAAGAGGAAGTGCCAAATGTTTCGGGAACTTCCGGGAAGCGTGATAATCCCCTATTTATTCCGTCCAAGAGCAAACACCAACAAGAGGAAAAAAGAAAGCAAAGAGGCACCAACGTTTCAAGTTGTTCCATATTCTGAGCACTGCCCCCATGTGGCCGGGAGGAGCTAAAACAGGTGTGTGTTAGTGGGAGCTGATAGGAAAGGTCCTAAAGAGCCGCAGTCCTGCAGGTTTTCAGTGTTTCCCAGTTTCAAAACACCTGAATCAAACAAATGAGTCCCTGAGCAGAACTTAAGTTGTTGGATCCGTTTAATTTGATTCAAGTATGTTGGAGGAGGGAAACATTGAAAACCTGCAGGACTCTCGGACTGAATTTGCCTTCTCCTGGTGTAGTGGTGTGTTTCAGCTCTTAGAGGGCTGTGTTGCATTTGAAATTGCTTTACCTTCAATGTATTTGTGTCCTAATTTCACATAAACAGAGAACTACTTTAAATCTCCTGAAATGAGGGAAACAGAATTATTGTGATGCTGCAGAGAAACCACAGCGGAGAAGAACCGGATGCATCTACATGCACGTGACTAATTACAGCAAACTTATCTAGGTTCAATTTAAGGTTTCCAATCTCTCAATCCAACTTCCCCCTGCTATTTTACCAGTTATCCCTTTTTTTGGGTCACTGAGAAGAAATTTGATCCTTTCCTTTCATCGTATAAAGCAGACCTACAGAATAACACAGCAGGGAGAAAAATAGAGTTTCTTAAGCTGCTGCGTCAGACTCGGCGCATTTGGATCTGTAGTGACAGTCAGGACCTTTAGACCCAGTGACATTGTCCTGTGTGGAGTAAATGGGAAAAAGCAACTGAGTTTCACAGCCAGTTTGCAACAGAGGACAGCAGGAAGCCATCAAAGAGAAGTGCAACATGCAGGCGGTGGATGCAGCTGATGGACTGATGTGTGAGGACACTTAGAGGCTGTTCATCACAGCCTCCTTCACCTCTGAATACCTCCGAGACACCAGCACACATGCTCAAAACGGCCAGTTAGGAGAGCATTAAACCTCTTCACAATACCAGTTTTTAAATTTCAGTCTATTATAAAAAGAATCTGTTGTGTTGTGACTTTTAACCAAATTAATTTGGCTTCATGAGGGGGTTTGACTCTGTGCCAGTTTAGGTCCTCTTCCAGCATTTTCTTTGAAACTGAGCCTAATCAGAAACATACTGAAGGCATGATGAATATTAATGACCATCCAGCATGAACTTAGTCCCGTTTCATCCACTTTACTGTAAATTTTCAGCATTCAAACTATGTTTCAAACTGCATGTGCTCATGCATTTTAATAATGGTGCCAGACAGAAATACAGATGAGCTTCCCGGGATGCCAGAATGGCCCATTTCAAAGCGGAAAACAAACTGCTTCTGTTGCACAAACGTGTCGGACATCAAATATTAACAGTTGATTTGTACAGCAAGCGGCACGAGAGCGGGGATCTGTTGACACGACTTTGCTGTGTAGAAGTGATGCTATGATGCATTTAACCGCTGATGAAAGGCTGATGTAAGTTTTATCAGAGAGTTTCAGCAGGTCCAGGAGTGAACTGTGGTTTTGTTGATGAGTGAGGGGAACTTATCCTGAAGTCGGCTGTAAGTTCAGATGTGGTGAATAAAGAGGTGAGCCATAAAAGCAAAGGTTTTACATTTTAAATAGAAACATATCACAAATTCATGTAGCCGAATGTAGCTTAGTCTTCAGGTTGGTTGTGCTTACTCATATATTGGATTGGAAGTTTAGAAGTTTCTGAAAAAAGTCGGTTAAGGTCATTTTAGAGCAGAGATCACCAACTCCAGACCTCTTTGGACAGTTTTCTGCAGGTTTTAAATGTTTCCCCGCTTCAACACTTCTGACTCAAAATAAGAAAAATATTCTGAAGCAACTAGTTAAAGTTTAGGTTTTGTCATCTTCGGATTATTGTTCAATTGTTTGGTCCAATGCTTCACAAGGAAATATAAGAAAACTGCAAATAGTCCAGAACAAAGCAGCACAGATGGCTTTCGCTTGTGGATTGAAGACTGAAGGACACTTGGAAACAAGTATTAAATAATCAATATTGGGGATGTCCAATATTACTGGCCTACCAACATTATTGGCCAATATTGGCATTAAAATGTGATATTGGAAAATATCGGTATCATTTTTTTCTAATTAATATTTTTACAAACAAAATCTTGCGAGATTTCGTAATGGAACGAGACCTCGCGAGAACTTGTTCCATTAGCATTGGTCCAGCATGTAGAAAAGTCCCTGTTATTGTGGAAGAACTTCATTTCCCAGCATTCCTTTCAGAGTCACGTGACTACAGTGCAGTTACTGCTGCTACAGACTGACTTGCTTTGAAGCTGCTTATAACATGTCTGGTTGTAAGTTGTTGGTTAAGTTACCAAGTTGTATACCTGCTAATATCGGATATCTGACAGCCAGATGTCAAAAATGAACTCCTCTGGCTGAGTTAAGGCCAGAGCTGGTAATCCTGTTCAGAAACACTTTTTGTTCTACTGGGTGAGACGGTCCTTTAATCCTGACAGTATCAATACATCATGGATTCATAAAAAGGAAGGAAAAAAGTTCTGTAAAAAAAAAAAAAGGCAGGAATTGGTAATTCGCAACTTATAGAAAGAACGAATCTATGCCTTGTCTCGTCTCAGTCCCTCCCCTCTCACCGTGTCCCACCTGGTCCCCACGTGACCCGCTCACTGTAAATAAATATAGCTAATGGACTGATATTTGCTGCTGCGCCAACAACACAGAACAAAACAAAGCAACAGATAAAGATTTAGTCTTGGAGGCGTTGATGTTTGCAGTGTGGACTTTTTACACCGCAGAAGGAGTTGGGGGTGAGTGGATTAAAGCTTTTAGAAACATGGTTTGTCAGCTGTTTACTATCAAGCTAACGAGCGATCCACTTGGCTGTTATCGTTAACCCGCTCATAAAACATCGGCACACACATCCCTGCATTCTGAAGGCGTGGTTTTGGGTGGTGTGTTTTTTTTTTTAAATGTAGCCTGCTCAAACTGTTTTTCCAACATTGCCAACCCTAGTTTTAAGGCTATTTTAGGATCTTTGCTCTCGAAGCAGAATATAGTTGTATTTCTCAAATTATGAGAGATACAACCTCACAGTTGTCTGCATACAGTATATGGATATCGGTTGATATCGGTTGATATCGGGTATCGGAATTTAAGAGTTGGGCAATATCAGATATATTTCAGTAAAAAAAAAAAAAAAAAAAGCCAATATAGAATATCCCTTATCCAAGTAATTGTCAACATTGAGCCTGTTTGTGTTGATATTCTGTATTTTATTGGGGTTGTGTGAAACAGTTATGAGTAGTTTGGGTGTTTCTTAAATAAAAGCTGTTTATTTGTGGACCCTCAGTTCACATAAAAAGTATTTGTAAGATACTTGGAAACTATACAAGCTATCATAAACCCATTTAATATTAAATTATCCATATAATAAACTGTTATTGGCTGAATTTACTAATCTTTTCTGAATTAATTGTCAAAATGAGCCTGTTAAAGGTGATGTTCTGAATTTTATTGGGGTTGTGCGAAAGAATTAGTAGTTTAGAGGTTTCTAAAACAAACGCTGACGCTAAAAGGTCATCAGAACGGGGACCACGAGAAGAGTTTACTTTTCACCAGATCAAAAATCCACAATAATCTGCAGCATTTGCTTAAATTAAAGCGCTGACTGCTGTTTACTGCAGGTAAGAGACTAGTTAGTGAGGAATAATTACTTCCCACAACCCCACTTAGATAAATAAATAAAAGAATATCCCACTTACGGTATACACACTACTGTTTCCTTTCATTTAGTATGCACATATTCTACATTTCCACCCAAGTCAGGAACTTCAATCTGAAGTAGTTATGCAGAACCTGTGTCACAGCTGAGTTTATCTGTTGAATTATTCCTTTAGAATTAAATTTAATTGTGGAACAAGAAAAAAAAAAAAAAACCCGTACTGTAAATCCTGAGGGAATGCAGAGTAATAAGAGCAGTGAGGCATAACTCAATCACACTCGATCTGTGTGGAGGTTCAGGAGTGAATCCTCGTCACCTACTTGCTTCATCAACGTCACCAAGTAGCAACAAACGAGAGTAATTAGTGGTAGTTTTCCACGGTGCTGTAATGAGATGTGCTGCATGGCCCGTCAACACGCTTGAGATAGATGATAAATTCGGACAGTCCTGGTTTACTGCTTGTCAGTTGAGCAGACGGCTGCATTAGTGAGGAAATGTGTCCTTAATGATCTATTATCTGCTGTAATGTTGATGTCTGTCATTCTCGGTGCTTTGTGATGAAATAATGTAGGAAAGATTTGAGTACCTTCCTCCTCTTTCTGGCCTGTGGATGATTCTGGCCGTCCTGAGCCTTCCCCAGCAGGTCTGGAAACACGAGGGGTTTCAGCGAGCGCGAGCGCGGCGTTCTGGGATAGCGGAACGGGTCCATCATCCGGAAGTCCCTTCCATAGCGCACAGTGCAAAGAGAGCGTGAGCGTAGGCGCCCTGCCGAGTGCAGGCTGTTAACACCAATCATGGTCAGAGAGCACGGATTACACCAAAGCCTCCAAAGATCCCTGGAAGTTCAAAACAAGCCCTGATGATTCAGTCTTTATTTTCCCTGCTGGATCCCAAGAAGAAAGTTGATCCAAGTGGGAAGGGTGGTTCTGGAGGGAGTCCAGCTGAGGCTGGCGTGCCAACAGACAGCGAGAAGTGAATTTAGTTATTACAGGGAGCAGCTGGAGATCAGCGGAGGCCGCAGAGGGAGACGACACATCATCGGAAGACTGTGCGATCATCAGGCTTCAAACCCCGACAGTCTCATCTCGCCAGGCGACACCGGGGTGCACACCTGATGCTGAATTATGGATAAGACAGCCATGTATTATACATCCTGAGTGGGCGAGACGCTTTCCTGCAGGTGGGAATCAGTCCCAACTTTTTCTTGCCTTGTTTATTGAGGACGATAAGAAATAAACTGCAGCTCTGACACACAAACCCCCTCTTTACATGGCAAGACACAACATGCGCTCACAAAGGGGAAAAAAAAACAAGATAACACTCTCACAGATGGCAGAGGTGTGAACGGACAGCCAGCGTGAAACAGATGGGTGCGAAATGTGGAAATGAAGAGGTAGAAGACACACAGGGGTGTACGGTAGGCTCTTTATGCTCAGGTGGTTGAATGCACACAGTAAGGAGACAAAAAAAAGAAGGAGATGGAGGGGGAGGGAGGGATGGACGTCCACCCTCGGACTTCGGGATTCCAGAAAGCGTCACAAGCCTGAAGATTTAACAGATCAAATTCAAGGTAGGAGAAGAGTAGAGGAAAAAAACGGCGGAGACGGAGAAGTGAGCGTCCCTGTTGCTCCCTGTAAAATGGATCCGTCAGTTTAACAGTCACAGCGCAGATTGACAGATTATCTGCCTCACTTCTCCCTCCTGCTCTCCGTCTACGAGTCCAGGTCCGTGGGCATCCTCTCCCCTCGTCCCTGATCTACTTCTCTCAGTCTTTTCTCTCGCGCTGGTTTTAGTCTCTTCTCATCGCACATACGGAGGGTGTGGGTGTTAGAGGAGAGAGAAGAAAAAAAGAAAACGCTGCTCCCCTCCTGCTGATACCCCTCATCCCTTCCTCGGCTTTTCTTTGTTGATTCCTTGTTTCACTGCAACCTTTATCATCCAGATCATTCCTTCTTCGCTTCTTGCTGCTGCTGCTGTGGAGGAGGAGGAGAAGGAGGAGGAGGAGGAGGATGAGGAACGGAAAGGAGAGCTGGTTGCCTGAATCGCAGAGCAAAAAAGAAGCAGATAGGGACAGTGCTCTCCCTCTCTCTGCCTCCCTCTCTTTGGCTTCGTCAGTGTGCACCTCCCTCCCTCCTTTCAGTCATCACCAGCAAATCACAGTCTCCCAACTGCCTCTTCCATGCAAACTCACATTCAGGCGAGGTTATACATGCACACGCTTTTTTAAAAATCATGCAATTAAGATGCAGCTGTGGTGTCGATGAGCGGAGGACGGGACGGTGAGGTCAGGAAGTTCAAGATGTGTCTATAACCAACGGTGCCCTGCTAGTAGAGAAGCTTCTTTCTTTGTCTGACCATTAAACATAGATTTACAGTTGTGCAGATTTAATTTACCGATGTTTTATTCACAGTGGAACAAATAAAAGTTCTACTGATGTTGAAACTGAGATGTTTTATAGTAAAAAAATAAAAGTGATGTGGCCAAGAAAAGGCTGGAAGAGTAAGAGGGGCAATAAAGAAACGGCTGGAGAAACAGGTTGCAAATAGCAGAAGGTCAGTAACCTGACTTTCCTTAGAGAGGTAGAGTCTCTACGGGGGTTGGCTTCAAAAACCTCCCGTTTGAATCCAGCCTCAAAGTCACCAATAAGCTCACAACTCCACTACGTCCTGAACATAAAGCAGTACAGCCCAAGTTCCAGATTTTCTCCAGAAGTTCGCCCCCTCTGGCGACAAGTGGAAGTGACGGTAACGTCGTGCACACGCATGAGCTGCTTCAACTGCGCTGGTCTCTGATTTAACCCACATTACACTCAGTCTGAGCCCAGAGTTAGAGACACGATGTTTACTGATGTAATAAAGTTGTTTACGGTTTGATCGCTGAGTAAACTGACGGACTGTATGCTAACGGTCACAACAGGCTAACGCTGACTTGGAGTTCAAATATCTAAATTCACAGGCTGAGACCACGATTACCTGATAAAATTACCGCATCAACTAAATTGAACAAGTGGGTACAGTGCATGTCTTTCCTGGGAACAGTCGTATGGCCGTCATACTGCCACATTTACATGCTAAAAACTTAGCATTGCAATATTATACATCCTTATTTCCGTCATTCATCACATTTGGCGTGTTAGTGAGAAGAAAGCCAACTGTGGGTCCCGTTTTATTCCCAGACTGGATCGGAGCTCCCTCCAATTTAAAAAAAAAAAGAGAGAAAAAAAGCTGGTTGTTTACTCCCGTCTTACTCCGGTGCCGGTGTTGTGCCAAAAAATGCCCGGTCAATGGGGACCAGTCAGACTCCAGTTTGGTTCTCTTTCGTCTCAGAAGACAAAACTTTTCTTCTTTGTCTTCTTTGTCTTACTGGAGTGTGAGTTGGGGTTTGAGAGGCACCAGCTCTCCATCGTTTAGCAGGATGCTCAACATGCGCGGACCTGGGGTGGCGGAGTACACCACACCAGCCAGACTAACGAGAACGTGCATCTCGTCTCCCCCACGAGTGCCCCCTTGAGGCTTCATACCCAAATTTCTCGCTTTGAGCATTCAGAAACAGTATGAGAGACCACCGCAGTGAAGAAAGATCAGCTCATTCTGCACATCAGGCAGTTGTACGAGCACGTGGAGGAAAGAAAAGAATAGTATTTAACAATTAAACTTGCGCAGTGCACCTTTAAGGCAGCTCCTTTGTTTCTCGTCTTTCATCACTGGACAAACTGATTAATCCAGGTGTGCCTGACCTCAGTAACCATGACGGCAATGGCCAGAGTTCGGGAGCCAAAGTTAGTTCAAAATGAAGTAAACTGTACTACAGTGAGAAGTGAAGATGTGCAGAAGTTCAAATATGTCAGAAATCACGGAGCCATTTCAGAATAATGTTCTTCAACATAAAATTGTGCCAATTCAGCTTTGCTTTACAAACAGGCCTGATTCTGCTTTAGAAATCCCTGCATGGATGGAGGAAGACCTCCAGAAACGATTGTCTGTAAACAGCAACATCCACAGATGCAGGCGAAAGCCCCATCATGCAAAGACGAAGCCGAATGTGAACATGACCCAGAAACACAACCATCTTCTCTGAATTCCAAATGAACCGAGAAAAACTGGGAAAGCGGTAAAAACATTCTCATGAAAGCGTTCAGCATCTTCAGAACGAACGACTCAGCTTCCCCAGAATCAACGAATCCTAAACCAGGGCGAGTAAAACCAAATCGTCTGCAGCTCGACCGCTACAGGAGGTCCACCTGAGACCAGGGGGGGCTTTCCCTTTATAAAGATCATTTAACTGTGTAAAATTTCCATCAAAATAAATTCCTAATAAGTTCTAAATGACTTACCTTTCATTTGCTCTCCCTTCTCCCAGTTTAGATTATTGATCATCTCATTAATTTGATTCAAGTTCATTTTAAATGTTTGCAAATGATATTATTTCTGTTCATTTATACTCTTTTTCATGTTTCATATGTTTCATAACTCCTGATCTTCTGTATCTGTCCATCATCTGTTAATAAACCAAAAAG
The DNA here is from genome assembly GCA_023101725.1 of Atherinomorus stipes. Lineage (NCBI taxonomy): Eukaryota > Metazoa > Chordata > Actinopteri > Atheriniformes > Atherinidae > Atherinomorus > Atherinomorus stipes. Next base: position 218,616 of record JALJCO010000452.1, read on the forward strand.
ATCTTTTTTTTTTTACTTATTTTAAGAGTGGCCAAGTTTTTTTTTTTAGTTTGTAATAAGGAAAAAAATTCTGCCAATGGAACAAGTGACATTTTCTCGATAAGATTTCTTGAAATAAGATGCATAGAGTCTGAAACCCCCCCACTGTTTCTGTTTGCAAACAACAATATTCAAACCAGTTCAAACTGAGCGCCCCTCCCTCTCAGGCTAATGGCCGCCTCGTTCTTCAGCCTATTCAGCTTCAAGCCTCCTTCAGAGCTCAGAAGCGGGTAAAGGCCAAACCAATATTATCCCTGGTTTTCCAACACGCATCTAAAGCTCTTACCTTTTCTTTGGTGCATCCACCGTTTTCTTTCTTTCTTTCTTTTTTCCTTCGAGAGTTCGAGTGACTGGCGTCTGCTCCAATCATGAGCTTATTCCCACACAGCGTCATGCCCTTAGCTCTGTCATTGGCTGCCGATATAAACAGAAATCTCCACCCAGAAAGGTCCCGACCACAACAAAACAAAGCTGAAGAGCGAATTACAGCCAGGGGGAATAGAGAGTTGCATTCAAACTCACCACTGCACACGAGTGAAGGCCCAAAGGCGCAGTTTGAGACAGATTTCACTTGCACAAGTCTAACGTTTATTTTCATGGAGGAAACTTCGGACTCTACCTTTAAAACAAGTTCCCATATCTCACTGAAATGTTTCTCTTTAGGTGATTTTGTCTTATTTTAAGTGTGATGAGATATTTAGATTAGAAATCAGAAAAATACACTTGGTTAGATTTGAGGTTTTGCAGTGAAGTGCTTGTGATTTTACTCTTCATGAGCTCATTTCTAAGTGAACAGCCTTCAGATCGACCAGTTTGCCCAAAATTACTTAAATTATCCTCCTTTGGCTGGAGAGGTCGTAGCCAGACAAGAATGATCGAACATTTTAGTAGCTAAGGCATCACGAACATTGCGCCCACAAGACTGAAGGAGGGACCAGAGGCCTGATGGTACGAGTTCTGATCCCGATGGGACTGGCAGCATCTGGAAAGGCTCCATCACTGCAGAAAGGTTTTAGGACAACATCTAATCACATCTGGATGACATCCTTGTCAGGGAAGGTGTTGCATATTTCAGGACGATGCCAGAACCTCCTCCTGCATCTGGTACAACAGCATCATGAGATAGTGGAGTCTGGACCGGTCTGCAGGCAAGTTTGTATGTCATTGGAGAATGACATACAGGAGAAGTTTCTTTTTTTTCAGCCTGGACCTTATTTCTAGGAGTATATACGTGCATTTACTCACCGGCAAAGTTTCTGCATCACTTTGAGTCCTTCGGAAGATATTATGTGAAGTCGCTGTTCGCTGGACATCCTGTGAAATGGCGATAACGGGGCAGCCCCTATATAAGACAGTATCTGCAGTAAAACTCCTTTATTTTATAAATTCTTTAAGGAGAATGAACGGACGAACGAGTACTATCGTCCGTGAGTCCAGATTTAACTTTCCGTTAGTTTTCAGGGTGTTCTCCTCACTTTTCGGGGCCGCGCGTTCACGATGCGCGCTTCCGTAGTACAGCTGAGACGAGCAGTTCGCTACCCAGACAACAACAAAAACCCAATTTGCGAAAACTCTGAACTTACAGGACAATAGTGCTCGTTCGTTCATTCATTTGACTTAACGTATTGATGAAATTAAGGAGTTTTGCTGCAGATAATGTCTTATATAGTGGCTGCCCCCATTTTACAGGATGTCCACCGATGAGCTAGTGAACGTAATATCTTCCGAAGGACTCAAAGTGATGCAGAAACTTTACCGGTGAGTAAATGCACATATATACTGCTAAAAAATAAAGTCCAGGTTGAAAAAATAGAAAGTTATCCTTTAAATGATTTGTTTTTCCCAACCAGCACCACTTTTACAGTCCAGTTGTTTAGAGAAGTGGCTCTTGTGTCTCGCTTTTTGTTTGTTTGCTGTATTTAGAAGCGTATACTGATTCAGGAAAGTATTTTTTTCTATTTCAATAAAAGCCCTGACCACTTCCTTTAGAATAACTGTCAACTCCACCCATTTCCCTCAATTTCAGGCTTTCCTCTGAACATCTTCCAGCCAGCGATTAAAGGTCATTTGTCTTCCAAATTAAACATTTCCTTCAGCTCTGACAGTGTATTACAAGCCGAAACTGGCTTAAATGGACCAGTTCTGTTGAGTCGAACCTGAGCTGTCCTGACTGCCTGTTTGAGACGTTTTTTTTTTTTTTTTCTAGAACGCGCTGATGAGGATCTACCGTCTGCTGCAAGAACAAAAAAAAGAAAAAGACAATCCCTCCCTCATGACCAGCATCTGTCTTTTGTCATCAGAGTTACATTTTGGCAAGCCGAGATGTGAGTGGTGTCCCCCCTGGCGTCTCCTCTATGAGGAGGGGAAAGAAATGAACATCAGCGAGCCAGGAGGGAGAAGGGGGGGGGGACGGTGCTCGCCTTTGACAGCTAAGTCCAAACAACCTGCATCCAAACGACAGCCTGTTGAAGGAGGACGCTGCCGTACTCAGCAGCTTCTGGCCGGCAGATTCAGACTCATGAAAGGCATCACGGTGCCTCAGAGCAAAGCAGTCAACCCTAAACGGCTGAAATGAAGCTGAGACGCAGCTGTTTCTGCCACAAGCAGCAGGAAAACACCTGCACAACAGCAAAAGATCTAAATATGTGAGGCACGTTACCTCACACATCCCTCTCAACATCTAAAACCTGTCCCTCGTCCCTCATGGAGACTCCAGGCAGCTCTGGGAGACGGGACCTGCATCGCGTCTCTGCTGACCCAAGCAGCTCTTCACACTCTCCCTCGTCTTCCTCTGTCCAACTTGATTTCTGTTCTTACTGAATGACGGCGCACAGATTTGACCCAATCGGTTCCTGTTTTGCAGAAGCGGAGCTGGGAAAGAGGATGGAAAACACGACCGTGCTTCTGTGCAGCTTTTACAGATCTCTGTGTACCGACTAGAAATAGACAGCTGCACTGTTTTACTTACAGTTGATCTCTCAGCAATGAAATGTAAAAACCCCCAGCACTGACCCCAGGGGTCTCAAACTACTGACCGGAGTCAAATTTCCCAACATTCCCACAGGCTTTTCCTTTTTCTTCCACCACGGCAGGAAAATCGAGGCAATGAAATAAGCTTTTTATTACACATGTTGTGGATAATTCTGGTGACTTACTATGAATTTGCTCAAATAAATCAAAAAGACTAAAACCAAAACCACTTACACTAAAAAAACACGACAAATAAAAACATTTTGCTCTTGGCACATACATCCATGTAGTCAAGGAATCCTGAAAAAATTCACACCTTTCTTTGCTTCGTTTTAGTAGTTTTAAAGTTCAGATGGTTCCTACTTCACACACATCGTTTTATCCATTCAGGGACACTGTAGTAAAAATGGTGAAACAAATATGGCAGCCTCCATATGTGCACCGCTCAGCAGGTAGATATAAATGACTCATTCTAAGAAAAAAAATATAACAGCTATTCTGGTGCAGTGATTACACATCAATAGAAACAGTTTTGAATTATATATCACATTTTTCTGCCATTGACCTTCGATTTATTACATACTGTACCTTTAAAATGGTAGGACACTGTATATTAGCTCTGTACAACCTTCAATTAAAACATCTAATGCGTGTGCAGGTCCTTTGCTCTTTTTTTTTACTTCCTGGTTTTGACAGATAATTAGAATCAAGTTTAAAAAATAATCTATCATTGTCATGATGATGAACATACAAAATCTTTTCAATTTTTGTAAAATCTGTTGAAACAGAGTTAAATTGATTATTCCTTATGATTTCCAGTTGTCAATTTATGTGTTATATATATATATATATATATATATATATATTAATTCTTCTTATCCTTATGAAAGTTAATATGTTTCATTATTAAGGTATTTTTGTCCTTTTTAAATCTTTCATTTATTCATTTTTAACCTTAACCATGTAACACCAGCTCCCCTTTCCTTTCCTTCTCTCCTTCTGACTTCCTGGTCTTTATTGTTAACATATTCTTAAAAAGAACTGAATCTAGAAGTAGTATAAGAATCAAAATAATCATTTTTAATTAAAGCAGCTCCAACCAAAGTAAACTAAGCATTTCTCAGGGTCTATTTTCAGCGGTGGATTAATGTGGCCACACATTTGGCGCTCTGATAGGTGTTTGCAGTAGAAAGGAGGGAGTCTAAATGAATATTTGCTTTGTGGCTCTTCTGCAGAGATCTCTGGGGCAAATATTTGAAGATGCAATGATTTGTCATTTAGACACGTTAACCTGCAGCTCTCTGTTTTACCTGTTATCTAAAAAGTCTTGTTCACCTGAGCACAAAAAGCTTTTAAAGACTTGGAGAATAATTTTTTTATGGACTTTAATGGGACTGAATCTGATCAGATCTGCAGGAAGAATCATAAATAAAGCAACATTTCTCCTCTAAACATGCAGGCTGCTAAACTACAGGACATGCAGCTATATGGGCTGCAAAATCAGAGTGTGAGTGCAAATATAAGGAAGGACAACATGTCTTGTGTAATGTAGCAATAGTAGCCTCTGTCCTCATATGTGACCCGCTTGCCTTTGCAGGAGTTAAGTACTGGCAGTAGGTCTCCTGTACAGATTTCAGACACATTTATCGTCGGCCAGACTAACAACTGGGACATGTGATTTTTCCTCTCCTTAATTAAAAAAGAAACAAAAACAAATGAGCCATCAGTCTTCTCCCTCGTAATCAATGCCGCTGTGCAATCGATAACATCAGTGTGTTTAATTACTGTTTGAAGAGCGCGGTTCAGCGTCTGATTGAGCCGTGCAACATTTTCATTTCAGCTGAATCTGTTCTCCTGCTCGACTGCAGGCTGGTAACCTACTTCAGAGCATCATTAGCTCCCACTTCAAGCTTCAAGCCCTGAGCAGAGAGTGAGAGAGTGCAAACCTATGTATCTCTGAGCCGCACAATAAAGGAGGAAAGTTTCCTCCGAAGCAGCCAGAGCTTTACGTTCTGCAGGGAGCTGCCGTACACAGGCTGCACAGCAGGCTTGTTTATCATGAGAGCTGCCACAGAGGGCGAAAGGAACAATGAAGTGGTTATGAAGGCTTAATAGCTGACTGCAGCGCTGGGACCACAAGTTTTAATCATCCTGCGTGGTAATCAGAACGCTGTGTTGCATCTGATACCGCACATTCACACAGATAAAATATCGCTGCAATGCAAAAACTTTATCACAAATAAGTAAATAAATGTTTCAGTTATGAAGTAAACAAATAATAGCTTGTATTTTCAGCGCAAATTTCTCACAATTGGAGATTATTTTTGAGGCGATGCTAAAAGAGAAAACTAATGTAATGATATTTCAGAAATACCGCATTTCCCTAAAGGAAAACCAGAAGAGATCTGAAAGCTGGACCACAAGGCCAGAGTCGGCATGAGCTATTAAAAAGGAAATAATCCATACAACATGCCAAGAAACCAAAGAAACACTGCAAAAACTTAAACCTTACCAAGTCTATTTTTCTCATTTCTAGTCAAAATATCTCATCACACTCAAAATAAGACAAAATTACCTAAAGAGAAACATTTCAGTGACATATAACAACTTGTTTTAAGGTAATGCATCTTATTTGAAGAAATCTTATTTTTTATTTAAAATTTTGCTTCTTTTTTTTTATTATTACAAGCAATTTTATTTATTTATTTTAAGAGTGGCCCAGATATTTTTTGCTTGCAATAAGCAAAACATTCTGCCAATAGAACAAGCAAAATTTTCTTGATAAGATTTCTTGAGATAAGATGAATTACCTTAAAACAAGTTGTTATATATCACTGAAATGTCTCTCTTAAGGTAATTTTGTCTTCTTTTGAGTGTGATGAGATATTTTGACTAGAAATTAGAAAATATACTTGCTAAGATTTGAGTTTTGCAGTGCATACATTTATCAGGTTGGACCTCTTTTTCCTCCAGAACTGCCTCAGTTGTCTCCATATTGACAAGATGACATCACACAGTTGCTGCATCCATGATGAGAATCTCCCGTTCCACCACATCCCAAAGCTGCTCTGCTGGACTGAGATCTGGTGACTGTGGAGATCGTTGGAGGACAGTGAACTCATCATGTTCCAGAGATGATGTGAGCTTTGTGACGTGGTGCATCATCCTGCTGGAAGTAGCATCAGAAGATGCTCCACTGTGGTCATGAAGGGATGGACATGGTCAGCAGCAATACTCAGGTAGGCTGTGGTGGTTAAACCGCCACGTTGGTACTGAAGCCTGCCGCACACAAGAGCTTTCTGCTGAGCTAAAAGTCATTTGAGGCCGTTTTCTCAGCAGATCGTCGCGTGATTTTTGATGAGTTTTTCTGCCTCACGAGGCCTTGAGGTGAAAATCAAACACGCTTGATTGCGCTCAACTTGAGCTCTGCTGAGGGCAGAAGATCCATCGACCAATCAAAAATATCAAATGTGTTTGATTTTCACTTCAAGGCCTCGTGAGGCAGAAAACTTACCGAAAATCCGGCGCACACGGCAACGATCTGCTGAGCAAACGACCTCGAATGACTTTTAGCCGTGGACCGTTAACAGAGAGGGACGAACCTTCCGCTACGTCATCCGTTGGTTTCTGAAGAGCTAAAAGTAAAGCCAGCTGGGCGTGTCCCACCGTCGCCATCTTGCCGTGTCACGTAAGATGTGACACGGCAAATACCGGAAAATACTAAAATGGACAAGACAAGGCTGCTCCGAGCCGCGGGCAAATGATTGACAGATGACGTACTCTGGGCTAAACGCTAACTGAGCTAACTCAAAACTAACAGGAGCTAACGAAGATAAGCCACCTAAGGGGTGAGGTTAAGGTAAGACACGCTTAGACTTGCTATTATCGGACTAAAACTGTCGTTGTGCTGCTCTGCTACAGGAGCTAACTAGGAGCCACCGGTCCTAGTCCGGCTTCCGGTCTGCCGCCTGTCAATCAAAAGGACACACCCTTAATTATGTATAATTTCAAGATTAAGGGGAACTTAGCTTTTTTCAATCTGGGCCTATTTTCTAGCATGAAATACGTTCATTTACTCACCCAGACAGTTTTGGTGCAACTTGAATTCCTTCGGAAAAGTCCAGAACAGCGTACATGTCTGATATAATGGAAGTGATGAGGCAACCACGTGCAGCCTCTAAATAAGGCATTATCTGCCACAAACTCCTTCATTTCACCAATGTTTTGTTACGAAACAATAGTCGGACCCCTCCTGTGAACTCGAAGCGGCTTTTTTGTGCTGATTCGTCCTTATTTACAGACATTTACCTGTTATGGTGTCACATAATAGTGACGTCATCAAAGCCGCCGCAGTAAAAATGTCTGTAAATAAGGAGGAATCACCACGAAAAAGACGCTTCAAAATGAAGTTCCCCTTTAAATAACATCTAAACGGATGAGTTATAAAAAAAATTCACCCCCCTCACAGTTGACATGAAGGTTAACTTGAGCTATTAAACCTAAAATGATTTTTTGACATTTGTTTTTATTTATTGCTTATGATGCACCGGAGAGTCAAATGTAAATTAATTAAAGAGTTTGTTGGCTGAACAAACCATCTGTCGCCGTATGTCAGTGGTTTATTCAACCCAAACAGAGCCATTACTGGTAGTTAATACTTACCATCTTTGATAACAGTCCAACTTCTTCTTATTTGCTCAACCAGCACTTATAGCAGCTGAACATGATTTGGAAATGAATCTTGTGATGTTATTGAAATGAAATAAATCAGAGTATTCATGGGCCTCCAATAATACATAATACTATAACAGGAATCTAATTATGAATAAATGTTTCTCTGTTATCTGTTTCCTCTTTCTGCCCGAGCTTTGAGTCATTTTTCAGTCTGTTACAGGTCTGTTTACTGTGGCATGTTGTCGGTAACAGAGAGGAAATATCCAACAGAGAACATTAAGATTGTTTACAGGCTCATTATGAATGCTATAATAAGAACACACTGATTGAGACAAATAAGCAACAGTTCCTGAGCAGACATGCGCCGTGCTGTATGAGCCCGTCCATCCATCCTCTTGCATCCTGTCACTCACTGTTTAAATGCTCAGATTGTATTACCTTTTAACTCGGCCCCCAGGCCTCCTGGAGTCGTCGCTCTGTTGTGCAAACAAACACCCTGGAAACTAATATGTGAATTAATTCTGCTCTGCTCGGGGCCTGAACATCACCGAGCAAAAAAACCCAACAAAGAAGCAAAACAAAACAATAGAGAGGTTTGCTTCAAACGTCTCAGTGGCCAAGAGGAGTCTTCCATACTCTGCTTATAACACTCTGGGATAAAAAAAAGGAGAAAAACAAAACAAAAACAGGAGCCTCAGGGTTCACCAGCAACTTTAAAGCAGATAAAATTGTTCCTGCAGAAGCGAAGGGTCAGATGAAAACATGCATCAGAGTTTCCTCCATGTTAACACTGCAGCAGAGTGCTATGTGCACATCCACGAGCGTCTGCTTACTTTCTCTCCTGGTGGCTTAGCAGATTGTTTCTCAGCTAAAAATGTCCAAAAAGCAACTTTACACTATCTGATCAGCAGCAGCCAGCAAACGTTTCCGCTTATAAACAAGATGATGAGCAGCATTTAACAGGAAAACAATCCTCAGTTCAATCTGGTGAAAATTTAGCAAAACTTTCTGGAGTTCAACCTGATTTAAACCAGAAATTGTGTGTTTTATTTATGATCATACCTGTGTGGGGAGTGCAAACCATCTTTAACTATATAAAAATAAAGGATGTAGTCCTCTAGATTAGGCTCTAGATTTGTTGTTGGTTGTTATTGTGTAAAGCACTTTGTGTTCCCAGTTGGTATGAAAGGTGTTATATGAATAAAATTTGATTTTAATTTGATTTAGACATAATTGTGACCTGGAAATGTCTAAAAGTGCAATACCATCGATGGCCACTAGGTGTTGGCTCTGAAGCTCGTAAATGTAAATTATCGTTACATTATCAGGTGAGCAATTTAAACCGTCAGGCATCCCTGATTTAAACAATCAGGGATGCCTCAAAATCGATACAAGCATCAGATATCAGTACGATACTGTGTGAAAGTACACATATGTATTCATAAAAGTGTTCCAATTATTATCTGCCAATATTGGCATTAAAATGTGATATCGGAAAATATCGGTATCGGTCTTTTGGACCGATTTTTTAATAATATTGGTTCCGTAACGAAATCTTGTTCCATTAGTTCTGGTCCAGCATGTATAAAAGTTATTGTGGAAGAACTACATATCCCAGCATTCCTTTCAGAGTCATGTGACTACGGTGCAGCTGCTGCTGCTATAGACTGACTTGCTTTGAAGCTGCTGATAATATGTCTGGTTTTAAGTTGTTGGTTAAGTAACTAAGTTGTCAGAAACATTAAAACTAGTCACATGTTGGCTAATAGCTGCTAGTATCTGATATCTGGCAGCCAGACGTCCAAAATAAACTCCTCTGGCTGAGGATCTTTGTTCTCAGAGCAGAGTATAGTTGTACTTCTCAAAATACGAGAGATACAACCGCATAGTTCTCTGCCTACATTGATACTGGTTGATATCTGATATCGGAATTTAAGAGTTGGACAATATCGGATATCGGATATCAGTAAAGAAAAAGCCAATGACGAACATAGTTCCGATACTACAAAACCTAAACCAATGTAAAAAAAAAAAAAAAAAAGTGACTAGGGGTGTAAAATCTACGTGTTAGTGCAAAATAAATCTGTGGAATTAACACATTAAAAGTTATTCTTACAACTTATTCAAAAAAAATCTACACAATGTTTTGAGTAGTGCAGAATAAAAGCATTAATCTTACTCAAAAAAAATTCTACAAGCATGTAAATAACTATTTTATCCATTTTGATGGGTCCAAAATATATATTTACATCTGATTACCGTGGATTCTATGCCATTAGCATTAGCTCAGGAGTTGCTAGCTCGATTGCTCTGTGTAGAAATGGCACGTTACATGTCTGAAATTCAAACGTATAAAAGTCAAGCAGGATGACGCAGAGGGAAGCAAAGGGCTCAAAAGCCTTGTGGGGGTTGCTGTTTTTCTCCTGGACAAGTATATTCAAGATTTATCAATGCTAATTATTGCTTAGCTGGTTCTGAAATGCTGCTAATGCTGATTGAGCAGGTGAGTGTGAGAGCGCCACGTTAAACTTGTAGTTATCAACTTTAACTTTAAACCTATTGTTGCATAAACAACAAAGTATTTCTAATGTTATCATAAAAATCCTAATTTGGCATCATCTCTGTGAGAGAAGCTGATTTTGGAGATGTACAGTAGGTTTCTTTTGTCACAAAACAGAATCCACGAAAAAACACTTAACCCTCTGTACTTATAAAGATTGTGATGCAAGGTGACTCATCTGATATCACATGAACTGGTCTTCCTTTCCATTGACCATTGAACTGCAACGGGATTTATTAGTACTCACCTGTACTCGGTATTGACACATCTCAAATATAAGTACTTGTACTGAGTTTGAAACAAAAGTGTGGTGTTGGTGTATCCCTGGTTTAAATAGTACTATTGTGTGGATTTTAATAGCAGTTAAAGAGTAAAAACATCTTAAAGTATGAAAATCAATGAGAAAATTGCAAACAAAGAGTGTAGGGAACCAAATCTTTAAAGGATGATGATTACTGCACCTCTGCAGTCTCATCCAGAAGCTCAGGGGTCCGAGCAGATCACGCCCCGTCAACTTGAGTTTCTACTTCTGAACTATGAGTGGCCAAGAATGACCGGGCAGAAAATGTCAGGTTGCTCTGAGACTGACAGGTGGGCCAGGAGGACTGCTGCATGTTCAGAAGTTGTCCTTCTTATAAACCCCTTTTTAAAGTTTAAAAATCCACTGGAGGCCAAAGAGGAGAGTTTTGAAGCAGAGTTATGATTTGTCTTAGCAGGGACAGGCCTGAACAACCAGATGGTTTCCTTTCTGAGAGAAATTCAGATCAGTGTAAATGAATAAGCAAAAAAAGTCTGCAATGCAATCAACAGTTTAGGAGACTTTGGGGAGGTACTATTGTTGGAGGGTTACTAAACACAAAACCATCTTTTCTTTTTTCTAAATGAAGACAATGAAACTTAGAGCAAGATTAAAAATAAGGGGTTTGAATCGAATTAACCAAATTAATTAGAGGCTTTGTAATTAATTAATTAATCTTGATTAATTGCATTATAACAATTGCCACAAAAAGTAACATTTTCTCTATTTGAATTGATTTTTGAGGACAACTGACAAATAATAGACACAACCGTTAATATTGTAAACTCAAGCTCTATTTTCTGAGCAAATGCATTTAATTGTATTTCAACTTTCTAAGAAAGTAGAAAAAGAAACAAAAATGATCCCTGGCCAAAACTGAACAGACCAAAAGTTAAAGTACAGCATTTTAAATGCTTTGGCTATCAAAGTGGCTGTTTTCTAATTAAAATGTTTCTGTCCACACTTTTCATTAAAGACACACAACAGAACTTTTGCAGTTTTCTTAGTGACACGCCCCTTGTCAGCAGCTAAACTAGCATCCATCTTGTATCGTACCTGTACTTTGAGCTACAGACAGTAAAAGACAGTCTTATCTTCACTCTTGTTCTGTCCCTTCCTCTCTTTCTTTTCCTCTCTTCCTCCGGTAATGTTTCCTTGTGTTTCTTTGCTGAATCCGACATGATGCACGTTCAAAACACCTGCTGTGATCATATCTGGTTCATATTTGTTTGCTAATGACGCGGTGCTGCAACCAATAGTCGTCTGCAGCGTCAGAGCCGTGTCCCGGAAGGAAAACTTACATACTGCTGTTTCTGAGCCCCGAGACACATCTGGGCAGTGTGTCTTTAGCAAGCAATATCTGATGATCAGTGGCAGCTTTAAGTTTTATCCTCCGGTTCATGGAGCAGAGGTGAATACTGTTGTCTGCTGCTGATGCTTCACTGCAGCCTCTGGTGTGTGTTTGAGACGGGGGAGGGGCCTGCGGTAGCACCCGCAGCTAACACAAGCAAGTAAACGACACGTTCTTTCAAGTCTGTCTCGACAAATCTCCAATAAGACTAGAAAATCTCGCCAGACTTTTTGCTAGCTGCTTTATAAAAATTAAAATTATCAGGAGTCACAGAGTTTTGTTGTCTGTCAGCGTAATTGGTTGTACCAGAAAATCGACCCTAATAAAGGTTCCGATTTGCTTCTAATGCAAACTGTCATTAAATGCATTAATTAATTTAAAGCATTGATTTTTGCATGATTAATCTTTAGAACGGCTCTTTAGAATGCAGTAGAAAGCTCCGTTGACTTGAATGGGTTTTCCCAACATTTCAGCGGTCATTATTTTGGTATAATGACCGCTGTCAAGGGCAACAGATCCTTTAACCTTTTTTTAAAACATGTGGTCTTACAGTTAACCTAATATTACTCCGCATTGCGAGCAGTCCGGTCACTTATCTCAACCAAGATCTCAACGGGAAAAACAAAGGCAAAACAGCGAGCGACTTAGCGACACCTTGTAGTAGAAAAATGGATGACTTCCCAATTAATTTGAACATCTTTGGCAAGTGTGGGGATTTTGAAATCTGGGTCCAAGCTGAGTTTAAGGATTCACCCGTTCCAAAACAAAAAAGACAAAAAGATGACCATAAAAAGACCAGTGGCAAGAGGCATACGCTAACAGCAGAGGAGGAAACGTCCAGTTCAACATACAGAAATAGCAGGAGCTAGCCAAAATTCCAGTCGCCATGACTCAACTAACAAACGTTTCTAAGCAATGCTACGACTTTGGGGAGCGATTTTATTCTTAGCGTAAAACATCAGAAAGTTATTTGGCCCTCACAAAAACAAAGACTTTAGTTTGAATATTATTTTTTGCAGCCGTATAATAAGCGGGATAATGTTTGCAGGTCATTATCAGGAAATACGGACCAATGACCTGCGTTCCATTCATGATCCTTTACGTAATTAACGCGTTAAAGTCCCACCTCTTTTAAAAATAATACAGGGAAATATTTCAGTGATTATAAGAGCAACAAACCATGACGATGAAGCAGACTGTCTGCGTGTAGCTGCGTTAATCGTCTACATACAGGATGCTTTTCCTTTTTTCTTTATTATGTATACTTGAACTCCAGCTCAGTGAAAACAGCATCCAGTCCCCACATCGAGCATCATGCTGCAAAATTTCTCCAATCAGAGTTCCCCTCCACGTTGCAACGTCTGTTTCAGACAACAAACATGGCGACAGTGATGATGATGATGTTCTCAGAGACATATAAAGTGGCAGCTCTGTGCAGCCATTAAATACATCCTGGCTTCTTCTTTGTTTCTTTAATGGGTTGCACATCAGCTTGGCACTGCTCTAGCGGTTTCCACGGTTACCCTAACTGCTCCCTCGGTTTCCAGTGGCAGTACTCAGTATACGGATCAATTACGCACGTGTCGTTGGTGTAGAGTGTGACTGCGCCTTGAGAGTAATGTCTGTATTTATTCTGACGGAGCAGATGCAGCTGATCCTTCATATAAACACTCATGAGTGGATTGTAAGGAGTAAACTGTAAGCACCTCATGCAAAGATGAATTTTAGGACTTCCAACCTTTCTTCATGCACATCTTCATGCATATCTGAAACACAGTGGTGCACTTTAGGGTTGTGGTAATTCTAAATGCTTTAAAGGAACTGGATTTCTTATTCTTGGTTCTTACTGTAAAAGCATTTTAATTCGCCTTCAAAAAGCTTCCTAAGTCGCAAGAAATTCGACTCCTAACCCCCTAACTTCTGCTGAAGTCCACACTACTCTGGTGGTTTTCCCACCATGACTTTTTAAATCTCAATTTCATGATAAACGCTGAGATTTACAACAAAACCTGAAGTGAGACCAGCCATTTAGCATGTGCTGTAAAAAGGAGGTTGTGAAGCCCAATCCCCACGCATTAGAGCAGGAGATTGTTCCATTCTGCGCTTCTTTTGTTGTTTTAATAAGAAACAAATCACAAGTTTAATCAAAGATGAACGGCGGAGACAGAAGACAGAGGGAAGAGTTGGGAGGGAATAACTGGGAGTGACTGAGAGAGATGAAGCCATAACGTGGATAAGAAAAAAAAAAGGAGCTAATTGATGATGACAGAGGGAGCGAAGTCTACCTGAAGGGGGTGAGGGTGGGGGGTGGAAATAAGTGTCATGGGGATGCAAAGCCCTTTCATTATTTTCCAGTCCACCAGGCAGCAGATATCTGTTTTAGCTGCAGGGCTCAGTGGTTCTGCACCAATCCAGTGTTTCCTGCCCCTCCGGGTAAAGCTTCAACATATGGCACCATCTCAAATAATCACACTGCACTACCTTTATGAGGGATTTATTTTTAGGTGAATCCAAAAATATGGCCAAATATCTACCTGAAACATGGCACGTCGAACGACTAAAGCCATGATACAGTAATGACAACAAAGATGTACAAGAACCTACAAAATGAAATATCATAAAACATCTGCTTTAGTTTTAATTGCTGCTGGTAGCAGCACCTTCCTGAGGTTGTATATTATGCTTTAATCAAGCTTTAACAACTTGCACTGCCAGACTTATACCTTCTTTATGATTCAGACGGATTTTTGCAAGATTTACTGAGCTGCAATCACAAGAATCCGTCCTGCTGTGCTTTAGGCTATGTGTCTGTGGCTGAGGAAAGTCATTTTGGACCAATCAATGTCCCATAATATCAGCTACAAATGAGGTTAACATAGTTTGCAAATGTGAGCAGCAAACAAACTGCAGTTTGCAGGGAAAAAGAGCTTTAAATAAATTATGAGTGGGTCAAAGAGCTGTGCTATTATTGCTGCCATGTCAATCTGTAGGAGAAAGGTGCAACCTGCATGCGAAGAAATGTAAAACTAATGGAGAGCGAACGTATGAGGTAAATTTTTTTTTGTTATACTGGTAAGATCCCCGAGGGGAAATTAGGGCTCTGCATTCTACCCATCTCTGTACAGTAGTACCAGAGAGTGGGCTGCTACTTAAAGAGCCCTTGGGAGCAGTTGGGGGTTAAGGACCAGTGGTTCACCTAGGAGTTGTGTCGGGGACTCGAACCCGGGTCCTCCGCGCCAAAGCCCAAAGCCCTTCACATTAAAGTTCAGCCCTTCACCCCAGCGAATCGCTTTAATCCACTAATTCCTTAGGTACGCTTCAGTCGGGAATCCATGAAACTTTAAGTAGGGTTGGCGTTTATTTAATTTACGAAGTGGAACAGAGCAGGGACATCAGATTCAGCTACTGTTGAACTGGCCCGGAAGAGGAAGCGGTTAAATGTGACAAGTTCCGGAAACAGGAACACGGATAATCCCTTATGAAACGTTCTACTGAGTGTCGCCTCTTGGTGTTCTAAACTCTTTGGACTGGATAGCCATTTTAGCCATGGAGGCTAATAATTAGCTCCCTGCTTGCTCCCAGGAAGGCCTCAGCCTGTAGCAGAGTTGCACAACAGCTGGTTAACAGCAAGTCTGAGTGTGTCTTACCTTTAAACCACCTATCTTTGGCTGTGTCTGAAACCGCGCACTTGAGCACTTCAAACACTTCAAACACTTCAAACACTTTTTGAGTGTGTAGTGCGTTCATGCTGTCGTTTAAGCACAAATTCAGTGCACTGAAAGTACCAGGATGTTGCCCTAATAACGGCCAAAAACGGCGTGCAAAACGAAGCACACTACTCGCACTAAACAGACGCCATCTTGCTGATATCCCGGAAGAGGCAGGACTTTCGAACTGCTTTCAGAATGATGGCGGTGAACAAAGCGGTGGCGACCCCTGCTGCAACGGAGGCAGTATTGTACTGATTTAAGTTACGTTTATGAAATGATTTAGACATAATCACTAATGTATATTGTGGCATACTACCAAGCTGTTCACTCCCTGATGACAGTTATGATCTGGTCATTTGTGTGAGGCCGTGGTTATACCGGCTCAGTAGAGTTAGCTCATGTTAGCTGGAAATGCAAGTGCAGTGCTCCGTTTGGGTCACCATTTAGCGACAATAGTGTGTACTACAGACGAAGTACACAGCAGACACTACGCACTGAATTCCAGTGCACTCGGACAAGTGCACAGTTTGAGACACGGCTTTTGTTCATTCCAGTTCACTTTGGATTAGCTCGGTTAGCGTTAGCTTGGCTGTCAATCATTTGCCCAGCGGCTCGGAGCGGTCCTGTCTTTGCCTATTTGAGTATTTTCCGGGAGTGATGACACACGCGACACGGCAAGATGGTGACCGTGGGAAACTCCCAACTGGCTTCACTTTTCCTTCTTCAGACGTGACCGGATACTACCTTCATTTTTTTTACACCTTTGAGATGGACTCACCTCTGGAGCCTCATGTGGCCAAATGAAGAATTACAGTTTTTGGGACAGTTTTCCCATTTTTTCAGACTTCAGTTGCACAAATTACTAAACATAAGCATATATCTTTACTGATGCTCAAAGCTTTCTGTCATTCTGATTGGTTGAGAAGAGAAAAAAAACCTATATGTTTTATAACATGCAATCAAAGATCATACATGACACAAAATAAAATATATATATATTTGACGAAGAAACTAGTTTTCTGGTGCAGGCAGTTTAAGTGTTAGACAAAATAGCAGATAGGCATAATTCACTGCAGCTGGATAAAAATAGACCGCTTTTTACCTTGAGACACAGGAGGAAAAATGGACAGATCGATGATAGAGAAATGAGGGAGGCTGGGGAAAGAGGAGAGAAGGAGCGCTGAGTGTGGGACATTATGTGAGACAGAGTGAGGGATTTCTCTGACTCTCTCTCTTCTAATGTACTTACAGCACAAACACCAGGACCAGATGTGGGGAGGGGAAATGGGAAAATGAGAGGAGGAAATGAGGGAAGTATGAATGTTGGTGATGGTGGGGGTGGAAGTAATCTTGTATCAGGAAATTATGGAACGAAAACAGGACATAACAAGGACAGGAACAAACAAGAGGCTGTTTAGAAAGTAAATTTAGGTTCTCTAAATGAAAACAAAACAACTTTTCTCCAAAATAAATTCATTTTAAATGTTCATTCTGAGGAGTTCATTCTCTAAAACAACAGATCCAAGTCTATT
The DNA here is from genome assembly GCA_023101725.1 of Atherinomorus stipes. Lineage (NCBI taxonomy): Eukaryota > Metazoa > Chordata > Actinopteri > Atheriniformes > Atherinidae > Atherinomorus > Atherinomorus stipes. The sequence continues at coordinate 235,750 of JALJCO010000452.1, forward strand.
AAGTCATTTATGCAGTTTTAAGCAGTTACTCTGGTGATTCTCATCATGAAAGATGGGTACTGGAAACCAGTGCTAAAGTGGACTAGTCAGTATAAGCTCCAGGAATAACAGTGGTTTTACTGTATGGTTACTTATGTTACATAAAGAGGGGTGGAACCACAAACCAGCATCCTTCCCAGTCTGGGAAACCAATCTGATGGCACCAAGTCCTGGAACCAAAACCAAAGATGTTCTATAATCCAGGGGTTTTTCTCCTTTTTTATGCTGGGGCCCAACTTTTCCAGTACAGTTGTACACCAGAACACTGTACTGGTGTAAATGATCTGACACTTTAATTTGTATCCAGTAAATAAACCACTTGCAGTTTAACAGCTAAAACACAAGCTTGTAAAATATGACATGATACAACGATATCATCATGTAAAACTGTCTAGGAAGAGGTCCTGTATGTGAAATAAAAACAGACTTTTACAAGAACAAATTTAAAAACTCAGGTAAAGCTTATAAACAAAATTTGATTTTACCAAAGAAAAAAGAACGAACTTAAAGAACTGATGAAAGAAGATGGAAATTTAATTGGACAGTTCCTTCCACCTCATGATTCTCATTCTCTCTGACATGTACTGTGAGCTGTAAGGTCTTACATAGACAGGTGTGTGCCTTTCTTAAGTCCAATCAGTTTAATTAAACACAGCTGGACTCCAATGAAGGAGGAGAACCATCTCAAGGAGGATCAGAAGAAATGGACAGCATATGAGTTAAATATGAGTTTCACTGCAAAGGGTCTGAATACTTATGACCATGTGATATTTCAGTTTTTCTTTTTAAATAAATTTGCAAAATTTTCTAAATTTCTGTTTTTTTTTTGTTAAGATGGGTGCTGAGTGTATATTAATGAGAAATAACATGAACTTTTTTGATTTTACAAATGGCTGCAATAAAAAAGAGTGAAAACTTTAAAGGGGTCTGAGTACTTTTTCTCTCTCTCTCTCTCTCTCTCTCTCTCTCTCTCTCTCTCTCTCTCTCTCTCTCTCTCTCTCTCTCTCTTATATATATATATATATATATATATATATATATATATATATATATATATAATTTTTTTTTTCACAGTTCTGTTTCGATACTTTAGTGTCACGGTTCGATATTTTTTCCAATACCCCCCAAAAGTTCCTTCTTTAACCGCTGAGCTTTTGTCTGTTGGCTTACCAACAAGGTTGTACTTAACATGAAAACCAAAGTACTGTAGTTCCAAACATCATATCTGAAAGCAGCCAAACAAGTAGTGGAATGCAGATCCACAGAATTTATACAACAGAGTTTACTGTATCTTCAGAAGACAAGTTGATGAAATAAATTGTATTGTTGCATCCCTCAATATATATATTTAACAGTTAATTTGCAAAAACAGACAAACACCATTGTGGAAAAACTGAGTTAACTGCTTTTCGTTGCTGTCAGGTACAAACCCCCTATCTCCATTTTACATCATGAAAACCCTCTACTTCATGTGAGCTTGATTTGGTGAAAATATTCAAAAAGTTTATTTGCAAGAGCAGTAAATTTTTTTCTAAATGGCGTTTGTTTTTGCAAATTAACTCATATATATATATATATATATACTTATATATACATACATATATATATATATAAATATATGTATGTATATGTATGTATTTGGTTTAAACTAGTAATTACCCAGCTCAAATAAATCTTAACATCTTTGCAAATGGATTTTGTGTGATTCGCTCACACGACTTGTACAGTGTTTGTTTGCACATGCAGGAAGCAGCCGTTTCCAGAGGGGAAAAATACTCTTCAGCAAGAAACAGACACAGCTGGCGCAACACAATCCGGAAGAAAACGGGGTACGGCTGGAAACGAGAGGACAAAAGCAGCAGTGACAGGAGGAAAAGAGAGCAGTACAGGGAGGAGGTGAAAGACAGCAGACAAAGGTGGCAGAGACTCAGTCCACAGATGGAGATTATACTCCACTGCAGCTAAACAGCAGAGATAAGGAGCGAGGAAGGAGAATTTTACTGAGTCCGAGGACGAAAGGAAAGAGGGTTTGGCTGGAGGGGAAGAAAGAAGAGTCTCATTTAGAGAGAAAGAGAATAAAAGAGCTTGTGGAGAGTGGAGGGCATGATTAAAAAGACTGTTCTTGGATTTATACATGCACAAATGAAACTAGTAATGCACGGCTTGGTTTGCCTCTGCTTCTATCTGCTCGCGGCCACAAGGCGGCCACTATCTGCCCTTAATAACCGGCTCAGCTTTTCATTTCAGCCCGTCACAGCAGCAGACGGAGCCGGCCTCTTTCCTCCCTCATGCATCATAAATACACCATTACTACTTGTTGACTGGCACTCTGGGGGCCTGTGGCATGTTGATGGACCACTCTGCATCATCATCGGGAGTGCCGATAGGCGGGCAACATGCACTGATTGGGTCATTTCACCACGTCGCGCCCGAGGCCTCTGAATGAACCTTGTCCGCTGGTTCATGATCTAATGCGGCAACAGGACTCGGCTAATAGGTTAATGTAATGCTGCAGAAGCGATGCACAGATGCCCCCAGGCCGGTTGTGTACGACTCCCCTCATCTCCAGATCAAACAACAATTAGTCTTCCGTAGCTGGAGTGTACCAGGAAGTGGCGAGCCCAGGCAGGCTTCTGATTGGAGGCCTCTGGGGGTGAAGTGAATGCCAGCTGGCAGCTAGCGCGGGCCAAACAGCCAGTCGCACAGATCTGAGGGACAATACAAAGCTGGCACACAAAGTCTGCTCGCACTCATTTGTGCATGCCAGCCTATGGATATGTGTGTGTGTGTGTGTGTGTGTGTGCTATTTTAGACATGAAAATAGCTTACTTACTTTAAGCAGATCTTTGGGAAAATCTTGGCCGTCGTTCAGTCCTTCCAGGTTGCCAATGAACTGTGTGCATGACATCCTCTTGCCAATGTTCTGGGGAAAACAGTAGATATCACTTAGTTTCATACAAACAGACTTTCTTCATCCCTCTTTAACACAAACTGTCCTCCTCACACAGAGGACCTTTTTTATTCTCACTATCTGCTTAAGAAAACATCAATAGAGAAGGAAAATGGCATTTATGACCTAATTAAAAGAATTTTAAAGCTTAAAGGTGCAGTGTGTAACAAAATCAAAGCTCAATGGCAGAAATATGTAATGTATAATTAAAAACTGTGTTTCTATTGATGTGTTATCATGTCACTAGAATAGCTGTTATATGTTTATTTTCCTAGAATGAGTAATTTATATCAACTTGTATCTACTTATATCTATCCTTGTTTGTGGGGGTCCACAAACGAGGAGGCTGCCAAATTTGTACCACCATTTTTAATACAGTGTCCCTAAATGGACACTGTATGAAGTCCTTTAAAATTGCTATACCAGCTTTGTTGAATGGGAGTTAGAGCACTGTTTGGGGTAAATTATGCTTTAAATATCATTAAAAGTGGTTACAGTTGTCTTCAAAATTATTCATACCCTCCAACTAAAGAAGCAAAAAACTCAGCTGGCAGTGAAATTTGAATTGAATTTGAATTTGTCAAAAGTAATAAATACGTTTTTATCAAAATCATGCCATTGATTTTCATTTGTTCAAATGAAATATTAAAAACAAACTTTTTTTTTTTTAAAAAGCAAATGAGCATGATTGGCCTCCGAAGCTAAAATTTTGTTAAGTTACATTTTGAGGCAATCACTGCAATCAGGTGTTTTTTCTAATGCTCAAAGAGACTTCTACACCTGTTGACATGTACATTATATTGCCAAAAGTATTTGCTCACCCATCCAAGTTATGGGAATCAGGTGTTCCAATCACTTCCATGGCCACAGGTGTATAAAATGAAGCAGCTCGGCATGCAGACTGTTTTTATAAACATTAGTGAAAGAATGTGTCGCTCTCAGGAGCTCAGTGAATTCCAGCGTGAAACTGTGATAGGATGCCACCTGTGCAACAAATCCAGTTGTGAAATTTCCTCACTCCAAAATATTCCACAGTCAACTGTCAGCTGGATTATAAGATAACTGAAATGTTTGGGAACGAGAGCAACTCAGCCATGAAGTGGTCGGCCACAAAAACTGACGGAGCGGGGTCAGCGATGTTGAACTGCATAGTGTGAAGAGGTCGCCAACTTTTTGCAGAGTCAATCACTACAGATCTCCAAACTTCATGTGGCCTTCAGATCAGCTCGAGAACAGAGAGCTTCATGGAATGGGTTTCCATGCTGGAGCAGCTGCATCCATCCATACATCACCAAGTGCAATGCAAAGCATCAAATGCACAGCCACCACTGAACTGTAGTTCTCTGGAGTGACGAATCACGCTTCTCCATCTGGGAATCTGTAGGAGTCTGGGTTTGGCAGTTGCCAGGAGAACAGTACTTGTCTGACTGCATTGTGCCAAGTGTAAAGTCTGGTGGAGGGAGGATTATGGTGTGGAGTTGTTTTCAGGAGCTGGGCTTGGCCTCTTAGTTCCAGTGAAAGGAACTCTGAATGCTTCAGCATACTGAGACACTCTGGACAATTCCATGCTCCCAACTTTGTGGGAACAGTTTGGAGCTGGCCCCTTCCTCTTCCAACATGACTGTGCACCAGTGCACAAAGCAGGTCCATAAAGACCTGGATGCAGAGTCTGGTGTGGAGGAACTGGACTGGGCTGCACAGAGTCCTGACCTCAACCCGATAGAACACCTTTGGGATGAATTAGAGCGGAGACTGAGAGCCAGGCCTTCTGGTCCAACATCAGTGTGACCTCACAAATGTGCTTCTGGAAGAATGGTCAAAGATTCCCATAAACACTCCTAAACCTTGTGGACAGCCTTCCCTGAAGAGTTGAAGCTGTTCTAGCTGCAACCGTGGACCAATGTCATACTGAACCCTACAGATCAGAAATGGGATGTTACTTAAGCTCATACAGTACTGTATGTGAGTCAAGGCAGGTGAGCGATACTTTTGGCAATATAGTGTTTTTTGGTCCACTGTTCACAGGAAAAGCACTCTAATGAGTTTGGGATGGTTTTGTTTGCTTGATTGTTTTTATCATTATTTTTAACTAAAATTCAAAAGCAATATTTTATTTCACTAAATTAAATTTTCTAATTTTAAAAAAAATCTGTTATTAGTTTGTTGTTATTTCAATAAATATTGTGAATTTAGCCTTTTCTTTAATTGGCGGGTATGAATCATTTTGAGGACAACTATACCTGTAATACAGTCATAGCTACACCTGAGACCACTGGATCCACTCACAGATGAAAACATCTTTATGTCCGGGACAATTCTGGCCACTGACAACCACCGTTCAGACACAACAGTGCTTGGCATATAAAGTCATTGCTATACCCATCTTTACCACTAGATGTCAGTAATTTTTACATAGTGTACCTTTAAGAGTTTCAGATTTTTAAACATGCTGAATCATAAGCTGCAAAAAAAAAAACTGGTTAATGAAGTTTCAGTGTGTAATGAGGAAATTTTCACTGTGCAGTTATAATGGTCAGAAAATCAGCCCTGTGTGTTATAAGCATATTTTTATTTAACTGTTGTGCGTTCAGATTGTTACTCATTCACACCAACATGATGCAAACTTATGTGGGAACAAAAATTTATCAAAGTGACTGTTAAAATGCATGAAACTAGTTTTATGAATATAGTGTTCAAAAAAAGTTATCACTGAAAGACATTTACAAACAAAAATAATACAATTTTGTCTCTATATAAAGGCATTTTAAATTATTTTATCATTGGTTTGGAAAATAAAGAAACATAAAGCTTTTATACTGCAGTCAGGAATCTTCTGTTTCTTCAAAGATAATTAATGGAATAATCACAAATAATCTGAATAAATCTTGTGGCCTATAACTCACCGGGATGATTAGGAGAGCACTAACGAGAACAATCACAGCAAAAAGTCCAACTCAAATCTGTTAAAATGTGTTGAAACTTTCCTGAAGTGCTCTTCTATGTAAGAGCTGATCCCCAATCCCATCACTTTAATTAATCATTCATCCACTGAGCTGCGCTATCAGAGAGCAGAGCTGCCAGTGGCCCAGATTTGCAAAGGAAGGCTGTGACTTTAAAAGGAGCAGATTAATGATGGTGAAAAGAAGCTCAGCAGGAGGACCAGGATCAGATGGTGATCAGACTGAGTCTTATATTTGCAAAACTTCACAGTTCATGAAAGGGAGCCTTTAAAAGAGTACAGCTATTAAAACTTTCCTTTTCTATGTTTTTTCATGCAATAGATTCTCTTTAACACAAAATGAGCTCAACCTCACGAGCTCAAACGTCCCTTACCTGACCATGTAGATCAGTGTTCAGCAGCATTAGGGCACAGGTGAGCGTGTGGACTGCGTCTATGGGATGAAAACACTCTGTTAGGTTTAGTTGCTAATTTCTGCCTCTTATATCGAGGAATTGATATAAACTGGCTTTTGGCACCTTGAAACCAAGTGACAAGGCCTTTATTTGTTCTCTGAGGTATGAGCCCCATTAAAGAATCCAATGGAAAGACTTAATCCTGGGGAGGTAGTGGCATGTCTACCGTACGTATAAGTCGCATCAGTCAAAAAATGCGCAATGAAGAGGAAAAAAAAACATATAAAAGTCCCTCTGGACTATGACTCATTTATTTATTTAAAATATGGAGATTTTCCGATTTTTCACATCCCATTTGTTTCTGCTAAAAAAAATCCCCAATCACTCTGATTCCAAAGTTAATCCCTGTAAATGATCATAAATATCATAATTAAGAAGGATAAACAGAACAGAACAGCCCGATGTGCAAAATGAACTCCTCTCGCTGAGATAAGGCTGTTTTGGGATCTTTGCCCTCGGAGCAGAATATAGCTGTCAGAAGCCTAGAGCGCCCTCATGTGGCGTTAGACGGTAATGTTCACTCCTTGGCTCATGTCAGTTAATATGAATTAATACTTTAAAACGTGTGTTTTGTAGATATTTAGATTATAAGTCACACGAGCAGCCAAGCTTTAAAAAAAGTGGTTAAAATGTTTTCCTAGGCATGAGCCCCCCATTGAATGAGCTAACGGAGGTACTTATTCCTAGGGCTAGGGGGGATAGTGGCTGAAATATTCTCAGAGGAATGAACCCCCACCCCCCCCCCACTGAAGAAGCCAGAACACCATCAGTTACATGATGACAAGTTCTGTCCTAAATTCACTGGTTGTGATCCAGTTTTTGTAAAGAAATCATCAAAGAAATTCAAGAAATGGTGTGGGTGACACTCCTGGATCACTTTTTATTTGGTATTTAGCATTTTTACACCAAGAGTTGAGTATTTCAACAAGTTTTCCTTAAACAAGAAAGAAAAAAAAAGCACGCATGCATCAGCCAGCAGTGAAGTGTTTGCTGCAGCGTATTCAGAACCAGTTCACGAACTAGTTTAACGTTCAAGGATTACATGTGTTCTGCAGGTGTTGGACCAGTTTCTCATTAGCAAAACCTTTGGAGATGATAAAGTTAGTTTATCTTTAACTGGGTTCAAGACATGAGCCTCAGACACAGAGAGCTGCCAGCAGTCATGGAGACAAGTTACATCGGTTCATTTTGCGTAAAGTTTTACACAAGTCACTGCTAATTTGATTTGATTTTGTGTGAATTTCACATAAATTTTTAAATTTTGAATCGAATTTTTCTTCTGGGATCAATAAAGTATTTTTCATTTCATTTCATTCAATTTCGTTTTGCACGACAAATCAAGCAACAAGCTTTTTCAGGAAAGAGAAACTGTGGTCCAGAGCACAGCACCCTAAGTGAACAGTAGTACGTGCACCCAAGTGTTGTGTTCCCATCAATGCCCAACTAATAGCTCTCATGTAGCCACCATGTTGGTGCAAAAATACTATTTTACATCTGTTTAACTGTATTATTCTGGGCAATTTCTGAATTAACAAGCTCAAAATGATTGAATGTTAAGTTTTTATGTTGACACAACTCACGTTTAAATGAAGAATAGATTCGTTAAGTGGCTTAAACAAGCAACACAAACCTCTAAAACTGTCCAGGAAGGATTGGATTAAAAGTAAAGGAAAAAAAGAAAGAAAAACATTGCAGAAAACTTCAGAAAATCTGGAAAACTGTTGCTCAGGATGAAGACTGGATCAAGACTTGTGCACATTAACACTTGTTTCTGTCCATTTTCCACTGAGGCTGGTGAGACAACTTCCTCTCAGCTTACCCTCTGATGGAATGACTTTTGGGTTGCAGTCCAAGTAACGCCTTGAAAAGTGTGACAGCACCCTCTCCCTCTCCTGAGTCTCCCCCATCAGGGCAAACTGCCGGAGGAAAGTCCTGCAGCACAAACACAAACAAGTCAGCAGATGGTTAACAAACAGCGAGCTGCTTGCAGATCACAGATGACCTGATTGGAATCCTAAAAAGTGAAAAAAGACACGTCACCCATGCAATGATGCTTTTTTTTTTTTTTTTTTAACTAAAAGGATTCTTCTAATTCTTTCTTGCTTTTTATACATGACTACAAACGGTAGATAATATTCAGCATGTCATATGCATGCAGTGCCAGAGTTGCCCTCTAGAGAGCAGTATTTACCAGGGGAGTGAATCCTCTACAGACTAAGACAGCATCAATACATCTGAAAGTGCATGTTTCAATCTAATTGAGGCCAAATCGAAGCCACCATAATACTCAGGCAAGGACTCTGTGAGGTGGAGACGAACACTGATGCTTTAGCCACAGTCATCTTTTAAAAATTCATACTGTTCATTCATATTTAATCAAAAGAATTTATGGTTTGTGCTAAAAGAGCTGGCAGGGAACTCTACTGTCTGCGACTGTCTACTGTGCTTTCTTACCGCAGTGCCTGGTCAAGAGCGAGCCCGGTGAAGTTAAAGAAACTAAGATATTCCTCTGCAACCATGCGGCTGAAGTCATTACTGTGGAAAGACAGCCATAAAAAACATATAAGTCAGGGTGTGACAGGAAGAAATCAATAGAGGAAGAAACAAAGAAGCTACAGTGGCAATACAAGAGCAGAAGTGGTTCAAACAGCAGCTTTTTCAGCTCAGTGAATGACCTCAGTTTGTGCTGTCAGTCAGTCAGTCAGCGTGCACTGGCGCAGGCAGCTCAAGATGCAGGCTGGAGGCCAAAATAAAAGAGAAGAAAAAAAAAAGGAGGAGATTCCCCGGGTGCAACTGTCAGAAAGTGAGAAAAACCCTTTAATCCCAAATTCTTTCTCATCAGCACGAGCAAGCGGCTGACAGACTGATGAACAGCGCAACACTGCAAGAAGATCTGTTAAAACGCTGCACCTCGCAGGCACAACGGAGCAGGGAAGACAGCGAATGAACAGACAACAGTGTTTGCACTGGCCCTGTTACATTAGCATTCATTAAATAAAGATAAGTTACAGCGAAAAGGAGTTGTTTTTCCCCTCAAAACATGCAAATTAGAGTTCATTTTGGAATTACTGAGGATGTTTGAGGGAATTGTGTAGCTTTTAGGGTTAGTAGCAGCAGCACTATTGTTTGACAGTATATATATATATATATATATATATATATATATATATATATATATATATATATATATAGGGGGGTTTATATATATATATATATATAGTGTATACACACACACAAAGAAAAGGCTAAATTCACAATAGTAATAATAGATAAAAATTTACAAAAATATGATTTGGTGAAATGAAATATTGCTTTTGAATTATAGTTGAAAATAATAATTGAAAAAAAAAAAAAAACTGTCCCAGACCAAAGAGAGCACCCTGTTCATGGACAGTGGGCCAAAATACCTGCCAACAGGTTCAGATGTCTTATTGAACATTACAGAAAACACGTGTTGCTCAATAAAATTTTAGTTCAGAAGCCCGTCATGCTTATTTACTTATTTTTTCTTTGTTCTGTTTTTAAAGTTTCTTTTGAGCCACAATTCAAAATCTATGATTTTCCTTGAATTCTTATTTATTCTTACTTTTTAAATTTATTATTAATTTTAACTTATTTCACTGACAGATGACTTTTTTCTGTCTTTAACTGAAGGGTATGAATAATTTTGAGGACAAATGTACATATATATATATATATTTTATATTTATACATATAGAAAGATAGCTATTCTGTATAGATATAGGAGAAACAGTTATGATTAATTACATTTTACAGGATGCAAATAATAACAACTGTCTGCAAAACAATCCATCGTTGCTAACATAGTCACATAGTTTTCAACCAATGTTTCTAAAACGATTGTGATATTTTAAAATGTGCGTGAAGAAGAATGATAGTTGATACAGAATTTAAGTTAATCCTGTACTAATTTTTAAAATGTAACATTTTGTGTCCCCTGATGGAGACAAACAGTTGCTAATTTGTACATTTTGCCATCAAACCTTATTTGCAGTGGGGGTGGAACTGTACCTGTAAACTCTGCAGGTGTGAAAAACAATGCTGTCATTGTGATTGTGATTGGACGACACTGACGTGCTCCGTCACAGGTGTTTTATTCAGAAGAAGAAGAAGATAACGTCCCGTCTTTTCTGAAAATCCCCTGACGGACACTTTTAATAAAACAATAAAAACTGTCATTGCAAAGACTCCTTCAGCTAAATCAAAAACTCTTCTAACATTCCTGAGAATGCCAAACCTGTCATACAGAAAAGTTAGCTGAGACTCTGGACCTTCCTTACTAAGGCTATTGGCCCCTGCTTCACCAGCTGCTTCTAATTATCTTGACTGATTATTGGTGAGATGCAACATTTTCATCTGGAACATTGACCCCCCCCCCCGGCAGCTCACTTCTTGCTGAGGTGTCGCGACACGTCAGACTTCCTGAAGCCTTCCAGGTTGAAGAGACGTTTGGCCAGGCGTTTGGCGGCGGCCACATCAGCGCGATGGCTGCCGTTGGTGAGGGTGTCGCTGCTGCCCAGACAGAGCCGGTCACTGAGGTCCTGGTCCAGTTCTGAGTCTGTGGCCAGACACGCTTTCTCCCTGCTAACAGGGTTGATGGTGGGGGTGTGGGGAAAGGGGGAAGACAAAGCAAAGAAGGTGACTGATTAAAAACAGGTGCTGAGATGCGGATTGATAGAAAGATGAAACATATCGGGGTTCAGGATGGAAAGAGCGGGCACGTAATTAATAGTGAAAAAGGGGGTAAAGAGAAGCTTACAGACGGTGGGTGATTTACAGTCGTCCTCAAAATTATTCCTACCCTCCCATTAAAGAAGGAAAAAAATCAGCTGTTAGTGAACTAAGTTGAAATTGACAAAAATAATCATAAATGAAAATTCTATGAGAATCATCACATTGATTTTGAGTTGTGGCTCAAAAGAAATATTAAAAACTAACAGACAAAAAATAAAACAAGTAAAGAAGCATGATGGAGCTCCGAAGCTGAAATTTTATTGAGCAACATTTTGAGATAATCACTGCAATCAGGTGATTTCTGTAATGTTCAAAAACACTTCTACACCTGTTGACAGGTACTTTGGTCCACTGTTTATGGGAGAGGTGCTCTAATGTGTTTGGGACAGTTTATTTTAAATTATTATTTTCAGCCACAATTCAAAAACAATATTTTATTTCTCTAAATTATGATTTTGTGAATTTTTACTTATTTGTTTCTTTAGTTTGTTATTTGAACTACTTTTGTCAATTTAGCCTTTTCTTTAATTGGAGGGTATGAACAATTTTGAGGACGAATGTATTAAAAATCATCGTCAAAGACAAAAACAGTGATCCAGAAAAGTAACGTAAAGGAAGATGAACTCAAATAAAGAGTAAATGTAAGTCAACAAAATACAAATTCTGATCCAACAACATATTTTCTTTTGTTTAGATTTAAGCATAATATGTGTTGTGATTATACACATGTATACACATCCTTTCTCCTCTCCGGCCAGCTTCCTTGTATTTTCACTCTTACTTCCTAATTAAGCCCCTTCAAAGCATTCGCCAGTTCAGAAGTACAAAACTCATTACATCTGAATTACTCTGATAATAATTTAAGCATGTTATGTCACACTGAGCTCAAACTGAACTACTTTTACAGCCTCTGCTAAAATATGGAAGACAGAAATGAGGTCTCTGGGTTCATTTGCTGAACTGATGATGATGATGATGGGAGCTTTGTCTATCGAGAGCCGAGCGACCAGTATGGTTGAAAACAATGGCTGTCCAGCAGCTTTAATCCAAAACACAAGAAACACTTCCTGAATAAATCCAGCTTTCGGCTGGATTTCTCAACATGAGCAGCAAGCCAAGAAAATCCTGGGTCCCAGACCCCCTCCCCCCTCATGTGCACATCATTACACCGTGCATGAGTGAGGAAAATCACAGCAAAGCAAACAAAAATAACACAAGCTCACTGCTGAAGAAAATATGAGGGTGCAAAGGTCAGCTGTGTTATGCAAAGTACACAGAGGATCGAGCTACAGTAATGCGTCACAGGCTGATACTTAGCAGGTGTTATGTCTAATTAGGTTCTCCATCTCAGTTAAAACACTGCACAGTCATTATGCACATATTCAGTCATAAGTTTCTAGATGAAATGAGAGACTGACCTGGACAGAATCCTGATTTATAATCTTACAGTCATACAAGGAATCAATAATTCTGTGTCAATCAAATCAAAAGGTGTTGGGATGTAAACACAAAAGTAAATTCAGGACTTCTGGTGCTTCCAGAGGAAAAACTACAGGTCACAAGTGTGTTGATTCAAAAGTTGGCCAGACACAGCTAAACAAATAATAATAATTTTTTAAAAGTCAGCTATAATGACATAAAAGTTTTTCAGAAGTCAAGCAGATGGAAGCACAAAATAAAAATTCTAAGGATCAGTACAGTCAATAAGATTTCTACTTAGATTAAATTTAGTGTTAATACCCAAACTAAGAGATTACCAATGAGAGAGGGGAGGGGGGGGGGGGGGGGTGGGACGGACGATGGATGGATGGATGGATGGATGCATACATAGATGCATGGATGGATGGATGGATACATGGATGGATGGATGGAAGGATATATGGATGGATGGATGGATGCATGCATGCATACATGGATGGATGGATGGATGGATGGATACATGGATGGATGGATGGATGGATGGATGGATGGATGGATGGATGATAGATGGATGGATGGATAGATGATGGATGGATACATGGATGGATGGATGGATGGATGGATGGATGGATGGATGCATACATATGATGGATGGATGGATGGATGGATACATGGATGGATGGATGGAAGGATGGATGGATGGATGGATGGATGCATGGATGGATACATGGATGGATGGATGGATGGATGGATGGATGGATGGATGGATGATAGATGAGATGGATGGATAGATGGATGGATGGATACATGGATGGATGGATGGATGGATGGATGGATGGATGGATGGATGGATGGATGGAGAATGGATGGATGGATGGATGGATACATGGATGGATGGATGTATGCATGCATACATGGATGGATGGATGGAAGGATACATAGATGGATGGATGCATGCATGCATAAATGAATGGATGGATGGAAGGATAATGGATGGATGGATGGATGGATGGATGGATGGATGGATGGATGGATGGATGGATGGATGGATACATGGATGGATGTATGTATGCATGCATACATGGATGGATGGATGGAAGGATACATGGATGGATGGATGGATGGATGATGGATGATGCATGCATGTATGGGCTAGCATGTCATTTCAGATCTATTTTAATATTAAAGGAGCTCAGCCTCCTGCTGAACCACTGAGACTGTTGGCCCGGAATAAAGCTGACACGCCTGATCACCGTTGTGCCGCCTTAAAATATTGATTGTCCACTCTTGTTCTTTAGTTTGCAGGTTTGGCAACATTTATGTCTTGTTTTGCCGTGCGCTTAAGTATTACACAATCGGCCAACAGAACTTGTTGCCAGTGGAAACGCAACAGACATCATGAACCACACTGCTCCTAGCCATTCCAAGCCAGACCCTTGGAGGGGCTTTAGTTTATTTATAACTCACATTAGTTTTCAATGGATAACTTTACAATCACGTCCTGACCATCCACCCAGTTCTTTACATAGCTATAATAATAATAATAATAATAATAATAATAATAACGCCTTTGAAAGAACCAAAGCCCCTTTACAAAGGAAATAAATAAACAAAAACACCACAAAGGACCACATAACAGGAAGGGAACCAATCGAAAGGATAAACAATACAGATTTCTTTAGGGCCATGACTGATATTATCTCATCAGCATCAGCTGATGGCCGATACAACCTGCCGATATTTGGGGCTGATACTGTATTTGACCCTAAAAATAATATAATGAAGGACAAAATGAAAACAAACTTTGAAAACTCTTCTAAGATAAAAAAAGAAAAAGAAGCAAAGCTCTTCAAATAAATATATAAAAAAGAAACAGCGCTCTTCTATTAAACATGTATTGGCCAACACACTCAACGTATTGGCCGATGCCGATACCAACAAAAACCGAAAGTATCGTCCGAAAATATCGGCCGGTTGATGCATCAGTCTATCCTTCGTCCCTCGTCTTTGTCGTCTTTGAAAACTGGATGTCATCTAAAAAAGTAATTGCAAAAACTTTGTAAATTATTACTTCAGATCAACGCAAGGTGGACTGAATAGTCCACCTTCAGAGTAAAAACCACATCGTAGTATCGCTGCCTCCAAGCTTTCATGAGCGACACACTCACGTGGTTTCCCCGGAATCTGCCAATAATGATGCAGATCAGAGAAGAACACGCCTGGTATCTGACACCTGAAACAATATTAGAATTTTCAACCATGATATTTAGATTCTCCCACGTGAGGAACAGGTGAAACAGGTGAAACAGGTTCCCGGGTCGGGACCTACCTGGAAGACCTCCTGTTTGTCAAACGCCGATCCTCCCCGGCTGCAGACGAGCTATGACAGCAGAAAACAGATGTCGTCCTCATCCTCGTCACCTGACCTCCACCGCTTGCCCTGCTCACCCCTCTTCTCCCCCTCTCCTCGTCCCCTGAACGCATCACCGTCCACTTCACAGACCCAGAGAAGCACCTGCTCCAGGGAGGCCGATAGGTCTCGACGTTCCTCTGCTCAGTCTTAACTGAAGCTCCATGGATTTGGGTTTTCCTGCACGTTCTCACCCTCCCTCTGTGTTTGTTGTCATCCGATCTTCACAGCAAGACCCCCCCCCTACCCCCTCCCCAAGATTAAAAGGAGCAGTTTGTCCTGCAAAGTCTCTCCGTCTCTCTCTTTTCCCCCCTCCGAGTCTGTTTGCTGTTGTTTCTCTTTGCTTTCACTCCTCCCCCCGTCCCCGCTCCACAGTGTAAACTCCCCCCGTCTCCTGCTGACCTTGCATTCGAGGCATGGCATGAGATTTGGCTTGTGCTTTGCTTCAAAATCAGCCTCTACCTTCCATTCAGTCCTTTCACTCCCCAGTTTCACACACTCAGTGTGCCCATCCTTTCAGCGTCCTACAAACTGGTGTGTTTCACACACCCCAAACAGAAAACAAAAGATGTGAGGTGTCAGGTTTAAACCTGATATGTGCAGGGTGTGTGTGCTCTGCAGCTTTAGCCATGTTGGCCTTTTGTCAACAAACAAATCCACCGTGGAGTTTGTTTACATCAAACGCATCAACGAGGCCTGCAGGAGTGTTCGTAACCATGAGGTTAGCTAGCGCTGTAGTTTTGGCCTTGCCACCTGTTAGCTGTCTCATCAGGAGCCAGCAGAAAGCAGAGAGGTCCTGAGAGAATTCCCAGTATCAGCCTCTGTGTTAACGGTATCCAGACATAACTGGGCCCTCTCCCAGTCCACACAATGAGCCACTGTCTCACGGCACAGACCATCTGAGGAGGGTGATGCGAGGGGAAGAAGAAGAGGAGGGGGCGTAAATTCCAACTTTTATCAAAGTACGGCCAAACCTTCAGAGATATTTGCTTCATCGTCTGCCTCCTGGATTCCACAGCTTGGGGGCCGCTCATGATAAGATCAGCGCTCGGCAAACATTTACCTTCACGCTTTGGTTCTGTGAAGAGTTTAACAGGATGTGGGGAAAGTTTGATGCAAAAATCTTCATAAATATACAACAAATTTAAAGAAAAGGAAGAAAAAATGCTTTTCCTTTAAAAGACTTTGACATGAATCAGCTGAAATTTGAGACTGGATTCCTTTCTGGGACACAAAAACACACTAAACACACACACTGCTGCTCACTCACCTACAGATCAGTCACACATGGCAGCATGATTCTTGTCTGTTAACGCCATCTAGTGGTCAAAGCGACACAGTCCCACCACCCTGCCTCTGCAGTGCCGTCACACTGAGTTAGGGTGACATTCACTAAGCTGTAGCACATCACACACACCATGCAAAGATCCTTACATAGTCTGGGTCTAACGTATCCAGCAGGCATATTTAAAGACAAATATTTCATGCGCAGCCTCGTGAGTTTCATGTCTGTGGAGTCTTTGGGACTCCGACAGTCAAGGTGAGTCCCTCAGCCACCGCAGCAGCCATCTGCTTCCATCCTAACATGCCTACACACACAAAGATATGCACAGATGGATGCACACGCACACACCTCGGCGGCCTGTCTGGCAGACAGCACAGGGACCTCACACAGCCGTGCGTCGACCTTGACTTTAAGCCACTCGGCTTCAGAAGAGCACTGCAGCATGGCTCTGAACAGGCTGAAGTACAGATAGACATTCAATCATCTGGAATCTGACAGCAGTCCATTAGCAGGTCTGACCTCAGAAAGATGCAATCAAAACGGCGTTGGCACTGTGGTATAATCGCAAAAACTTACTTTCTCCTGTTAAACGACAGTTTACATTAAGAGAACAGGCTGAGATGAGGACAGCTTTGCTTTCATTCCTCTGCAGATACAGTTAAACTGATGCTTAATGTCCTGTTATCACATATCTGTGTTCAGTCTATTTGTCTGATATATGGACTCTGCCTCCTAGTGTTCAATATAAAGAAATGCATTTATTTCCTGTAATTGTCTCGTTCAGTTTTAAGGAAAAAATGCATAAAAAAATAACTACAGAACTTTTTGCCATTTTCTCAGTGAGGCGCCCCCTATCGACGGCTAATGTGGCATCCTATCTGTACTGTGAGTTCACTCCTGCCAGTAAAAGAAAGTCTTATCTTGACTGTTGTTCTGTCCCTTCCTTTCCTCTCTTCCTCTGATAATGTTTTCTTGCGTTTCTTTGCCAAATCCACCATGATGCGCATTCAAAACACCTGTGTATATACAGTCGTCCTCAAAATTAAAGGTTGAATTCACAATAGTAATTCAAATAATAAGAAACGAAAGAAATGAATAATAAATAAAAATTGACAAAATTATAATTTAGTAAAATAAAATATTGCTTGTGAATTATGGTTGGAAATAATAATCAAATAAAAAAAACAAACCAACAAAATTGTCCCAGACACATTAGAGCATTTTTCCCATGAACAGTGGATCAAAATACCTGTCAAGTAAACACTATATCGCCAAAAGTATTTACTCACCTGCCTTGACTCACATATGAGCTTAAGTAAGATCCCATTCCTGATCCATAGGGTTCAACATGACGTTGGTCCACCTTTGCAGTTAGAACAGCTTCAACTCTTCTGGGAAGGCTGTCCACAAGGTTTAGGAGTGTTTATGGGAATCTTTGACCATCTTCCAGAAGCACATTTGTGAGGTCACACTGATGTTGGACCAGAAGGCCTGGCTCTCAGTCTCCGCTCTAATTCATCCCAAAGGTGTTCTATCGGGTTGAGGTCAGGACTCTGTGCAGCCCAGTCCAGTTCCTCCACACCAGACTCTGCATCCAGGTCTTTATGGACCTGCTTTGTGCTCTGGTGCACAGTCATGTTGGAAGAGGAAGGGGCCAGCTCCAAACTGGTCCCACAAAGTTGGGAGCATGGAATTGTCCAAAATGTCTTAGTATGCTGAAGCATTCAGAGTTCCTTTCACTGGAACTAAGGGGCCACGCCCAGCTCCTGAAGAACAACCCCCACACCATAATCCTCCCCCCACCAAACTTTACACTTTGCACAATGCAGTCAGAGGACCGCCTGGCAACCGCCAAACCCAGACTCATCCATCAGATTGCCAGATGGAGAAGTGTGATCCGTCACAACAGAGAACACCTCCACTGCTCTGGAGTCCAGTGGCGGCTGCTTTCCACCACTGCATCCATGCTTTGCATTGCACTTGGTGATGTATGGATGGATGCAGCTGATCACCATGGAAACCCATTCCATGAAGCTCTCTGTTCTTGAGCTGATCTGAAGGCCACATGAAGTTTGGAGGTCTGTAGTGATTGACTCTGCAGAAAGTTGGCGACCTCTTCGCACTATGAGCTTCAACATCTGCTGACCCCGCTCTGTCAGTTTACGTGGCCGACCACTTCATGGCTGAGTTGCTGTCGTTCCCAAACACTTCCATTTTCTCATAATACAGCTGAGAGTTAATTGTAGAATATTTAGGAGTGAGGAAATTTCACAACTGGATTTGTTGCACTGGTGGCATCCTATCACAGTTCCACGCTGGAATTCACTGAGATCCTGAGAGCGACACGTTCTTTCACAAATGTTTGTAAAAACTGTCTGCATGCCGAGCTGCTTCATTTATACACCTGTGGCCATGGAAGTGATTGGAACACCTGATTCCCATAATTGGGATGGGTGAGCAAATACTTTTGGCAATATAGTGTACATGTACCAATAACCAAAAGAGTACAGTATATCTATGCATATAGACAATAGCTTCCATTAAGAGATGTGCACCTTTCTTAAATCAACAAGGGCTGACGCAGCTCACTCAAGCACTGTTGTTGTCTAATTTGCATTACTGTCCTACAGTTTGGTCAAATGTGAATGTGGACATGATTGAAAAACTGCAAAAAATCCAGAACAAAGCAGCACATTTAGTATTAAAAAAAGATTTTCAGGTGAATGTACGGAAGAGGCATGATGATCTGAAATGGTTATTTGTGAAGGATCGACTGTTATACTCACTACTGACTTTTATATGGAATATTGTTCAAACTCACACTCCATCTAAACTATACAAATATCTTGACTTCAATAAGGAAAAGCACACGTATAACACTAGGAATGCAACAGGAGGTAAATTTACACTACCAAAAGTGAGATCAAATACTATAAAACGGACAACAAATTTTAGGGGGATGAATGAGTGGAATCATCTTCCAATGTGCATGTCTCAAATTTGTAGCAAAATGACCTTTAAGATAATGTTAAAAGACTACCTTGGTAGTAATATGAATAATAACAATTAAACATTTAATATTCAATATTAGTACATGTAGAATTATAATACAATATCTCATTATCAGGGATTCCAAATTGTTATTTTCTCTTGTTTTTGTGATATACATGTATCAATCGGTATTAATTTTATGGAACGGCAAGATTTATTTAAAGGGACAAGAGGCAGGAATTGTGAAAGAATAAACATGCATACCCAGTTTTATAATGTTAATGGGCGATGAAGCGTTAAAAACCCAAAAGAACGAGCCCACCCACGTCCCTCCCCGTTGCCTTGAACAGGCTGTGTGCTGCATAAAGTGCTGCAATTCGGTTGCCGAATTTCCCGCGCAGTCCTGCGGATGTGACGTCAAATGATGCTGCATCCGCGTCCCCGACAGTTTTGATCCAGGAAGGAGACGGCCACGGTAAATTCAAACACTGTAAGCGATAGTTATGGATTCTTCTGCCGTCAGCAAATGATCAACTGAAAGACACTAAAAAGTGGCACTACGAAGAAAAAGACTATCAGCGTAGCAAGCAACGTTATAGCCTCAGTTTGTGCGCGCTCCCGTTATGGCTTTGCTGGTGGCTGCAGTTTCCCGCAGCACCAGTCGCGGCACTCAAGAGTCTCATTTCAACAACTTCCAAAAAGAAAAAAGACAACTTGACAGTGAACAAATAAAACCTGGGAGTATATTAAAGGTACAGAGTGTAAGAATTACTGACATCTAGTGGTAAAGATGGGTATTTGAAAGAAAAGAAGGCATTACTTATTCCAAACAGTGCTCTAACTCCCATTAAATAAAGCTGGTACAACAGTTTTAAAGTTTTAGGGATATCTTAGTAAAAATGGTGGAACAAATATGGGAGCCTCCATGTATGTGCACCCCCAAGCAGGTGGATATAAATGACTTATTTTTAGAAAACAAACATATTCTAGTGAAGCAATTACACATCAATAGAAACACAGTTTTGAATTATACATCTAGTTTTTCTGCCATTGACCTTTGATTTTTTTCACACTGTACCTTTAACTGAATGACTATGAGCTGACCCCAGGTGTGGACAGTCAACAGACTGAAGACAGGTGTGAAACGGGGGAAAAGGCAGCCAGCGACACTGACAGCAAGTGTAAAAAGACAGCACATTTAAAATAAAACTGGTAATATATGAAGATAAATGGGTTAATTAAATGGCTGAAAATCAGAAAGAGTCCAGATGGACCATCACATGGTTCATGCTCACTGAGATGACCCAAATTCTTGGTGAATCACCAACGCAAAAGTAAATGCATTTCATCTGTCAGCAGCTACTTGTAAGCTGAGAAAATGATGGCAAAACAGCCACAGATCTAAATACAGTCAGTTTAACAGCCTGAATGCAAAAGTCTTATTCTATTTTATCTCATTTCTTCATTTAATTCAATTCATTTGTCAAATAAAATGTAATTTTATTTAATTTCATTCAGTTTATTCATTCATTTTACTAATCCTATTCTTTAACTATGCATAATTACAGCCATTTACCTTATATAACTGCTGGACATCTCTAAAACCATGAGCATTAATCTGCTGCTTTAACATCCTTTACTCCTCTGGTTTCGGGCCTTTTGCCAGATTTGGGAGCCTGGATGCAGGGATTTTCTTCCATTCAGCCACAAGAGCATTAGTGAGTTTCCTGCACTGATGCTGGGAGACAAGCTTAAAATCTGCTGGACGGGTTGAGGTCATGACTGTGGAGCCCAGTAAAATTCTCTGGATGTAAAGGCATCATGTGAAAACAGGAAAATTTAAATAAAATAAACAAAGAAAAAAAAAATTGAAATAATGATATTGCATACTCAAAAATTTCTTATAAATATCAAATTTAAAGCTAACTTAGAAGTTATAAAAGAGAAAAACTGAGAGTCAGACATGTTTTCATTACACACTCAAAAATAGAGGTACCAGTTTGTACTTAAAAGGGTACAAACGCTCGTCGCTGAGGAAATTCTTTTTTGAAAGACATTTCTGTACCCTTTGGTCTTGGTCCATTTTTGTACCTTATCAAGCTGTATCAGTTAATAAAGTACAATTAAACCAATTAAAAATGATGAATAAAAGTCAATAAAATAGAGATTATGACAACAATCAAAGATGATAATAATAAATTAATAATTTTTTGTATAAATATTAGGCCAAACACATAATTATACATATAATTATAACTATGATTATTATAAAAATCATAATATAATAACTATAATTACACCACTGTTTAGAAGGACTGCTATTTATAGTTATTGTACAAGCTACACACATTTTTCAATACTGCAGGTACCCTTAGGGTTGAAATGGTACAAATTTGTACTTTATATTATTTAGGACACTTTTTCATAGTATATAGGTATACTTCTGGCCTCATAAAGACCAATATTGTACTTTTGAAAGTAAAAATTGAAAGACTGTAATATTAGCTTGTACACAATAATAAAACCATATAACATAAAATGAAAAGGTCTCATAAATTTTGACATGATGAGGCTACATTTGTAGGCTGCATTTGAAGGAGCCTTCAACTCTGGACAGTCTTGGTTGCATCGCTGTGATGTAAGCGGTCTTCAGAACCGGCCTTGGAAGGACGCAGCCCTCAAATTTGGACACAGCCTTTATCTAACATGGAGGCTCCTCCCCCTCCCTCTCTGTTGTGCTTCAGTAGCACCTCAGAGGTACTCAGAGTAAGTTACATTAGGAACCAGGAGGAGCTCTAGCATGTACCTTGTATTACCATCGGAGCAGAATTGTAAACTAAAACAGTAAAAATGAATTTTTATTTGAGTAATATGTTTTCAACTGGTTTAGAGCAAATAAACATGCGCAAAAACATAATGAGAAACATCTGAAAGATGTTTTGTTCTTTGTAAGCAACCAGAACCCGTTCAGACATGATGTCTAAAATGTGTGAATTGTGAAAAAGAAGATCACACTGATGGGAAAATGGTGCTGACGACCTGATGAGTGAACTCACCTGGGTAAAGAGAAGGAGGGGTTGATGTACCAGCTGCTCCCCAGCTGTCCACACACGTGTGCTTTGGGCAGCGCATCATCTGAGCCGCTGCTCAGCCTCTCGCTGGAGGGAGCTCTGGTGGCATCCGAGTCCCCCGTCACCGTAAAGATAGAATCAGAGAGACTGGGCCTCTCGTCGTGCGCCAGCGGGGCAAAGCTGAGCTGGACGATCTGCCTGGCGCTGTGGCACACTGGCCCGTGGATGGCAGGGGTTAGCGTGGGCAGGTCGATGGTCAGCACAGTTTGGGTGCTGGAGGTCAGCAGCTCCTCACTGTCCAGGCTGTTGTACGATGTGCCTTTGGCTCGGTGGGACTCCATGATGCTCTCAAAGTGGCGACTGAAAGTGTCTTCGGCAGCCAAGCGGGGACCGGAGACCAGGAGGGGGGATTTCAGGGCTGGGTTGTGGTTGTCAAAAAAGGTTTCCATTGGTCTGGACGGAAAAAAGTAAAAGCTATGAGTTTAAATGTGATTCAAAGGACATCAGAAAAAAATATTCTAACTATCTTTAATGTGATTGTCTTTGCCAAGATGTGATTTACTCCGCCTAACAGTTGTTTGGATGTTCTTCAGTCAGGATTTAGGCCACACCACAGCACTGAAACCACCATGTAAACGCAGACAGCAGCAGTAGTTTGGTTCAGGCTCTGCTACTTCTCAGCGCCACTTTTGACCCAATGTCTTATTAGACTGACTGGAAATCTGGGTGGGAATCTCAAATCAGGTTCTGAGTTGGTCTGAATTTTATGTAAAAGACTCAGACTACTTCATGCAAATAGGTAATAGATCTGCACAGACAAAGATTACATATGGAGTTCCCCAAAGTTCCATTTTGGGCCCCTTATTGTTCAGTACCTCCACTCTCCCACTAGTTCAAATTAGAGATGGTTATCACTAGGTACCTCGTGATACAATACTATCCCAATATTTTTGCCTACGATAACAATAATATCACAATATGGCAATTCTGCAATAATCAACATATTGCAATAAATTTGTTCCACGATACATCATAAATGTCACTGAAGACATTCCGCATTTATTGACCAAACTGAATTCACTTGAAATGAATTAAAAGATATTGTCATTCAATGTCAATAAATGACAGCAATTCTTGTGAAATTAGCAAAACAGTAAAATAAAGAGCACAGTGGCTCTTCTTAAAGGAACATATAGCTGCTGTCGGGTGCAAACCTCCTATGTCCAATACCGTTGTTTTTCAGGAAATGACAAAAAACATAGTTTTGTAAAACCTGGACACAACATCATCAAACTTTGGATTGGGTTTTCAACATTAAAGTTATGTATTTGATTATATTAATTAACTAATTTACTTTTTGAATATTTTCACCAAATCAAGTTCACATGAAAGAGAGGGATTTTTGATGATGTAAAATGGAGATAGGAGGTTTGTACCTGACAGCGACAATATGAAAAATAAACATTTAAGTCAGCGCATTATAATCTTAAACTAACTGGGTGGTCTATGAAAACCTGGCGACACATTTTAACTTGTACTTTCCACTGAGTGTAAAGTTTAACCTGTCAGAATAATCATATATTATCAATGATAAGTGTGTGACATGCATGACCTGCTTCAGTGTGATGTGCTCTCTGTCTTCAGTGGAAAATTACTGCTGTACTTCTATCTTCTGCTACTGTTGCTGTCAAACTGTTTCCATACAAGGAGTTGTTCTGTCTAACTTGACCTGTGTGAATAAAAAGCTGCAAGGAACTCTAACTTGTGTGTCTCATTCTTTCCAGATTGATAGAGAGTAATCTAACATTTTGGTCCTTCGAGCCGGATGCCAATACAGTGGGGCTGACTCAGGAGCGGCAGAACACCTCCGTAGTCTGAGCACAGCCAGCAGGTTGGACCTGCTGATAAGAGTCCAGTCCAGTGAATTCTGTACTGGCCGGGATTGAGTCTGCCGCCCTAAGACTGGCCCTGTTTGACGGCAACCAAAGAACCGAAGGGGTGAGACTCCCAAGTGGAGAGTGGATAGGGCTCGGTCCTCAAAAATGAAAAAGTCCTAAAATAGAAAAGTTTTACATGTTCATGTTTTGCAGAAGTGAAGTCCGGACCTTCCATGTGGCCATGGGCAGGACTGGGTCCTGGTGGGACTGGGTCTCATTGTAGAGTAAGGTCCCCATAGGCCTGCGGAACGGGTGAAGTAGGTTCAGAACCTCCACAGGCCGTGGAAAGGACTGGGTCCCATTGTAGAGTAACATCCCCCTTTTCCACTCAGCACCTACTTTGCCTACCCTTCTTGGCTCTACTCAGCTCTACCCGGCCCAGATGGTTTTCCATTACCATCTAAAAAATGTGGACTTGGGTGGGGTCTGTTTTTTCTTCTTTTTTTCTGGAGATGGGGGCGCCGTAAGTCTTTGGGTTGGGTGTTATTATCTACTATAGTGACATCACTGATAACTCGTCTGGGGAAGCCATCTTGCACCAGTCAGTGACCTGCATTCTGTAGACGTCACGTTTTCAGCCACATTCAGCCCTTCTTGGAACCTCAGTAGAGTTGGTACCGTAAAAGTATCTACTCAGCCTGGGAGACTCCCAGTGGAAAACCCCACAAACCAAGTAGAGGCGAGCCAAGTTGAGCTGAGTAGGTGCTAGTGGAAAAGGGGCATAAGGTCCCCATAGGCCTTTGTCCAGGACTGGGTCCCATAGTTGAGAAGCTTCCTTTTGTCCAAGTTAAAGGCGCATAATTATAACAGTTCTTGTGGTCTTTCATATTTGTAAAAGGGAACGTATGCAACAAATTACATTTCAGTAAAGACTAGTCAGATTAGGTTCGTAGAAAAACTAAAAGGTGTGAATGTGAAGAGTGTGCATGTGGAACGAGTGAAAGGATTTTGGAGGATTGTTGACACTGTTCAGACCTGAAACCTACCGGTGCCAACATAACGTCTGGACAGTGTGTCAATCCTTCTCTAAAATCATAAAGGTATTAGGTGACTTCTGATCAGGATCTAAAACCTTCCTCACATTCCTGGGATAGAACCCCACTTCGAGTCCGGACTAAACAATAGGTTTGGCCTAGAAGCTTGACTGGGAAAAAGGGAAGGGTCCGCTGGAGAGATTTCCTTTTGAAGGAGTCACAAATTCATAACATGGGGAGCAAATGCAGTAAAGCACCACCCGACTTTTCGGGAGATGCTAAATACATGGCAGAAACACATCCAGAGCCAGTGAGATTTCTTCATGACAGGAGGAATGATTATGAATTTGATGGGACTCTGGATGTGGGACAGTGTACTACAATACTATTGTAATACTATTGTATTACAATATTGTATCGTATTGTGACCCATGTATCATGATGAGTATTGTATCGTGAAGTCTATGCCAAAACCCACCCCTATTCCCCACTGCTTTTATTAAGATGGGGAGTTTTTCTTTTTAAATAAAGGTACAGAAACGTTCCTGTCTCGTAACTCTGTTTTTGAGAGTGTACTGATGATGATGATAATGATGATTATTTGATTATTATATGCAATTCACCACGGGAATTTCTCTCTGATGTACTTTACATTTGGACACCTTGTGTATGAAATCGCCTCGCCTTTCTGTTTGTTACGGAAAAATGAATAATTGATAGAAAATGTCTGTTTGTGACCAAGCTGAAAAATAGGTTGTGAGTGAGATCTAGTTTCAGATGAAGATGTAGGTCAGGGGAGAGTCCTGCAGCGCCACAGTCTTCGTGTTTGTGTGTTTTCAGGCTGATAACAGTGTGATGTGTTCACCTCATCGGAAGGTGTCGTAACACCCCCGGCTCCTCCTCAGCTGCGTACTGCTGCTTCCTGCTGTCTCCTTGCATCCTCACACTTGCCCAGCTCACCATTTCTTCCTCTTCTTCCTCTTCATCCTCCTCTTCTTCATCTTCCTTCTCCTTTCCCTCTTCTTTTCCCCTTTCCTCCTCCTCCTCCTCCTCTCCGGCCCTCCCATAGCCTAACCCCCCCAGAGGACTGCTGCCCGTCCCAGAGGTGCCCTGTACGCTGCGGTTACTCCCGAACGCAGAGTCTGCGTCGTCCTGCTCTCCCAGCAGCACCTCATCGATGTCCGTCTCACGGTAACAGCGAAGCGGGACGGCGTCCAAGTCCGTTTCCGAGTACTTCAGTGTCCGGCGGATGATGCCAGTTTTGGGGGACGTCCCGATGACGGCTGGGGGAGGAGTCACCAGCTCTACCTCCACGTGCTGCACCTCGTGATTGGCTGACAGCAGAGGCAGGGAGGACGGGGGAGTCGGGGTGGGAGATTCACTGGAGTTTCCGCTGGGAGGAGCTGTGGAGGCTTCCAGAGAATCTGGAGAGGAAGATGATTAAACATCACATCAGTAAATCTGAAAGAAAAAAAAATACTAAAATTATACCCGCACTACGGAAACGCATTGCATTCACCTGAAAAAAAAATTAATGGTTCTGTTTTTCTGAATTAAACAACGCCGCTGCGTTCATACTAGATCATCTGTATCTGTCGGCACTGCAGCTTTTCTCCAGAGAGGCTCCAACATGTCCAGTTCGGTGGTCCGAGGCCGCGTATCGGCTTTAGTCTTCCTCTCCCTCAGTGGGGAGAACCTGGATCTTTGACATAATAACACTTATTTTTCTTTCTTAATTAGATTTTATTTGTTGGCACTTGTAATTGACCTAAGGCTAAACCACGCCCCCAAATGAGCCAATCACAGTGCGCACAGCTAACCCAATACACTCAGACATTCTCTGCTTGAACGTCCATTGAAGTGCATTGAAGTTAGTCCGTTTTCGTTAGTTTTTATGTGTCTTTATCTGTTTCCTTTAGTTTAAAATGGTCAAACGGTGTGCATGGGGTACATGCAACTCCAACACCGGGTATCCTGACAGGCTGGGCGACGGGGTGTATTTTCTTCCCCGTTCCCAAGCCACATCTCAAACGAGAAAAGTGTCTGCTGCGGAAAAAGTTATGCGGCAGACCGCAACATCAACTGAACGTGAATAAAATTAACAAGGATGTCTACATCTGTTCTGAGGCAAGGCAACATCGTATTTGAGGCAACGTGTTGTCACTTTGCTAGAAAGAACGTCGGTAACGACACGCCTCTGGTTTCCAAGCTGCAGCTAGACTCTACAGTTTTTGGCAGACGATCACATTTTGGCACAACAATGGCAGCCATGCAGTAGTTTGAGCAAGAAACTGAGGGAGCGACACTAGTGGCATTCCAGAGACTTCACAGGCTCGATTTCAACTCGCAGTTTCAGACTTGTGAACAAACTTTTTTTTGTTTGCTTGTTTGTTCATCAAAATTCAAAGTTTGTTCAATTCACAGGCAAGCACTGCAGCCTACTAAGTCAGTTGGACCAATGACACCCAGAGTTACAATTCACATGACATTGTTCATCCAATCAGACAGAATATGTGAAGACCAGCTGTTCATATCAACAAAATTAGCTGTTGTAAACGAGGTGGACGCAAGAAAAAAACCTTTTGTTTTGGTAAAAATGATCTAGTTAATTCAGAAACACAGAACACTTTTATTTATTTGTTTTTTTAAATGATCTTACTGTATCAATTCAGAAAAACAGGACATTTTGATTTATTTTTTTAATTATCTTGTTAATTCAGAAAAACAGAACATTTTTATTTTTTAAAAATGATCTTGTTATTTCAGAAAAACAGAATGTTTTTTAAATCTATTTCTTTAATTATTTTATTAATTCAGAAAAACTGAATATTTTTTCATTAATTCCTTAAAAATTATCTTGTTAATTCAGAAAAACAGAACATTTTTATCTATTTTTTTAAAAAATGATCATGTTAATTCAGAAAAAACAGAAACATTTTATCAATTTAAGTAAAAAATTATCTCATTACTTCAGGAAAACAGAAAAGGGGAATGTTTGCGGGATCCAAATCTGATGGTAGCACCACTCAAAATATGTGAGAAAAGTGTAACAAAAAGCTGGAAATGAAAGTTGTACTAAAGTAACCAGGTATCGGGACATTTCACAACTAATTAGACATATTGACAACATGTTTGGAAAATGATAGGGTGTAAAAAGAGCACATTAGAGAGGGAAAGACTCAGAAGTGTTGATGGGCAGAAATTTAGCAATCTCTGAAAAAAAAAATCTACAAACTATGGAGCAATTCCTCAAAAATGATTTTCAATGTAAAATTGTAAAGACTGACCGTAAGAAATAAAAGAAATAAAAGCTTACAGTAAGTCGTTGGAAGCTTATAAACAGCCTCTGATGCAGCTGTGGTTTGCTGTATTTTAGCATCGTCATAATTTTACATATTTAAACTCATACCAGCTTAATGGACATAAACTTGGAAAGCGTAGGAAACAGAATTAGCAGGATACTTACCACCAACAAAGTCAATCCTGAATGAAATGTTTGAAACTGTATGTATGTGGGGGAACCGCAGGTCCGATGGGAGGGAAAGAGGAAAAAAAGGTCTGCTGCGACCACCGCCAACATTTTGAAAAGTCCAGGAACATGATACGGGTCAGATATATTCTCTATCCTTGTGTAATGGAAAGCGTCTTCTAATTTAACATAAAGATATAAACTCTAAAAACTAAACGGTATCGGGACATCCCTAATTGTGATATTAATATATCAAAATAATCTGGACAAATCTCTGTGTGCAAGGGAAGAATCAAAGATCAGAGCTGGATTCCTGGAATTGGTATTTTTTTTAAAAAGGCTCCATCAATACTAAAAGGTATGTAGAAGTTCAGAGCAACAAATGCTCAATCAGATGATGTCTTTTTCAGGGAAGGGTTTGCATGTTTCAGGAAGCCAATGCTACTGCATCTATGACAAAAGCATGACTTGGTAGTAGCAAGATCCAGGTTCTGGACTGGCCTGGAGTCCAGAACTTCCACCGACTGAAAACATTTGCTTCATCATGAAACATGAAAAACAACAGAGGAGACCCAGCACTGTCGAGCAGCTATAAAACAGGAGAAATAGGACAGGATTCCCAGATGCTTACAGACTGTTGTTAAAAAGAAGAG
Organism: Atherinomorus stipes; assembly: GCA_023101725.1. Lineage (NCBI taxonomy): Eukaryota > Metazoa > Chordata > Actinopteri > Atheriniformes > Atherinidae > Atherinomorus > Atherinomorus stipes. Next base: position 265,117 of record JALJCO010000452.1, read on the forward strand.
GAGGAGATGCAACACAGTGGGTAACATGGACCTATCCCAACAATCTGAGATGTGTTTCTGCCATCAAATTCAAGATAATGTTCCTCATGAAATAGAAAGAAGTTGGAGTTTTTATTGATCTCAAAAAGGCTTTCGATACTCTTGATCATGGTATATTGATATCTAAATTACAGGCATATGGAATTAGGGGTATAGCAATAAACTGGGTAATCAGTTATTAAGGAAATAGACAACAATTTGTTGAGTATGCAGGTAATGAATCTAAAAACAATTTTATGTGGAGTTCCTCAAGGCTTGGTATTTGGGCCTAACATTTTTATTTTATATATTAATGACCTCTGTGATGAATCAAAAATATTGCGTTTTGTACTCTTTGCAGATAATACAATTTTTTTTTTGTCTGCAAAGAACTTAGAAATGTTGCTAAAAACTATTGAGCAAGAAATGGGGCTGCTTAAAAAATGGCTTAACAAAAATAAACTGTCCATTAATTTAAGTAAAACGAAGTTCATGTTGTTTACAAATCAAAAATGTCCTGAACATGTTAACTTGAGTCTAGATGGAATTAGTATTGAGATGGTATCTGAATTTAGATTTTTAGGGGTACTTATAGATGAGAAATTAAAATGGAAGTCACACATAGCATATGTAAAAAAGAAAGTTTGTAAAAATGTTGCAGTTTTGGGCAAAGTTAAATATGTACTAAATTATGGAACAATGAGAATACTTTTTTGCTCTTTGATACTGCCATATTTGATGTATTGTTTGGAGGTTTGGGGAAATACATGTATTCCAAATTTAATGCCTTTATTTAAAAGAGGCCCATAAGAATAATTAATAGGTCTGCTCCAAAAGGGCATACTACAGGACTCTTTAGGACTGTCAGGACCGTTAAAACTGAAGGTTATGGTTGTTTTACAGACATTAATAGTTTTATATAAAGTGAAATACAGCCTGTTACCACCTGCCTTGTAAATGTTTCTGGATTGTCGTTGCTAAATGTTGGATGAAATGCGTTACCATTACTAAGTCTCCCTTTCAACATATTTCTCTGCTCTATTGCGATTAAAATGATGATTTGTAAATTACTGCGTTCTATTTTTGTCCCAACTTCTCAGGAATTGGGGTTGTAAATGTAAAGATATGGACAAATGTCTCTCCTGCTGCTTAAAAAATGTTTTTTGTAAAGAAATATGTTGAAGAAAATGAAACTCAGATGTCAAACTGGCAGCAGTCTGGAACATTTTAAAAATGAGATGCAGCCTGACTGACACATTACATCTGAACACGTTACTCTAAACAGCTGTAAACCAACACTGACAAGCAGAGTTTCTGCCTCAGCTTAGCTGTCGCCGGGTGAAATATTTCTTCCTCCTTAAAGGATGAAGGAAAATTAATCTAAAAAAAACAAAATGCTTTGTCAGAACATGAAAGCAAAAGAGCAGAAAATAGATGTGACGGAGGCAGACTTGCTCTCACTTTTGCCAGCAGCTTCCTCTGCAGGGGTCCCGAACAAAAACTCCCACTTAGCTCGTGCAATCCTCTGACAGTGTAGCGAAGGCACCGGAGCTGCACTTCCACTGTCCGTCTGCAGAATACACAGAGACAAACCAGTAACTGCAGCGGAGCATCACAGGAGGAGCTCATAAGGAAAACTGATAAACATCCGTTTCATGTGACATGAGAATGGAGAAAATAATCAGCATAACCTGGCAGAAGAACCAGATGTTAGAGCTTAATGTTTCTTGTTGGTTTAATCCGGAAATAATCAACTATGATCCTTTTGGACCAGTGTTCTGCAGGTTTTAGATGTTCCCCTACTGATTCAGGTTAAATCTCCATCTGCTTGTTGTCAAGTTTTGCACAAGCTTGTTGAAGATTTGAGTCAGGTGAGGGGGTGTGATATGGTAAAGGTAAGCATGTTGGATAATTAGACCAAAAAAGTATTGGGTTGGCAAGGTACACTAAAAAACATTTGGCCCTACATGGAATTAAAGTAACAAAAGCTAACAGAATTTACCCAATATATATATATATATATATATATAATGTAGTTAATGTGATTCTGTTAATAAGATACATTTAATACTGTTAATAAGTTTATGAACTTTAATAATTTGCAAATAAAGTTTATAAATGAAGTTAAAAACTATAAACTTTATTATCAACAGTTTTACATCAACCTTATTAACGGCATCATATTGAAGGTTACGGACATAATTCAGTTGCATGGAAATTTGATATCTAACTGAAATCTGACCAAATATTTTTTCATTGTAAATGAGTCAATGGATAAATAAAATAAAAGCATACATAGAAGAGATAAGCTAAATCAGATGGAGATCAGCCAACAATTGTTTGTGTATGGTTAATAATTAGAGTGCATGGATGTTGAAAGTAGTAGTGGTATTGATCATGGATACAGAGGTAGTAGTAGTAGTAATAATATCAATATTAATAATAATAACAATAATAACAACAATAACAATAATAATGATAAAAATAACAATAATAACAACAACATTAATAATAATAATAATAATAATAATAATTATTATTATTATTATTATTAACAAAACCTGCCACCACCAGACACCTGAAGACCGGCCCTTTAAGTTGCTATGGATACAGCAGGGAAACATCTCCAGCCTGCAGGAGTTGGTGGTCTCTGGTTTAATCCACAGACGGGTGCTCACCTGTATCCCTGAGGTGGCGGCGCCCGTCTCGTTGCTCTGGTGACTGGACTGACTGGACTCGGGGGACACGCAGTCTCTGTCCCCCAAGCTCCCCGTCACCCCGCTGGAGCTCCGTGAGGACGACCCTCCCATCGCTCCGTTCTGCTCCACCTCTGGAGGTTCTCCTCCCCTCTCCGAGTGAGGTCGTTGGCCTTCCTCATCTCCTTCCGCCTCTCCGCTCTGCCCCTCTTCATCACAGCCTTCATCTTCCTCCGCGGAGTCCAGCGCCACAGGCCCCAGCAGAAGGATCTCCCTCCGTCTCTGCTCGGCCCGTTTCTGCTGGGCTGTCGGGCTGAGCGGCCGCTGCGGCTGACCGGGAGTCGGATCGGTGCTGGACTCGGATGCAGGCCTGGGGCCGCTCTCGGTTCGGTTCCCCCACTGCTGCCTGGAAGTCCAGCTGACTGGCGCCTCCTCAACGCGCTGATTGATGAAGAGCCTGCGAGCAAGTTCAGTGCAGTCCGTTTTCTCTAAACCGTTCAGATCTCCTCTTTTGTCCAGACTGGTTGACCAGGGGTCTCCAGTGAACTGCGGCGGCTGACGGCGGTGCAGGGTGGGGGTGTCTGGGGCTCGGAGTTCCACTTGGAAAAGCCTGGGGTCTCTAACGGGAGAGCTGATCTCAGTGGGAGGATGAGATGGGCGGAGGACGCGCGACGGTAAGGCGGGGGAACTCTGAGCGGCTGGTGAGAATACTGAGCTCTGATGCTGGGTTTTCTGGGGTGCATGAGAGCTTTCAGGCTGGTGAGAGTCTGTGTTGTCTGTTGCTGGCGTGTGTTGGTCATTTAAAGGGATGTTCATCTTAAGCGTTTGCTTAGACGTTTGTGCGTTTGGAGCCGACCCTCCAGAGTTTGAGCTGCTTATTTGTTCACCTGAAGCGTTGTGCAACGAGGACCTCCTCGCCTCTGTGAGAATGGAGGATACTTTGGAAGCTTCCTCCGCAAGCCTGCGGGCGACTTCAGGGCTGTGAGCCGGAGAGGAAGATTTACTGTCACTTAACTGGTTCAAACCCTCGACTCCATTATTGCCAAACTTGAGGATTGCTGAAGAAGTGCTCGCCTGAATGTGCCTTTTGGTGGCAGGACTGCCCGTCCAGTGAAGAGGACTCTGAGGCCTTGAAAAGAGCTTGTCCGATCCCGGGCTCCGAGGAAGCCCGTAAGTAGCCGCGTCCTTTTCTGCGATGTGGTCTTTGGGGTTTGCGTTGATGTTCTGACGCTGAACCGGCGACCCGGCCCAGGACTGACAGCGCGGCTGCTGGCTGTAGCGTGATGAGGTGTGCTCAAGCGCGTGGGCTAGTTTGATCCTCAGCAGCGGCGAGCCAAACTCCTCCACGGCCCTCTGCGTAGCTGCCCTGCCGATTGGGTCGAAGTGTGTCTGGCGAAGGCTGGGAGAGAACGTCTGCTGGTGGCTCCCGGGAGATCGGAAAGTCAGCTTAGGGCTGGAGCTGCACGATGAATCGGGACTTCCAAACCACACCGGGTCGCTGCGGCGTTTCTGAAAGTGGGAGGGGACGGATCGATCCTCTCTGGTTCGTCTCTCGCACACAGAGCTGCGAGGACTGTCCACAGTCTTCACATTGGACTTCTCAACGTAGCTGAAGGTGACCACGGATCGCTTCCCGTCAGGAGGAGCGTGATGGACACCAACCATTCCATGAGACGGCGAAGCGTGGACCGGCGAACTCCAGCGCTTGCTAACTGCAGGGGAGCTGCTGTTTTGTTTGAGCTGAAAGCTGACGGTATTTTTAGACGGAGACTGACTGCGGGTGCCGTCCTGAACTTTGCCGCCGGGCGTCTGGCTCGCTAACTGAGTGAGGAGCTCCGCAGGACTGTCCTGAACCGAAATCCCCTGAGCGATTCCTTCCTCACTCTTTCCATTCTGATCTGGGGCAGACCTCACTTCCACATACAGATGAAGGACTTTTCCAGACTGGGACATGACCTCCTCTCAGCACGTAATGAGGACAGAAAAACAGAAATGGAGCACAGACAGAGTCGGACAGGGCAAAAAGAGAGGTGCCTCTTTGTCCTTTATCTTCTTGCCGACTTGGATTAAGTTTTTCTGCTGGTGGTGAGTGTCAGTGTATTTTTAGACGGTCTTTCTTCTGCCTCCCAGAGAGTCTGTGTGCAGACCACAGACTGGCCAGAGGACAAATATGCCCAGGGGACACCTCCGACACCTCCCTATTCCTCATACCTGTGAATGAAAAAGAGGAGACATCCTTATCTCAGCTCTGCACGGATGATTCAAGATGCACTCAAGATATTTAAGTACATGTGTTGCTCATTTCACAAAATGTTCAAACTTGGCCGTTTATTCTGGGAGAGCTTCTGGCTTTACAGTTTTGGAAACCTCCTCCACATCTCCAGTGTGTCCATCTTCCATATTATCCATCAAACTAAACCTTTGTCTGAAACTTGCAGCACAAACCACTTGTGTTGAAACAAAACCAGTTCCAAATCCACAAAGGAGAAGCTGTGGAGGAGCTAAACGCAACAACCTGGAAATCCCTTCCCAGTATGTGAAACCAATTTACAGAGCAAGACGACTGCAGTTAGTGTGTAGGGCTTCCACAAACGATTATTTTGTTAACTGACTAGTCAGCGGTTATTGGTGATCGAATTGTAGCATATGTAGGATAGACGACACATCGGCTGTTTGGGATGTCCCGATCTGATCACATGATCGGAAATCGGGGTCGATCACGTGGTTTCAGACTCAATCGGAATCAGCTGTTCCATCCCGATCAGGGGTCGGATAAATGTTTCCTTTACACTGACTCGGCAGCAGCGGCTCTAATGGCCGACGTTGCCGCTCTCTTTGGCCTTGTGCCACTGGAAAAATTATATATACGTCATGGCCACAGAGATGCCCGACAGCAGCATCTCTGTTTTCCTCTGCGAGATTTTCCTGTCAGTTATGGTTTTATGACCAGCGGTAGGTTTGATTCAGCCTCATATGAACCGCTGGAGTCCTGCACGCAGCACAAACCGGGCAGTACAGGAGTTAAGTGGTAATCCAGACGCTATCAGGGTGGTTGTAGCGCTGAACTGAGCCGAGATCAGGATCAGTTTGATCCTTTTGTCAAAGCACACGACAAATAAACTCATCATGATATGTAGCACACTGTTCATATTTAGCGACACAACGCGACGATGTCTGCTGGTTTAAGGTTACTGGTGCAGTGTGTGGACCAGTGCGGGTTCGACGGGGCTGCTGCTGTGTGACGTGACCCGTGACGGAGTGACAGAAAAAAAGAAAAGAGTGCTGCTTAAACATTGTTTGCCATGACATAACTGGGTATAAGCGAAACACACATTACATTATCTTCTGTTAAAAGCTACGGTGTTGGTTTTATTTGCTGTCCAACAGATAAAGAACTGAACGTTCCCATGCTTCACAGAAATGGAGAATCAGCAATGCCACTCCTCAACAATTTGGTGTTAGTTTGGTGTGCAAATGTAGGCTAAATATCTTATTTTTAAAATGTGCCTGAAAGAATATAACTGATGATTAGAGGAGGTATCATAATGAAATACAAGATAAATAAAAGTAAGAAAAGGAAATGACTCAAGCAATGATTCAGATTAGGCTGGTGTATTGATACGATACGACCCCGTCCCCCTTCTCCGACCAGTGGTGTCATCACAGCTACAAATTTTTTAAGGGAAAACACTGTCCCATATTTGTCTTTTCTCTTCTGTTTTTACTAAATATCAGATCGGGACTCGGTATCTGCCAATTCTCAAACTCAAATGATCGCGCATGCATATTAGGTCTACATCACTACATCGCTCTGTATAAATGCATATTCTCAAATAAAATGTGCAAAACATGCTGTTAAGATGCAAGTTAGCCTGTTAAGACATGCAAATTTAGATTCTACATAAAAAATTATGTATTTGGACACCCAAAAATAAGAATCGCCCGGCAGCGTCATGCTTTGTAAGTATATGTTAGGTTGCATATCGGAAATGCAATCTTGAAAAATGTTCAATATTCACGTGAATAACTTTTTAAAAAAATGAATAAGCATCCTGTGGTGGAAATACAGGCCAACTTTGCTGCTTATATGACAAAATGAACGATTCTTATGATGTTTGCAGTTATCTGCCCCACTAAAAAGTCCACTGAAGTCAGAGTATAGTTCATCCTACTAGATTTTTCTTGGCTGGTGTATTTAGATATAAATTATTTATTTAAAAGTTACAGCTTAAAGGAATAAAAAAAAAATCTTATGATTTCATGTTTCAATGACCTGAGAAGAACCATTTCTATCTAAATACATAATGAGTCCTTCTAAATGGGAGAAGAGTCATAATACTAGAATAAGTTTTAGGATTTAAATTTGATAATGTTATAAAATGATCAGTTTCATAATCAAAATAAAGCAATTTTAAAATTTTCCTTCAGGGATTAATCAAGTATTTTCCATTTTCATCACAGATAAAAAAAAAGACATGTAAGAGATGAGTGCTGTACAGAAACACGAAGAGGCAGAGAGATTTAGGCACAAACAAAAACTGATGAAGAACAGCGGTCTTCAGAATGATGCCTAAGTTGTTTAATTCCTCCTCAACGTGTAATTTTTTATCAGGAAAAACATCAGATATAAAAATTTGTGGGCAGGATTTACTCTTCTTGTTCCTCTCCTTCTCTCTGACTTAACATTGATCAGCTCTGGTTTTTAGAAGATTATAAATAAAACAATGTAACTCTCAGGTTTCTGTGAACTAAAATAATCCAAATTAGAGATGTGAGGCTCATAAATGAATTGATTCTTTTGAATGACTCATTCAAATGAGAATTTAAAACTCAGTTGTGAGCTGTTTATTTGAGAGCTATTCTAGTCTGATATCCAACAGGGTTCATTCATGTGAATGCATCTAAAGAAAGAAAACTCATAAATACGCTGAGTTCATTTGCAGAAACAGTTAACCACCATTTAGAAAAAACGTAGTTAACTGCTTTTCGTTGCTGTCAGGTACAAACCTCCTATCTCCATTTAACATCATTAAACCCTCTACTTCATGTGAGTGTGATTTGGTGAAAATATTCAAAAAGTAAATGAGTTTATTTGCAGAAGCAGTTAACTCCGTGTTTTCTAAATGGTGGTTAACTGTTTTTGCAAATGAACTTTTCATTTACTAAAATTTGCACTGATATCGCTCATGTTTATTCTATTTTTACAGATATTTTTCGTATTTTTCCCGAATTAAAAAAAAAGTCCTAAATAGTGGGCTTATATTTGATAAAGATATGTATATATTTTTATTGGCCTTTATTCTTATAGTGTTTGTTTGTTGCATTACTAAAATGTTCTTTTGTGGAACATTTTAGGAGTAAAGTTCTTTTGCATGGAAGTTATTTGTAGCTAAAAATTAGGGATGTACAATGTCATCGGCCAATATTGGCATTAAAATGTGATATCGGAAAATATTGTATCTTTTTTTTCTGTTTTTTTTGTTTTTGTTTTGTTTTTTACCAATATTTTACTAAGGAAATCTCGTGGGATTTCACAACGGAACAATGAAATCTCGCAAGATTTCGGTCCATCAGTACTGCTCCAGCCTGTATGAAGTCCCCGTTATTGTGGAAGAACTTCATATCCCAGCATTCCTTTCAGAGTCATGTGACTACGGTGCAGCTGCTGCTGCTGCAGACTGACTTGCTTTGAAGCTGCTTATAATACAGTATGTCTGGTTTTAAGTTGTTGGTTAAGTAACTAAGTTGTCAGAAACATTAGAATTAGCCACATGTTGGCTAATAGCTGCTATCTGACATCTGGCAGCCAGATGTCCAAAATGAACTTGTCTGACTGAGTTATGGAGATTTTGGGATCTTTGCTCTCGGAGCAGATAGTTCTATCTCTCAGAATATGAGATACAACCTCACAGTTGTCTGCATATATCAGTATCGGTTGATATCAGATATTGGAAATTAAGAGTTGGACAATATTGGTAAAATATCCTAAATCAAACATCCCTAGTAAAAATCCAAACCAGCAATCTCATTGTCAAAGCAGGGGGATATAGAGCCACTATAAAACACTTACAATGAAAACACAAGCAAAATAAAAATCATGACCAATAATTCTGAATATTTCCCACTAACCAAGTACAGCCTGGCCAAAAATGTCACCACCTGGATTTAACTACGCAAATAGGTAAAAACTTCCAATTGGATAATTTCTGCATGGGCGATTATTTGTTGGACAGTTCTGAACCCAATTTTAGTAGGTTCTGCATCTCCTTAGACGCATTATTAAAAACTGGAAGGATAGTGGGGGCAGTATTATGATCTGGGGTTGCTGCAGTTGCTCAGGTCAAGGTTCAGCAACAGTATGTGCTCAAAGAACGTCAGCTGATACCTGAATTGAATGACCAGCTTATTCCATCTATGGGTTTTTCTTCCCTGATGGCACGGCCATATTCCAAGATGACAATGCCAGAATTGACCAGGTTCAGATTGTAAGAGACTGGTTCAGGGAGCATGACACATCATTTTCACACATTTTCACCAGACCTGAACCCCATTGAGAATCTTTGGGATGTGCTGGAGAAGGCTGTGGTCAGACTCTACCATCATCATCAAGATGGAAATAAATCTGCTGACATTGCAGAAGCTTATGGAAACAATGCCACAGCGAATGCTTCTGTGATCAAAGCTAAAGGCGGTCCAATGAAATATTAGTGTATTACCCTTTTTTTGGGGCGACTTTTGTTTGGGCCAGGCAGTGTACTGTATATTGATGGAGTGTGTAAGTTTGAATTATTCCAGTTCAAATCATGCCTTATCAATTGCTACCAGTGATTATTCACTTGATAAAAAGGAGTTACTGTTGACTGAATTCTAAATAGAAAATAAGAGAATAAAAAATTAGAACGAGCCAGCCTGAATGGCTTTTTAAAAAACAACAGCTCCCTTCAGAGAGCCGTAAATCCCATCTCTAATCCAAATTAGCTGTGATCTGTTTAGCTTGATGAATATATCTTCATAAACTGCTTGGATGTTTCCCTCTACCTCAAAACATCACTGATCCAAGTCACTAACGTGCTCAATCATGCACCAAACTAATCAGAAATATCTTATTAGTACATTTGCACCCTGAGTCTTTTCTCTTCTTTGAGTTGAATCTCTTGGCTGTCGCTCCACTAAGCCGAGCTGAATTCTTTCCAGTTCTCGCTGCTCTGTTAAGCATTTCTGCTGAACAACTTTCCACGCCAATAACGCAGCAGACAACAGAACTCTTTTGTTTAAAAAAAGTCACTGATTCGAGGCCGGCGGACTCCATCTTGCTGCCAGCAGCGACAGATTGGAGCTGCCGTATGGTAGCAGTGGGAGAGTGTTCGAGCGTTGAAAGCTGGAGACGTCAGAACAAAGACAACTTGTGAGGAAGTTGGCAAGCTAGACGTGCAAACTTTCCCTCCTTTAACCCCAACCGATGCTTCTGCCCTCGCTTCAGAGATTCAATCTCACCAACGTTTTCAGCCTCGCGGCTTGGCTGGTCGCTCGCGACATTTGTCAGGTCCACGTTTGACCCTAATATTCTCTGTCTGTCTCTAATTAGGCAGATTGAGCATTAAGCTTCATTTAAAATGCAATAAAAGCTCCTCTTTGTCTCTTCTCCTTTACTTCCTCTCTCCACTTGTCACTGTTTCACTCAGTCATTTTCACGCCTATGAGCTACTGTTCCCACAGCACCCTTCACATAAAGAGGTCTTTGTCCAGTTGTTAGTGGCTCTGTGGGGTCTCTTTGTCTAAAAAGGTGTGAGGAAGACATTTAGTCTCGTCGCCTTTAATGTGGCTGAGCAGGTCAATGGATAGACGCGTCAAATCAGGTGTTTGCTGGATATCTAGTTTCTTTTTAAAATGTCTCAAAATTTTTTTTTTTTTTTTTATTATTATTTTAACAACAAATCATTATCAACATACAGTAGCAAAAATGGTGACATCAAGACTGTCCACAGCTCAAACTTACACAAAAGCATCTAGATCTGCAATGAATCAGGACCAGTCAATGTATAGAGGTTTACAGCACTGGGAGCTCTTACATATTCTTCATTCAACAATATGTTTGTGCAACCCTCCCTTTAGTAAACAGATCCCAGACCAGTTGTTAGTCAACCAATAATATTCCAAGATGATAAACACAACGCCCCCCCCCTCCCCCAAGTGAGAAAAAAGATAAATTTAAGAAAAATAAAATAGGAGAAAAAAAAAATATATATATATATATATATATATATATACACACACACACATACATATACATACATATATGCACATACATACATACACATTAAATGTCTCAAAATTTATTTTAGATGTCACTATACAACATATACCGGTCTGAAAGTTTAATTTTTTATCAAACACCTGTTTATCAGTATCGAAACATGTTTAACATAAAGGTTTCGCTCCACTGCAGTGATGGAACTGACAAAACACTGGTTAGAAATGTTTGTTAAATCGAAATAATTAAAGATAGTTGGCTGTTTTTTTTACGATTTCTTTGTAAATGTCTTGTGGAGGATTGTCTTCCAGACAGTTTTAATAATAGGGGTGGAAAAAAATATCGATACACTGAAATATTGCGATATTTTCATATGCCGATACCATATCTATGTTTAAAAATGCGGTTTCGATCAATTTTACAAATGAAATCTCACGAGATTTCGTCGTTCTGTTACGAAATCTCGCGGTATGTCGTGAAATCTCGAGATTTCGTAACAAAATGATATCTCGCGAGATTTCATTCGTAAAATAGATCGATAGTGCGTTTTTAAATATAGATATAGTATTGGCAAATGAAAATATCGTGATATTTCAGTGTATCAATATTTTTCACACCCTTATGAGATAATCAGGTATCTCTTTGTAGTTCGTCGAGGTGCAGCTGGGTCTTTACGAAAAAAAAAGCAAAAAAATTTGCACAACTAATACCGCGATATATCGATATGTGTAAGTATCATATCTGTCTCATATAAATATCATGAAAATAAATAAGAAAGGAAAATTTTAAATATAGTTTTTAAAAAAACAAAAAAAAAATTTTAAAATAATGGGGGGGGGGGGGAGAAAAAAAGGATTGGGGGGGGGAAATAAAAAGAATATATTATTAAATTTAAATAAGAAAAAAGGGGGGATGAAATTCCTGCCCTGCTTTCCTCTGTGTACCACAAGAAGGAGTTTGCGTACCACTAGTGGTACATTTACCACAGATTGAGAATGAAGGATTTAGGTGATAAAAGACCTGAAGGACTGAAAAAGACTTGGAGTGGATATGTTATCTAAGTATCAAACAGCTTTCAACTCCCTAATTCCTGAATTTATATACATTATAGAAAACAAAATAGATACAGAAAAAATAGACTAATGAAGTAAAGTACAATTAAATACTTAATAGAGTAAGATCAATAGATCAGATAAAAGAAATACATAAATAAAAGTCTATTGATATAAACAATAAATAAGAACCAGAAAAACCAGAAGTGATTCATGAAGGGGTTAATGCTGTTATCACTATCACTGCATTCAAGGTGAAATTTTATTACCTTGTTTAATCAAATCAACGGCCAAATCACTTTCAATAAATAACCAAATACATACAAAACAGCTCATAAATGAAACGTGAGCATATTCATTATGCATCAGCATTAATTATCAGCAGTAATCATGCCTTAAAGGACATTAAGAACATTAATTATTCCCCCACGGCTACGATGAGAGCGTAACGTACAGCACTCAGAGTGGATCCTGTAACGCTGCATATCCATAATAACTATGTGAGGAAAGCTTGGAAAGCAAACAGAGAAGTAGGCCAGTCTTCTATAAATATAAACACTAGTAGTTTGGTCACACTTACGCACTGATCCAGTGAATGAGGAATTAAAACAATGTGCAAGTTTAAACTAGTTAAACACTGATTTAAGGCAACAAAGCAGTATGTGGGTTAAGTATTGTATAGTGTAAAATACTTCAAAAGCTGACAGAGTGACTGTTCAATAAGTATAAATATATATAAGAATAGACATTAGAGCTGCACGATTCTGGTAAAAATGTGAATCGTGATTTTTTTGCTTAAAATTAAGATCACGATTCTCTGAAACGGTTTTTTTTCCCCCAAAAAAATTTATTGCACAAATAAACTTTAACAAAACAAACAAAACAACCTATTCAAAATAAAGCATGTGTTTGCACAAGAGTTTTGTTGGAGCATTTCTTAGGCAGATGCATAGTTGTAGTTCTTTAACATTGGTTAGGGGGTGGGGAGGCAACGGCAGTGTTGCATTTGAGGGCGCTTGAAAAAATCTGGGAAGAATGGAAACTTATTTGTGATAAGCTCATGATTAAAAATGTTTCAGAATTGTTGTGGGTAGAATTGAGATTGCATGTATGTGTGAATTGAGATCACGATCTTTTAACGATTAATTGTGCAGCCCTAATAGACATTATAATATACAATATATATGTATATGTACTTTTGGCAAATCTGACTCTTATGATGGCGACTGTGAACCACATTAAATATTTGATGAGGATTCACAAATAAAAACATATCAATAAATCAAATCATCACCAGTTTACAAGAAGCACTCTAACATTTATTTTGCTGGATGTAACTGCAGGTTGTTTAGTTTATTCATCTTCTTCCTCTTTCCTGTTTTCTGTGGCTAAATGAATCATAAATGATTAACACACACCAAGAACAAATGATTTCACGCCGCTGCTCTCTGTCCAACAACTGTAAAGCACACAGTTGCTGTTGTGTTTTGCCTGGAAGCCACTTGAAGCAGCAGCCACTGAAAAGATGTTTGTGTTCGGCTTGCCAGCTTCATCTCTGATCTTCCAGGCTCGTGTTCAGAGCAGCTGAAGAGTTAGAGCTCCACAGCACTGACAGTGGCAGTGGCATATCACGTTTAGTTTATGGTTTAAAAAAAAAAAAACACGTATAAATGTGCACAAATAACCCCTAGTTAACACTGCAACTGTGACTCGCATGCCAAGCAAAGCATTAGCTTTCTAACCGAGGCTAAGTATTACCTCTGCCAAGGAGGTAATGTAATTGCCGGCGTTTGCTTGTTTGTCTGAAAAAGTTATCAACAGATTTGGATGAAATTTTTAAGGAATGTTGATAATGAGGAGAGGAGGATCTGAATAAAAGCTGGTATTGATCCAACTCGCTGTCTGGATCCACCAATTTGTTTTGAAGGATTCTTCATTATTGTGAGATAGGACCATATGTGGGGAACTGAGCTGCTTGGTGGAGGTCTGCGCTCTCTCTTTTCTCGTTATCTTATTAGTACGTGCATCTGTTGTGTTTCTCTGCATCAAATACTTGCATATAAACTCATCTTTAATTCCACCAAAGAGGCATTTACACAGCTCTGGCTGGTTATTTTCAAATCAGGTTGTAAGGCAATACATTTTAAAAATAAATATATAAAAATGTATATATATATATATATATATATATATATACAGTATATATAACATAAATTTAATCATAAGAAACTGTTCAGTTGAGCTTAAGTTGCTTTGCAACGGTCAAGAAGTGTAAATTGAAAAATTGAAATTGGCACTCTCAGCAGATGTTTACAGTAAGTAGCTAACAGTTAGCTAGCAGTTAGCAATGATCGGTCTCACTTTGTGACATGATGGGAGAATCTGTACCTGCTGTTTTCTAGATGCCGGTTTCGGGACTTGGCTCGTGCACATTGTCTTAAAAAGGCGTGGCCGGGGAGGGAGCTGTTCCTCTTGCCCATGCTTTATTCAAAAACTTGCTAACGGTGTCTGTTTTCTGAATTGCCACAAACATATTCAAACCGCTTTTACGTTAAACAAGAAATGCCATAAAATGTGGAAAATATTGTGTCATAACACTGAAAGGCACTTGACTTTTTACAGATTCAAGTTAATTTTGTACCTACATGTAAAAAGTGCATCAAATATTTAAAAATCAGCTTGTGTGTTTTAAAGGATGTAAAATTGTAGTATTTTCCTTTCTGTAAGTTCAGAAAAGTCTTCAAGAATCTTCTTTGTACTTGGATGACCTCAGATGAGCTGTATGTCATCACATGACTCCACCCCATCAAGGCGAGTTATCATCCATTTATCGTTGCCGAGGTAAACGGAAACGGAAAAACATCTGAAAAACCACCTCATTAGTGCGTAAAACTTTTTTGCAATATCCAAGTCTTTTTTTTTCTAAATTCAAGTGTTTCCATTATCAGTTTTTTGTTGCAATATTTTAGTTTTGTGATATTCTAAGTGTAATGGAAACTATGGATAGAACAATACATTGGGTGGCCGATATTTTAGGCCAATATTTGCATTTTTAGCTGGTATCGGTCGATCTATCGTATGTGTTGGTCCCTCAGCAGAATTTTCTTTGTTTCTTTTATTTAAAAAAAGAGTTTAAAAGAGTTTTCAAAATTAGTTTTCGTTGTGTCCTCCATTAAATTAATTTTGGGGTCAAATGCAGTATCGGCCCCGAATATCGGCAGGTTGTATCAACCGTCGGCTGATGAGAAAATATCGGTAGAGGCATAGGTATAGTATCATTTGATCCCTAATGGAGCGCACCCACAGTGAGCACCTATTAGAAGCTTTAACAACTGTTAAATAAACTGTTGCATATTAAAAAGGATGAAGGAAGGAGAAGTGGAACCTTCTTTGTTCTTTCTGTGATGTAACGTCGGCAGAACCTATTACAGAAATGAAAATGCTGAAGTCTGCTCAACTCAGTGTGGACACTCGCTGCATTATACATGCGACCGAGCTGGCTGATGGGATACCATCAGGAAGTCAGTGGGAATACGGCGGCTGGTATCGATTCTGTAGCGAAGGGGGGAGCCTGAACTTCATTTGTGCCCCTTGATCCATTAATTTATCCTGAGATTGAGGCCGACATTGATGAGAGCAGCTGAGATGAAGCCGGTGAGGAGAGATAGAGCAGATGCTGATATAGATGGAGGCTGAAGGGCAGCAAGATGAACGAGTCGTGTGTGTGAAGCAGAGTGCAGTGCTGGCTCTCAGCCAGAGTGATGGGAGTGTAGAGTTACAGGAAGAGCTGTGATAAAAGCAATATGACAACTGAAGATGTAACACAACCCTTATCTCCTAAAACAAAACACAGCAAGCATGTTTGACCATCTTTTCCTTCCAAATAATCATGAAATTTAGTTGGTTTGCATCAGTGTCCAAATTTCCAAAGATTAACTGAGCTTACTGGGCCAAAACTAATTTGTGACGACTGTCTCCAAACCTTTAAATACACACATTTACAGCAAAAAACAGTTCATATCACCACAATGTAACGCAATACTGCTGACGTGAGATCAGAGTAGCGCAGGCGGCAGTGCATGATAGCATCAGCTGTTGCTGTCAGCAGACTCTGCAGGACCTGCAATCATAGCTGCTCAGGTCAGGATGGCGCCTGGGGAACCTTTTCTACTGATAATAAACATTTAAATTATTTCTAACAAAAACAGCTGCTTTATTCTTAATATTTCAGATATACACTTCCCACAAAAAGCTACAGTAGGAATATTTGTGTTTTGAGAACCTAAAATAAAGTAAAACCTTCACAGGTTACCTGGTTTGACTTTCTCTGAATTTCTGAATGCTCATAGAAAACTGTTCAATGTTTAAGTATTTATTGCATAACATCGTGTTCGCTAACAAGATGATTAAACAGAAAAAAACAACAACAGCATTATGTTCTGGTAAAATGATAATATACTGTAACTATTACATTTTACATTTGAACATTTTCCTGAATAAATTTAAATAATCTTAACCTGTTCGTAAGTTATTTGATAATTAAAAGAAGTGTTTAATCTCATTTTTGTTTAATTTCTTCATCAATATAATTTATTATTGTTTTAAAAGCATTTTTGCTTCTGTTCTCAAGTTTGACTTATATTTAATATTGCACTTGCATTCAAGATATTGATGCAAACTGTACAATCATGTGGTTTTCTTTAAAGGGACCAAAAGTATCGGTATCGATATTGGTATCGATAAAAAAGTACCATAAACTATTGGTATCGTATCGACATCCCTAGTTTTTATGCTTAGTGACATTTTAATTTGGTTTTACTTTATTTTTTCTTCGCATTTGCATTTCCTGTTTTTTGTTTTCTTAAATATTGAGTTTTCTGTTTTTGCTATTTGTACTTACAAATTTGTGTTTTCTATTTTCTTCTGTTTTTTTGTGTGTGTTTTCCGCTGGATTGCTGCGTTTTCTAACATTTTCTGCTTTGTTTTGTATTTTCTTAAGTTTTATAAGTCTTTCCAGGGTTGAATTTTCCATATAAATATTTTATGTTTCTCCACTGATGTACTTTGAAGACAAGGTGCCTCTCCTCTTTCACACATAATACTGATGTACACATCAGTCCTAGTTTCACAGGGAAATGTGAAAAGACCTTATCAGAGAGCCTCATGATAAACATCAGACTACTTATGAATACAAATACCCCCAGTGCATGCATTAAGACCTCTGTACTTTTACATAGCACCTTTAAAACAGATGTGGTAACTATAAACTGTAGCCTTAAGAGGAATAAAATGAACACCACTACAGGCTCAAATGATACCAAGTTTGGGGGAAATAGTAAAGTCATAAACCATCTTATTACATCATCATATGGTGCAATGAGGAAAGTGGGGAAAGTTCAGGACCTGAAGAAAATTGATTTCCCAATCTGAGCGTGATATATAAGTATTGTTTTCTTAATAAAATGTTCCAGGGTGCTGCAGTGTTCCCCTTGACTGCACAGATTCCTGACAAGCTTCCAACTTGGCTGAGGTTCAGAGGGACAGCCACCACAATGCCAGAAGGTACAACTGAAACAGACCATTACCGCTCACCAGCTGCCACATTCGGCTCGATTTACAGAATCTGAGTCACATGAATTAGCTTAACTTGTTAATGAATCGACGGGAAATCTTCCCTGAACACCTGACAGGAAAGTAGGCACCGTTCACACGGCAGGTCTTGATGCTCAAAATCGATTTTTACCATTTTTTTGTGTGTGTTTTTTTGTGTGGTTGTTTATATTTACATGCAACTTCCATCAGACTTCATTATGAAATGTGCACAAATCTGAAGTGACCTGCATGCGAAGAAGAAGATGTGACTTGTTGATGGATGCTACAAGTGCTAGCATTTGTGTATCAAGTCACTACCAGAATCACAGCGGAAGTTAAGGCATCATCACTTGGTACTGTTACCGTTCCGGTTAACGGGTAAATTTATTTTTTTTCAACCTGGACTTTATTCATCAAAGTTTATACGTGCATTTACTCACTGTTAAAATTTCTGTATCACTTTGCCTCCTTTGGAAGATATTACGTTGAGTTGCCCTTCAGCGTGCATCCAGTATAACGGGAGAGATGGGGCAGCCTCTATATGAGGTATTATCTGCAGCAAAACTCCTTAATTACACCAATACTTTAAGTAGAATGAACGAACAAACGAGTGCTATTGTCCCGTGAGGTTCAAAGTTTTCGGTTTGGTGGTGTCTGGGTAGCGAGCTGCTTTCTCAACTGTACTGCGCCCCAACGAACGTGCGCGGCCTGTAGAGCATGGGGAAAACCCCCCAATAGCTAACGGAGAGTTCATTCTGAACTCGCGATTTTTCACAATTGGTTGTTCACAGCCAACATGTGACATTGTGAGGAAAAGAAAATAAGACACCCGAAAAGTCACAACTTATCAAACTGGGGTCCGTCACACAACCACTAAGGAAAACTTAGATTTAACAGAAGATATAGGGATGCAGGATATAATCAGCTCCCTATCGATATCGGACTTTATCGGCCTTAAAACTGAGTATGGGAAATTGGCCACCCCACCAATATTTAACCAATATTTAACTGATATTTACTGTAACTGATCAGCCCGCTGTTTCTAAAGTCTAAAAAAGCCCCCAAACTTCTTTTTCTTCTTCAAAAACATCTTTTTTACAGACTTTAAAACTTCTAAAAACTACGGGTGGGAAAAAATATCGATACACTGAAAAATTGCAATATTATCATATGCTGATATCATGCTAACAAAAAAAAAAAAAGCGGTATCAATCTATTTTACTAACGGAATCTCGCAATATTTCATCATTCTGTCATGAAATCTCGCGAGAATTCACAAACATTTCGCGATATTTTCATATTGACAGTTAAAAATGCAGTATCAATCTATTTTACGAGCAAAATCTTGCGATATTTCATTGTTCTGTTACGAAATCCGGCGAGAATATTCACAAAATATCTTGAGATTTTGTGACAGAATGATGAAATCTCATGAGATCTGTAAGTAAAATAGATCGATACTGCGTTTTTAAATATTGACTTGATATTGGCGTATAAAAATAATGCAATATTCCGGTGTATCACTATTTTTTCACAACCCTTTTTTTCAAAGTGTTGGAAACAGATAACAAAACTGCTATTTGCAATGACTGCTTATTTTTTTCAGCTTTAATATCGGTATCGATATTGGCCACATGAATTTTAGAATATCGGCGTATCGGATATCGGCCAAAATTGTGCATCCCTAACAACTAATACAAGTGTGGGACTGCAGTATTTCTAAAGATGACTCGTGGTCAGACGTGGCGTTACGAGGAAGTAAAAGCCTTAATCGATATTTGGTCTGATATATATCCCAGTACATCCCAGCTCCTTGTAAATATGCACAAAAATAACGTTTTGTGGAGGAAATGGAAGTTGTGAGAACCCTTCTTGTTCGTTTTACATCTTGTCCTCACCTTCGGGGAATCTGAATGCAGATTCATCGTAGGTTTGGCCCGTTTGGCTGCAGTGTAATGTGAATGCGATCTCAGTCCGAAAAACCACCCCCGCCCCCAGCTGAACCGAGACTCGCGGACCATGCTTTCTGAATTCGGAGCTACAAAGTGGAGCTAAATTTTGTCTTTTATTCACTGGATACTCCATTTTAGATCTAATCCTGTAAGATGTTTTCCAAGGACGGCAAATAAAAGAAAGGACCCACATCAGACCTTGGCAAACAAAAAGCCACAGCCTCTCTAAACTGATGACTCATGCTCCTGTTGTTCCTATAATGCAAACAGGACACACATATAGATAAACTCCTTGGGTCCTTCTGAGCCAAATCACACAGGTAATTAAACCCCAGGCAGCATGTGCAGCTCTAATATTAGCTCCCTGGATATGATGTGGTGCGGGTGGGGACTGGTGCTAATATTAGCTCTCAGCCTGGCTGTTGCTGGAGCTTTGCACTGTGAATTCAGCAACATGACAAGTTGTGCAGTTTAGTATTAAACCCTGAGGAGATTAATGAGGCTCGTGTGAGTCCTTGGATTTTCAGAGACATTCACAGAAGCATTCGGTCCCGCTCGTTCTCTCACACGGACGTAAAATGGGCTGATTTCTTTATGCGATAGCGTTGGGTTGCATCATCTACCACAGCTGCCTGGTCATGTAAACTACCTAGAAATGTCACACCCAAAACATGCCCGTCAGACTAGCAAGTTAGACTGGTTTGTCTTCCTCTCGTTCCTCCTCATCGTGTCTTCAAAGGCACGATGAGACGGCAGTGATGGGTCCTCTGACTCATGCAGAGGCAGCAGCAGAGTGAGTATGAGGGGAGGATGGAGGGAGGCTCCTCACCGGCCGCGACCTTGCTGCTTCTACACCTCCTTCCTTGCTTCGGTCTGGGGGGAAGACGACACCGTACGCCTCAGATGAGCTGGTGAGCCAACCATACATCCCCCCCCCCCCCTTCATCCATTCTTACCTTCCCTCATTCATCCTTCCATCCTCCCTTCATGACTCCTCACCCATCCATTCTCCCCCCCTCCTTCATTCACTTATTCTTCATCCTGTCTCCCTCAACTACCCTTATTTCCTTCACCTTTTTTCTTTTATCCCTCCTTCATCCATTCATTTATTCTCATCTTCCCTTCTTCATCCCTCTATCTTCCCTCTGACTCCTCACCCAACCATTCTTCCCTCTTTCATTCTTCTTCCCCCCTCCTTCATTCACTTATTCATCCTGTCTCCTCCTCCCTCAACTATCCTTCTATCTTCTCTCCTTCTCACCCAACATTTCACCCTTTTCCCTCATCTTTGCATCCTTCTTATTTCCCTCACCCTTCATCCTTCCTTCACCCATTCATTCTTCCATCCATCCCTCCTTCATCCATCCTCACCCTCCCTAATTCATTCATCTTTTTATCTTCCTACCCCTCACTCATTCATACATCTATCTTTCTCTTCATCATCATCATCATCCATCCATTCACCATCTAATGCTCCCCTACCTCCACCTTCATCTATTCATTTATCCTCATCCTCTGTTTCATTCATCTATCCATCCCCATTTTCCTCCACTCATTCATCCTTCCATCCTCCCCCATAACTCCTCACCTTCCATTTGTCTTTTCCTCATTCACTTGTTCTTCCATCCTCTTTCTCGTCTCACCCATCTATCTCCCTACCTACAACTATCCTTTCTCCCTCTCCCTCATCCCTCCATCATCCATTCTCACCCTCCCTCATTTACTCATCCTTTCATCCTCCTTCACTTACCTTACCCATTCATCTTTTTTATCTTTCTTTCACCTTTCATCCTCTCCCTCTTTCATCAATCAATCCATCCGTTCATTCACACACTCCCTAATTTATCCATCCTTTCATCCTCCTCCTCATCCATTCATTCTTCCTTCCTTACCCATCCTTTCATATATTCATTTATCCTCATCCTCCTTGTTTCATTCATCCGTCCATCCCCCCTCCATGACTTTCTTTCCATTAACCCCATTCACTCATTCATCCATTCTCTCCCTCGCCTCATCCTTCCATCTCCCTCACCTCAACCATCTTCCCTCCTTCTCTCTCATTAATTTATCCATTCATACATCCTCCTCATCTCTCTCATCCATCCTTCCATCTTCCTCTTCATCCCTTCATTCTTTACCCATCTCAAGTCTTTCTTCTCCCTCTTCATATAACTTGTTTTTGTTTATCTCCTTCTTCCAGCCTTGAATCATGACACCCTCCAGATGAGCCAATCAGAGGGCTTTTAAATCTCTCATACTCTCATTCACACATTTAATTAAACCAGTAAACTATTTTTGCTGAGTCATGCTCCTCGCTGGTGAATGATTTTTCCTTTTTGCATAATTTTAGAAATAACTGTCCATACGGCATGCTGTCAAACCAGACGGTAAAGTCACGCAACATGTCAATTACTAAACTATAAATAAAGTGGAACATCTTCCTGGAGGTGTAATAAAGTGTTGCACTTGTGAAAGGTAAGAAATCATGTGGAATGGGTGAGTTTTTGCTCTTAGAAAGTAAAACTGTGGGAAAACTGTGATTTCCGTTATTCCCAGTGTGCTTTGCTGTGTAGTCAGTTGGGCTTAAACACAAAAATCCAGTCTCCAGTTCAGAATTTGATATTGAGTTTGAAGGTTTATAGAGACGGTTTCATTCTAAAGTCACACATTTGGGTTTAATGTGGGCCACATGTAAAGCTTTTGGCGGAGTTACAGCCCTGGCAAGCGTGACTTGGCCCACATCTGGGCCTGACATGGATTATTGCATGTGTGTGTTGTATCAACAAGTCATGACCTAAATGTCCTAAACTGGCTTTGACTTGGATTACAGCTCAGACTGGGCAATAAAGCAAAAAATATCCGATTACTTCTTTTATCGATCAACTTTGATTTTGCTGTCAGCGAGTATAAGCATCTAACAGCATGTTTTACTATTAGATTTATAAATAACACATTATTACATAAGCAGCATAAGACCTTTATATTTTCCTCCTTTCCTTTCCTTTCCTTTCCTTTCCTTTATTTTCCTTTCTTTTCCTTTCCTTTCCTTTCCTTTCCTTTCCTTTCCTTTCCTTTCCTTTCCTTTCCTTTCCTTTCCTTTCCTTTCCTTTCCTTTCCTTTCCTTTCCTTTCCTTTCCTTTCCTTTCCTTTCCGCCTTTAATCCACATCCTCATCACCTGCTGGAACTGGTGTGTCTTGGAGTGCGTTCCAGTTGCATTGGAACTTGTTTTTCCGAGATACAAGCTTGTAATTTGTAGAGGAACCCGAGATTGTAGTTTTAAAGATGGCTTCATCCAGTAGCCAACCATTGCTGCGTTTGTTAAGGCGAGACACTCCAGGCAAATAGGGTAAAAAATGTAACTAACTGGCATCACCATGAAACTTTCCTGTTTTATTCCTCACATTAGGGCTACCATTTTTTGTATTGCAAGTTTTTTTTTTAATTTTATGTTTAAAAATGCAAATTAGGTGTTATATAGCCAAAAATGTGCTAATTTACATACATTTCTAGGAAAAAGATCTAAACACCAGATTAAACCAGGTTCAAAGTTCCTTTTGAATTTTCTTCACATATTGAAGCCAAAAGTTTTTACAGAGGGGATTTTGGATGTTTCTAGTTATCATTTCACAATTTAGAATATACTGTCAACCACCGAAAAACTCATTTTTTGGCATATTTTTGGGATGAAATGTTCTATAAATCAGGCTGTGAATGAGATATAAAAAAAAAACCTTCTGTAGAAACTTTAAGAATACAGTCAGGAGCACAACTTGAAAGTTTGATTTCTGTAAGTGCTCGTGAAGTGGAGATTTTTTACCCAGAGTAAGAGCAAAAAACTCATTTTGAGAAAACAGCAACTTTAGCTGCATTTTGATGGGATTTGGGTGCATCAGACAAAGTATCATGAAATAAACTCCTAAAATGTTTATTTTGGACTTTTTTACTGGTCTGAAAGAAAACATGTTGAAGGGAGGAAAAGAAACGAAAAGCTCAAAATTGACCAGGTGATGAAAAACTGGGGGGCTTTGCCTGTAGTTTCTCCCCTTAAACTAAGATATTTCCTGTTCTGTTGAATATGTGTTGAATATGTGTTGTTTATTACGTAAACACACTCACTGAAATTGGCTGCCGTTGTCATGGTAACGGTTAATGATTTTCACGTCTGTGTTTTTTTTTTCTAGCTGTTCTAGCTCACAAATAGACTGTTTTGGAGTCTAATTTTTCCCGAGTTGGTGCAACTGGAACGCAAAATCCCTGGTAATGACATCACCAACTCGCATCTGCTCGGAATCCCGAGACAACTGGAACGCACCAGTGGTTGCACTGGTTTCATGTGTGACAGTGCAGAGATGCTATCAGAGGTTGAAGCTGATCCACTGCTGATACACCGAGAAAGTAGTAAAAGAGACTCAACACCACATTGCAGTGTACTTGCATACATCAAGAACATATTTAATAATGAATTTCAACTACAGATGCTTTATGTTTAGGATATTTCTGTGTAAATTTAAGTGTTCTCTCATAATGATCTTTACATGATCAGATGATGGCTGCATTTCATTTTAGCAATAGAGGGAACTCCCTCGTTTTAAAGACACACAACGTAACTTTTAGACATTAAAAATCTGTGTTTCTGACTCGTTTTGATGTCACACCAACATTCATTATGCGCATTTTCGAGCCGTCGGTGCCCAGAGCCGTCCCGGGGCTCAGAAACAGCACTATGTAAGATTCCCATCCGGGACGCGACCGTGACGTTGCAGCCAACTATTGGTTGCAGCACCGCGTCACTCACTAGCAACCGGATGTAAGCCAGGTATCAACATCGCGGGTGTTTTGAATGCGCATCATGTCGAATTCGGTAAATAAACGCAAGAAACAACACCGGAGGAAGAGAGGAAAAGAAACAGAGGAAGGGACAGAACAAGAGTCAAGATAAGACTGTCTTTTACTGGCTGGAGTGAGCTTACAGTACAGGTACGAACAAGATGAATGCTAGTTTAGCTGCCGATAGGGGGCGCGTCACTTAGAAAACTGCTGAAAGTTCCGTTGTGTGTCTTTAAAGACACACTACAGAACTTTTGCAGATTTTCTCAGTGATGACCCCCTGATGGATGCTAATCCATCATCCATCCTGCATCATACTTGTACTCAAAGCCCTCTCCAGCCAGAAGAAGTCAGTCTTATCTTGACTCGTCTTATCTGTTGCTCTGTCCCTTTCTCTTTTCTTTTCTTCTCTTCCTCCAATAATGTCTTCGTGCATTTTTGTGCACCATCAAACAAGTCTAGAACATTGAGCTTTAATGTCAAAAAGTTACATAACACAACTGTTAAATGTTTGGTTTTTTAAACATAGTGGTGTTTAAACGTTTGTGTGTATAAAAGTGTGAACGATCTCATCACACACACAAAAAATGTAAAAACTGATTAACTAACAACATGCAATCAGGGTTGTGTCTTTCATAGGTGCAAAAGGGCACGTCTGCATCCAGTTAGTACATCTGCAACAATGAGATGCGCAATGAGATTCTCCATGCTGCAAACGTAGAAACACATAAAATCCTCATTTATATAGGGGCAAATCTTCTTTTGTATAGGGGCATTTCCAACACGTTTGCACCTGCAGCTGTTAGTAAAGATCCACCTGCAGCACATTACTCTTTGTAAATCACCTGCACACCATGGTTCAGCACCTCACGCAAAATTCGAGATTGCACAGGCATCATTTTAGGGTCTCGGTAGATCCAGCCCAGAGACATTTAATGAAGTACATTCTTGGAGCCACAGAAAACTGCAAAAGTTCAGTGGAGTGCCTTTAACAACTAAATGTGTAAAACATGAAAAGAAATTTTATCAGGATAAAATATTACATTGACATGGAAAAATAGTGTATATCGATAGGTGTACCCTATATGTGAGTATTGCAATTAAAACATAAAAAAAAATGTTTGCCAAAGACCTACAGTAAAAAAAAAAAAATCCAAAATTCTGCGAGCAAAAAAACAAACAAAAAAAACCCTTCAGTTGCAAACAATGCTGTTTCAATTTCACCTTTTGCTTAATTTTATGACATCATCACATTCTTTAGTGAAAATGTTGAACAGGAATGTGAATAATATGGATTATATCCAGTATCCAGCTCACCTCTGTGAATCTGTGACAGTAGTGGGTGCAAAAACACCGCTGGAGCTTCTGCAGAAAACCAACAAACTGCCTCTTCAGTTGGCTAAATTTAGTCTCCTGCAGATGCATTTGCATGATGAATTTAATCTTTTCAAGAAATGTTAAAGTGTGAGGCTGTGCCTATCTCAGAGAAAATGAATGGCACATTCATACATGCAGATTTTTGCAGCACTACATCAAAGACCTCTCAACTTACTTTTCAGACAAGCCGCCCATAAGGCTGATAAAGGAAGTAAGACTGAATGCAGTAGCAACATCTCTGGTCGTGAAACCAAAGCAATGAGATAAATATGTTGGTCTTCAAAGGGAAGCGGCTCATTCAGGCGAGTTTGTCACCGTTAATGGCCCCTCCTCTGCTAGCTGTTTGTGACTGTGCCATCATGCTGAGCTGCAGCAGCAGAAAGCAAGATAAAACTTTTTTTTTTTTTTTTCTTGTGTGGTTACTCTCTGAGAAAGTATTTTCAGAGGAATCATCAGTGTGCACAGCAAAATTCATTCAATTAATTAAACAATTCTTGCACATGCATGTGCAATCTATATGAGGGGGTGAAAGTGAGTAATGAGCCAGCTAATGCAGGATCTAAGGGCTACTGTGGTGCTGTTGCACCAACAGGTCACTTATCAGTTAGCAGGACTGTTTTTAGCTGGAGGTTTTTCAGTGTTAATATCAGCTCGGTAAGTTGGAACTCAGGCAAGACTGTAAAAAAGACCTAAAAGAATTTAAAATTAACAAAGGAAGATCAGCGTTGCATCAGTGTGTGCTTACACTAAGGAAGTCAGTATAGCAGAATCAGCTGATCTCTTGCAAAAGCCTGCTATTCATCCTCATTCACATGCACCAATTCAATTCTATAACCGCCTCCACTGCCGGCCCAGAGGTGCATCAATGATGCATCAAGCTCAACCCCTGTTCTGCTTCTGGATTTCCTCCAGTGACACCAATGAGCAATGAGGGAGCATTAGTCTTGGCTTGAACACGCAGAGTGAAAATGGCTTAATGTGAAGTTTATGCCTGCAAATCTCTGAATCTCAAACAACTGCATGCACAAAAACTGGCATCCCAATACTTGGAGCGTTGGGCTCTGTGGTATAGTTTTGAATGGGCTTACATTTTTAGGCGGACATTCACAAATCCTCACACAAAATGGACTTTCTGAGCAAACGGACCTGGGGCCTCATTTATAAAGCTTGCTTACGCACAAAACAGGGCCTAAAAGTGGCGTAAATGATTTTCCACGCAAAGTTTCTGATTATAAAAACAAACCTGACGGGAAAATGTGCGCACCTGAACGCAAACTCTGAACTTCGCGCAAAAACACTTTGGAGATGGGGAAACTGGCGGCGCCGCTGGTGAGATGATGAACTTAAACCACGTTCATGCACTTAACCATCATATCAGACTCTGGACCCTCGTAAACCCCCTTATGTTCCTGGATTGAGCTAAACTATCCATGAGCCTCATTTAAGAGAGCTACAGTATATCTTCAATTATACAGCGATGGCACTTATTGGTAGGTTCACTGTAAAAAGTGTAGCAACAGTCTATTTGTAATTACTGAGTAAACATACATACTGCAGTAACACTTGTGTGTAACGCTTCACAATGGATGCGCTGCACTGCTGGAAGATTATGGCGAGAGGAGGATCAGGATGGAGAGATTTTCTAGAGACCACGAATATTTCCTGGGTCATTATTACTGACTGATATACCGATAGATCCCCCAGAGTAACCTTTCCCGAATTTGGGATTCCTAGACAATGTCAGAGTATTTCCAGACCGTTGTAATTGTGTAAACTAAATAAATTCATAATTTTGATTAGGGCTCTCAAAATAAATCTGCTAATGCAGGGAGATTAATCTGTAACATAAATGTATTACTTTTTTAAGAAATAAATTATAGCCTAACTCAAAATAAAAATCACAATTTTGCAGTATCTTGGTCAGTGAAGTTGTTTTTCGTCATGCTTTCTTACAGCTGTGCACATAATCCACCAACAACCACGTTATCTTCCTAATTCAGGAAGATTCTGACAGTTTTCCAGCCTCACATGTAGAGATGATCTGATATATCACAATAAAGTGCTCAGCTGGGGTCAAGAACACCAATGTCTGGTATCTTGGGGGTTGTAGCTCAAAAAGTTTGGAAACTCCTAGATCTATGTGTTGAAGTGGACCCGACCGACCCGCCGGAACAATTTAATCCCTGTTGACCACAACGCGCTCTGTGGAGCGAGCCATCGGTGTTTGGATGAATGAAGTACCGCTGACTTCATTCACCGCTGCAGCAACGTGCTGTCACTTCTGTTTTTATGTTTTTCTGTCAAATGTTTTTATGAGCCTCCACCTCACCGATAAGCAACTCGACTTGAATCTCTGTGAAATTGCATTTTCTTGTTTTCTCAGTCGCCGTGATGAAGCTTTAAAGGTACAGTGTGTAAGAAGTACTGACATCTAGTGGTAAAGATGGATATTTAAAAGAAAAAGTGTTTTCTGTCAAATTACTTCATATTCCAAGCCCTCTTGTGAATGTACGGTGGCCGTTAGTGTTAGGCAAAATTCTCCGAGACATAAATATGTTTTCATCTGAGAGTGGATCCAGTGGTCTCATGTAGCTATGACTGGACTATGAGTAACTACTTTTAATATCTTTTAAGACATTACTGATCCCAAACAGTTCTCTGACTCCCATTAAACAAAGCTGGTACAGCAGTTTTAAAGCGCAGAGGGTTCTCACTTCACTTGCATTGTTTTGTCCATTTAGGGACACCCTTGTGAAAATGGTGGAATAAATATGGCAGCCTCCATGTATGTGCACCCCCCAGCAAGTACTGTAGATATAAATGGTTCATTCTAAGAAAATAAACACATAACAGTTGTTCTAGTGCAGCTATTACACATCAATAAAAACACACTTTTGAATTATATATAAAATTTTTCTGCCATTCACCTTTGGTTTTTTACACATTGTACCTTTAAATGCCACAGATCACCTGGCTCATTTATATGCAGAAATATCCATAAGGTGCTTTGCTTTTATGGTAGCATGTGGGTGTGTAGGAGGCGGGATATGAGCCAAATTCACCTGCACAAACTTCCAGGGAGAGTGTGATTTATAAAGGGGAAATTGCTTGGATCTTTGCGCACACCCATTTTTATAAATCTGAATATTTTTCTGTGCACGCAAACTTTGTGTTTTTGGCGCACGTACACTTTTAGTAAAGATCCAACGCACAGTTTTATAAATGAGGCCCCAAGATTCCAACAAAAAAGGCCAGTATGAAAGCGCTTTGTCTCTCCAGTGACTCCACTTTTTGATTTTTCTGGTTGACGCTGCTTCACAACGATGATACTGTAAATGCTTCATCCATTTATCCAGAAATTTTGTGAAAGCCTTCTCCCAACGATTTCTGTGGATGACTTCCCAGCAGGCTCTGTCTAACATATCATAGTGTGGTACAGCATGTGTACGCCTGTTCATGACTATGAGGGCTGTAGCATGAGGGACTCTGAATACTCTGTAAATGGTAAATGGACTGCATCTATATTCATGCAGCACTTTTCTGGTCTTGTTGATCATTCAAAGCACTTTTACACTACAAGCCACTTTCACCCATTCACACAAACACAGTTGTGTTCTATCTGTGTGAGGACAGTCATTGACATAATGCATTCCCTAACCCCTTACCCTCACCCTAAACACCACCATCGATTGCCTAAACCTAACCAAAACCTAAACTGTAAAAACAAAACTTGACCCCCCAAAAGAGTTTTTTTCTTAATGTGGACCGGCCAAAATGTCCCCGCAATTACAAATGCCCTCACAATGTTAGTGTTCTGTCAGTTTTTGGTCCACACAACAATATAAAGGCACTCCCACACACACACATATACACACTTCTTTGCTTGTAAAAGCTATTCACTGATTCTCAATGTCTTGCCTCATAGGAAACTTTAATAAGTGGTTTGGGAAAGCTGGAAACTGAACCTCTAGCTTTTTTAAATCAAGTATCAAAAACCTGGATAATTATGCAACCACAGTATCCTTTAGGACCCAATGCACTGCATCATCAGAAACTACAGAAAAAACTCAGAATGCATCTTCAACAATTTGATGAGCTCTGCAGAATTTCATTTTGCTGCAAACAGAAAACAAATATGACCATCTATGCAGAAATGCAAAAGTTATGCTGCGAGGATGATTTGATGAAACTAGTGATATAATATAGAAATTTCATGGTTTGTCAGTAATTAACACCTTGTTTTATAGCACAGCAGCTCACAAATGTCATGTCTTAAACGGTGCATGCTCTGACATGCTCACAACAACTGATTATACAAAAATATGCAGTCTCTCATCTCACACATCCTCGCACATCATCATCATCATTTATGCCTTCACACTCTCAATCGCACCCACCCACACGAACACAGAAATGAACCCAGCGTACTAAAGAGTCCCACTTTTCTGTCCATTAATCGTGTGTTTATGAGTGTCTGTACGTGACCTGCACATCTGGATCATCTGTGTCACCGTGCAGCCGTCTGCTGTCTGTGCTTCTTCATCAACTCTGCACCATCAGCAGAAACCGGAGACACTCACAGCTACATTTGTACTACAGACACAAATCCCCCCCCCCCCCCCCCCCCCCCCTCTTCGTCCCATCTCACACTCACCTCTCTCCTCCTCTCGCCGCCACTTCTTCCGTACAGGATTTACACCTCCCACATGCTGTTTTGAGTCTGATCTGTCCTGCCGTCCCTTCTTCCTCCCCTCACATCCTTACCTCCTTCTCCCCAGCAGAGCAGTCGGTGCAGACCTGTCCGACCAGCACAGCCCCCCCTCCTCCCCTCCCCAGCGCTCACACTCAGCCTATAAGCACACTCATATCACCTTGCTCCTCCTCTTTCCCCCTTCCCTCTGCCTCTCACACACATGCTGAGTCAGTGTGGAGGGGTTGACATGGCCATGGGAGCTTCTGTAAGGAGGGAGCAAGCATAAGAAGGAGGGGGGGCGTGAAGCGTTTAAAGGCAACGAGCAGGAGCTCCCTCACCCCCTCCATGTGGGATACAGTGCAAAATAAAAGCAGCAGATGAAAAATGAAGCATGTAGTCTCATCTGCTGGGGGTGGGGGGGGCTCCTCCAAGATAATTAAGTTTTAAACATAAAAGATGGGGAAATTAACTGATTAGGTTTGAAGTGAACTTCAAAAATACCGTAAAAAATGAAAAAGTACTGTAGATTAAAGAGATTGATTATTAGCCAATACAATTTTAAATGGTATCGGTGGAAATTCTCATGAAGTGCCGTTTGCATTTTCTAGATGATGCACGATGTAAAAATGTCCTCACAGACAGTACTGATGTGATTTAGTGTGATAGCATATGGAGCAAAAACCTCAAAGAATGTTTTTGAATATAACTACACCATTTTTTTTTGTTAACGTAGATTAAAAAAAAAACAAAACAAGTCATTGAATGAACACTATTAAATTCAAAAACCTTTAGTCCCACTCCCAGTATTATGTAGGTAAATAAAAGACTTTATCCCCCACACCATTACACCAGCAGCAGACTGAAGCCTTGATCCGAGGCAGGATGGATCCATGCTTTCATGATGTTTCCAGCAAATTCTGATCCTACATCTGAATGTGGAGCTGAAATGGAGACTCATCAGACCAGCAACGTTCCTCCATCTTCTATTGTCCAGTTTTGGTGAGTGTGTGTGTGAACTGTAGCCTCAGTTTCCTGTTCTTACTGACAGGAGAGGCACCCGGTGTGGTCTTCTGCTGCAGGAGCCCATCTGCTTCAAGGTTGGAAGAACAGGGAGTGCAGAATTATTAGGCAAATGAGTATTTTGACCACATCATCCTCTTTATGCATGTTGTCTTACTCCAAGCTGTATAGGCCGAAAGCCTACTACCAATTAAGCATATCAGGTGATTTGCATCTCTGTAATGACAAGGGGTGTGGTCTAATGACAACGTTCTGTCCCTTCCTCTCTTTCTTTTCCTCTCTTCCTCCAGTAATGTTTCTTTGCGTTTCTTTGCCGAAGCGTCTGACTTTTTAGTGACCCAGCGTCCAGCTTTGGGCGTCAGAAGCAACTTTGACGCCCAAATGGCGTTTGGTCTGAACACACCGTAAAAGTTACGTTGTGAGTCTTTAAATTCTATCATAAACAGACACGCATGTGGGACATATGTGTGGACAGAGGACAAAAATAACCTTTTATAGTCTAACAAAACTCAATTTTTTGTTAAACAGCTATTTTCAACTTACTTCTAGCCTAAATTTAAAGCGAGAAAGAAAATGCTGCAAACCGTAGAAATATTGTAACTAGATATTGTCTCACAGTGGTCAGATGCTTATTTATTTTATCTAACCTTTATTTATACTAGTAAGACCCATTGAGTCTCTTCCATTTACTCATGCCATTGGCGAGATCACATTTTATTTTCCTTATTTGTGAAGATTTGGACAGTTTTCCAGCCCAGGATGACACATTTGATTTATCAAATAATATAAGTTGATATTGAGGAATCTTAATCATTATTGATCCTGCCTCCCTCGATTAATTGTGAAAGTAAATCATTTGTATGTCTGTTCTTGAGCTCATCGTCCCATCGACTTAAAAAATGCCAAATAGGTAAACAGATAGATGAGGAAAAAAATATGTGGAAAAACAAAAATTTTAATCTTGACCATAATGCAAAAAAGGCATGTTGAAAAGACTTTAAAGTTTATTGCTACAAGTTTAGTACCTCACCGCTAGTAGGTGGCGCACTCACATTTGCTAACTCAATTAGCACTAGCAATGTTACAGAACTGGCTAACTGTTAGTTAGCATTAGTAAATGCTTAACTTACATGTCCAGGAGAAAAGTGGCAAACTCTGCAGGGCTTTTGAGCCCCTATGCTGCCTTCACCCTCATCCTGCTTTGTTTTTGTCAGCTTGAATTTGAAAAAGTGTAACGCAAGGAAGATGCTATTTCTACACACAGCAATCAAGCTAGCAACGCTGGAGCTAAGGCTAATGGCACAGAATTCTTTCTTGGAGATGTTGGCATCAGATGTAAATCAAAATTGATTTAAAAAAATTATTTAACACTATTTTTTTTTCGTAAAATTAGCACTTTTTTCTGCACCCCCTAGATGTTCTGTGGATGTATTATTGTTTAAAAAAATGTATTGTTTTGATGAAAAAGTTGTAGCTATGACCTTTAAGCTCTGACCTTGTCAGCACAGTTAGTGTACATAACAAAAACATTTCATAAGAGCCATCTTTGTCTGTAAAATAGCCAGGATGAAGCTTTGAGGTGCTATTAGAAGATCAGAGACAAGCGAAGCAATCGTTCAGCTCCATCTTTAGAACATACAGCATTGGCTGTGTTTGTTATTTTGAGACAGTTTTTAAATAATTCAGAGAAACGTATATGGCACAGAGATGTTGGATGTTCTCATTTTAAAATGTACTTAGTGGAGATGAGTGCAAAATAAGTCAAACCGTATTACTGATATTCTGATTGAGCTGAGTACGATAGATACATACAATAGGTAAAAGCTCACTCCTTGAATGATTTAAGAGAGGCAATGATTGGGAGCAAATCTGTGTTCCCAGGAGTCCATCTTCCTCAGTTCAATATGCTGTTAACACACATTAGCCCTTCAATTCTGTTTGCATCTTACTCGACCCAATTCATGATGAAACGACCTATTTTCAGGCTTTCTTTAGAGGAATAAGGCTATAAAACAGCTAACACAACAAAACCAATGCTAACAGCATCATTTCATTTAGTTTCTGAAAGTTTCTTCCATCTGAGGTGCTCCAGATCCAGTTTGACCGAGCAGACAACATTACCAAAGCCTCGCGTTGCGGAACATGAGCGGTACAGTCCATCCACTCTTTAACCGGACTCGTCTTTTCAAACCTGTTGCTTCCTTGCAGACTTATTGATTGCCGGGCACTTTCACACATCAGGAAATGTTGCGGAAAGGTCAGCACAGCCCCGCTCTCCCTTCAATCCTGTCCGGAGCATTTTATTGTGCGTTCAGCTGAAACGACACGCTGCAACATTTCCGACAAAAGACCGGAACGCATGTATGAATGCAAACGTTATAAAGGACAAAGTCTGCACTATTACCGCTTTCCAGCGCAAGTCTGAAAGGAGCTCAAGTGTGTGTAAGAAGTAGGAGCACATGAGTATCAAGCTGCTCCTGGAAAGTCCTGCAAAAACCACAACTGTGACTATTAGTTCGCAAACCTCTCCATCTTTGATAAATCACGTGATGTAAACATGTCAGGCAGGACCATGCTGCTAAAACGTTCTGCTTAAATGTAAATGTGAACAGATTAGGTCCCATGTAAACAGCTGCCCTGAAATCTTAAATCGGAATGATTTCAAACCGAAAGGGGAAATGTTTCCAGGTTAATGTGACCACTGTGTCTGGTACAAGATGTTTTATGATGCCAAATCCGATTCCCAATTTTTACACTGTCCAAGTTTTTCACCCATTTGTGTTTGGCAGTTTGTAGTAAGAGGTAACCTTAAAACTAAATTATGAACAAGGGACAAACTCCACTGGAAAAGAGCAAAGCCCAGAAGTTAAGTTAAATAATTGTCGTTCTTTCTTCATCCACTAGGGGCTCCAAAATACAGCAAATCCCCATAGACTCCCATGTTAAAAAGGCCAACTTCACAGCAAAAATAAACATGTTTACAGCTGAAATAAATATGTTTACAGCCTGGTCCAAAAAATCATTTTAGGTTTAATAGGTCAAGTTTACCTTCATGTCAACTGTGAGGGGGTGAATTCTTTATAACTCATCCGTTTAGATGGTTTTTAATCTTGAAATTACACATAATTGAGGGCGTGTCCTTTTAACTGACAGGCAGCAGACCGGGTGCCAATTTTAGCCATGGAGGCTAATAGTTAGCTCCCTGCTTGCTTCCAGGAAGGTCTTAGTCTTTAGCAGAGTTGTACAACAGCAGGTTTGAGCTGGTAAACGCAAGTTTGAGCGTGTCTTACCTTTAAACCACCTATCTTCATTCCTGTTCACCCCAGATTAGCTTGATTAGCATTAGCTTGGCTGTTAATCGTTTGCCCTGGGGCTCAAAGCAGCCTTGCCTTTGCCTATTTTAGTATTTTCCGGGAGTGACAACACAAGCGACACAGCAACGTGGTGATGAAACGTCCAACTGGCTTCACTTTCCCCCCTTCAGACGTGACCGGATACTACGTCCATTTTTTTTACAGTCTTCGGTTGTGAAGCAGTTGGTGCTTGGCTTTGTCAAATATTAGCTGTTGCTAGCTAACTAAGCTGGAAGGCTACTGGTTTCAAGGATTTGTTGTAATTAATGACTTTTTTAAAGTTTTCATTTCCTTCAGTTATTTTCCCCATTTTTTTTTCAATAACTTTTTTTCCTTCATTTTCCCTCTTTTTTTGGGGGGGGGGGGGGGGGGGGGGTAGCCTGGTTTTTATCAGAGTCACAATTATCAGTAAACCGCCTGTGGGACGCAGTGCAGGACCATCCCTTCATGATATAGTCACATGCCTGTCTTCAGGGAGGCAGCAGTATATTGGAGCCATAAATTGCAGCCTTTAGAGCACTAATGAAAAACCAACAACATGCAGACGGAAATACTGGGAAAATGTTTGTTTTAGCAGGTGTACCGGGCTTTAAGGCGAGACACTACCGGCAAATAGGGTAAAAAATTTAGCTAACTGGTATTACCATGAAAATTTCCTGGTTTATTCCTCACATTAGGGGTTTTATCTTTTTTTTTTTTTTTACCCGATTTTACCCGATACCTGATTTTTTACCCGGAATTAGAAAAAAAAACTCATTTTGAGAAAACATGCTTTAAAGTTTTGGATTGTAAAATTCTCCATATTTTTGTTCTATAACACTATTTACAGACATCAGATCCAATCAGATTCATGAGCTGGAAATATCAAGTTTGGTTGAGATGATATCGTTCAGGAAAAGAGACGTTTCCAACGGTACCAGACATGAAGGGGTTCAGACGAGCACCACGGTGCTGCGCTCCGTTTAACAACACCAACTTTAGCTGCATTATGGGTGCATCAGACAAAGAATCATGAAATAAACTCCTAAAATGTTTATTTTTGATGTTTGTTTTTTTTACACTAGTCTGAAAGAAAACATGCTGAAGGAGGGAAAAAAAACAAAAATCTCAAAATTGACCAGGTGATGAAAAAACGGGGCTTTTACCTGTAGTGCCCCCCCTTATAAATAAATAAATCTGGTGTCAAAAACCACTTAAAGTCTGGTTGGGTAGATCAAAAGGTCAGAGTTGTATAATACCGCTGAAATTTACTTACAGTGGATGTTTGACAATGCTCATCTTTTAAAATGAACAATGGTTTGAAAAAATAATTCAAGCATTAACTGGTAATTAATCAATAGATATTAATACTCTCTTGTCTCATTCTCTGCTTCCAAGAGTGTAGAAGTGGCAGCTACAGAAAGCAAAATCAGCGTTTGGCCTGGTTCTGGGCTTTTTAAGTCTCCAAGGAAACAATTTTTATCCTTGGAAAATATGGAATATGTAAAATAACTAATTACTGTTTTCATGTGAAGCTTTATTCTGAATCATGACGCATCTTAGGATTGACTTACTGCCAGCTAAAAATACCAAAAAGGCTCAAAATAATCCAAATTGATTAAAACTAAAACAACTGCAGGAGTAGAAATACACAACAGAAGAGTTTTGTCTTGAAATGCCTGTAATTTTTTAAATAAACATGACAAATTAACATAATCTGCAATGTGAATGTATTAAAAGTGAAGGTGAATGGTGAAGGACGAAGGAGCTACGGAAACAAACCGTTCACAGACCAGATGGGCATCGTGAGATGGAGAAAGTCCGGCTCATGCATATTCAGATGAAGACTAAGATAACAAGCTCAGACACACAAACACAAACAGACATTCTCCTACGTCCCAGTAAATCCCATTAATGAGCCACACGGGGAAATGTTCAGATGCACCACAATAATTTCATATCTACTCGCTTAAGATCTGAAAATGAAACAGCCACGTTTACAGTATTTTCTGATCACCTTAATCCGAGTTGTGTTTGAAGAACGCAATAATCAAATTAAGCTTGAAGCATTTAGGTCTTAATCATGTTAAGTTAATTACACAATGACGTCCTACGAGCTTTTGCAGCATCTTGCAGCGAACAAAAGTCCTCTGAAAGCAACTGCTTAATAAGGCATGACAAAGTGCTGTATTATATAATAACCAACAAATAAAAGTGGGTATTTTTCTTTTAAAGCTTGGATTTTTGGGAAGGTCTCTCAAACCTGACTGACATGTCAAAAAAAGAAAAAAAAAAAGAAAGGAAAATCTAACGAAAAGCAGCTTAACCATTTAGTATTTCTTTACCAATAAAAAAAAACTGGATACAGGATTTTTAAAGAAATGATAGCTGATTTATTTCTGAGGTATATCTTCATAACTGCTGGCAGAAATCTGAAAGTGCTG
Organism: Atherinomorus stipes; assembly: GCA_023101725.1. Taxonomy (NCBI): domain Eukaryota; kingdom Metazoa; phylum Chordata; class Actinopteri; order Atheriniformes; family Atherinidae; genus Atherinomorus; species Atherinomorus stipes. The sequence continues at coordinate 302,372 of JALJCO010000452.1, forward strand.
TATATGAAAGTTACAAGCTCATATCGGATGCCGCACAAGTTCCAGTCAGTGTAAAACAAGATGGATGCAGGAAAAAAACGAGGAAGATGACGAAGGAGAAACCCAAACAATGTTGTAAATTTAGAAGGTTCAGGTGTGTGCAGCAGGAATTTATTAAGAATAAAGTCTATATGTAAACCCTGAAATGGTTGTACAGGGAGAAATAAACCCATATAAACCAGTGTTCTACTAAAATGCATACAAATTATTATGTGGGTAAAATAAATTCCCAAACATGTGATATTTAATCCTGTTTAATTTATGTTAACTGAAAATTGACGCCAAATACAGCAAATTTCTGTACTGTTAACAGGCACGAGAAGGCTTTTACTCCTGGTTTTGTTTGTTTGATAGTCTAAATGTCTAAATTAAATTACACTGTTCTGTGACTGAAGCTGCTATTGATTGATCAAATGATATAAATGATAAATATTTTCTAAACTTCGTCTTGTTTAATGTCAATATGCAACCAAGAATCAGATACACTCTAAAATATAAGTACCAACGGTAATGTGAGAAAACTTTAACTGGTCTTAATTATCTAGGGATGCACGATATAATCGGCCCCCTATCAGTATCGGCCTATATCGGCCTTAAAACTAAGTATCGGACATCGACCACCCCACCAATATTTAACCAATATTTAACCGACCAGCGCACTGTTTCTAAAGTCTAAAAAAACCAAAAAACTTCTTCTTCAACAACTTATTTTTTACAGACTTTAAAACTTCTAAAGACAAGGGGTGGGAAAAAATATCGATACACTGAAACATCGCAATATTTTCATATGCTGATATCATATTGAAATTTCAAAACGTGGTATCTATCTATTTTACTAATGAAATCTTGCGATATTTCATCGTTCTGTTACAAAATCTCACTATAATTCACAAAAATTTCATGATATCTTTATATGCTGATGTCATATTGACATTTAAAAACGCGGTATTGATCTATTTTGCTGATGAAATCTCGCAATATTTAATCGTCCTGGTATGAAATCTCACGAGAATTCACAAAAATGTCACGATATTTTCAAATGCTGATATCATATTGACATTTAAAAATGCAGTTTTGATCTATTTTACTAACGGAATCTCGCGATATTTCATCGTTCTGTTACAAAATCTTACGAGAATTCACAAAATGTCACAATATTTTCAAATGCTGATATCATATTGACATTTAAAAAAGTAGTATCGATCTATTTTATGAACAAAATCTCACGTTATTTCATTGTTCTGTTGCAAAATCTCTCTGGAATTCATGAAATATCGTGAGATTTTGTTACAGAATGATGAAATCTTGTGAGATTTTGTAAGAAAAATAGATTGATGCCACGTTCAAAAATATCGATTTGATGTCGGCATGTGAAAATATTGCAATATTTCAGTGTATCGATATTTTGTCCTATCCCCATTTTAAATAGTGTTGGAAACAGAAAACAAAACTGCTCTTTGCAGTGACTGCTTATTTTTTTCAGCTTTAATATCGGTATCGATATCGGTTATCGGCCAAATGAGTTTTAAATATTGGCATTTCGGATATCGGCCAAAATTCATCTAAAGACCAGACAAAAGTCATATTCAGCTCAGGAGTGAAGCGAAGTTCTTAATAAAAGGAAGAGTAAAACCAATTTCAGTGATTTGCATTCATGGAACATGGGTCTGTTAATGTATCTGGGATGTCTATGCAGCGTCATGCTGACTAGCCTATAAATACCAGACCCCTCTCAGATTTACACCGGGCAGTAACTGTGGCCTTCACCGATATAACTTTCTCCATGTCTTGTCATCCCAAACAGCCTTCAGAGACTCAAACCTCATAAAAATGACAGACCCTCAAATCAAAAGTTCCTAAAAGGGCTCAGTCTGAAACGGTACATGGACATCGATACAAACTTTACAGCATGTCTGGAGTCCAGAAGGATTTGCTGCCCTGCATCCACAAGAGGATTGATGTTATTGAAAAGGTTTGACTAACAGTTGGTGTTTCAGTCCATTCAAAGGGTTTTAAATAGAGTCAGGACTTACGCCAAGTACACGTCTTCCTATAGAGATGGCAGATAATGATTGATGATGATGATGGCCAAGGCTAAAAAAAATCCTGGGTCATCTTGTAGAGGCTGACTGCAAAGGATCCTCTTACCAAAAAGAAGTATTCCTTGAGTACATGTCATTAAGTATACTCAAGTATAGTAAAGTATATCCTCTAAGTGTACTTTTATTTACCAAGTACACTGATATGCAATGTACTAGCAGTAATAATACTAATAAGTATACTTCTAGGGACTAAATTGGCCCACTTTAAGTATTTAAAAGTACACTTACAAGTAGGAATGCACAATATAATCGGCCCCCTATCAGTATCGGCCTATATCAGCCTTAAAACTGAGCGGGAAAAAATATTGATACACTGAAACACTGCGATATTTTCATATGCTGATATCATATTGACATTTAAAAACGCGGTATCGATGTATTTTACTAACGAAATCTCGCGATATTTCATCATTCTGTTATGAATTCTTGCAAAAATTCACGAAATACCGTGAGATTTTGTAACAGAGCGATAAAAACCTCACAAGATTTTGTAAGTAAAGTACTGTAGATGGATGCCGCGTTTTCAAATATTTGTTTGATTTCGGCATATGAAAATATTGCTATATTTCAATGCATTGATATGTTTTCCCACCCCTATTACTTTTAAGTATTGGAAACGGATGACAAAACTGCTATTTGCATTGTCTGCTTATTTTTTTCCAGCTTTAATATCGGTATCAATATAAGTTATCAGCCACATGAGTTTTAAAATATTGGCATATCAGATATCGGCCAAAATTCCAATATCGTGCATCCCTACTTTCAAGTATTCAAATAGTAAGATTCTTCTTATACTGTTAGTTTACTCCTATAAAAACTTCAAGCTTACTTTTACTTTTATAAAGTACACTTTTAAGTATACTAAAGTACACTTTTAAGTCGACTAAAAGTAGTATATGATATGAACCGGGAGTTTTCAAAGTGTGAGAGAGCTAGCGCCTAATTCTTACAAGACAGGATTTAAGAATATGATAGAATGTACATCTTGTAGTACGCTACAAAGGAACCAGTATGTGTGAAAGTGTACTATGAATGTACTATTATTAAAACATATCGTTCAAAAGTTTAATTATAAGTAAAGGCTAAATATACTTAAACTTCTAATATATTTATGAGTAAATGGAAAGTAAACTTGAAGTATATTTCTGATAAGTACATAAATAATAAACTGAAAGTATACTGTCTTATGTAAAATTTCAAATTAGTATACTTCAAGTATAGTTGCATACACGACTTTTTAGTAAGATGCCACCAGTTCTTTACAGCACTGATGTCTAATAAAATGTTCACAGATATTTTCTGTTGCAGTGGTTAATATAGTCAATGATTTTTTCACACCTAACGTACTGTTTAACCGCGGCCACCTCACAGCTCTAAAACCCATCCATACCCTTTACAAATGCACCATTACAGTATAACTTTCTTTTTTTTCAACCTGAACTTATTTCTAGGAGTTAATATGTCTATTTACTCACCGGTAAAATTTCTGAATGACTTTAACTCCTTCGGAAGATATTTTGTTGAGTCACCCTTCGGTGTACATCCATACAGTCGTGCTCAAGATTACTGACGCCCTCCAATTAAAGAAAAGGCTAAATTCACAATAATAATTCAAATAACAAGAAACTAAAGAAACTAATAACATGTAAAAAAATACAAAATTATAATTTTGTGAAATAAAATATTGCTTTTAAGTTGTGGTTGAAAATAATAATAATAAAAAAACAAACAAATAAAACTGTCCCAGACACATTAGATCACCTTTCCGGTGAAATATGGACCAAAAATATGGACCAAAACACCTGTCAGCAGGTGTAGAAGTCTTTTGAGCTTTACAGAAAACAACCTGATTGCAGTGATTGCCTCAGAATGTTGCTCAATAAAATTTTTAGCTTGTTTTATTTTTTCTGTGTTTGTTTTAATATTTCTTTTGAACCACCAGTCAAATTCAGTGTTATGATTTTCATAGAATTTTTATTTATTATTACTTTTGTCAATTTTTAAACTTACTTCACTAACAGTTGATTTTTTTCCTTCGTTATTTGAAGGGTGTCAATAATCTTGAGCACGACTGTATAATGGAAGAGATGGGGAAGCCTCTTTATAAAGCATTATCTGCAGCAAAAACTCCTTCATTTCATTAGTGCTTTAAGTAGAATGAAAGAACGAATGAGTACTATTGTACCGTGAGTTCAGAGTTTCACAAATTGCATTCTACAGAGACGGCTTGTAGTGCAGAGAAACTCCCCAATAACTAACGGAGAGTAAACTCAGAACTCGGCTGCATGGATGCAGATAAGGTTGCAAAATTCTGGGAATTTTCAAAGTTGGAAACTTTCCATCGGAATTAACTGGAAATTCACAAAATTGAAGGTTTATTCCCTCTACAGAGAACTTAAATAAAGTTGAGGAAAATATATTTTATAAAATCTTAGCTAAAATAACCAGGTTACATGCAGGCACACTTGAATATCTATTCATCACATGCACACAGTACACTGCTTACTGGTTCTGTTGAGGCCACGCCCCCTGCATGTGCTGTGCATTCCTCCATCACATGCACATGATTTCTTCAACACTGGAGTACTGAAGCCACACTTGAACTTGCAAACTACATAAAATTACTTAAGTTTTGTTAATATTATGGGGTATATATGTATGATAAACATTACTGCCACAGATGTCTTTTTAAATCCAAACGTTTACTGCTAACATGCTGGAAGTTTTTGGACAGTAAGAGGAAGCCAGAGTAGGGATGCACGATATTGGAATTTTGGCCGATATCCGATATGCAGATGTCTTAAAACTCATGTGGCTGATAACCGATATCGATATTAAAGCTGAAAAAATAAACAGTCATTGCAAATAGCAGTTTTGTTTCCTACACTTTGAAAAATAGGGGTGGGAAAAAATGTTGATACACTGGAATATCGCGATATTTTCATATGGCAATATCAAATTGATATTTAAAAACACAGCACCGATCTATTTTACTTACAAAATTTCATGAGATTTCATCGCTCTGTTACAAAATCTCACGATATTTCGTGAATTTTAGCGAGATTTCATAACAGAGCAATGAAATATCGCGAGATTTCGTAAAAAACATCGATACCACATTTTTAAATGTCAATATGATATTAGCATATGACAATATTGCAATATTTCAGTGTATCGATATTTTTTCCAACCCCTAGTCTTTAGAAGTTTTAAAGTCTTTAAAAATAAGTTTTTGAAGAAGACAATGATTTTTTTTTTTTTTTTTTTAGTCTTTAAAAAAAGCGGGCTGATTGGTTAAATATCGGTTAAATATCAGTGGGGTGGCGGATGTTTTAAAGCATATGCAGACCGATACCGATAGGGGGCCAATTATATCGTACATCCCTGAGCCAGAGTAACCGGATAGAACCCCCGCATACATGGGGAGAACATCCAAAGTTCACACAGAAAGGATATGATACAGTTTGTTGAAATTATCCTCAAATTCCAGTTAATTCCTATAATTTATTCATTTTCTGTACTGCTTGTCCAATTCAGGGTCCCAGCTATTACCAGAAGAGAGGCAGGGTACCTGGACAGGTCGCCAGTCTCGGTCGCAGGGCCAACACCCGCACGCCCACACTCACTCCTAGGGCAATTTCGACTAACCAGTTCACCTAACATGAATGTCTTTGGATGGTGGGAAGAAGTACCCGGAGAAAACGCACGGGGAGAACATGCAAACTCCATACGGGAAGGATACTATTGGAACCACTGCCCAGCCGAGGCTCGAACTAGCGGCCTTCTTACCGTGAGGCTGCATCACGCCACCGTGCAGCCCTTTTCAATTCCTATAATTGCTATAAAGCCCTTTTTAGGTCCTATAAATTCCCGATAATTCCATCAATTCCCCTTATTCCCATAGAAAGTTTTCAATTTGTAATATTTCCTAAATTCCCCAGCTTAAAGGTTGAATATGTAATACGGACAGAACAACACCATCACGTGTGTCTAGGTTGTAGTTGCAACGGCAGAAAAACAACTCCAGCCGCTGGGATGCCAGGCTCACTGCCGATACGCAAGTGACCAACAGCCTGCAGCATGTTTAACAAGTAACGCACAGGAGTTTATAACTGACAGCTAACGTTAGCCATGTTAGCAAACAAGCTAGCTTACCGATCCAGCAGGAAAGTCGCCATTTCAGTGTTTTACTCCGTGGAAAACGTTTATGTGGGTCCATTTAGTGAAGTCTTCACCTAAATTTACTCCAGGTTCTGCTCTTCTCAGGTCACTCCTCCTCAGAAACAGATAACAATATCTCCAGGGCTCTGAAGCAGCTGTTTCACTGGTCATCTCTACGGTTTTCCCCTGTACAAGCCTGACTATGACCGAAATATTGTTTCCACACAAAGATCGTATTTGGCAACCCGCAATGGCGGCGTGTATTGGCTTATAGACGTAAATAAAATGCCATTATCGAACCCGTAAAAAATTATTTTATAATTATTTTTCGGCTAAATATAATTTTTCTGGGAAATGTTGTACTTTCATTCTGTACACCCCCAAACGACCTGTGGAGGTATTATTTTTGAAAAATATAGCTTTTAATAAAAATGTTCCATATTCAACCTTTAACTTCCCATGGAAAATTTCTTGAAATTTACCGGAAATTTTCCTCCCCGTTGCAACTCTAATGATGCAGAAAACCGGGAGCTAAATGTCCCCCAATAACATGACCCGCTTAGTGTAGACGTAGGATGGGCATTGCTACATAAACCTTTAAAAAACTATCTGATGCAACTCAGAAAAATGTTTAACGCTATTAAAGTGCAAAACATCTTTAAGGTTTGGTAGGAATTGAATCAGAATTACTTGTTCTTATATGAAAAACACAGTAGCTAAGGAATTACCAACATTTGTAGACTCAAATGACCGAACCACGGCAGCACACGTCTGCAAACCTTCAGTCTGATCAATAGCGGGACAAACAGAGAGCCTTTCTGTCCTTTGACCTTTACTTAGCCCTTGAAGCAGGCAGCTCATTTATCTACATAAAGCCACGGCTGAATGAAACGTCAGCACAGTCAACTTGCAGTAGCGGAGCACGAGGACCACATCTGGCTCCGGGAAACATGAACAGCGAATCAGCTCTTCGAGACAGAAAACCGGTGGACAAACATGCAGCTAAACCAGCTTGTATTCACTCGTATTATCACATCAAACAGCTGAACATCAACGTACCTCTGAAACGGGGTTCATCTTCAGCTTTACATCCTCTGAGAAGTCAGTTTCTGGCTCAACAGTGTGAGAGTCTGGCAGCTGGCACAGATTTCCTCTGTGTGTATGAAAGTATGAGGTGAAACAGGTGAAAACAGCCAGTTATTAGCAGCAGCCCGTCTCTCTCGCTCGCTCTCTCTCCCTGCAGACTGCACCACACACCACCAAGCCAGCTTTTACCTTTCAGCAGCGTCAGCATTCCCGGGGAAGATGCGGATGAGAGTTTCCCAAAGCTGCGAAGCTTTCAGCAGCCTGCAAAGAAAGCAACAACGCTCTCATCCTGGCTGCCGTTCTATTTCAGACAAACAACGTTAAGGACAATCAAATTAAAAGATTAAGTTGATTGCCTCCACCAGCCAATGCCGATCTCTGTGGGTGAACTTGAGAGTTCTACAGGAACGAACAATGGTGCTCATTGATCGATGGGGTTTTAAAATAAACTCTTTGCAGTGTCAAGTGGAGGATCGAAACCGGATGTCCTTCACTCCTCATTGCATTTCCCAGCTTCTACAAAGTGAAGAAACTACAAGAACATATCAAGATCTACTCCTGCTGCTAGATTTGGACACTGTTTAGCCCAACTGGGGAGAGAAACTGATGTGTATCAACTCTGTTGAGACAAACTGTTTACTCACATGACTGATCTAATGAACAATCAGCTGCTTCTGCTTGGAGACAAGAAACATAACCCATACTCACAGACATAAAAGAATAATGAATACAAACATTTTCTGTGGACTTGTGTAGATCTGCTGGCTTTTATTTGTCTCAAATTGGTGATGCTGGGGTAAAAAATGGCTTAATGCACGTTTTCTGTGGCGTGAAACTTGAGAAATTTGATCCAAATTTGCTTTGCAATTAAACAGAAACACATCTATATTTGTGAATGGTGTAAATTTTCAATATTTGCACTGGTTAAACATAGGGATGTTTTTTTTTTTTTTACCGATATCGATATACCGATACTGTCCAACTCTTAATTTCCTATATCCAATATCAACTGATACAGATCGATGCAGACAACAGTGAGTTTGTATCTCTCATATTTTGTATTCTGTATTCTGCTCCAAGAGCAAAGATCCCAAAATATCCTGAACTCAGCCAGAGGAGTTTACTTTGGACATCTGGCTGCCAGATATCAGATACTAGCAGGTGTTAGCCAACATGTGGCTAATTCTAATGTTTCTGATAACTTGGTAACTTAACCAACAACTTAAAACCAGACATTTTATAAGCAGCTTCAAAGCAGGTCAGTCTGTAGCAGCAGCAGCTGCACCGTAGTCACATGACTCTGAAAGGAATGCTGGGAAATGAAGTTCTTCCACAATAACAGGGACTTTTCTACCTGCTGGGCCGCTGCTAATGGAACAAGATTTACAAACAAAACCTCGTGAGATTTTTTGAAATAGAAATATTGGTATGATAAAAGCCATTATTGTCATTTCCCAATATAACATTTTAATGCTGATTTTATCAGTCGCCCGAAAATATCGGTCATTAAAAATTTATATCAAAAAACGAAACAAAAAATGACAGTATGTTTAAGGCATGAGGGTGCCCTTCTCTCCATACACTGTTGAAGGTCCATTGGTTTCCAAACTAAAAGGTCAGGTCAAACTTATCCAGAGTAAAACTCTGATTTTAATAAAAGTATCAAACATGTAAAAAGGTACTAAAAAATAACATTTTGTATCTTCAAAGGTACAGTATGTAAGAATTCCTGATATCTAGTGGTAAAGATGGGTATTTGAAAGAAAAGATGTTTTCTTTCAAATGACTTCATATTCCAAGCGCTGTTGTGGATGTATGGTGGCTGTTAGTGGCCAAAATTCTCCCAGACAAAATGATGTGGTTTTAGGTGTAGTTATCATTTTACTATGAGTACTACTTTTTATGTCTTTTGAGGCATTACTTATCCCAAACAGTGCTTTTAACTCCCATTAAACAAAGCTGATAAAGCAGTTTTAAAGTTGAGAGGGTTCTCACTGCACACACATTGTTTTGTCTAATCAGGGGCACTGTAGTAAAAATGGTGGAACAAATATGGCAGCCTCCATCAAGTACATATGAATGACTCATTCTAAGAAAATAAACATGTAACAGCTATTCTAGTGCAGTAATTACACATCAATAGAAACACAGTTTTGAACTATGTATCACATTTTTCTGCCATTGACCTTTGATTTTTTTACATGCTGTACCTTTAAAGGGACTCTGTGTAACTTTTGGCCACTAGGGGCACGAAACCTGTAACTTCCTACAGGCCACACAACTGTAGCAAAATCAAACAGTCTCTATCCGTGTTTTGGAATCGTGTTTGCAGACCACTTTTACCAGCTGATAGCGAAGTCATGGAGCCATAAAGCAAAGCGCTCCAGGTCACATGATCCAATGAGAGACGGCTCCCCTCCCACAAAGTTACAATGTCTGGTTTTTAAGGATGGCAGCCCCATCAGAGCACTAATGTGTCAAGTGCTGTATACTGACCCCAGAAATCATCTATTATTGCTACCATTAGGCTAACATCAAAAGTTACACGGTATCCCTTTAAATTTAACATGGTGTATTTCAGCATATAATACATTTCAATCCACACATTCACTTTTATGCTAAAAGATTTAACTGGAATAGGAGTCAGAGTTCCTGCATAAATGTTTACATTGAAGGCACTGAGTGCAAGGTTAAGGATAAATGGCTCCAATTAAGACAATAAGAGTCTGGAAAAACACTTTGATGCCACATCAATAGAGTCAAAATACCTCAAAGTGTCTCACAAAGCTTATTTACGCAACTCTTCTCCTGACCATCAGATAAAGTGGGATATCACTTGCTGCTGGACACTTTATCGGGCTGCCGTGGGCTATCATGCGTCAGAAAAAAATCAATTACTGGCAGTGAGATGTTGCCAAACAGCCAGGAATGATCCTCACACTCATATTACTGTTACTGAGAGAGCAGTCAGCAATCAGAGAGGGCCTCTAAAACAGGTTTGTAGTACATCACTCAGGATTCAGGCTTCTGCATGCGCTCAAATTGCACTGCCAACATACAGAAACAGCCTCAGATTGGAGCAGATAGACCAGTCATTAAAGAGACACGGCAGGATTGTAAAATGTTAATGCTCGGCATCATCACTCGATGCTTCATATGCAAATGATAAAAGGCTCTTTTCACTGCCAGAACTCTCACCTCCTAAATACTCCCAGTATCACACCTCTTACTCTTTAGCAAGAAAAATGCATCACAAGGCTCCTAATGAGTTCCTGTAAAGTCAGCTGGTGAAATCTGTGAGATTCTTTGAAAGGAAAAAAAGCAGCCAAAAGCTGTGAGGATGATGAAAAAAATAAAACCTGGTTGAGAGGGAGGAAAGAGTGGGAGAGTGTGGGAAGAAACAAAAACAGACGTGGGAAGGAGAAAAAAAAAGAAGCAATTCAAGACTGTTCTGGTCACTGATGCTGCTTCTCTGCAGCACGAAGATCAACGAAAGAGGGCTGAGCATCTCGGTCTGATGTTACCACAGCTCTCATAAGCCGTCAGTCTGTGTGTCCTGCTCCCAGTATAACATTTTATCCAGAAACATCACCACGGATGGGCATATCGATACCCTGGAGTCGATACTTTGATACCAGCCAGACAAAATATCAGAATCTTTTATATCAATACTTTTTTGAGTGTCGCAATACCGCTGTACAGATACAAAACATGCAATTTGTTTCCATTTCTGAGAGTTTTAGGTAATGAAATCATGTGAAAGAAGACAGATTCTAGCTTCTGTGTCACATGATGGTGGTAGCCAATCAGATGTCATAATGCTGCTGCTACTGTTAGTGATGATGTTGTTTTGGTATTTTCAGTGCTTTAACGCAGGTTATTGCATATTACTTTTTGGTACATTTATAATATTACTATTACATTTTACAGGACTGTCTCAGAAAATTAGAATATTGTGATAAAGTTCTTCATTTTCTGTAATGCAATTAAAAAAAACATGAAAATGTCATACATTCTGGATTCATTACAAATCAACTGAAATATTGCAAGCCTTTTATTTTAATATTGCTGATTATGGCATACAGCTTAAGAAAACTCAAATATCCTTTCTCAAAATATTACAATAACATGAATTCTAATTTTCTGAGACAGTCCTGTATTCGAACATTTTCCACTGAATAAATGTAAATAATCATAACCTGTATTTAAGTTATTTGATAATTGAAACAAGTTTTAATCTTATTTTTGTTTAATTTACTCATCAGTATAAGTTATTAATGTTAAACTGACCGTTCTCAAGCGGTCCACTGTCAAACTCAGCACTGGCGCACCACAGGGGTGCGTTCTCAGCCTTCTGCTCTACTCCCTATACACCCACAACTGCACCCCAGCTCACCCGACCAACACCATCATTAAATATGCCGATGACACAACGGTCTTTGGTCTCATTACAGACGGTGATGAAACAAACAGGGAGGAGACTGAGAGACTGACAGCATGATGTCATCAGAACCTGGAGCTGAACACCATTAAAACCAAGGAACTGATCATCGACTTCAGGAAGAAACTGCAGCCGGAACCGCTGCCTCTTATGAGTAACGGGACCTGTGTGGAAACAGTCAACACGTTCAAATTCCGGACATCTACATATTTAACGAACTCACATGGACTTCTAAAACCACTGCCATCATCAAAAAAATCACAGCAGCGTCGTCACTTCCTGAGACTGCTGAAAAGGAGCTTCTCAGGAGGAGAAGCTGTTGGTAACCTTCTACAGTTCTGATATAGAAAGCATCTTAAAGGCCTCCTTCTACTGAAAACCCGTTTAACTTGCTCCTTCTGAAATACGGACGGTTTCCCCTTGTTTACTTACACATGCTGACTTGCTAGCGTTGCGTTCCCCCCAGTCGGCTGTGCTTCCTCATCACAGAAACAATACGAAGAAAAGAGCGAATCGGGAACAGCCTTGCACTTCTACGTCACATTGCCAATAGCGTATCACACGTGGGGTTTCTATCTGTCCATTGGAAGGCAGGAAACCCTCCACTACACACTAGAAGTAAAGACGGCACGACTGTAGCTTCGGAGTTGAGAAGCTAATTAGCTAACTGTTTACTAGCATGGCGGAACAAACTTGTTTGTCGGCTCTATTTCGTGTCTGTAGCGAAATAAGAGCGGAGGGCGGAGCTTCCTTCATACACTGATGGGAGGCAGCCAATCAGACGGAAATTCATGAGAAGGACCCGGAAAAGCCTGCCGTTGGACCACAAGCCTCTCTTCTAGTATACAAATACAGCTGGATACAAAGCAACCAGAAGGTTTTTTTTTAAACAGAAACGATGCAGAATGCATTCAATAATAATGGAGAACACAGAAATATTAATGAAATGACCATGGAAGTACAACTTTAACGTACGGCATCACAACATGGTACGGAAACTGCACTAATGCAGAGAAAAAGACCCTGCAGAGAGTGATATGCTCCGCAGAAAACATCATTGGTTGCCCTCACTGAACAACATTGCCTCATCACGGTACCTCAGCAGCGCAAAAAACATCATCAGAGACTTCTCACACCCACTTTTTCAGTTACTCCCCTCAGGTAGGAGATCAGAACCCCCAAAGACTCAGAGACAGTTTCTTTCCCACTGCTATCAGGACTCTCAACACACACATATGAATTATCATTCATATAATTTATTATTCTTTTATTAAGCCTCACTTTATCCCTTTCAAGTATTTTTACCAGCTGCGGTGTTGCTGTTTTGTGTACTTTTTAACTTTTTAATTATTATTGTTGTGCTGTGTATTGTCTTTGTTTTATATATATTGGAGTAGCAGGCCCCAATTTAATCGTAACTTGTTTTGCAATGACAATAAACTATAAGATATCACAATGTATTAAAAAAACCAAATATTGCAATAGTGATATAACAGATGATATTGATGGTCAAACAAAAAGTCACTTAGTTTGGTTTTAATAAACATGTTTTTTGTGCTGCACAAGTCACATGATGTCCCAATATTACATTTTCTGCTGATGTCTAAAAATAAACAGTATTATTGCAATATGATATAAACGATATGGCACACCCCTAATTCCATAACTGTTCCATAACTGGAACAGGAAAAGGTAGCGTGGGAAAGATTTTTGCCTTTGCAGCCTGGAAAGTCATTTAATTCAGTTCATCTCAGACATCTGTCAGCTGATAGCATTTCCATTCATATGCACATCATACGACCCCTGTCACCCCTCAGACCACTACGGCATTAAAGCAGAACTTAACGGGTAACGCTGAGGAAAAAAGCCCTTCCTCCTCCCTCTCTGCTGTGCTTCAGCTCCTCATTCTACATCAGTTGCTGTTGGCCTGCAACCACAGAAACTGTAGAAGTGCCTACATCAACTTCACTCCTCATCTCTGCAAGAACGGCCCCGTCCCAATACCCACACTAAACCCTACGGTCCTGTATGAAGTGTGCAGCTGGTAAAAGTGCACTTTAAGGGTTGGAGTGTGCAGGTTAGTGCGGGAAAAAGGCAGATTTGGGACAGCGATGGTTCCTCTATCATCTTGCACCACGTCATTTCAAGTCATTGTTTACAGCTGTAAACTCAGTAAATTCAGACCTAAACAGAATAAAGTTCATTTTATCTGTTCTTGTTAAACATATGCTATGAAATCTACAGGTGTTTAGTTAATAAGTAAATGAATTACTGAACTAATTTATGTAGGTAGCTGTATAATTTCACCAAAGGGTTAAATAACTGTTACATTCTAAACTAAATGTATAATAATGATTAAATTGTCTGCTCTGTGGCTGTTATTGTTAGCATGGAATGTCCATAAATGTCACATGTCCATAAACACATGTATGTCAGGTAAACAGGTCTCCTTTAGTAAAGACACTGCGTCTCACTGGGATTTACCTATGTAAATAATGTTTAGATAAAAAATAAAATATAGCTACTTTTATCAGTAAACTGATAGCTTTCATTATTCAAATGCTTTGAATTTTAATATTCAAAGCATATTTCGAAGCAACAGGACAAACTTCAGTAATTATTTCACCTACAGCAGTAAAAGATGAAATATTTCAATATTTACATCTGAAATGTAGTGATGGAGAAATTGAAGCTTTCCAAACCACTGAATAATATGAAGCAATTGTCTTCAAATGGTTCTGTGTTATGAAGCATTCAACAAATACAATATAGTGACATCTGCTGGTCAACCTTTAACATAGCAGCTGCACGGATTGATGAAGGGCAATGTGTCATGAAACAGTAACAGTTATTTGTAACATGTTTTATGTTCATTCTCAAATCTGGCTGTGCCAAGAGATATTTGCACTACACCACAAAGATGATCACACACTCTCTGATATTCACACATTCATTCCTAATCTACCTAATCGATGTATGTGTGTGTGTGTGTTTGTAAGTGTATGTAGAAATATGTAGCTTATAAATTTGTATTAAAGGAGCTGTATCATGCTTTTAAATGTTCAAAAGTAGTACAGGATTTATAAGCTAGATATGTTCCCATCGTTACTATAGAAACTAATTTGGTGTTAAATATTGTTTTTTTGCGCTAATTTCCAACACGGAAGTAAGATGGCTGACTGTACTGAACCGGGGCTTTCGACCAATTGGAGCATGTTTTACGCCCATTTCATGACGTCGCCCGGAAGAGACACTTATTCTGAAGGGTCACAGAATTGTCTGTAGCACCGGCACCGGCAGCTCTCATGTGGATGTTAGTAGTAAACATTGATGGATAATTACTCCGATCGACGGGATAAACAGACCAGCCTGTTATGGAGCTGTATGCGCTCGACCAGAGTTTGATATGGAGTTTGAAGTACACGCAGTACCACAGAAGTACCACAGAGACCTCTGACAAGCAAGTGATTTAGCGAACAAATCATAGGCTAACAGTTAGCGCTGAGCTAAGCAGCACTCACATGGATCTTGTAAACATTGATGGATAATCGGACTCCGATCAACGGGATCAAACGGAGGAGCCTGTTATGGAGCTGTATGCGCTCGACCCAGAGTCTGATATGGAGTTTGAAGTACACGCAGTACCACAGAAGTACCACAGAGACCCCTGACAAGTAAGTAAATTAGCGAACAAATCATAGCCTAACAGTTAGCGCTGAGCTGGGAGATGTGTTGACTCACCAGTGTTGTTGTCTGTCCATGCGCGTTTTTATAGTAGGAACTGCGTCAGGTTTCAGAAGTAATCCCAGAGAAAAAAACACTTTACTGCCCGAGATTCATGAAGCTGTCAGGAGTGAAGTTCACACACAAAGTTGAGTTTTTTTTCTGCTCCTGAAGTTTTAATCCAACCACTTCTGGCAAGTCGATTCATCCAGTACAACAAATACACTATCACGCTGAACATAACCACGCTGAACGTAACTGCATTTTCCCCAACTTGCTGTCCTCTAGAGCTTAAAAAAAAGAAAAAAAAAGGAAGAGAATTCTCCTGAACTCTGGAGCAAACGTCTGTTAGCTGATGGCTGCTCGTCTCTGAGGAAATCTTCCTGCAGGTGTTAGTTTCTTCCTCAGAGAGTGTGTATAGGATTCTCTGAGTTTCTGTTCAACAGAGGGCGTCTTGCTACGATACTGAGCATGCGCATTTGGACTTTCGTGATTGGTGCCACGTTCATACGTAACGCGGTGGGTAGTCAGCCGTTTGCAGGGAGGTAGCGCTTGGTTTAAATATTCATGTAGATTACTCAAATATGCACGAATGAAGAAAAATAACGATTTAAATCATTTCTTGATAAGGAAATAACACACTGACATGCTGAAAAGCTCTTAAAAGTCCATTTTTCATGATAGGGCTCCTTTAAATGTCTAAGTGCTGATGTGATTATATGTCAGTAGATGGAATGTTTGCCTAATCTCACCTGAATCTCACTCTCCCTGTATGTAAATTAATGAATAAATGGAAACTATACACAACTGTCTCCTCCTCTCATAAACCCACAAAGTTTGGTGGAATTGTGTCCGTTTATAAGCACTAGCAAATTGATGACTCCACCCTGAATTCAAACTGGCACGTAAGGTCGGTGATACGCGCGTGACGTCATGAAGCTTCATTGGAAAGTAGGGCAGTCCTTAACGGAGTGAAGCGAGCCTCGATACATAAGCCACGACACTTCCGCTTTGAAAGATCGATACGAAGTCGAGCAGCCTGCTCGAGCATAACATCACTACTGAAATGGCATTTTTTTCACCACAGGCAGGAGCTCAGTCACCAAACATGGCCGTGTTCCGCCTTTATGGTCCAAAACATCACACAAAGCAAAGAATTATGGCAAAATGCTTCAGTAAAGTCCGCATTAGGCATGTAACCATATGAAAATTCCATGTCACAGTTATTGTGCCCAAAATTATCATGGTTATCGATATTATCGCGGAATTGGTGAAATCTGCTGAAAATGTTTGAAACGTTCTTATACACACCAAAATATTTTCACAAAGTTTCAATTTAAAAAAAAAAATAGTAACAAGCACAATGGACTTTCTGTTGGCATAAAATGTCGATATCAAACATAAAAATGTGCATTAAAGATGCATCTTATGACCATAAGAGGGTTCCTCGCTTTATGCAATATTGTAGATAAGAACAAACAATATTTTTCTTCACATTCAGATTTTAGAAGAACTGATCCAGAAAAGAAACTGTTTCATGGACTTTAGTAGAAATCAAATGTTCAACACTACCACATTAAATGTGGCAGAAACATTAAAATACCATAAATTAATAAAAAAGTTTCCTTCCAGCATCCTTAAAAAAAATGAATAAATAAAAATAAAAATCCAGAATACATCCAGACTTTTGACTTTGTCCTTTTAGAATGGAAAAAGTCCCCAGAGCGTCCATGCGGTGCCTTCCGCCATGTTTTCAGAGACCAAACATGCAAACTGTGTCTGAGTGAGTTTTTCACAGTACGATAATCACGGTTTTAAGGTGATTAAAATCTGAAACGGTAAAACTGATGTCAGGGAATTATATCCCGATTTATCTTTTAATCTATTATCGTTACATCCCGAGTCCACATGGATGCAGACTTCACTGAAATGTGGATTGGCGGACTTCCACCCTGGAGCAGCCCCGGAGAATTGGGACACACTACGCACTTGATCCCCTCAGTGGGAGCGCACATTCTAGGAGCTCAAGGGTGGCAGTGCGGGTGTTGGGACAGGGCCAGCAGCTGCAAGTCTAGTGGTGCAGCAGTGAAAATGGTCCCCCTTCAAACAGATTCCGCTGCACCACAACACAAATGTTGTTTAGGTGTTTGTGGAAGAAGACAAATTCATTTAAATAAGCACCAGCTCTCTATATAAGCCAGTTTTCAGCGTGTATATGTGCTAGCTTAGTCTATGTGTATCATGTAGGTGGTTTGGGAAACAGCCAAGCAGTTCCATGATCAGGCTCCTGTATGTGAGTGGAGAATGAATGATTAGATTCCTCTCTAACAGGTAAATTCTTGCTTTTCTATCTTCACTAAACAAAAGTCTGGCTCTCTATGAACAAAAAATGAAAAGAACAAATATAGTACATGCACTCAGGAGGACAAAAAGCCGAAAAATGAGCTAAAAATAGTCCCTGACACACTACTTACTTCTGTTCGTGTGTGTTTTCTTAGAGCCTACTGCACCTGCATGGGTGAGTCTATTTAAAAGCCAAACAGAACATTTTTAACCCCTTTTTAAAACACTTTCTCCAGCTGTGTGAGAGCCAGATTGCTGCTCTTATGCTCTTCATTTGCGTTTTTTAAAAGACACCTGATCCCCTGAGAGCACTTAGCAGAGTTTGTCCCTTGAATCTGACCTTCACTGTCACAGAATTAAGGATCTGAGTTTCTCCATCTGCAGTGTAGCAAAGACCAGCAGCTTCCTCGGGGAGCACGCTGAGACTCGCTGCCCAGCAAACATGATGGAGTGGCTGTGTGTTTCTGTGCGTTACCTCTCCTCAGGTCTGGAGGTGGTGAAGAATAGAGTCATTTTCAACCCCCCCATCCAGTCACTGCAACCCAGAGGCATGGTCTAGACAAGAGTCCCAGATGGGGGAATTCATAAACTACAACAAATGAAGACAAAATGCTTCCAGCTGCCCTCCATGGGAGGGAAGGGATCTGCTCAGGTTTGTGTATGAGGACATTTGACGGAGCCTTCAGCAGCCATGCAGCTTTATCCTCTCTGCAGCTGCAGAGACGTTTTCTGCAGGGCCGTTCATCATCTGTGGATATATCTTTACTTCTTACCACATCAAACATTCATGCTATTGCTGCAGTCAGAGGACATCAACTTAAAATCAGCTTCACATTTTCTTTAAAAAGTTGTTGCAGGTTATATTTATTGATTTACTGATTAATGCAGCTAGAAAAGTCCATCAGCTCTGGAACTTTACAGAGGTTGGATTGTTGAACAAAACGTGTAAAGCATCATTTTATGCTTCTCTATTTACCAAAATAGAAATAAATATGAGGTTTTAAATAAAAATCACACATGCAAAACCCTGTGTTCATCATTCTGGTGCAAGATATGACCAGTGTGCGTGTACTTGTCTGTCTTTAGGTGCAGACAAAGTTATTGACAATCTCCTCACGTACACGCTCACCTTAAAAACACAGTCCGGCGCCAACTTTTCCTGCCAAGGACAAAACTTGAGTTTAGCGCTGCGGGTCATGACTGCACGCAGAGATGCGTCAAAGACACTGTGTGTGCGCGGTGTGACCTTTTTCTCTGGCGGCTCTGCATCCTACAGGTCCGGCTCGGTGTAATGCAGTGGCTGCACGCGCTGCGTGTGGTTTAAGTTATTCCCCTTACTGCGCGTCGTAGAATAAAAATCCACAGGGCTGGAGCAGAAAACGCAGCCACACGAGGATGAGGCACGAGCCACGCATGTACTCACCAGATAATGTTGTGGTGTCTCTGGTGACTCAGCGGCAGCAGCTTCCCGAGAAGATGCTGTTGCATCGCAGTTTGCTGCAGGGCAGGCAGCGCGCGGCGGTCCACGTTTATCCGCTTCCTCCCGCTCCCGTCTATGTGCGTGTGCGTGCACGTGGAGGTAAGGGAAAGGAGGGTCGGTCAGCGTCCTATCAGGTGTAAACAGACCTGATGCCGTGAAATAGACAGATCCTCGCTTGGATTGTACTGTTTGACATCTCAACTCTTCTACTCTGCCTCTCTGGTCGTCTCTCCCGTGCAGCATCCTCCTCCTCTTTCTCCTCCTCCTCCTCCTCGCTTTGGGGCTGGGCATGCCCAGTCCCTGCCTTCTCCTCACGAGCACCCTGGAGGCAGTGCTAGAAGAAAAAGCTCTCCCATCCTTCACTGAAGAGTATAAATACTCCATTCAGAAGCTTATTTAGCAGACCTGAAACAGTTTTCTGACTCCAGTATGCAGGAGTGGAGCTAGAATTTTATACGTGGGGGGCCAAACGATGGATGGACATGGTACCTCAGTACTTCCCAGCTGGTATTCGACCGCCCTTAAACATTTAACTATGATCTACTATTTGAAAGTTTGATCATTAATAATAACCTCATTTAGATGGTGGTAATGGTCTTATACAATCTACACAATGTGAAGATAAAAAGAATTTAAAAAATCCATCCACTCTAGTGGCTGCTGGGCTGCAAAGACGTTAACCAATACGAGCCATCCATTAGGATTCAACCGGTCATTCATCTGGTTTGGCGACAGAGCTGAGGCAGCAGACAAACTTAACATGACTCATGGGAAAGGACTTGCACTAAAAGGGAGTAGTGATGGCCAAATGGAGCTTCCTGAAGCAATGAGGCTTTCCAGCCAATGGGCTTTATGCACAACTCCACTACTTCCTAAACTTAAGCCAGCTCCTTTGCCTCTTTCATCACTGGACAAACTGATTAATCCAGGTGTGCCTGGCCATTGTCCTCGCAGTTACTGAGGTCAGACACACCTGGATTAATCAAATCATCCAATAATGAAAAACAGGAGACAACGGAGCTGGCTCAAGTTAAGTGGAGCTGTGCATAAAGCCCATTGGTTCGGGAAAAGGTTCAGTACTCGGAGCTTCATTTATATTCCTCTCTAGTGACATCAAGTGTCCAAATGGGTCCATAGAGCCGACACCTTGCCTTAACATAGTGGCCATGAAGGGAATAAGGTTTGTAATATTAGCAAACACATTAGTGCATTAGCTAAGTATTTGACTTATAATAGGAATGGTTTGAAAATAAAATGTTGAAGATAAGAAGGAAATTGCGGATGGGATTGAATACAGACTCCTGAGTAAAGGTGAGGGTGCTCTCCACTATACCATAGAAACACATTAGAAACTTGGACATGATTATCAACCAAAACGACGGCCCACCAGTCATATAATTTTAATTCCATATGCATTGACTATTGTGATCGTGATAATTAATGTGTTGAGTGCAAATGACTTAGATGTATTTTAGGTCTGCTGTCAACACCACAGTATTAGGCGTTCCTGGCAACAAGCGATTGTGAGTACGACACCTACTGGCAGGGAGGGATTAAACTTGTAGCTACCTCCTTTAAAAGCATTTTTGTGTAAACAAATATACAACAATTATTTGTGTTCTTGTTTGGCATACATTTACCTTTGAATGCATCAAATTTACCTCATTACATCGTCTGTTTTACATTGTATAATCTAAAGTTCTAGTAAGAAATAACAGCATCGATAATGTGCTTTTTTAAATAAATATATTTCAAATTAAGCTTCAAGGAAGCTCAAAACCTTTTATTTATGATTTTTCCAGAAAATGGCAATTTTATATTTTTAGTCGCAGCTCTTTTACCACACAGCCAGCAACATATTGATAGTTAGCTTCTAGTGTTCAAGGATTTTGTTTAATCTGAATGAAAGTGATTTAAAACTGATCTTTAAACCACTTTGATCTGAATGAGCAGCTGATAACAGGAGGCACATCTCCACTGGGTTATCAGACCTCAGTGATGCTGCGGCTGCATTCAGGGTTTGTGCTTGTCCAAACAGTCAACCTCATTTCCTGCCAGCAGCATTAATGCCAATTTACTGGTCTGAAATGCATTCAGATGGCAGCCATTACGATGGCTGTAAATAATTCCTGCTGTGATGCCAAAGGGCTTTGTTCTACAAATAATGGAGTCTGAGCACTGACAGGAAAATAAATAATTAAGAGATAGCTGCTATTAGGAGGCTGTTAGCAGCATCATGTGCATGGTGGCATCTTCTATAACTTTGAGGAGGCATATTCAAGTTTATGTCCACATGGAAGCAAACTCAGATCCTGTCTTCCAGCATTCATGTGCATACTAAACCTTATATTTATGTTAATAGTGGTTTTGTATTGTGTTGATTCTCTATATTTCATTGTGATCAGACTTGTGATTTACTTAATTATACAGTGGTAGCTTTGCAAACTTTGCTAAACTTTTTGCAAAGTTTGTATCATGACAATTTCTCACATGATCAAAATATTTCAGTGCTCCCTAAATGATTATAAAAGAAACGGTTAAAGTCATTTTTTTAATTCATCCTCATATAAATATTTAAAACTTAGTGTCACATCCTTGGTGAATCTTAAAATGCAATATTCTGAGAAGACATTTTCAAACATCACATGGATGAGTTATTCTTTAGTACCTGAATAATGTAGAATATTATTTATGTATCTAGACTTACCAGAAATACAAACCTGATAAAGGCCCTGTGAAAAACAAAATTATTACACCTGGTAGCTAAAATCAGCTCACATTTACCTGAAGCAGTACTGGATGATGAGCATGAAGAGAATGAATAAATTCACATGGATTTTTCTGTTGTTATGGTACATTCAACCTGATTTTAATGTGTTCAAATTTGTAGTTTTTACTACAACAGAAGATGAATGAATAACGGTTTTACGTGTTTGGTTTTGGTGTTATTTATTACATTTTTTAAATTAAGGATATTTGTGAGTTTTGTTCTGGTTGATGATTTGAATTATAGCTTCTTTATTCATTATATTTGTGCTCCACTACCATGTACTTGTATAGATAAAGAGAGAGAAAGAGAGATCTGGATTTGTTTTTTCAAATAATTAAAAAAAGCAGCAGATATCAGATATTTATAATAAACCAAACGGCTTGAAAATGGGTTGAAAATTGAGTCAGTTATGGTGTATTTAAGCGGAGATAGATCTCTGCCTACATGGATTAATGCAATGAGGAGACGCGGCTTCCCCCTGCCTAAGATGGTGGCCAAGCTGACGTATCGCTCCAATGGACAGCAGCGTCGGAGGCGGCATTTAATGATATCTATGTGCACCCCCCCCCCAGCAAGTAGATGTAAATGACTCATTCTAAGAAAATAAAAACACATAAGTTGTTCTAGTGCAGCTATTACACATCAACAGAAACACGGTTTTGAATTACATATTAAATTTTTCTGCCATTCACCTTTGGTTTTTTACACATTGTACCTTTGAAATAGTTTTTCATTCATCCTGCTGCTCCTGAGCCTGAAACTGAACTCAGCACAGCCAAACAAAGAGGATGGAGCTCATCTCCATCTTCCAGCTCATGACCCAATAAGCTGAATGTTTTGATCCCTAAAATACGAGGAGAGAGGACGATGAAAGGGGTGCAACACGTCGATGTGTTGTCATAGGTTGAATGAACTCATTGTCACAAACACCTTACTGACCTCATAAGGATAGTTAGACACAGTGATAGGCTGTAAGGTTATACAATCTATGTTGCTTTAAAACGAGGCTTCAAAGCTTCAAGTAAGTCCCTGCGACTTCACCTCCTCTCATCTCTGGAAAGAGGGACTATGTGAGATGAGGAGTTAAAGGTGCCATGACATCAAAGTTCACTTTTCTGTGGTTTTGGGGGTATAATATGATCTGTTGTGCACTGATGCAGCCATGTGAATGTCCAGAGTGAGTGTCAAAGTTCCTGTTCATAGACAGTCAGCTTTGTCTCTTTGTTCAGAAACAGTTGAATGAGACAGCAGCTTATCATTCTACATAGTTCTATCATTCTACGTAATACACTCGAAAGGGCACGTGACATTTCGCAATGCATTGTGGGCTTCATGGGCAAGAGTTTTGGTTTAAATAGCATAGTGCTGCAAGACACCGACTCAAACTCGTGGAAAAATGGATGGAATTGGAGAGAATGTTGCAGTTGCACTGACTGCAGGAGGTAATCTCCATTCTTACATTCCTCCATCCGACATGGGTCTCCATGTCATTACAGCAGCAAACTCCACACCCTCACAAACCAACTTAATAATCTGTTATCAAAATCTCCTGAAACAGGAAATATTTCCTCCATGTATGAATGTAACTGGTCTGAAACCTGTTAGATTCATGTCTGAATCTCAGGGATCACTGACAGAAGCAGAAATACAGTCTGTCACCGGAGCGGAGTCTCCACAGAGCCGTGCGTCCTCATGCCCGCTGGCATCATAATGCAACATTAATAACTGCAGTTACAGATATCAACGACGGCGCTGCAGGTGACACCTGAAGTCACCGACTAATGCCAGAGAAAACATGTGAATGATGTCCAGTCTCCTTCATGTTGAACAGGGAAGCGCATTTACGCATTATCCACGTCACACAAAACTCTTGTATCTCCAGACGCGCCGCGGGTCGTCCAGGTTCAGTGAAATATTGGTTCAGAATGAAGCCGGATCATCCAGATTAACCAGCTCCATCAGAACTGTTTAAAATCTGATTTCAGAAGCTAAAAGTTTTTTTTTCTTTTTAAAAAATTATTTCTAAGGGTTGGTTGGCAGTTTTAAGTTTTTATATCATGTAACATTTTAAGGTTTTGTTTTAGTTGTTTATTTCGAGAGCTTTTGCGGGGTTTGAACTTGTGACTTACTGACTGCAAAGATGCGCCGCCACCGAATTACATTGGAAGCGTGGTTCAGAGCAGTTGAAATGTGGTTATGGGCTATGCTACTGTATGCTTGGTATTGCGTTCTGTTTCTCTTTATTCTGCCAAATTCGGAACGCTACTCCTCCTGCACCTTTTGTGCCACTTTAACCCTTCGGATATCAAAATGTTCAGCTCATTCTGGAGATGTGTGCTATATCTTGTTATTATTTCTAGCTTTTGTACTTTTTAAATTATTTAGACTTTTTAAATGCAACCATTTGATTGGATGAATACTCTTGTGACTGCAGAGCTGGCCAATGCTGAAGACAATGAGGGCAATCATGACGCAGAGTAAAAGGGCCAATTCCAATTTCTACCTTAACCCTCAATCTTAGTAGCCCTCAAAACCAAGTGTTAAGGACTATTTTGTGACTTAGGTGGGACACCCCTTAAATGGAAATATGTCTTCAAACTGTGGGGGGCAGCATTATGCCAAAGCAGCGTCCAGTCTTTCAATTCAGGAACTACAAATAATGGCTTCTTCCAGGTAGACTTATAGTTGCTGCTCGACTTGAACCCACCACAGAATCTCAAACACTCAATGATTCCAGAATATCTGCTTAACCACTAGACCAGGGATCACCAACTCCGGACCTCTTGGGCCAGTGTCCAGAAGGTTTTTCAATGAGGCCCTGTGCCAACACACTTGACCCAAAATAATGAGTCATTGTGCAGAACCTCATTGGTCATTGGATCCATTTAATTTGAGTCAGGGGTGTTGCAGCAGGGTAATGTTGAAAACCCTCAGGACACTGGCCCAAGAGGTCCAGAGTTGGTGACCCCTGCACTAGACCATCGGAGCAGGATGCACATGCAGGTGGCGGAAACCAGGAAAAATGTGGTGAATGGGGTTTGGATTGCTTTTGGCTGTAAGGAGGCCAGAAGATGTCCAACAACATGTATATGAAGTCACAAAATGCTGAATAACTGAAAAAGTATAGAAGTTAGAGATGTGAAAAGATAAAGCAAGCATCTGCAGAATATGCCGAACATTTAGATACCAAACGATGCAGGAGGAACTATTAAGTATTTTAATTTTATTCTTTTCTAATCAAACTCCACAGCAATCCCCTGATAAAGCTTTTTTTTTCGTCTCTAAATATGGAGATTCACCAGTCCCTCCTGCTCTTTGCTGCCACCTGCTGTCGGACGGAAGACCTGCAGGTCTGCTGGAAGTGGATCAGAGGGTGAGAGCAGCAGCTGAATCCACACGGCTGCTGAAAGGCTCTCTGTTTGTACCGTTTTCACGTCTCTGTGTTCCTCTACAGACTCAGAAAAACACAAACGTCCTCTATCCCCCCACCGGCTGCTCCGCGCCAACGCTGAAGTGCAGTTAAAGTGTCCTCATCAAACTGCTGCAGCCTCAGAGAAACACCTGCTTTTAAACATGGAAGACATGTTTAAAACCCAACTTAGCCTGCAGTGTAGCCTACATTGGGATGATCATTTTCTTGAATTCTCATAAATTAAAAGTTGATGATTTACATTATGCAAGATGAGGGGACGAGGCAGAACATATGAGGGCTTTTACATTTTAAAAAAAAGGTGTGACAAAGAATCAATTTCAGTTCAATATAGCCTACAGAAACGTGACTGCTCTGTTTCCATTGCAGCGCCTCCCGTGTCAAATGGAGCCAACAGATATTATGTAACCACACCATGTTGATCTATCTGTGCTGTAAGTGACTCACTGCACTTTAGTACAGAATCAAAGAGCACATCAATGAGTAAACTCAGTTCTAGTAGACATAAAAGGATTGGGATGAGAGCCAGCAAATGATAGTACATGAAAGAAGTGGGTGCGATGAGGAAGCTGTTTGACAAAGAAATATTTTATTATATTTACAGATTAACATTGCAGTGATATGTATTTATGCTACGAGCTGTTCTGCAGACAATTTTACGATGTTTGATCAACAGACCTGAGCTAAAAATCATCTTTACAACTCCCTGAATAACAAGACGGGTTGTCAGCAAATTAATTTGGTCCAATCAAAAGCCAGAGACCCTCTGACAACCATTTATCAGCTCAAAATATGAGAATTTTACAGTTTCAGGCAGAACAAAGAACATTTAGACTTTTTCTTAAAGCCTTGTGAACTGAATTAATTCTGTTCCCAAGCAACACGATTACACATTTGTGGAAAAATTAACAGCAAATTTAAAACAAATTAAGATTTAAAAAAAAAAAAGAAGAAACAGAAAATGCTGAATTGTTTGAAGTTCTGCAGAAAAGAAACTCGATCCATCATAACTAAACCACTTAAACCTGATTTCTACTTAAATTATTTGCAACAATTCTTTTATTGCACGTGATATAAAAGGTGATTTAATTCAGCTGTCATTAAACAAACATTTTTCATTTCTTTATTATGCCATGAGTCCCCCTGAGGTCACATCTCTCCAGTGTCCTCCTCACACGGACGATCAAACGTCACCATGAAGCCACGCCCCCTACCAGCCTCCTTCATTGTATGCGGAGAAATCTTTGCTAAGTTAACAACAGCACAGCGGAAAAACATCGGAAATTATACCTTCATAATAAAGGTTTGCACATAAGTGCCATAATAGTATTCAGAATAATAAGAGGAAACAACGAATATGGTAATAAATTATCAGCTCTTACAACTCTTTCATTTTTAATGCATAATATTGTATATAAAAATCGCATAATATTTAAAACTGCACATAAAATATAAAAAGACATCCTCCTCCTCCCAAAATGAGATTTTCAAGCAGAATGTAACAAGATTTCAAGCCTTGAGGTGCCTCAGTTATGCAGTCATTCATAATGGATACAGTAAAACAGTAAAAACACACACAACCATTAATTCAAGATCCAAATAAGCTAAAATATCCAAAGAAAATGTACAGCTTGAACTCAACCAGACACTGAAATGTAAAAATATCTGTTCCTTTTCTGAAAATAGACTTTGACACATTCTGATAAACTTTGAAAATGTCACATCATGCAAATTAAAGGAAACTGAAATATTCAGATTTGTAGACACTAAACCTTGAAATATTGTAAACCTTACTCACTTTAGTCTCCACAAAATTTAATCAGAAGTTATTTTTTAAACTCAGTCTGATTCTCACATAGTTACACACCACACCTTTAGATCAACATTTAAATTTGAATAAGAACATTTTTCTTGTCTTGTTGATTAGTGATTCTGCACACAAGCTATATATTTTTTTGTTTGTAGAAGTTCTGATTTGTACCTAAAATAACTTTCTCACTCTTATTTCCTTCCCCATAATTACTAATTATTTTATGTCTCGAAAGTGTTATTGACATTTATACTCTTAAATTGTATGTAATTTTAATGGCGTTAATAATGTGTCTTGCATCTTGTGGTTGTTTTTGCATCTGTATTTTTTGTGGGTAATTGTGGTAATTTTGTCCTTTATTTGTAACTGCCTTGCATTTGATGATGTTACATGATTTTTTTTAAAATTAAAAAGCAATACAAAATAAACAAAACATACAGTCGTCTTCAAATTTATTTAAACCCTCCCGTTTAAGACGAA
This sequence comes from Atherinomorus stipes, assembly GCA_023101725.1. Lineage (NCBI taxonomy): Eukaryota > Metazoa > Chordata > Actinopteri > Atheriniformes > Atherinidae > Atherinomorus > Atherinomorus stipes. Next base: position 330,237 of record JALJCO010000452.1, read on the forward strand.
AAATTCAGCTGTCAGTGAAATAAGTTGAAATTGACAAAAGTAATGAACAAAAATCCCATGGAGCTGCTAAGCTAAAATTTTTGTTGAACAACACTTTGAAGCAAATACTGCAATCAAGTGTTTTCTCTAATGTTCATAAAGACGTCTGTACCTGTTGACAGGTATTTTGATCCACTGTTGATGAGCAAAGTGCTCTAATTGGTCTGGGACAGTTTTTTTTTTAAACTTACTATTTTCAACCAAAATTTAAAAGCATTATTTTATGTCACTAAATTATAATTTTCTAAATTTTTATTTATTATTAGTTTCTTTAGTTTCTTGTTATTTGAATTACTATTGTGAATTTAGCCTTTTCTTCAGATCAGGTCAGATCATCTTTTATTTTAAAGGTCCAGATCGGAAGAGCGTCGCTTCCGGTGTCTAACTTGGCCGCACTGAGTAACCTGACAGCGGAAAAGTACTCCTGACAGCTCCGCATCCTCCTGGCCGGGACCTGAGTGACTATAAACGAGCTGCAGTCACCGTATACTCCGTCAGTTACCTGCTCAGCTCGGCTGAATTGGTTTAATCCTTCCAAAAAGCCAATTAGAAACTTCCAGAGCGGAAGAAAATGAACGCGAGCGAGCTCAGCAGTTACGACTTCGAGCGGCATTTCGACGAAAGTCGAGCTCTGGAATGGATGCAAGAAAACTGGTGAGTTGATGAAACTCTAAGTTTATTCAGAAAACAAACTCAAAGTAAATGTTGAGAATCGTTTGGCTGGTCTCCAGCTCCTGTTGGCCGGCAGAGACAGATGTCCGGCGGGCTTTTGTCTGCACTATTTGTCCCGTCCGGGCTGCTCTCCGCGGGGAGCCGTTGCCTCAATAAATTACAGTGCGCGTGAACAGCTACAGTGCTTTTTAACTATGAAACGCTTAATTTGTGAGTTTGGGAAATCTAACAGGAAAACGCTTTTTTTTTTGTGAGAAACCAGGATATGTGACTTCAGGCCTGAAAAACTCAGCATGTAAACCTCATTTAGATGTAGAGGGTAAAAAATCGTGCAGCTGCAGTAATAAATGTCTTCCTTATTGCTCGGTCTTGTGGAGATGAAGTGATAAACCCTCACTGGGCTGCTCCACCTTGTAGAACCAGATTTCTGCAGACTGTTGTGCAACACTGGGAACAGTGGTGGTGATGCTGCATAAGCTGGTTCAGTCCAGAGGGGGAAAGTGCTGCAGGAGCCATACACTCCTAACCACTGATAGACATGTCAGGTAGTGCGTGCATGAGGTTTTGCAGAGGATTTCTTAAATCTATCGCAAGATTGAAAGTGGATCTTTAGTGTTGAGATTTTGGTGCAATCTCAAATTGAATAATCAAATCTCTGCCCAGGTTTCTGCAGAGATAACAGATATCGATACCGACATTAAAGCTGAAACAAAATAGCAGTTTTGTTATCCGTTTCCGACACTTTGAAAAATAGGGGTGGGAAAAAATATTGATACACTGAAATATCACGATATTTTCATATGCCAATATCAAATGGATATTTAAAAACGCGGTATTGATCCATTTTACTTCCAAAATCTCACAAGATTTCATCGTTCTGTTACAAAATCTCAGAATATTTTGTGAATTCTTGCAAGATTTCTAAACAGAATGATGAAATATTGCGAGATTTCTTTACCAAAAATCGGTCGATAACGCGTTCTACAACTGTCAATATATCAGCATGTGAAAACATTGCAAAATTTTTGTGAATTCTCGCGAGATTTCGTAACAGAACGATAAAATATCACAAGATTTTGTGATTAAAATCAACCGATACTGTGTTTTTATCTGTCAAAATGATATCAGCATATGAAAATATTGCGATATTTCAGTGTATCAGTGTATATTTTTTCCCACCCCTAGTCTTTAAAAGTTTAAAGTCTGTAAAAAAAAGTTTTTGGAGTAGAAGAAGTTTTTTTTTTTAACCTTATCTGTTAAATATCGGTGGGGTGGCCGATGTCAAATACTCAGTTTTAAGGCCGATATAGGCCGATACCAACAGGGGGACGAATATATTATGCATCCCTAACTGTACTTTCACAAAACAAGTAATTTTCTAATAAATAGATGATTGTAAAACACAGGAACTTTTCAAATGTTAGAAATACAACAATTAAAATGTTTTCTTTCAGCTTTAAATAACAGGTTCTCTTTTTGTGGGTCTGATCTGAACAGCTTTTTTTGATTATTAGTGAATCTGCAATAAGATTTTAGTTATGATAGCTATAATCTAACTTTTCTGGTTTTATCTTTATTTATTATGGCGTTTAGTATCCTTTATAGAGTTTCAGTTGTTTAATAAATTAGCTGGTGGTCACAGAAATTGCTTTGAAAATATAACAAAGATAATAGTAAATTGTCATTCATTCTAAGCTTAATACCAATAAATGTTTTTTGTTATAAGAAATTCTGCAAATACTGTTATATTGTTTGATTAGATATATTTAAAAAATTAAAGTTTCTTTATTGCCAAGCGGTACCAAATATTTTCTATTCCTTTTTTAAAGTAAAGCACTTTTATGTAAAGCATTTTTTTTATGTAAAGCGCTTTGAATTGTTTTGTACATGAAATGTGCTAAACTTGTTTACTAAAGGAAGTCTGACTGACTGGACAGCAGCATCACAAACTAGGGATGCACGATAATCTGCCCCCTATCGGTATCGGCCTCTTTCGACCTTAAAACTGAGTATCGGACATCGGCCACCCCACCGATATTTAGCTGATATTTAACCAATCAGCCTGTTGTTTCGAAAGTCTTTAAAAAAAAAAAAAATCCTCAAAAACTTCTTTTTTACAGACTTTCAAACTTCTAAAGACCAAGGAGTGGGAAAAATATTGATACACTGAAATATCACAATATTTTCATATGCTGCTATATTGACATTTAAAAACGCCGTATCGATCTATTTTACTAACAAAATCTTGCGATATTTCATTGTTCTATAACAAAATCTCGCGAGAATTCACAAATTTCACGATATTTTTATATGCTGATATTATTGACATTTAAAAACGCGGTATCAATCTATTTTGCGAACTAAATCTCGTGATATTTTATCATTCTGTTATGAAATCTGTGAGAATTCATGAAATATTGTGAGACTTTGTTAAAGAACAATAAAATCCTGCGAGATTTTGTAAATAAAATAGATTGATACTGCGTTTTTAAATATCGATTTGACATTAGCATATGAAAATATCGTGATATTTCAGCGTATCGATATTTTTTTCCCACCCCTATTTTTCAAAGTGCCGCAAAATGGATAACAAAACTGCTTTTTGCAATGACTGCTTATTTTTTTTTCAGTTTTAATATCTGTAGCGATATCGGTTATCGGCCACATGAGTTGTAAAATATCGGCATATCGGATATCGGTCAAAATTCCAGTATCATGCATCACTATCACAAACTTCAGAGAAAGTGAATAGTTAAAAGTGGAAAAAAAAACCCATTAATGTACATAAAAAAAGATGTGAAAACAAAGATGGTGAACAGGCGAATCCTTACAATTAAGTTAAAATTAAATTCTTAAAATGTGCATTGTCACCATTCTTTAACATTTTAATCCCTTCTTTAAAAACAAACAAGCAAAAAAAAACTGAACAAAACAAAAACAACAAAATGACCCCAACAACTAAGTTAAAACCCTGATATGTCAAGGAGCATACGCCCAATACCCTTACAGCTTTTGCAGGTTTTGGCTTTACCCAGGTCTTTCTGTGTCCCACTGGATACCCCACAGCGGTCAGCCCCCCCCCCCTCCCCCAAACTGGGTCAACCGGCATCGACTCAACATGAATGGTTCCAATCTGGATTAGTCATCTGCTGTATTCCCCCCGACAAACGTCCTGACATAAAGACAGATGGTGGAGTTTAATGTGAAAATGAACTGCAGATATTCTCCAGCATCAGATTTCCTTTTTCTTACAATCCGTCTGGAGCCATGTCCACTGAAAGTGACCTCCTCACCCACAACTGGCAGTCTGGTTCAGCAGCCAGCAGCTAATCTCTGTTAATCCTTTGCTATATTGCAAATGGAAAAGGGTGGACTTGTAAAGCTGACATTTCGTCATATAGACGTAGTTTGATGAAGCGTGACGTAACTGTATTGATTTTACAACGAATCTCAATGAGCCTGGCGTCAGATCTTGTCATGTTTGCTTTTTGCTGCAGCTGTTTGGTCCTTTCACCCTTATTGTGAACTATTCTTATGTAAGAAGACTTCATGTGTGTTTTGTGAGTATGACATGGTGGTTTATGGTTTAACAGTGCTGTTTGCCAGGGGAATCCATCGTCTTACTTCCATTTTGGGGGGTGTGATAAACTTATCTCTGATGGAAATGAATCATACAACAGACTCGCACAGCTAAATGGAAAAGTCACTAGCTATTTACAGTAAATGTTGATTTTCATTAAAACTTCCATCTAACAACATGATGGGGATGCACGATATTGGAATTTTGGCTGATATCCGAAAGGCCAATATTTTGAAATTCATGTGGCGAATAACCGATGTTGATACCGATATTAAAGCTGAAAAAAATAAGCAGTCATTGTAAATAGCAGGTTTTTTATATCCGTTTCCGACACTTTAGGGGTGGGAAAAAACATTGATACACTGAAATATCACGATCCTTTCATATGCCAATATCAAATGGATATTTAAAAACGCAGTATTGATCTATTTTACTTAAAATTTTACTATTTTACATCGTTCTGTTACAAAATCCCATGATATTTCGTGAATTCTCGCGATATTTCATTAGTAAAATGGATCGATACCGTGTTATTAAATATCAACATGATATCGACATATGAAAATATTGTGAAATTTGTGAATTCTTGTGAGATTTCGTAACAGAACAGTGAAATATCACGAGATTTCATTAGTAAATTAGATCGATACCGCATTTTTAAATGTCAATATATCAGCATATGAAAATATTGCAAAATTTTAGTGAATTCTCGTGAGATTTCGAAACAGAACGGTGAAATATCGCTAGATCTTAGTAAATTAGAAATTAGACTGATACCGCATTTTTGAATGTGATATCAGCATATGAAAATATCACGATATTTCAGTGTGTCAATATTTTTTCCCACCTTTAGTCTTTAGAACTTTTAAAGTCTGTAAAAAAGGTGTTTTTTAAAAGAAGAGAGTTTATTTTATTTTCTTTAGACTTTAGAAACAGCCGCTGATCGGTTAAAAATCGGTGGGGTGGCCGATATCTGATACTCAGTCTTAAGGCCGATAGAGGCTGATAATGATAGAGGGCCGATTATATCGTGCATCCCTGCTTATAACATCAGTTAGATGTTTGGTGATGCCCAAAGTCACCGCGTTTCTTCTCTGCAGGAGCAAGGCATTCATGTTCTGTGGCCTGTATGCTGCATTTGTGTTCGGCGGTCAGCACTTCATGAGAGAAAGGCAGAAACTGAACCTGCGGCGACCGTTAGCGCTGTGGTCTCTCAGCCTGGCCGTCTTCAGGTGAGTCGCACTCAAGCTTCAGCAGATTGTTGCTCCATAAACTGTTACTAAAGGTTGTTACTGAGAAGAAAACAGGATTCAAAGGAATTTATTCTCATACCCGTCTACACTTACATAAGAAAGGAACAAAGCTGGTGACTGACGTCCCAGTAACAGCCAATAAGAGCAGAAAGATGTTCAAGATAAAAAAAAAATGTAAATGTAAAACAAAAGAGAAATATGAGAACATAATTCACTTTGAAAATGATAGAAATGATCCAATATTTAAATCTTTTTAGGATTTTGTGCATAAGTTATCTTGGTATGTGTAGCTGCTTTCTCACAGTGTCAAAATGATCCAATCTGTTACATTTGTCTCTGATTTACTGTCAAAAAGAACTTTTTTTCTAGTATTTTCTTTGTAAATTTCTTGGCTTTTTCTCACTCGGTTAATAGAAACTAAACATTCACTTCTAGCTTCAGGGAGACTTTTCTGCTGAAAGATTACAAGGATGAAGTTCAGTCTGTGGAAGTGTTTAAAAAGTAAAAGCCGGTCAGGTGATGCAATATACACCAAAACATTCCTCACAGGATTTACTGTAACTTTGAGCTGCACCTTGTTTTCTGTTGTTTTCTCTAACCTCCCTGAAACCTCTTCAGCTGCTTTTTAATTGACAGATTTTTACTTTTTCACATTTAACACCTTTAATTTTTGTCATTTTTTTTATTTGAATTTAATAACAAAACTCAGATTTAAAGAGAATCCCTTGAGAATAATTTGATTTATTTTATGTCTGTAACATAATAAGGGTCAAATATAAGTGTTAGAATACTGAATTTTTCCAGGCCTAACAATGTTAAAGATCCAACAAGGTTGGAAAAAGGCATTTTACATGTGATTTGATGTTTCTGTGATGTTTTTTTTTAATATATAAAATAAATCAAAATCACTTTATTTATGTGAGTATTCTGTTGTACTTTAGTATTTGGCTTTTAAAATACATCATTATGATACATGTTATTATTTGGAGGAAATAATCTTTAAAAGTGCCCTTTTAAAGACACACAATGGAATTTTTAGCAGTTTTCTCAGTGACGCGCCCCCTATCTGTGGCTAAACTCCTCCATGCATGAAGGAATTTGATTACACAAATATACAGTCAAAACTACGGCCACGTCTGAAAGGCATGAGGATATGTCGGATTTGAAGACGATTTCTGACTTTTTGTCATCAAACTAACTCACCGTATCTCTATGAACCAGAATACACTGACAAAGGTAGTACCACTACCACCCGGAACCAAAGTATATCATTCCGAAGCTGGTAAGAAACTAGTTCCTCAATATATTGTGTAGAATTTGTCATACAAAGCTAGTTTTACTACTTTAACATGGCATTTACACAGATGGGCTTGCTGATTTGCTTCGGATGTTCTGTGGGGTGGATAATGACAGGCTAGCAGATTCCTACTGAATCGCACTAGCATTAGCACTAGCGACCTCCTGGAACTAGGATAACAGGATGAAATATGTTGAAACTGTCTTCAGTGATAAGTAAGACCCTGACTCACTTGTAAATGAGGCCCTATGTCAAAAATCCTGAACTTCCTATTGATGAGTAATATGGGCTTTTGTAGTTTGAACTGTGTGCTCCCTGCGTCATCGATGTCTTTTGTCTGGAGCCCGACCGCTATGGGATTTTTGAGGTCAATACCGATATTGGGGGCTTTAAAAAAAAAAAAAAAGATATCCGATATATTGGCCGATATCCGATGTCAGCCGATATGTTTCAGCCAGTATATTAAAAAATGAACATGGACATGCAGATCTGTACTGTCCAGCTGTAGTCCAAATTAAATTCTTATAATGACCAAAATATGATTCAAGACTAAGAATCAGAACATCCAGAATCTGTGTTGCATCCAACACCTGTTAAATCTTTGTGAAGTGGCTCCACACACCTTACTCTTCTCCTCTGCCTGGGAATGAATATATATACATTTAGTGTATTTTAGTAGTTAGATTTCAATATTATAGATGACTATTTTAAAATGAAAACTGGCTCCATACAGCTAAAAGTGATGACACAGACTAATGGGAGGTGTTTTTTAACTGATACCTGTATGTTTTCAAAGACTCATTCACTAAAACACCTTAGAAATATAAATTTGTCATCTTTACAAGTTTCAAAAATTTCCATCTTCCACTGAACACAAGGGAACAAACTAGATTTAAGAGCAATGTTGCAGCTTTTAAAACATCCAAACAGAATTCCAAATAAAAACATTAGTTGGAGCCTTTTAATTAGTTTAATGAAAACTTAAACTTCTGAATTTATGAGTCCCAGCAAAACCTGCATGGCATGAAGTGTAGAGGGACACAATATAATAATCTTCTATCAGATAACAGTGGAGATGGAAGTTAACAGTTGCATTTATCTCGTTCGTGTCACAAAGAGGCGACTGGCACAGCGTTTAATGCTAATATTGTCGCTAAAACGAGTGCGTATAAAACTCGCCTGCTCTCCTTAATGCGCTCTAACAGCGTGTTTCAATGAGGACGTTTGTTGTCACGGAGCTCTAGAGTGTAGCCAGACGCCAAAATCGGCCTGATATACCGGGCGGGCTCTACTTTTGCCTGAAACATATTGGATCGATCGAGCTATCTAGGTATCGAGCCTGCTAGATTAGATTAATAGATGATCTCATCTATCTATCTTGCATCATTTGGGTTAAACGGTTTGTTTAATATGTTTGCGTGTTGTCTCTACAGCATCATTGGAGCCATCAGGACTGGGTCATACATGTTGCATGTCCTCACAAACGGCGGCTTCAGAGAGTCTGTGTGTGACAACAGTTTCTACCGAGCACCCGTCACCAAGTTCTGGGCCTACGCCTTTGCTATTAGCAAAGCCCCCGAGCTGGGTAAGACCTCCTCTCATCACTCCTGCTCCAAAGCCGAGGAGAGTGATTCCAGGCTTTAGACAAGTCAGAAATGTCTCAAAGAAGTGGTGAAGCACTCATTTCAAGTCCTTTTGTCAAGTAGAAAAAACATCAATGCCTCTTCTGTTTTTCTTTCCCCCTTTTGAGAAAAAAAAAAAAACTTTTTCTTTCTCTTTGAGGAAGCATTTCTACTCGATTGGATGAGCTATAATAAATTTAAATAGCAAATGAATCCATTATTCATTTATTCCACATTCATACGCTGGTGGGAAGCTACATGTGTAGCCACTGTCCCTGGGACAGACAGATGGACAATGGACAGATTGACTGGGATGAAGTGGGAGTCGAACACCAACCTTCCAGTTATCGGACAGTTGCTCTACAACCTGGACCACTGCCACCCTCAACTGTACCACGTACACTGCCAGGGAGGGAACGGGGGAAAAAAAAAAAAAAAGGGAGAGGGGGGGGGAGGGGGGGAAAAAGCACTAGTGATAGTTGAATTCAGAAAAATCATCTTTTAGTTGCCCGTTTAAGATCTTTTCTCTCAAAGTGAGAAAAACAACAGTGAAAGAAGCATTAACAGTAACGGGAGAAGTCTTTTACCACTTGTTTTTAAGACATTGCTCTCATGTCAAAAGTCTTATTTCAGCTATGTTTTTTTTAGGGATGCACGATATTGGAATTTTGACCAATATACGATATGCCGATATTTTAAAACTCATGTGGCCGATATCTGAAATCAGTACCGATCTTAAAGCTGAAAAAAATAAGCAGTCATTGCAAATAGCAGTTTTGTTATCGGTTTCCGACACCTTAAAAAAAAAAAAAAAGGGGTGGGAAAAAATATTAATAAATAATATTGCAATATTTTCATATGCTGATATCAAATCGGTATTTAGAAATGCGACATTGATCTATTTTACTTGCAAAATCTTGCCAGATTTCATCGTTCTGTTACAAAATCTCAGGATATTTCGTTAATTCCCGCGCGATTTTGTAGCAGAACGATGAAATATCGCGAGATTTCGTTTGTAAAATAGATGGGTACGACGTTTTTAAATGTCAATATGATGTCAGCATATAAAAATATAACAAAATTTGTGTGAATTCTAATGTGATTTTGGAACAGGACGATTAAATATCATGAAATTTCATTCGTAAAATAGATCGATACTGCGTTTTCAAATGTCAATATGATATCAGCATATAAAAATATTGCAATATTATAGTGTATCAATATTTTTTCCCACCCCTAGCTTTAGAAGTTTTGAGAACTTTAAGGACAAATATGATCGAAAGGGGCGGGGCTAAATAAGTTTTACTTCATCCTGCTCCTTTTTGGACCTTTTGGATTTTATGGTAACTGTTATTTTTTCACTTAATTTATTATTATCTATTAATTTGCTGAATGATTTATTTACGTGTTATTTTGTCCAAATAAAGAAAGAATCAATCAATCTAGTGATTATTTTTTTGAGTAATCGATTATCTCCAACAAAATAAAAAATACAGTACACTGAAAAAAGATTTTAATTTATTCGTTTTTTTTATACACTAATATGATCCCTGAGGGGAAATTCTTTCTCTGCATTTCACCCATCTCTGTATGCATCAGAGAGCAGTGGGCTGCTACTTAAAATTATTATATATGTATATATATATATAATTTTATATATATTTATTTATTTACAGTATATTGATGTGTATATATCTATCACTATATTATATCATTTTATATCACTTGATATCGACCTTTTCTTAAAATGAAAGACACAAAAAAGCAGCATTATGGATCTGCTTTATGTAAAAAAAACTTTTTTAAGGTGCTTTTTCAAAGAACACTGCAAATATTGAAAAATAGTACAAAAAATCAATATGGCAGCGTCAATTCTCCAAGAATAATAACTTAATTAATAGGAAATAAGTAATGTAATGTACCCTCAACATAAGGTATAATCAAGTAATATTGTCTGTCTCTCCTTCTTCAAACATAATATAAAAAAGTATCTAAGTGAAATGGGGGGACAACAGCGGCTCTGATCTGTTTTCTACCGTCTCTCCCAGGCGACACGGTGTTCATCGTCCTGCGGAAGCAGCGCCTCATCTTCCTGCACTGGTACCACCACATCACCGTGCTGCTGTACTCCTGGTACTCCTACAAGGACCAGGTGGCGGGCGGCGGCTGGTTCATGACCATGAACTACATGGTTCACTCCGTCATGTACACGTACTACGCAGCCCGGGCGGCCGGCCTGCGGGTGCCCCGCGCCTTCGCCATGATCATCACGGCCGCGCAGACCCTGCAGATGGCGATAGGCCTGACCGTGCTGGGCCTGGTGTACCGCTGGATGCACGAGGTGCGCTGTCCCTCCTACCTGGACAACATTATCTGGGGCTCCCTCATGTACCTCAGCTACTTGGTCCTTTTTGCCTCATTCTTCTACAACAGCTACCTCAAAGACTCGTCCAGGGATAAAGGATCCAAGGCAGAGTAACTCGGTTTGTTATAATGTGCCACAAGCAGAAATGACCGTAGAAAAGGGCGTGAACGAGTGAGTCACAGCTGGTTTCCCGGTCGTTTAGTGTCCCTGTTGTCACTGATTCAACTCAGAACGGTCTTAAATCTGATCATTTAGAGCCGTAGGAAGAAAAGTACTCAGCACACTTTACAGTTGGGAGTAAGAAGGGAGAGGAGATGCACTGTTGTAGTACTTAATTTTATTTTAAACAATGCCTTGGTTACTCAGACTCTTGACTGCTGTCTAAAAAAAAAAAAGATATGGGGGCCAATAATCTTTTTTAAAATGTTTAAAAGAGTTTGTCTTTTAATATATTTGTTAAAACTGATCTATAGGAGAAAGCACTTACTGAGTTTATAAAACTTTTAGTTTCTATTGAATGCACATTGTTGGAGTCGGGTGATGAGTCGGAAGACTGTAAAAAAAAAAAGCACTTACTTATAGAAACTGTTCAGCCTGTAAATGACCAGAAATATGAAAACTGCTGCATCTCCAGCTGAGGAGCAGTTCATTTATCCACTGACAAGATTCTCCTAAACCCAGCTGATATCCTGTGTACAGTAAAACATTGGTGTTTTTTTTTTTACATTTTTATTCTATTAACAAAAACAAAAAGCTCAGAACTTTGGATTTACCCAGTCTTCCCTTTAATTTTCAAGTTTTTATCAGAAATTCCTTCAAATGGTCTTCAAAACCCACAGAAACCTGAGGTTACATCATGATGTGTTCAGGTCATCAGATGTGTATTTAATAGATGGAATATAAAAACAATAAAACAAACAAAAATCCGACTGTATAGGAATGAAAATGGATTTACAGAATCAGAAAAATCAGAAATGAATCCTGGAGGGAGATCTACATTTTTGGATGTGAAACGCAGTCATCTAAACTTCTTTCTCTAAACTAACCACCTTCTCAGAGTTCACTTTCAATAGTATTGTCTGAGTATTAACTGAAAGGTAATGAAGATGCACTAAAATTCATAGGAACTGACTCACAGCAGATCTGAGATGAACACGTGCGGTCGCAGATTTAACGTGTACACGTCCAGCGCGACATGATCCCGTCCTGTCCTCCATCACCTCATCAGATCCCGACCTCATCTCAGCTTCAGCTTAGAGCATCTGTGGTGAGACCAGACCGGCTTGTTAACACGATGCTGGAGACCAACCCACTCATGTCATGCTAGACATGATAAAACTACACGTCTACTTCCTCTCATAGAGGTTTTTAATTCCTTCAATCGAGAAATGATGAATTTCCATTTATGTTAACAAAAATTGATGTTACATAAATGTCTGTTAAAGGTACACTGTGTAACTTTTGACCCAAACAAGATGGAGTTGGGCACACGGTGGTGTCCGTGTATTTAAATGCCACATGTTGTTTACATTTTCGTACTTTCTCACCACCTCAATCAGCTGTTTATTAAAACTATCCATTGAACGCCGCATCTGCAGAAATGCTGAGGATCACAACCCTGCTTCAAGCATCTGTGTAACCCCGCCCACCTCAAATGTCTGACCAATCACACAATACACACTTCTCAGAAAGTTCTGCTCAGCGGAGGGGTTGAGAACAAGCTGCAAGCCGTCCTCAATCACATCCACGAGAACAAAACGACATCATTTGAAAAAAAAAAAAAAAGAGTTGTTAGTTTATTTTAGTGAGGACTGGTGTCCCCACTTTGAGCAAGCAAAACGGTCCTCACAATGTAGCAAGTGCAGCAACACACACATAAAGTGGCACCTATCTGAGAGAATAAAACAGATGAGAGGGATTCGCATCAGCAGGAAAATGACGACCATCAGATGCCAGATCGTAACTCATAAAGTTAACAGAACTTGTAAACAAACTTTTAAATGAATTCCTCAACAACCACGATCATCCCACGAAAGTGGGGCCACTTTCACAGAAGTCTTCATCTTTTCTGGGCTTTACTTTGAACTCCACCGTATTTCCAGCGCCAGTGTTACATTAGAGAAGATTGAAAATGAGAATAAAGCAGCAAATGTTCGGGCATGAGTTGGAGCCGTTTGCTGGCACATTTCAGTCTCTGATGAAGCTTGATTGATGGAAAACAGACTGATTAATGTGGAGGTTATCGGTGTGAAACTGACTAAAATCTGGAAATTTGGGGCTTCAAGGTGCAACTTTTCAGTATTTAAAAGGCAAAGTTGTTTTCTATAACCTCTCCAGATGTTCTGCTTTGGGATTTGTGTTTAATGAATCCAGTCATTGAGTTTGTTTACCCATTTTACATAAATGTAGTTTTTATTTTCCTTCTGTTATGACTCTATGCCACATCTACCCTTTTCTCCCTCTTGTGTTGGACCCTCTGTTTTATGTATTTAATGGTAATTATTTGACCAAACCAGCTACAGATTTCCATGAAGCTAAATAAATCGCGGACCAGTTTATTAACTTGACTTCTCCACATCTGCTGGGCAGTTTTACCTCTTCAGATGACATAAAGCCATCAACAGTTCATGTTCCAGGATGTTTTACTGCAGGTTTAATCTGGTTTACGTCCATGTTCTCATCATAAAAGCCTCTTCATCCGATATTCCTGCATAAATCCTGAAGAATGAACCCTGGAGAAGCTTCTGGTTCAGATACAGATTGATGATGGGCTCGTGCTTTCTGGTTCCAGCTCTGGTTTACCACCAATGTGCTAATCTGTTGTTTTTCTGTCATTATTTCACTTAAAATTGTTTCAGACATTGATGCTGCCGTTTTAGATCATTTATGTGCCAAACGATGTTTTCTGTCCATGCTGTGAACTCACTGCTGTTGTCTTTACGTTAGATGAAACCTCCTGTAGGACGTGATCAAAGCCATCCCTGTTAACTGTGATTGTAAAGAGAAAGACTTAAAGGGCTTTTGTTGCTTCAATAAATCCATCCTGGTTTCACTGGTTTCCAGTTCTTCTTTCTGAGGGGAAATAAAATTCAGGACTTACTGAGTGTTTTTAGAAGTTCTACTTGGATGCATGAAGTAAAAGAGGACTGCCTTCATTCTTGGTGTCATAGATCCAACATTCCTCATGTTGACATGTCTGTGCATCCATGACGCGTCTCCATCTTTGGCTGTAGTGATTCTGCTGCAGACACTGTGTTTTTTCCAGGATTTACTTCTTCATTTCCATTAAGATTTTGATTTTTCCGGCTCCATTCTGCAGCCTCGGTCCTACTGATCCATACAAACACCAGTGGGTTTCGATAAATCTGGTTTACTTTAGCTTTAAACTCCTTAGAAAGTCTGGAAAATTGCTCCTTAGTCTTGAGAAAAGTGAAGTTTTCCTGGTTGCCCACAGATTTGTTGACGTCTTCCTGCAGCTTCAAAGCTGAACAGAGAAAGTAAAAAACACCAGAAGTGACAAAAACCGTGCAGATGAAAACTGAGATGAGATCGTAATAAGATCAATAATCCCTCATCAGTTAGTCTTCCTGGTGGATGGAAGGAGTTAAACAGTGAAGACCCTCCTGATATTACATACATGAATACTTATATCCACATCACATCTGCACTGGACCACTTTTTATTTAATGAAAAAAAAAATACTACAGAATAAATTATGAAAATAAGATTTGAATGTGTCTTATTTTAAATTATATTCATCTTCTAATTATTGTTTAACTGATCAGTGAAGACTTAGTTAAGCTTAGAGCAAATCAATTAAATTTTTAAATTTTCATTGTATTTAAATACAATTCTCCAGTTTTTCTGGCAATTGATGTTTTTATTTATATTCTCTCTCTTTTTTTTTAAAAGATATGTATATATTTGTCACATTGTGTTGCATCTTTGGTATGTGTTTACCTGGACTTCTTGTAGCTTTATATACATCTTATTTCAATACACAGAACAGTTTAATTGGGTTTAATTTTAAGACTTGAGAGTAAATAGTTATTTTATTTATTCATTCATTTAATTTTAGTGACCTTTGTCTGCAGTGCTTTTTGTTTTTTACTTATTTGTGTAAAGTTGTTAAACAACAATCAGCTCATTTTAAAGAAAATCTTTTATTTCCAGACTAAATCTGACCAGCAGCATCAGACAGTCACTATAATTAAGTATTTGTCGCCCTCTTGTGGCAGCAGGGAGGTGTTTTTCTGCCTTCTTTTGTCAGATTTCAGCAACAATCGTAACATCGTAGATAACAATCGTAATAACACGCTATTACATAAAATCCCAGCTACAAAGCAAATATACAAACACACAAACATATTTGTCATGGAATTTGGGATAAATAAAGGATTTTTCATTTCATTATCAGTTGGTGAAAAGAGCAGTTTTAGCTCATTTCATCTTCTTTTTTTTACTTTACCCATCACGAAAGACTTATTTTGCAACAAGTGTTTCATAGTTATTTGTTGATTTAATCATATGTGTTGCATATAAAATTACTGGTAAATAATTATCACTTCAATAGTAATATGAAACGGATAAACGAATAAATGAATGAGTGGTTTATTTATCTTACTATGTAGCTAAAGCATGGAGTGTAAAACATCATGAACATGACAAACCAAGAAGCAGATGCTTATATTGCTGGAAAAGAAAAGAATCGAAGTGACTGATCAAGTCAAAGTCCAGATCTCAACCTGATTGACCGTAGCAAACCTAAATGAACCCAAGCAACATGTTATGTTATCGCAGCTAAAAAATGTTGAATTATGCACAAATTTTTAATTTCAAAACATTTTTCCAGTCCGACATTGAGTTTATTTGGGGAAAACTGGATCTTTTTAAAAATGTTTTATTTAAAGCACCTTAAAGGGGAAGTTCAGGATTTTTGACATAGGGCCTCATTTTCGAGTGAGCCAGGATCCTACTTATCACTGGAAACAGTTTCAACATATTTCATCACGTTATTCTAGTTCCAGGAGGTCGCTGATGCTAATGCTAGTGGAAGTCAATAGGAATCTGCTAGCCTGTCATTAAAAACAATCTTAACCAGTCCACAGAACATCGAGGCAAATCATAACTTCAGACTGTCTGTGTAAATGTCGTGTTAACAGAATAATGTTACAAATACTAACCTGCATTTTTGCATTTTGATTGTTGCTGCTGAGAAACTTTACAAAGTTTTACTTCCTGTATTTGGCAGTGGAGTGATATCATCTGCTGCTACGTGCATGAAGTAATTTGATTACACAAATATACAGTCAAAACTACGGCTACATCCCAAAGGCATGAGAATATGTCGGATTTTGAACTTTTTTCATCAAACTAACTGTCACCACATCTTTATGAACCGGAATATACTGACAAAGTTAGTACTACCACCTGGAAGCAAAGTGTATCATTCCGCAGCTGGTAAGAAACTAGTTCCTCAATATGTAATGAGATATTAGTTATACAAGGCTAGTTTTAGTTGTTTAACACATGAGTTTACTAGTTTAACACAGCATTTACCCAGATAGGCTTGCTGATTTGCCTCAGATCTTCTGTGGAGTGGATAAGATTGGTTTTAATGACAGGCTAGCAGATTCCTATTGACTCACACTAGCATTAGCATCAGCGACCTCCTGGAACTAGAATAATGGGATGAAATATGTTGAAACTGTCTACAGTGATAAATAGTACCCTGGCTCACTTGTAAATGAGGCCCTATGTCAAAAATCTTAACTGTCCTGCATGAAATAATGTAGAAATAAACTTGTTGTTTAGCCTACTTAAAAGCGGTTTTACCCAGAAAAATATCGGGGTCTTTATGGAAGAAAAACTAATAATAAAAATCTTTTTAGATAGCTCTACTTTCTAATAACAAGAATTAGAAGATATTAACATTAATACTTCCAAACCAGCCAACCTGGAGTTCACAGTTACACACTTACAGCTCCTAAAAACGCGTAAAGGAGGATGAAACCTCCCAGTTTCCGTCCAGAAATGACATGGAAATGAGTTGGGTTGGGTGTAGAGCAGCTAATGAGGCTTCAGAGACGAGGAGGAGTTAAAGGTAAACCAGCTGCGGAGTCCAGCTCGGATCACAGCACGTCTGTGTGAGGAGGACGGAGGACATCCGCGATGAAGGAGGACACGAGACCACAGCAGAGCCGTCTCTGCTGGACATAGACTGTCCCGTGGAGGATGAAACCGGCTGCAGCGGCTCTGAACGACGAGATCCGGGTCGCAGCGACGTTTTCCCGCAGCTGAGATGAGTCTGAGGCTTTCTGTCTGATCACAAGAGGTACGAGGCTGAGATGAAGCTGCGGAGGGAAAATAGGCTTAAAACAAACATCTGCTAATCAGTAAAATGGTTTGAAGAAAAGGTTCAAAAAAGAAGAAAAGAAGCTCTAACTTCTTTCTAGTTTGCTTCAGAGTAACCAGACTTGTAATGTTTTTTGAAAGGTCTTGAGCAACAGTTCTGTCTGAAGTTTTTCTTTGAACATTTCCTGCATTTTGGGGGGTAAAATTTTCACCTAACCATTTACAAAGGCATGCGTTTGTTTCGTGAGCTAAACTCAGACCAATGAATCATTCTAGCATATAAATTTGCTTATACAGTCGTCCTCAGAATTATACCCTCCAATTAAAGAAAAGGCTAAATTCACAATAGTAATTCACATAACAAGAAATTAAAGAAACTAATAATAAATAAAAATTTACAAAATTATGATTTAGTGAAATAAAAGATTGCGTTTGAATTGTAGGTTGAAATGATAATAAGAAATAAATAAATAAATAAAACTGAGACGCATTAGAGCACCTTTTCCATGAACAGTGAATAAAAATACCTGTCAGTAGATGCTGAAGTCTTTCTGAACTTTACAGAAAAAATGTGATTGCAGTGATTGCCTCAAAGTGTTGCTCAACAAAATTTTCGCTTCAGAGCCCCACTGGCTTGTTTCCTTGTTTTATTTTTTGTGTGTTTTTAATATTTCTTTCCAACCACAACAGAAAATCAATGTCATGATTTTCATAGATTTTTAAAATTTTTATCTATTATTACTTTTGTCAATTTCACCGCAGCTGATTTTTCTTTCTTTAATTGGAGTGTATGAATAATTTTGAGGACGACTTGTAACTCGAGGGAAGAACCACAACAGACTGTTAAGCAAAGAAGCAGGTTTAACACAAAAAGACAGACAGAAAATATCTTTTTTTTTTCACCAGTAAGGTGATTCTGATGCAGCGAGTCCTAAAACCTCAACTTTTACCACCCTTTATTTTCTGCAAGATTTGACAAGCAAACTCACTGACTCCCGAAAAAAAAGACACCTCTTTTTTAAAAAAAATAAAGATTTCATGCTACCGGAAGTTACCGATGGTGGGATTTTTATATATATATATGATTTTTATTACACTTCCAGTGTTGGATCATGGAGAAATGGAATTTTCCTGAGTTTCTTAACTTTTTAAAATTTTATTAAGAATAATTGTGTTTAGGATGTTTCACAGAAAACAAACATTGCTGATCACATTTTTCTGTGTCAGCTAATAATGTTTTAGCATTTTTTTTTATGATCAGATCACACCTCAATTTCATGATTGATTGTAAAGGCGACTGTTGCACCTCACTGTGGATGTATTGATCACATTCCTGCTTATCTCCTGTGGTTTAACTGTCACATTCAGTGTTCCTGATCTTATCAATCAATCAATGATGAGGGAACGATAAAATGTCTTGTTTCCTCTCCAAAAACTCCAAGATTTAAAATTTTAATGTGAAGTTAAAGCAGGAAATTCTCACCAGCTTTTTAAGAGCCATGAGTGAGGAAAATGATTTTATTTCCCATAAATGTTGTGGAATTGAGATTTTAACACAGTGATGTGAAACCTGTTTGCTGGTCTCGGGTCCTTCGGCTGTGATGAAGCTGTTGTGTGCTGTCTTGCAGTGAGGATCTGCCGGTCATCATGTCCCTGTGGATGATCCTTCCTGTCAGCCTCCCCGTCTTCACCATCACAGGAATATGGGTCGTGTGAGTCCCAAACACTTGTTTCAATGAGCCTCTGATGTCTGGTGTAATGTTTTTTAAAGAAAAACGTCAATCTGGAGCCGGTTAGCCAAAATGTTTCCTGAATGTCTCCAGTTTGGAAAAGATTTCTATAATATTTGTTGACTTGAGCCAAGGACAGTGGGTCGACGGCAGTCGAGTTTGATGGACAAAAGAATCAATCAGCACAGGTTGGTCGCGACCTCATCCAATGAAATGAACTTCATTGGATGAGGTTGTTCCAGTCCTGTCCGTTCCACAGGTGATTAATTTTTAACTTTTGTGTCGGAACATTTAATTAATTGGCTGCAATCGGGTTGTGAAGACGACTTTAAGCAATATAGTAAAAAATGCTCCTGGAAAACATCATCCACCCTGCCTTTAATCCCAGTCAGCAACCGGAACCTGTAATCCCAGTCAGCATCCGGAACCTGTAATCCCAGTCAGCATCCGGAACCTGTAATCCCAGTCAGCATCCGGAACCTTTAATCCCAGTCAGCATCCGGAACCTGTAATCCCAGTCAGCAACTGGAACCTTTAATCCCAGTCAGCATCCGGAACCTGTAATCCCAGTCAGCATCCGGAACCTGTAATCCCAGTCAGCATCCGGAACCTGTAATCCCAGTCAGCATCCGGAACCTGTAATCCCAGTCAGCATCCGGAACCTGTAATCCCAGTCAGCATCCGGAACCTTTAATCCAGTCAGATCTGAACCTTTAATCCCAGTCAGCATCCGGAACCTGTAATCCCAGTCAGCATCCGGAACCTTTAATCCCAGTCAGCATCCGGAACCTGTAATCCCAGTCAGCATCCGGAACCTGTAATCCCAGTCAGCATCCGGAACCTTTAATCCCAGTCAGCATCCGGAACCTGTAATCCCAGTCAGCATCCGGAACCTTTAATCCCAGTCAGCATCCGGAACCTGTAATCCCAGTCAGCATCCGGAACCTGTAATCCCAGTCAGCATCCGGAACCTTTAATCCCAGTCAGCATCCGGAACCTGTAATCCCAGTCAGCATCCGGAACCTGTAATCCCAGTCAGCATCCGGAACCTGTAATCCCAGTCAGCATCCGGAACCTGTAATCCCAGTCAGCATCCGGAACCTGTAATCCCAGTCAGCATCCGGAACCTGTAATCCCAGTCAGCATCCGGACTTTATCCCAGTCAGCATCCGGAACCTTTAATCCCAGTCAGCATCCGGAACCTGTAATCCCAGTCAGCATCCGGAACCTTAATCCCAGTCAGCATCCGGAACCTTTAATCCCAGTCAGCATCCGGAACCTTTAATCCCAGTCAGCATCCGGAACCTGTAATCCCAGTCAGCATCCGGAACCTGTAATCCCAGTCAGCATCCGGAACCTTTAATCCCAGTCAGCATCCGGAACCTTTAATCCCAGTCAGCATCCGGAACCTTTAATCCCAGTCAGCATCCGGAACCTTTAATCCCAGTCAGCATCCTGGAACCTTTAATCCCAGTCAGCATCCGGAACCTTTAATCCCAGTCAGCATCCGGAACCTTTAATCCCAGTCAGCATCCGGAACCTTTAATCCCAGTCAGCATCCGGAACCTTTAATCCCAGTCAGCATCCGGAACCTTTAATCCCAGTCAGCATCCGGAACCTTTAATCCCAGTCAGCATCCGGAACCTGTAATCCCAGTCAGCATCCGGAACCTTTAATCCCAGTCAGCATCCGGAACCTTTAATCCCAGTCAGCATCCGGAACCTTTAATCCCAGTCAGCATCCGGAACCTTTAATCCAGTCAGCTCCGAACCTTTATCCAGTCAGCATTCTCCTTTTCCAGTAGCATCCGAACCTTTAATCCCAGTCAGCTCCGGAACCTTTAATCCCAGTCAGCATCCGGAACCTTTATCCCAGTCAGCATCTGGAACCTTTAATCCCAGTCAGCATCCGGAACCTTTAATCCCAGTCAGCATCGGAACCTTTAATCCCAGTCAGCATCCGGAACCTTTAATCCCAGTCAGCATCCGGAACCTTTAATCCCAGTCAGCATCCGGAACCTGTAATCCCAGTCAGCATCCGGAACCTGTAATCCCAGTCAGCATCCGGAACCTTTAATCCCAGTGAATGAATTACAGTGCTCTGGAACCTTTAATCCAGTCAGCTCCGGAACCTTTAACCCAGTCAGCATCTAAAAGAAAAAAAGGGGAAGGGACCTTTAATCCAGTCAGCTCCGAACCTTTAATCCAGTCAGCATCCGGAACCTGTAACCCAGTCAGCATCCGGACCTGTAATCCCAGTCAGCATCGGACCTTTAATCCCAGTCAGCATCCGGAACCTTTAATCCCAGTCAGCATCCGGAACCTTTAATCCCAGTAGCATCCGGAACCTTTAATCCCAGTCAGCATCCGGAACCTTTAATCCCAGTCAGCATCCTGAACCTGTAATCCAGTAGCATCCGGAACCTTTAATCCAGTGAGCATCCGGAACCTTTAATCCCAGTCAGCATCCGGAACCTTTAATCCCAGTCAGCATCCGGAACCTTTAATCCCAGTAGCATCCGGAACCTTTAATCCCAGTCAGCATCCGGAACCTTTAATCCCAGTCAGCATCTGGAACCTTTAATCCCAGTCAGCATTGACT
Source organism: Atherinomorus stipes (assembly GCA_023101725.1). Taxonomy (NCBI): domain Eukaryota; kingdom Metazoa; phylum Chordata; class Actinopteri; order Atheriniformes; family Atherinidae; genus Atherinomorus; species Atherinomorus stipes. The sequence continues at coordinate 351,750 of JALJCO010000452.1, forward strand.
TTAATCCAGTCAGCATTCTGAACTTTTCCCAGTCAGCATCCGGAACATTTAATCCCAGTCAGCATCCGGAACATTTAATCCCAGTCAGCATCTGGAACCTTTAATCCCAGTCAGCATCCGGAACCTTTAATCCCAGTCAGCATCCGGAACCTTTAATCCCAGTCAGCATCCGGAACCTTTAATCCCAGTCAGCATCCGGAACATTTAATCCCAGTCAGCATCCAGAACCTGTAATCTCAGTCAGCAACTGGAACCTTTAATCCCAGTCAGCATCCGGAACCTTTAATCCCAGTCAGTTTTAGACCTTTTCCCAGTCAGTATTTAGAACCTTTAATCCCAGTCAGCATCTAGATCTGTTAATCCCAGTCAGTATCGGGAACCTTTAATCCCAGTCAGCATCCGGAACCTTTAATCCCAGTCAGCATCCGGACCTTTAATCCCAGTCAGCATCCGGAACCTTTAATCCCAGTCAGCTCCGGACCTTTAATCCCAGTGAGATTTGGAACATTTATCGCAGTCAGTATCGATCTTTCCCCAGTCAGCACTGGACCTTTAATCCAGTCAGCATTCTGAACCTTTAATCCCAGTCAGCATCCGGAACATTTAATCCCAGTCAGCATCCGGAACATTTAATCCCAGTCAGCATCCGGAACATTTAATCCCAGTCAGCATCCGGAACCTGTAATCTCAGTCAGCAACTGGACTTTATCCCAGTCAGCATCCAGAACCTTAAATCCCAGTCAGCATCCGGAACCTTTATCCAGTAGTTTTAGAACCTTTAATCCCAGTCACCATCCGGAACCTTTAATCCCAGTCAGCATCTAGATCTGTTAATCCCAGTCAGTATCAGAACCTTTAATCCCAGTCAGCATCCGGAACCTTTAATCCCAGTCAGCATCCGGGAACCTTTAATCCCAGTCAGCATCCGGAACCTTTAATCCCAGTCACCATCTGGAACTTTTAATCCCAGTCACCATCCAAACATCATGTTCCAGTTCAGCCTCAGTTTTCAGATTATGAGGCTGAAATGATGTAAATGAATGTATCAACAGATATAGAACCATAAAGACCAACCAGAACCAGAATTTATCACTAACAGAACTTTGTACCACCAGATTAACAGTGAATCTTTCCTCATCTACATATCATCTCTCCATCTTAGCTTCCAGGCATTGAAACAAACAGAAATTATTTCCACATCTCCACTTTTTCCTCATTTCCATTCATTTCTGCTACTATTTACCTTCTATCCTCACAAACCAGCTCCACCTCAGCTGCATCAGAACCTCTTCTTTCTGTGTTCCAGCCATAGACGACCATTATTTTTCTTCTTTTCAGACACACACAAAACTCTCTGCTGACTTGTTGATCTTTGGCTGCTCCTGATTGGACATTATCATCAATTTAAGCTCTCTGATTGGTGGAAAGTTTCACAGGAAGTGTCATCATCATTTCCAGATCTAAATAGAGGTCTCTTAGCAACATAATAATAGTGATGTTTTTAAGATGAAAACAGGATAAATGATGGTGTTATCGGGGATCACAATACACAATACACTTTGTGGCAGGATTGCAAACCTCCTGGACGGGATAGAAATGCCTAGAAAACTTTCGTAGATCACCTAAAAGTAAGCTATTCATCACACTTTACCCCATAGAGTTACCCACTACCACTCCTGAGGAACTGATGATGATATGAGCGGTAGTACTTCGGGTGCCAGTCTTTTAGTGGAGTTTTCAGGGTTTGTATACTGTGAAAGATGGCGGATCCTGCTGGGAAAGTGTATTTCAGTATGTTTTTGCACTATATGTATGTTGATACTACACAAGCTCACGCAACTACCTAAACTCTATCAAGTTGTTTGTTTTTGCTGAAGGACTGTGTGGCTAATGATCTTCCAGGGCCAGTTGTCTCTTCATGAGTGTGCTTATAGTCAACCTGCTTCTCCGGCTGCGACGGCCTCAGCTGCCCGTGCAAAGTTCACATATGCAAAGCGTGTCCTTTTTTGGAAGGCATGAGAACCGGCAGGCTGTTTATTCAGCGACTGTGTAGGAGAAAAGTAATCCTTGAAATTCCTGGTGCTGGGTCTGGTCCTGGTTTTTCTAACGTTTGCCCCCCACTTTCCCTCCTGCTTTTGGTCTTGCTTCACTTGCCCACACACAGCAGTCACACGCTTCAGATGGCAGCAGGTAAAAAGAGGAGGTTAAATGGTTGAAACCAACGAGAGACATTCAGCATCCGTCACATCAGGATCAATAGACGGGGGATGCTCCATCTTTTCTCCTCATATTTAAGCGGTCAGTGGACTGTGATGGGCAACCACGAATGGCATGACTTTCACATCAGACTCTGAAGAGGAGAAAATATCCAGTTGTTGGTGTCAGAGGAGAATGGGCAGACTGGTTGGAGATGATAGACAACAGGAAGTCAGATCAGCACTGGTTCCAGTTAGGGCTGTGTGATATACTGATATAATATTTACATAGGAGAGATATATTCACACATATCGTTATATTGCTGTATTAGTTGTGCAGATTTTTTAGCTTTATTTTTTTCGTAATGACCCAGCTGCACCTCGATTTAGTACAAAGGGGTTACCGGATTATTTAATAAGGGTGGGAAAAAATATCGATACTCTGAAATATTGCGATATTTTCATATGCCGATACCATATCTCTATTTAAAAACACGGTATCGAGCTATTTTACTAATGAAGTCTTTCGAGATGTCATTTTGTAACAAAATCTCATGAGATTTCACGAAAAACCGCAAGATTTTGTCGCAGAACGATGAAATTTTGCGTTATTTCATGAAATCTCATGAAATTTTGTAACAAAACAATGATATTTTGTGACATTTCATTAGTAAAATAGATCGATACCGCATTTTTAAATATAGATATGGTATCTGCATATGAAAATATTGCGATATTTCGGTGCATTAATATTCTTCCCCACCCCTATTTTTATTTAAACGGTCTGGAATACAATCCAATACTTTTACAAAGAAACCATAAAAAAACAGCCAACTATCTTTAATTACTTCGATTTATCAAACATTTCTAACCAGTGTTTTGTCAGTTCCATCACTGCAGTGGAGCGAAACCTTCACGCTTAACATGTTTCAATACTAAAAAACAGCTGTTTGATATGAAAAGAAACTTTCAGAAAAATTAGGGTAAAAATATCAGTGTATTGTGTATCGTCATCCAAAATAAATGTATCATGATATGATATTTGGTCCATATCGCCCAGCCCTAGTTCCCACTGAGATATGCAGAATATCATCTCTGAACACACACATTGGCTCCAGCAGCAGAAGCCCACACCGGGGGCCACTCCTGTCAGTAAGAACAGGAAACTGAGGCTACATTCACACACACTCACCGGAACTGGACAATAGAAGATGGAGAAACTTTGCTGGTCTGAGTCTCCATTTCAGCTCCACATTCAGATGCTCGGATCAGAATCTGCTGGAAACATCATGAAAGCATGGATCCATCCTGCCTTGGATCAAGGCTTCAGGCTGCTGCTGGTGTAATGGTTTTCACCATTGGCTTACAGGGGAGGTTTTCTTGCCCCACTTTGGGCCCCTTAGTACCTATGTGGCATGGTGAGTGTACAGCAAAGAAAAAGATATCTGGAAAAAGTTACATAAATATACAGTTAGAACTTTTTTGAATGAACATTTATTAAATGCCTTTAATTTACATACAAACCTTATTGTGAGTAGAAAAAGTAGAAGCAGAATAAACCCTTTCAGACCTTCTTAAACCTGTTTATTCTTGTTAAAGTCTGTCATAAACAGCAGTCAGTGTTTTTAAACCTCTTATATACCTGTTGTGTTGGTGTCTGGTGGCTCAGGGAGCAGCGGCAAGTGGAACATCTCGCAGCTGTAGCCATTTACCAATCATTGTGCTTTTCTCTCTGCAATACTTGCTGTTCAGACAGAAGTGAATACCACCACCATCCCAGCCTCCCTTCTTGTGATAGAAAGGGGGGGTAGACAGACCAGACCTTTCTGTTGGTGTCTCGGTCTTACAGATTTGACTCTAGTGCTTGACACACTTCAGTCTGTTGATTGGTCAGACTGAAGTGACCAATCAACAGAGAATCCTTACTTCCTGCAACTTGGCATTAAGCACCATGTTCAAATGTAACATGGATCTTTTTTTATTGTTGTTTAAAGCTAAAACACAAAGAAAAGAGCACAAACTACTGGATGTCCGCCATTTTTGTTATTCGTCCCTGTGTCATGCTCTTCTTTGTTATAATTCATCAGAAGTGTTGCGCTGCCGTGACATCAGTGTTGCGTAGCTAATGTAATCCATCACTAACAGGTTTATACCCCAGCTACCAGGTAGGGTACAGTTGGCTGTGGAAATGCAACAGAGATCAGGGTTTACCAAACCACCCCACCCTAAACCCGCCCCCTTGGTGGAAACAGGGTTTATGTGCTACTAGGATGTGTGTTTATTGTGTAGCTGGTAGATTTGAGCTTCAGAAAAAGGCTCTGTGCACGGTGTGATGAAGACATGTATGTCTTATAACTGATTTTTATTTTTCTTTGTTTACATGTTGAAGTAAATGCTGCTATCCTAAACCAAACATTCTTTTCTCCGTTATTTTCACAGATATGCAATGGCTCTTTACAACCAACACGTCTGCCCTGTGCACAACTGGTAATGACACACATGCACATTAACATATTTAATTTTCATGTCAGGTATTTAAATGTTTACATGAAAAAACTGCAAATGTTTACTGAGAATGTTTCCTGTTTAATGTTCTATTTTTTAAAAAATATATTTTTTAAATCTCTTGGATTGTTGTTTTTGGTGTAATGACCCTTTATCAAATCACATCAGACATCTCCGGGCATTAATTGAAAGGACTCATGTTCATGCTTTGTCATCGCTTAACTGCAGTTTATACAGGGACAAGCTCTCTTTGTGATATGCTCCACCTTACTGGGTCTAGTTATACACTTCTTGGCGTTTTGTTTCGCTTCTATGCAGATGACACCCACCTTTACCTGCTACGTGTGCTGTCCGGCTCCTCTTAATGTCTGCAATGTGATTTAAGAGATTTTCAATATGCACCGACAAAAAGGAAAAATCAGAACTAGGAGAAGTTTCATTTGCCATAGTAACTATCCTCTTCTGTGGGGAGGGGCTTTGGAGGCAGAGCTGAAGCACAGCAGAGAGGGAGGGGGACAAGTGTGAAAGTTTTATTTATTTATAGCTTTAACACTTTCTTCTTCAGGTTCCTTTGATCACTGTCATCAAAGTAGACTTGAAAAGAAAGCTTTAGCTCTTTGTTTTTGTTGACTTGTTTTTCAGCAGTGACTGACTTTATAGTTTTTCCCATGTCTTTTCTTTTTCCTTTTTTTTTTTTCCAAAGTCATGACTTTTTTACTGGAAAAAGATCACTAATATTTGATGGAAAATTGCACTTCTACCATAAAGTTTCAAAGCTGTTTTTTCCCAAAAGCTCCATTTTCACTCATTTGTGCTTCAAGGAAGTCCATTTTTTCCAGACATCTTCAATCTGGAGAGTGTATAGTGTGAAAAGCAGACTTTTTTTTTTAATAAAGCTGCACTGATCTGCTTTTTGGGGGTTTGAAGCTGATATATGAAATTAGGATCTCAGCCAGTATCAATATTTTCCAATACTAAATCAGTTAACATGAACATTGTTGTGATTATGATCATTATTTCTGTTACTGTGTAAGCTGCACTGCATCTTCTCTTCCCTTCTTAACTGGATGTTTTACCCCAGAAACCTGGAAAGCTTGGCTCTTCACACATTTCAAGTTGCTGTCTTGCTTTTTTATGTTTCCAGACTAAAATTTATATAAATAAGCAGCATGCTAAAGTAGAAAAGACAGCTCACTCCCCATCAGACTTGTAGGTGCAAGTATTTACTAGTTCATAAAGAAATATTTCATGAATGGATTCTGCAATTAACTAATTTTGTTTGGCTTCAACCTGTATAATACTTATAATCTGTAAACATGGGACCATGAAAGGTCCCTCTTTAGCTTGATGAGGTGGCTCAAAATTCAGGCGCCAATATATTTTTTTTAGTTTTAAACTGGTGGGCTTCAGTTCACTTTCATGGGTTTATTTTGCCAAATGAATCTTTTCTTCACTCCTGTCTTCATGGCTAGCTCGGTCAGTCTTAAATCAAAGATATAACGAGAAACTAACTGCAGAAGAAATGAAGAAAATGCAGCAAAGGAAGTGCTGTGGAGGGAAATGATGATGGGAGTGAAGTCTTTAGAAAGAAACCTTTGGGGCGGTATGGAGGGAGATCCTGGCATTTTGTAAACTCGAGTTGAAGCAAAGGTAAAGAATGCAAACAGATGGGTGAGATGGAAATTGGAGGCATTTGTTTACTCTAATATGGAGTCAAAGATGATCCTTCTACATTTGTGTTTCTGTTGAAAGCAACAGTGTTCGGCTTGTATATTATCCACCCATTATCTATACTGCCAACATTTATTTTAACCTCATTCAAGAACGCGGCGTCTGCTGTAGGATCTCAGGCTGCGTTCAGGTTTATGAGAGTATGCCAGTGAGGAATCAGAAAGCAAACTCGAGCATGTCGAGAGAGTAATAATTAAGATTTGACAGTTTACAGCTGCTTGCAGATAAAAATGTCTCATTTTTTAAATACCATAAAGGGCCTGTGCCTCCTCAAGTCAGGCTTGAATGTTTAGGTTTGTATGTTATGTCTCCAAACAGGAACAATTATTCCTGCCATGCATATCAGAAATGTTTGCTGCAAGCCTCGAGCCTAAAGGTTCTGGGTAATCTAAAAAATAACTTGATGCTAGGGGTGTAAATCACAACTTTAATCCCAATACAGTACATCATCAATTTAGTGGATTATTTGATGATAATTCTGCCAAGATCAGGGAGGAACCTTTACAAATGATCCATGTCATGTTCTGAAAAAGATTCCTGCGGTTCAACGCTAAAGTTTGTTACCATCAGAGATTTCTGGACAGAGTTTTGAACAGTTGACTATAAACTTCATGCCTCATGTGTTGATGGTACAGTAGCATATACCTCCCTGGAGCTGTCGTTGCCTAATATTTCTAAGGTGCTTTTTAAAAGAACAGAGCAAATATAGAAAAATAATACAAAAAAGTAATGTGGAAGCATCAAATCTCCAAAAATAACTGACACAGAATGTTACATAACAAATATCGGTATAAATATCTAATGTAATGTACCTTCAACATAAAATACGATCAAGTAATATTGTCTGTCTCTCTTTCTTCAAACATAATTTAAAAAGTACTTAAGTGAAATGCAGGAACAACAAAATGAATCATGATGGATCCAAAAACAAACTGCAAGGTGATTCCTGAATGATAAACCATAATTACTGCAAGCTGAGAACCACTGCAAACAAGAACAGTCACTGTCAAACACGTGTAAGAATATTAATCTGTGAAATTGATGCTAATTTTCTAAACAACTAAATTGTTACTCATGCCATATTTAAAAAAAAATAGCATTTTATCTTTCAAAGAAGCAGTTTTTTAGATTGAAGGTTGCGAGAATTCAATGCTGCTGTACACCGACCCTCAGAGGACGCCATCATTATGATGTAATTCATGATGAGTCGACCCACAAAATTTATGTCGACGTATTTGCGTCGTTGATTACGTTGATCGACGAGTCGTCCCCCAGCTGATTCATCAAAGAAATGCAAGATGACTTTTTTTGAAGAAAGAGAAGGAAATGAATCGAGAGAGGGATGTAGCAAGAGATAATATGAGACTACATATGACTCTACTTTGACTCCTTGGAGAGAGCTCAGAGAAGAAACAGGATCCAAGATGGGTCCTGAATTAGCCGTCATATAGGACGCCTCTGTGAGGAAAAAATCTGCCTAAGTAGACGGGCTTTTATATCTGCAGGTCTAGATTAATTTTGGCCCTCTGTACAAGAGACAAATCAAAAATATAATTGAAAGTCAACTCTGTAAAAACAGAAAGAGAAAAAGTTCAAACAAGAGCAGCGAACCCAACACGGAGCCTTGAAGTTCTGCATGATTGAAGAAGAAAGTAATGGCCTTAAATAATTTCTTATTGGAAGAATCATCAAAAATGAAGCCTTTTAAAACTTCCACCCTCCACTTCTGAGGATTTATTTCACTAAATCAAAAGTGTAATAGATGCGGGCCAACTCTGAACCCGGGCACCTTTTCCACATTAACTAAGTCTCAATAAAACAGTCTCAGGTTTTAGTTTTTGTTGGTTGTTTTGTTGAAAGTTGAAAATATTTTGGGTTAATTTTCTACTGTCATTTGCGTAAAATGGGAGCTGTGATGACATAAATGTGCAAAGCAGCTGCTCAACCATTAACAGAGTTTCTGCAGATCTGTTTGCTGAAGCTGTCCTGCATCATGAGAGATTCATTACGAAGACCTGAGGTGAAAACATGACGCGTTTCTGGACTCTACGTTCACATAACTGAGCTACAGTCAGCCCATCTGTGTTTAACTAGTGAAGCTTAACATCTGAAATGTTTGAGTTCATGCATATTTCATGTGTCTGCAGACTGAAGTGTGTGCTTGTTTGTGTGTGTTTGCAGGCTGTATAATGAGTCCTGTGAGGAGCAGCTTCCTTTGCAGAGAGGACCTGTGCTGTGCTGCACCTTGGACAACATACCACTCATCAGGTCAGACGTGTCACCTGTGCAGATGTTCCAGGATGAGTTCAGTGATGTTTGCTTTGTGTTGGCGCCTGAAACTCCCGGTCTGTGCGGTTCCTGTATTACTGCACACTGGTGTGTTTCTGAAAACTGCAGGAGTAAGCATCCAGACTAAATAAAGCACATATGTGATCATATCAGATGACGTGAAAGAGAAGTTCGCTTCACTGCGGTTTGTGGTTTCCAACCATATTATGTCCTCCGTTTTTGTCTTTTTTTTGTTTTTCTTTGTTTAAAATAATGGGTGGCTTTATTTCTGTTCCTTCTAGAAAAATATTGCCCCTTTTTGTGGTTACACCAAACTGAAATGGCAGGAAAGCAAAATTGTGTGTGCGTGCAGTGTTTTATTTAGTCCTCAGTTTAATAAGTAAGATGTGAAAAAGCATTTATTTATATGAATGAATTGGTTTCCATGTTCACCCGGGTCCTCCAGCTTCCTCCCACCAGTTAAGTGGTCACTAAATTCTCCCCTGGAGTGAGTGCGAGTGTTGTTTGTCCCTCTGTGTTGGGCTGGTGGCCTGTTCATGTACTCTACCTAACATCTAATTACTGGCTCTATCTCCCCCACGACTCTGAACTGGAATAAGTGGTATTTAAAAATTTATGAATGTTATTGAAGACTCTGGTGGAGTTTGGCACAAAGTGGTGAGCCACAGCTCATCATTGTTTAAAAAAGATCCTACATTTATTGAATGCTCCTTTTATACCCAATCCTGACACCCCTCACCGGGCACCAATTAATCTGCTGGCTTTAGAAGCCTCCGGAAACTGATATTTGCAGTGTTTGCTGGTATCGGCATCAGCCGATACGTCGGGTGTGTTTGCCAATACTCGACATAATTTAGACTTTTCATATACATATATATATATATATATATATATATATATGTATATACACACAGTCATCCTCAAAAATATTCATACCCTCCAATTAAAGAAGGAAAATAATCAGCTGGCAGTTAAATAAGTTGAAATTGACAAAAAATAATAATAAATAAAAATTCTATGAAAATCATGACACTGATTTTGAATTGCGGTTTGAAAGAAATATTAAAAATAAACACACAAAAAATTAAAAAAGTAAATGAGCATGATGAGGCTCCAAAGCTACTGCAATCAGGTGTTTTCTGTAATTAAAAAAAAATACTTCCACACCTGTTGACACGTTTGTTGGTCCACTGTTTATGGGAAAGTTGCCCTAATGTGTCTGGGACAGTTTTGCTTGGTTGTTTTTTATATTTTTTTTATTATTATTATTTCCAACCACAATTCAAAAGCAATATTTTATTTCACTAAATTATAATTTTGTAAATTTTTATTTATGGTTAGTTTCTTGTGATTTGATTTACCATTGTGAATTTAGCTTTTTCTTTAATTAGATGGTATAAATAATTTTGAGGATTATATCTATATATCTGTGTGGGTGTGTGTGTGTGTGTGTGTGTGTATGTGTATATATATATATATATATATATATATATATATGAGAGAGAGAGAGAGAGAGAGATACAGATACAAGTTTAATGTTTCTATTTAATTGTTTACAAGTACACTGTTTCTTTTTTATATATTTATTTTAGGTGCTTTGTTCTTTTTTATATTAAAAGGGTTTTAAAATTACTTTTCATTGTTTCCTTCATTGCATTAATTTGGGAGTCAAATGCAGTGTTGGCTCCAAATATCAGCAGGTTGTATTGGCCATCGGCTGAGGCTGGTGAGAAAATATCTGTATAGGCCCTAAAAAATCTGTTTTGGCCGATCCTTAGACTTGTTTGTCTCAAACACTTTTTAAAAGATATCAAGCAAAACTATTTGATTTCTCAAATGCACATCAACTTAAAATAAGGTCCATTGCTTACTGATACAAATACATGCGTCAGGATCACAAACTGAAAATGTGCTCCTGAGAGTAAAAAAAAACATTGTAATAATGTTAATAATTGTAATATTGTGTGAGCAGAGTCCTGATTGAAGTTCACGCATGCCCTGAGGTTTGCAGGCACCTCTTCACCTCCAGGACGAAGAGCTAATGTGATGTGTAGTGGATCCTTCAGCGGTCTTTGAAATGTTGCTGCAGGATGTAAACATTTATTTCCCACAGACGCACGCTGACACCCGAGTGATGCACGAGGAATTTATGTTTCTGCATAACAACCTCTTCAGCTTGTCCTGAGTGCAGGCGCTTACGATGTGGCTTGCTCATACATCTCATGTTGCTTTTGGTATTTAGATAAAGATCTGAGTCTCTTTTCCGAACTCCACAGTTGGAAAAATGCTGGTTTGGTTTTAATACTGCTGAGTAGCTCAGGGCCCATTTTTCATGACTATTTATGAGAGTTCTGCCCAGTAAAAACAGGTCAGGGAGTAGATGACAGAAAAACAGGAGGTCATGGTTTGAACTCTGAGAACTTGATTTAACTTGCACTTTCGCCCAGAAACTGGCCCACATTAACCCCCTTCCTCTCCTCTCTGTTTGTATTGTAGTAAATGTGGGACTCTGCCACCTGAAAGCTGCTTTTTCAGTCTCATATGCAGCACCGGATCCTTCATGGGTGAGTTTTCTTACGAGATATTTGGTCACATGCATTTTAGAAATGACAGATAACGAAGCAGGTTCGACCTCTGCACGGTGCACTCTATCCAACTGGACTCTTTGCATTTAAAACCTTAGGCTTGTTTTTCCAGCTGCAGCAACTCCAGCCAAGTCTAAGTTCCTCTGAATCACTGCCAGGTTCTGCTTCAGGCCTCAGTCTGAGAAAAAAACTTACTCCATGCCATGAATGGGGCTTTTTAATGTCCTGCATAACCCACAAGCATCCAGTTTCTGGCCAGAGGGGCAGCTTCGCTGTTCTCCTGTGTGCCAAACTGCTCTTAACCATCTATTTTGGGTGGTCTTCTCAGGGTTCAGTATGCATTGTGTATTGGTGCATGTTGGTTTTATGTCTCTGTTTCTTTTATAAATGTTTGTGGGGTTTTGTACTCGAGGAATTTACCAAAGTAAGCTGCTTAGGCTCTGAAATGGAGTCTTACAAGACCGTGACAAAAACAGTAATTTCCAGAGTTTATGAGCTTCAAAAGCATGCAAAATGAAGATTTTGCAGCCAAGATTGATCAAAAATGATCTAAATGTGATTTTCAAGACACAACTTGAAGCAATTGATTTACATTTCAGTCGCAGGAGATCTGATGGTGGTGGCATACAAAACATCTCGCTATAAACAAACCAAATCAGTAGCTATCTGACTCATCTTTCGTGTTTGTGACCCCCCCGCCCCTCTTAACCGAGTGGTTAATTGTGTAATATATTTAACGGCTCATCCTGTGGCCATCCTCTTAATGTGACACTTGCAAACTGTCAGAACTTGATAAATAAGGAGGATAAAGTAGATTTTGGTGGATTATGTCAACAGCTGTGAAAAAAACACCCAAATGCCAAAATTCATTTTTTCTCACCAAAATAGGGTCAAATTCAGAATTTCAGAATAGCACCTGCAGTAACTTTGTTTTCGGACACTTGATTAAAAAAAAAGAAAAAGAAAAAATCTACGTGTAAGCCTTAAAAACTATCAGAAACTTCATTAATGAGGAGGATAAATATTTTCCGGTGGGTTTGGTTCACTGTTGTTGCCCAAAATCAGCTTCTCTTGTTGAGGTAAAGCAAAATTCAGATTTTTAACATGCTATTAGTAAATACTTAGTTAAGCAATAACTGAGAAATGAATGTATTAATCTCTTTGCAATAATATGTTAATTTTGATAGCCCTCAAAAATCACAAGTTTATTTGATAAATGTAGGCTCTTAATTTTTCTTTTTCTTTAACAATAGACCCTTTCCATTGCGTCTACTAATACCCGGATGTCTGGGCCTGCTCACCATTTTTTGGGGGTCAAAAGATGTAAACAACGTAACGTATAACAACACTGATGTAGAGTTTGTCAGCAACATGACTTTGTTGGTTTCTAAATAGACAAAAAAAAAAAAAAAAAAAAGTACAGGGACAGTTTGGATGCCGCATCTCAGGAAAGGTATGACCAAAAATTTGGACTTGTCGGTGGCAGAGATCCATACGATGACGACTTTGCCCCAAGTGAGTGGTTGAGAGACCGGAACGCTTTCCACGAAGTTGCCTATGCGGACATTTTTAATTACCTGGTAACATGTAAAAGCTCGTACACGCTGGAGGAGCTGAAAGCTCACAAATCCCTTAAAACGTACAATTATTTTGTATGTGGTTGGGTGATGGACATTCGTCATGCTGACATCAACGGGAAGACTCTTCTTCTTGCAAATGTTAGTCAGCATGATGCTACTTTGCACAATGCTAACACAGTCTCTTCAAGCAGACGTGTTGATGTAAATTTGGTCATTTGTTAGCGGTTAAGTTTTAACCGAACTGTTTCCTCGACCATCTCTTATCTTTTTCTGCTAATCAAGGTTTCTCCTTATTCTTAATATGTTCAAAATTATAGTTGTACATGCACCTAAAATAAAATTGAACCAACTGTGAGGGTGGGACCACATTCCCCCCCCCCCCGGACACACACACACACACACGTTTGTTTTTATATCCTTGTGGGGTATATCCATTGACATAATGCATTCCCTAGCCCCTTACCCTTGACCTAACGCCCATAACGGATTGCCTAAACCTAACCCTTGCCCTAACCAAAACCTAACTGTAACTTAAAGGGGAAGTTCAGAATTTTTGACATAGGGCCTCATTTACAAGTGAGCCAGAATACTACTTATGACTGAAGACGGTTTCAACATATTCCATCCCGTTATTCTAGTTCCAGGAGGTTGCTGATGCTAATGCTAGTGGAAGTCAATAGGAATCTGCTAGCCTGTCATTAAAACCAATCTTATCCACTCCACAGAACATCCGAGGCAAATCAGCAAGCCTGTCTGTGTAAATCCTGTGTTAAACTAGTAAACTCAGGTGTTAAAAAAGTAAAACTAGCCTTGTATGACAAATATTGTATTACATATTAAGGAACTAGTTTCTTACCAGCTTTCTACCTTTGCCAGTGTATTCCGGTTCATAGAGACATGGTGACAGTTAGTTTGATGAAAAAGTTCAAAATCATCTTCAAAATCCGACATATCCTCATGCCTTTCAGACGTGGCCGTCTTTCAGACTGTATATTTGTGTAATCAGATTCCTTCATGCACGTAGCAGCAGATGACATCACTCTGCTGCCAAATACAGGAAGTAAAACTTTGTAAAGTTTCTCAGCAGCAACAATCAAAATGCAACGAAATGGAGGTTTGTTTGATTTGTAACATTATTCTGTTAACACGGCATTTACACAGATAGTCTGAATTTATAAATGATTTGCCTCAGATGTTCTGTGGAGTGGATAAGATTGTTATTAATGACAGGCTAGCAGATTCCTATTGACTTGCACTAGCATTAGCATCGGCGACCCACTGGAACTAGAATAACGGGATGAAATATGTTGAAACCGTTTTCAGTGATAAGTAGTATTCTGGCTCATTTGTAAATGAGACCCTATGTCAAAAATTCTGAACTTCCCCTTTAATCTCTAAAACCTAATCTTGACCCTCAAAACGGGGTTCGTACCCGCGGGGCCCCGAAAAAAATGTCCCAACGAGGGCAAGACGTCCCCATGGTGATGGTAAAAATCCGGAACATGGTCCCCACAATGTTGCAAAAACGAGTCCCCACACACACACACACACACACACACACACACATTACCCTAACTCTTGTTATAAAAGCAAAAATCCACATGTAATCAGACCACGAAGTGATCTACATATCGTCGTACCTGCGATGAAGGGATCAGAGCACACTTTGGAGTGTTTCAAGGGCTGGGAGTTTTTGCGGCTGACCCGAGGTAGCCACAATGTCCGTCTTTAGGCCCAATCCCAATGTTCCCCCTACTTTCAACCATTAGCCCTCGCCCACTATCATGACATCCTCAAATTAAAGCCACAATGGGTAGGGCTTTGTAATCCTCTAGGAAATGGGACACCACTTGCTGCATTTACGTTCAGGCACGTAAGCGAGGTGACGTTTGCACATACGTCTCACCACAACACACCCAGCAACAACACAGAGTTAACAGCTGTGGTTGTTTTTCTGTTTTTCATCATTCATCACGCTTCGGTTGTTTAATAAACAAAACAACCACACGGGGAAAGAAGTCGCCATGACGACTGTTGTCTCTTGTTAACTGCCGAAAAGCCTTCGCAAGCTTTTCATCAGTATTTTAGCCTTGCTAGCTAGCGTGGCTAGCCTGGCTAACGTTAGGAACAAAGGTGTAATCTGTACATTTGAGTTTTTTCTCCCAGTCCTGTCGTTCTCCGGAAGTGGTGGTTGTTGTTTGATTCGTAATGACGTACAGCTCTCTGACCCTTTTCACTGGCCCTTCCTCAGCAAGTCAGCATCTGACGTCCCTCGCTCTAAAGGGCTAGATTTGTCCCCTACCCCTCCTTATGTCCACTACCCCTACAAGCAAAGAGGAATTGGGACAGCACTACCTTCACGGGAGCACGCAAAATTTAGTTGTAGGGCTAAAAAGTAGGGCTAGTGGGTGTATTGGGATGCACCCTTAGTCTCAAAAGATCCTCCGTCCGCACACCCTCGGTCAAACGTTTGCCTGAAATGGACAAAAACTTTCACCGCACGGGGTCAGTAGAAGAACTTTTACATCCACTTACAACACAACAATTAACCATTGTTATTTTTTACAACCAGGAACAGGACGACCGACGAAACACAACTGTCTATCCACAGGTGGTCTGTTGGTTGTGACCGCTTAACCCCAAAAAAAGGCGATGCGCACGGTGATGACGTCTTTTTAGCTACCGTGCAGGTTTGAAATGAATTTATTGATGATTTGGTGTTTTGGCCGTCTTGTAGAGATGTACCACTACCTCTGCTTAAGACTTTGTCCTGGTTAGAATTAGTTTAATTTGGCTTAGAAGATAATCAGGTGATGGAGAAAGGAAATTATGTTAAAATATCCTTTTAAAAAACCTCTTCAAATCAAATATGTCTGTAGAAAGATGCTCCAACTTGGATTTAAGTGATCTGAAGCTGCCTGTCTTCCCAATCTTCAAACATAATTTCATGACAAACACTCAAAATTAGTTTTAAAATCTATATTTACATTGAAAAAATGATGGTATGTTGATTTAATTATGAGAATATGTATAGATACTTCCATGAGATATGTAGCTCTATCACAGCCAAGGTCACACTTCATTTCACACAGTGGTGAGACATTTGTCTGCGCACCTTTAAACACTCACTTGTTATGTAACCTCTCCACTGTGAACACCTGGTTTGTGTTGTTTTTCTGATAAATTACAGGAATTGGGGACGTCTGGACTTAGTAAGCTTTTCTTTGGTTTTTCCTGCTTTAAAAGCCGGCAAACTTCTCTTTACACCCTCCTTTTAATGACCCATTAATTTTATTGATGTCATTTCACCATCAAACACAGCACATGAACGGAAAATTTCATGTTTTTGTCAGTTAATCTCATTATTTGTTGAGATTTAGAAACTCAGAGGCTGATAAAGCACTCTGAAGACAGAACAGATCTCATCTTAGCAAACATGTTGCAGGGCTACAAATCGTAAATTGTGAGTCAGTGTCAAGGAAAGAGGCGGCAATCATTATCCCACCATCAATTTAGTCGTATTTATAACCTTATTTACAGACATTTTTACTGCAGCGGCTTTGATGACATCACTAGCTGCTTGCTGAATTTTGCAGTTGTTTTGTTGACTTTGGTGGAACAACTTTGAAATATATGCAAATTCAGTTACTCTCATTTTTCTATTTTGTGTACAAAAGTTGTTTCTGTCTATTATCTGTAAGAGATGGTGAATTAAAGGTTTGATAGAGACCATCTCTTTGTTTTCCAAAGAAAACTAGTGAATGTGTTTTTATACACACTCAAAAATAGAGGTACCAGTTTGAACTTAAAAGGGTACAAAGCTTGTCGCTGGGGGGGGGGGGTCCTTTTTGAAAGACATTTCTGTACCTTTCGGTCCTGGTCCATTTTTGTACCTTATTAAGCTGTATGAGTTAAAGTACAATTAAACCAATTAAAAATGATGAATAAAAGTCAAGAAAATAGAGATTATGACAACAATCAAAGATGCTAATAATAAATGATTATTACATAAACACATCATATAATTATTACTATGATTATTATGAAAATCATAATCATAATCATAAAAAAAAGTGAGCTTTTACAATACTGAATTTCCCTTCTGGGATGAATAAAGTATTTTTCATTTCATTTCATTTTTCATTCATTTCATTTCATAATATAACTATAATTATACTACTGTTTAGAACGACTGCTATTCGTAGTTATTGTGGAAGCTACACACATTTTTCAGTGCTGCAGGTACCCTTAGGGTTGAAATGGTACAAATTTGTACTTTATATTACTTTGGACCCTTTTTCATAGTATATAGGTACTTCTGACCTCATAAAGACCAATATTGTACTTTTGAGAGAA
The DNA here is from genome assembly GCA_023101725.1 of Atherinomorus stipes. Classification (NCBI taxonomy): domain Eukaryota; kingdom Metazoa; phylum Chordata; class Actinopteri; order Atheriniformes; family Atherinidae; genus Atherinomorus; species Atherinomorus stipes. The sequence goes on from JALJCO010000452.1 coordinate 368,991, forward strand.
CATTTGTAAAAAAATGTACCTACAGGTACAGAAATGTTCCTGTCTCGTACCTCTATTTTTGAGTGTGTGTGAAGCTGCAACAAGGATTATGTAACTACTCTGCTTACTTACAGAGTGACAGAAACAATAGATTATCTCTCCACCCAATGCTTCCAGCTCTCAGAGAAAGTCGCGAGCTCACGCTCTGGAAATTTCCTCCAACATCAAAAGCCCCCCCCACCCTTTTGATTCTGTTCCCATAAACAACATTCAGTTTATATTTGTGATGGTTTGTTTAACTCGGAGGTGTGGTGCGAGCAGAGATTAGAAAAATGGTGATTGTCTGGGCCCGTCAGATCAGAAAGTGAACCCTTGCTGTGCGGCGGCCCTTGAGCCACGCAGATAACCCACAACCCCAAACATGGAGTCTTACTGCCGCCTGCACAGGATCATCAAAACCTGGCCGCTGTGCTCGCTGCTGGACGCCCAACAGGAACATGAAAACAGCGTGATGTGCAACAGATGTGAACGGCGTGAGCGTCGGATGGAAGTGTGGGAGAGCCGTGAGAGACCGCTGTGAGGCTTTGATGGAGCCGCTCGGTAAACAGACATCAGGAATCCGCTCACACTGACATCCTCAGCATCATGTCTTCACCTTGTTGGAGGAAACTCTGATCTCGCTGCTGCTTTGATGCCGATTCAGACGTTCCACTAAAGGTCCATTTATTTTTATTTGCTGATGAGGAGCTTTGTGTTTAGATTCTCCATGTCAGTAAATGTCAGGTGGAGAAGCTGCAGAGGAATTCAAATAAAGAAAACATATAGGCAGATTAAAGAGAGAAGAAATAGTCAATATGATCTAAACTTGGGATGGGCGATACAGTCAAAGAAATTCCCCATGGTAATAATTTCTCATTTCACGATAGAAATGATAAATTCAATTCATCAGGTTATATTTGCAGTTACTTTGATTTTTTTTTTTTTTTTCATATTTATAAGCCAAGTTTCTTTTTTTCTTTTTTTTTTTTTTTTGCTGTTTGCACTGTTTGAATAAGTGCTGAATTTGTTCTCACATTTCAATCTGCAGTACAGGTGTACTACTTGAAACTTCAATGATGTAGTGGATCAGAAAGATTTGGAAAGATTTATAATACAAAAGATTTGGCAGATTGGTTTTATTATTGTCACTTATCATTACTGTGATCAAGACCAGAAATCATTGTGATCAATTTTTTAGTCAATATCGCTCATCCCTAATCTAAATACAATAATATTTGTATAAATAACCCAGATCTTTTAGCCCCACAACTTTGGGAGGTGAGGTTTTGAGCAACACTGACTTTTCAGTTTGAAATTCTTTTACATTTTTTTTTTAAAGCCGACTCGATTTTATGTTGCATTTCTTTGATATTGCCGATTTTGATGATTTTTAGTTTCCTTTTTTAACACCAGACAGGGTTGTCTGCCATTCTCCGCCTTTTGTGTGAGTTTTTTCCGGAAACAGATTTGTCATTTCACTAAGTAGCCGAAGAAAAAGATTTCACACCCGGCTGGAGAAATGTGGTACTATTTACCACTCAGCCTGTAAAGACAGAAAAAGCAGATTTTGAACTAAATAAATGGATAAATAGAAATGGATTTTTAAACTTGTAAAAAAAAAAAAAAAAAAATTTTAAATCCCAATATTTAGATTTTTTTTGTTTTAAGTTCTTTTTCTTCCACCCCTGGTGGACATGCAAACACAAACACAATATTTATGCCTATAAAAGTATGTAAATGAAGATGCACATAAAATAGATGCAATATTTTCACCGATAACACAGAACAATGAGCAGTGAAATTTTTTTTGTACCAAATAAGTTTTCAGAAACGTGCTAAACAACAGGTAAATAAAATAAAGCAATTTTCTGGATTTTAAATTCTGTCATCAGCTTTATAATCGATTCAGTTTGAAATGAAACTGAATAACATACTTTGGTGTTCCACAAACACCACAGTATGTCATTCTGGGGGTTGTGGCTCAAAAAGTTTGAAAACCACTGCTTTAAAGGAATTGAGTGTAAAAACTATCTTGAATACCATATAGAGGAGATGTTTGGTGTGTTTTCTCTCAGGAGAAAATGTCATGAAAGCCTTCAACATGTGTAAATCTTTAATTAAACAAACAAAAAAAGAAATGAATATAAAGTTGTCAAAGTAAAAAGCAAATATGATGTCATCATCTTGAGATTTCATGTTTTCTTTTCTCTATAATTACAATTTAATGCCACTTGAAGCCTTTTTTTTTATTTGTGATTTTCTTCCTCTACGTTTGCTCCTCCAGTGATGCTGATCGGCCTGCTGCGTTACGCTCACGTGATCGAGAAGCACCAGAACTGCATCCTCAACACGGCCGGCCTCTCCACCGGCTGGATCTGTGCTGCTGGTCTCATCATGGTGGGAAACTTCCAGGTAAGCTGGCGAGCCAGAGTCCACCAGGACGAACTTCGTCTGCGTGACGCGGGTCAAGTCGTCTTCTAGGTTGAACTTTGCTCTCAGCTCTGTGTGTCGGTGCAATCTTTCACTTTATGTAAATGAAAGCTCACAGTGGTGATAAGGGTTTATTCTTCTGGCTACTTTTAGGATCGACTTTTGGTCAGAAAAATACTGGTCTCTGATGTACTGGTTAGTGCTAACTGGTGACTTATAACACCAGTTAGCAGAGGAGAAGCAGCTTAAATGCTGCTACAAATTCAAATTAATGCAGAAACTCAGTCCCCATATAATAATCTAACGAGAATAATGATTTCTTAACTGTATTTTACATCATTTTACTCAGTTTTTGTGAAGTAAAACAGCTGCTGATGCTAAAAACACATCACATGAATGTGCATGTGTGTGCTGAATGTGGGTGTTTCTGATATTAACTATGAAAGAAAACATTTCAGATGAATAAATTTGAACTCCCTCTGCAGAAACGCAGCTCTTTAACTGTGTGAATCCTATAACATCCAAACAGCTCGATGGTAATCTCAGGGTTGGTTATTTGAGTTGCTTCCGGCTATTGTGGTGTTCATTTCTTTGAAATCAAGGTGAGTGTTTGATCTTTTCTGCAAACCTCACCAGGACGTACTGTAGTATTCTGGACGTAGTATTATTGTAGCAGCGTAACGTGTATTCTTTGTTCTGTTAATGGGAAATCAGCTTATCCCAGTGCGACTGTGTCATTTTCACATCTAGCTAAATTAATTCTCAGCGTTGCACAGCCAACCTGCAGACCTTGCTGCTTATATAAGAGAGGATTTAAGGGTAAATGAATGAACCCACACTTCTCCTGTCCTGTGACATCTCGGGAATAAAATGAGAACGTTATCAATTGGGATCAAAAGATATTTTAAAGGCCGATACAGATACCGATATATTCTCATTGGCTTCAGTCAATGGCTACTACAACCTGCCGATATTTGGGGCTAATAATGCATTTGACTCCCAAGGATACACAAAAAAAATTATACTTTGGATCAACTTTTTAAAAATTGTTGTAATCTGTTAGAACTAAATTTATTTGTTTTTCCTCAAACTAAATTTATGATTTGGTTGAAACAATAAATTTTGATTTACTGGAAATATATATTTTTACCTTAAAACAAAGAACTTGCTTTGATGCAAAGTAAAAATATAATTCATGACAAAGAAACTTTTTTTTTTTTTTTTTTTTTACTTTGTTACAACTTGATTTTTCATCTAGGAATAAACTTAACAAATTGCTGTAATTCTGTTACAGCTAAATTTATTAGTTTTACTCAAACTAAATTTATGATTTGGTTGAAACTATAAATTTTGAATTACTGGAAATATTTTTTTTTTTACCTAAAAACAAAGAACTTGCTATGATGCAAAGTAAAAATGTAATTCATGACAAAGAAACTTTTTTTTTTTTTACTTTGTTACAACTTAATTTTTCATCTAGGAATAAACTTAACAAATTGCTGTAATTCTGTTACAGCTAAATTTATTAGTTTTACTCAAACTAAATTTATGATTTGGTTGAAACCATGCATTTTGATTTACTGGAAATGTTTTCTTTACCGTAAAGAAATTGCTTTGACACAAAGTAAAAAATATAATTCATAACAAAGAAACTTTTTTTTTCACTTTTGTTACAATTTAATTTTTCATCTTGGAATAAACTAAATAAATTGCTGTAATTCTGTAACATCCTTTTTTTAAAAAAAATTTTCTCAAATTTAATTAACTTAATAAATTTACTTTGAGTGAAAGTAAAAACTTATTTTAGACTAGAGTGTGATTTTTAAGCTGTTTTAACTCAAAAGCATTAGATTTTTTTCATCAAACCAAAATAATTAAGGTAGATCAATATAAATAAGTCTTTCATATTAACTACAGCCCAGAGACTCTTTTTACAGTGTACAATGAAAGGTAATTTTACAACTCTTTCAATATAAAAAGAACGAAGCATTTCAAATAAATGTATAAAAAAGAAACGGTGCACTTGTAAACAAATATTGAATCGAAACATTAAGCTTATTTATTTATATATACAGTCGTCCCTCAAAATTACCCTCCAGCTAAAAGAAAAGGCTAAATTCACAAAAGTAATTCAAATAAGAAACTAATAGTAAATAAAAATTTACAAAATTATAATTTAGAGAAAACAAATATTGCTATTAAATTGTAGTTTAAAAGAATATTTTTTAAAAAACAAACTAACAAAACCATCCCAGACACATTAGAGCACCTTTCCCATGAACAGTGGACCAAAATACCCGTCAGAAGTCTTTTTGAACATTAGAAAAAACACCTGAATGCAGTGATTGCCTCAGAATGTTGCTCCAGAAAATTTTCCTGTAGCTTCGGAGCCCCATCGTGCTTGTTTACTCGTTTTATTTTTTGTGTGTTCGTTTTTAATATTTCTTTCAAACCACAATTCAAAATCAGTGTCATGATTTTTATATAATTTTTATTTATTGTTACTTTTGCCAATTTCAACTTATTTCACTGACAGCTGATTTTTTTCTTCTTTAATTGGAGGGCATGAATAATTTTGAGGACTGTATGTATATATACATACAGTATATACGCATACATATAAACATATGTCTGTAAATTATGGTGAGTGAGGGTATCGCCCAACACACTCTACATATTGGCCAATGCTGATACCAGCAAAAAAAAACTCAAATATTGTCTGTCCGATGTATCTGCCTATCCTTAATTATCAACCACGGTGAGGCGGGGTCATAGAGGAGTAACATGACTGTGAACGATGGCTCCGCCATCACCGTTTATCTATGTGCAGCTTCTGCTGTGACGGCTGCCGAGCATGTCTGCTGTTCTTCTCTCCTGCAGTCTCTCAGCACTTTGTAGACTTTCCAAAGCAAATTTGCTTTCATGTCTTATTTATTTTGTCCGGAAATTGTCTGATCGTCTCTGTGCAGCCTGGTAGGGTGCTGTTTGCTGATTTTGTTCAAAAAGAAGCTCAAACTGAGGGTCTGACCCTATCTGATGCTGTCAGTGATTAATTTGTGCTTACTGGGAGACAAAGAATAAGACCAGAACAGATTGCTCCAAGAGCACTGATTCAGACTGGAAATATCGATCAAGCATCAGTATTCCCAGCATTTGTGTGGACATCCAAAGCTGCGATGTGTTTCAGTGACAAACTTTGTTATTGCACTCACCAGCCACTTTATCAAGACCACCTTCTACTACCAGGTTGGACCTCTCTTTGCTCCAGAACTGCCTTAAATCTTGGTGGCATATCTCCAACAAGGTGTTGGAAACATTCCTCAGAGGTTTTGCTCTATATTGACACGATGACATCACACTAGGGATGTATATCGTTATGATTTTATCGATACCGATACCAATATCGATACTCCTTATCGATACCGGTATTTATCGATTCTCTTATTGATACTATAACATAATTTAAAGTAAATAATAAAGACATGACAAGATGTTACAAGATCCAGTGGTGGAGAATATTTGTTCAGATGATGTTGAAGAAGCCTGGACATAAAAGTGGGTGAAGGACTGATGGGAGAATAAGGGAATTGTGTCTGTGTTAGTCCATCATTGTGATTATTTGACTGCATAATGATAACTTGATGGTTAGGTAGATGTACAAAAAGTATCAATAAGAGTATTGTTAGTCCAGAATCTTAACGGTACTCGGGTATCGTTAAGATTAGGAACCGGTACCAAACGATACCGGTTTCTAAGGGGCCCAAAGTGGGGCAAGAAAACCTTCCTGGCACCATTACACCAGCAGCAGCCTGAAGCCTTGATCCAAGGCAGGATGGATCCATGCTTTCATGAAGTTTCCAGCTAATTCTGAGCCGAGCATCTGAATGTGGAGCTGAAATGGAGACTCATCAGACCAGCAACGTTTCTCCATCTTCTATTGTCCAGTTCTGGTGTGTGTGTTGTGCTATTCTGCATAACTTGGTTGGAACCAGTGCTGATCTGACTTTGGCCCAATCCCAGTGTTCCTCCTACTTTCAACCACTAGCCCGTACTCACTACCACTACACACTCGAATTGAAGCCACAATGGGTAGGGCTTTGTAATCTTCCCTAGGAACCGGGACACCGCTTGCTGCATTTACGTTGAGCGACTGCGTAGTGACGTTTGCACGTACGTCTCACCATAAATGTCAGTAAATGTAAGGTGGAGAAGCTGCGGAGGAATTCAAATAAAGAAAACATAAAGGCAGATTAAAGAAGAATGAAATAGTCGATATGATCTAAACTTGGGATAGGCGATACAGTCAAAGAAATTCCCCATGGTAATAATTTCTCATTTCACGATAGAAATGATAAATTCAATTCATCAGGTTATATTTGCAGTTACTTTGTAATTTTTTTTTTTTTAATTTTTTAATTTGATTTTTTTTATAAGCCAAGTTTCTTTTTTCTTTTCTTTTTTTTTTTTTTTGCTGTTTGCACTGTTTGAATAAGTGCTGAATTTGTTCTCACATTTCAATCTGCAGTACAGGTGTACTACTTGAAACTTCAATGATGTAGTGGATCAGAAAGATTTGGAAAGATTTATAATACAAAAGAGCAGCAACAGCACAGAGTTAACGGTTGCGGTCGTTTTTTGTTTTTTTCATCATTCATCATGCTTCGGTTGATTAACAAACAAAACAACCACACGGGGAAGAAGTCGCCATGACGACTGTTGTCTCTTGTAAACTGCCGAAAACCTTCGCAAGCTTTCCATCAGTATTTTAGCCTAGCTAGCGTGGCTAGTCTGGCTAGCATAGTGTAGTCTGTACATTTGTGAGTTTTCTTCTCCGAATCCTGTCGCTCTCCGGTTGTTGTTTGATTCGTAATGACGTACAGCTCTCTGACCCTTCCTCAGCAAGTCAGCATCTGATTTCCCTCGCTCTGAAGGCCTAGATTCCTACCCCCGACCCCTCATTATGTCCACTTCCCCTACATGCAAAGAGGAATTGGGGCAGCACTACCTTCACGGGAACACGCAACATTTAGGGGCAGGGCTAAAAAGTAGGGCTCGTGGGTGTATTGGGATGCACCCTTCCTGTTGCATTTCCATCATCTCCAACCAGTCTGCCCATTCTCCTCAGACACCCAAACCAGACATGTCAATCCAACACACATGGTTATATTTTGCCGTAAAAGTGGAAGATCCAAACATATTTTGTGTTTTTACTGTAATGATTCAACATTTCATAACAGTCCGTCTGGTTTCTGCTGCTGAGCAGGTGGCGTATGGGAGTTTTTTGGGTTTTTTTTCTTACAGTAGGAGCCCAGCTCCTGAAGCTAACGGGAAAAAAACACTATGTAAAAGTTTAAACTGTCCTTCCTCTGGATTTGATTGCAGCAGCAATTAGAGCTGCTCTGAGTTATACATGGTGGGCAGGGAGGCTTGCATCTCAGATTACCACTTTGCACGTGAGGGGCCCCTCAAATACATTCAGCTCACGCTGCAGAGTTCAGTGTGTTTTTCATCCGTTTCAGCCATTCGCACCGTTAGGTGGTCCACTTCTGCCCCCTGATTGGCTGCAGGGTCCTCCTCCTTTTCTTTGCTGCATCTTACATAATGAACCTCAATGTTTGCCTCTGAGTAAACATGGCAGGAGTCCTGGGGCCATGTTGGTGCAGGATGTACTGAAACCTGATCTGATGAGTGATAGACGGCTACTCGGTGTTTATATGTCAGAAGTGATGATGCTGCACGTGATTGTTTTGTTCTTGAGCTTGTTTAGAGCAGCTTTTCACAGTTTTAGAGAAGTGGTACTTCTGCTGTTCCTGCTTCAGTTTAACAACTTCTTAAGGACTTATTTTAACAGCTCAGCTTCTGATTGGCCAGCTTTGAGAGGCCAGCCAGTGACTGTGAGCAACATCACATCAACCCGGCATGGAAGTTAAAACAGAAAACTATTAATGTATTGAATAATCAGTGTGTCGAATGAAACTATCTCTGCCTCCTTTCCAATCCTGTCAATGACCGCAGGGCTGCTGCTAACAACACACAAGAAACAACATTATGGAGCTGAGTTTAGTTTGTCCACTCTGAGCTCCTGTAGAAACATGGCGCTGCAACTAAACATAGCAGAGCCTCATTCTTTTTTTCTTTTTTTTTTCTCCCTTTTTTAATTAATTTAAAACAAGAATCAATTTCACAAACATGATACTGATCATTATAATATGGAGCAGAAAGAGGTAATAACTTATGTTATCTACCCCCTATCAAACAGAAAATAAAATAAAATAAACTGTTTTGGTTTAAATGACAGAAAGCAATCCTTTTTTACAATTATTATTATTATGCAATTCTGCACAATTGAAAATACAATATAATCTGTTTTCTATTTGCCAATCGTTCCCTCTAAATTTAACACACACTGGAACTAGAGGTGGGGTCATTCTCACTCTTCTACTTTGGGCATTTAGGCAAGGCAGGTTTATGTGTATAGCAAAATTCAAAGTGCTTCACATAAAACATTAAAAGTATTGCAGCTGGTTGCAGAATAAAAGAAATTATTGAAGAGTAAAAGAATAAAAGCATGGTTTTAAATTTTAAAACAAGAACAAAGAGGGAACATTAAAAAGACTTAAAAGAGGCTGTTCAGATTTGGATTACTAAATAAAATCTCTGTACATGCAGCTGAGAACAGGTGGGTCTAAGTTTAACATGGATATAAATAAACAGGCTTTCTGGGAGTTTGTTCCAGATATGTGGAGCATAGAAGCTGAACGCAGCTTCTCCATGTCTGGTTCTGACTCTGGGAACTGATAAAAGACCGGATCCAGATGACCTGAGGGGTCTGGTAGATTCTTACTGGGTTTTAGGTGGATTTAAGCTGTAAAAATGGTGTAATAACCAAACTTTTTGAACCAAAAATAACATCTGTTGTGTTAAAGAAAACTGCCAGAAACTTCTTAAATAAGGAGGATGAAGTGGTTTTTGGTGGATTCGGTTCACCACTTAAAGCGCCTGCACGCTCAAAATCAGCTTCTCTCACTGAGACAAAGTCATATTTTTAATTTGTCATGAGTAATAACCGTGTTGTTTGTGCGTTAATGCACAAAAAAAAAAAAATGAACAAATTGATCTTTTTGGACTAAAGGTACAGAGTGTAAGAATTGCTAACACCTACTGGTAAAGATGGGCATCACAATGACTTCATATGCTAAGCTCTGTTGTGAATGTATGGTGGCTGTCAGTAGCCAAAATTCTCCCAGACATAAAGACATTTTCATCTGAGTAGATTCAGTGGTCTCAAGTGTAGCTACGAAACTCCCATTAAGTTCACTACACACACATTGTTTTGTCCATTAAGAGACACCTTAGTAAAAATGGCACAAATATGGCAGCCTCCATGTATGTGGACCCCCAGAAAGTGTATAAATGGCTTAATCTGATAAAACAAATACAAAACGGCTGTTCTAGTGAGGCGATTATGAATCAGTAGTAACAGTTTTGAATTATATATCACATTTTTCTGCCATTGACATTTTGATTTTGTTACACACGGCACCTTTAACGCATTCATTTTGACGGCTCCAGTAAAAACCCCAACTTTAGTTGATAAATGACAGCTTTTATTTTTTTTATTTTATTTTTTGTTTGGGTTTTTCTGTTTTTACAATGATCTGGCAACCCCCTGAAATTACTTTGGGACCCCCAGTTTGGTGAAGGCTGCCCTGAAAGTGCCAGAAATGCTCCTTAATCCTACTGATGATAGGATTTGGTTTCTAATGTAAGTGGAGAATTATTTATTTTCTCCCATCAATTAAAATCATAAATAAATTCTAAATAGCCAAAATAATCAATAATTTTTGTCATGGACTGAGCCAAAAAATAAAAAGGAGAGAGAGGGAATTATATAAAATTGAATGTGTCAGTTCCCCCCTTGGAATTAGTGATCTGATTTATTCTGTTTTATTAATTTATTAGTACAGTAAAGTGATGATATACTCACTAGAAAATACATTTTACTGATGGAGGCAAATTGTGTGGTGACTTTTTCTTTTTTTCCTGTCGCATGCAGCAGAAAAGCCTTTTTTTCCTGCAGTAGAGAAGCTCAGAGCTTTCAGGTGTTGTAACTGAGTGTCGTCGTGCTCTCTGTCATTACGCTGCTGAAACAGCTGTGCTTTTCTTTCTCTGGCAAGTTCAGGGTGTCGTCACACCTGCTGCTGCTTTGGGAAATGTGTGTGCGCAGCCGGACAGAACGGAGGAAGCTTTTTGAGAATTATAAATGCACGTGAGATTAACTTCCTCGTCTAAGAGGCTCAAACTGGATAACTTCAAAGCGGTAACGGGTCTCTTGTTGCTTGTGAGTCGGAGTTCAAGCTGACACTTTGTCATCTCTCGGCATCAAAGATGATTACAGGGATGATCAGGTTGCCTTTGTTAATAAGTATCATTACAGTTTCCGTGAGCAGACTGTCCTGTCCTGTGACGGTCCTTGTACCACTCTTAGCTTTGAAGACGCCCTGTGCTTTTGAGGAGCGGCTGTTGGGTCGGGATGACCCCAGCTTTGTTTACTCGTGTAAATGATTTTCTTGATCACATCAGGGGAGAGATTATCTCCCCGTAAGTGTGTTTTTTAAATATCAGCCGAGGGATGAGTTTGTCTTCCAGGGTAAGAGATTTAAATTTACGGTTATGTGGAGATTTTAATCAGTTCAGGGATGGAAGATTAACATAATTAATGTAAAGATGACGACATTTGATTGTTTGACATCAGAACAGTAACAGAAATGAGTCTGCAGCTTTTTCTTCATTTAAAACTGTACTGCCACTTTCTCCTCAGACTTGTTTAAAATCTGCATCCCAACAAACTTAAAGGTACAGTATGTGAAAAAAAAAATCAAAGGTCAATAGCCGAAAAAATTGATAAACAATTCAAAACTGTGTTTCTATCTATGTGTAATCACTGTACTAGAATGGCTGTTATATGTTTTATTTTTTTAGAATGAGTCATTTATATCTACTTGCTGGGTGGTGCACATATGGAGGCTGCCATATTTGTTCCACCATTTTTATTACGGTGTCCCTAAATGGACAAAACAATGTGAGTGAGGTGAGAACCCTCTGAACTTTAAAACTGCTGTACCAGCTTTGTTTAATGGGAATTAAAGCACCATTTTTTTATCAGTAATGTCTTAAAAGATATAAAATGTAGTTCCTCATATTCCAGTCATAGCTTCACCTGCGACACTGGATCCACTCACACATGAAAACATCTTTTTTTTTCGGCCACCATACATTCACAACAGTGCTGGAATATGAGGTCATTTGAAAAAACAAAAAACTTTTCTTTTAAATACCCATCTTTACCACTAGATTTTTACATACTGTACCTTTAATTTCTTTGTGTTTGTGTGTTCTGCAGGTGGATTTTGCCAAAGTCCTCCACTACGTCGGGGCTGGAGTGGCCTTCCCATCCAGCATGCTGTTTGTGTGTCTCCAGTCGGCTCTGACCTACAGACTGGCTAAAACCCAGCAGGATTACTGGATGGGCCACTTACGTTTGCTGATGGCGCTACTGGGACTGGTCGCCTTGGTGCTCAGTATCCTTTACAGACCTGCTGCTTCTGCTGTGGCAGCCATGTTTACAACAGTTTCACATTCTGCTGAACTGCAGAAGCCTTTTTTTTCTAACCCCCCGCATTTGTTCTTGTAGTTTCAGGCCTTTATTTTCTGTTGTTGAGGGATACTGAAGATGATGATGTGTTTATGTGAAAATAAGCTGGATGTGCTGAGCAGTTACTTCCTGTTTATCATATTTTTTTCGGTTGAATTTCCCTCTGGTATGTTGTTTAGATTGTTTTCACAGCATTATGTTGCTGGAGCATCAGCTTGGTGCAAATTAGCCATTAAAACCATAAATTCTAAAAACATAGTGTTTGGGGTGTATTGATGAATCTTTTAACAGCTGCAATGCTGCCTGTTTACTTTTTCAAACTGATTCAATTCAATTGAACAAAACTTTATCTGACCTTGACCGGCAATTTAAACATGAAGAAAGGTGTTGTAATTTAAAATAAAGAGAAAAATAAGAGAGAAAGATGAAAGATGGATATGATAAAATATAACAATCAGAGACAAAAAGTCACACTAAGATGCTGCAGCCCAAACACTTTAATGACATAAAAAAAACCATACAAATGCCCTTTTTATGGCTTTATTAGTATCAGTGAAGCTTGAACATGTTGCAAAAGTTGCATCAAGCTGTTGACAGATTTACAGACCTACCAGGAACAAACTGCAGTAGTCTAAAACAGCGGGAACACCTAAACACCTGCTTTTATAAATGACCGTGTGCAACTGTGTTGATCTACTTGATCTTGTCTGAGTTTGTTAGGCTTCATATTTTGTGATGCTTGAGTAACACCGCCCCCTGCTGGAAAACAACCAACATTGCACTTAAAAATATTGCGTGAAATAATATAAACCTGGAATTTCTTTTGGTTTACACTTATTTAATTTTCAGTGTAACTCTCTGTTGGAAATAATAAAGTACTAGCCTGATACAGTCATCCTCAAAATTATTCATACACTCCCATTAGATACATAAAAAAAAAAATCAGCTGTCAATAAAATTCGAAATTGACAAAGGTAATACTAAAGAAAAAATCTATAAAATTGATGGCATTAATTTTGAATGGTGGTTCAACAGAAATATGAAAAATAAATATACAAATAAGTAAAACCAGTAAACAAGCATGATGGGGCTCTGAAGCTATAATGATGTTGAGCAACACTTTGAGGCAATCACTGCAGTCAGGTGTTTTCTGTAATGTTCAACAGAATCTCTTCACCTGTTGACAGGTAATTTGGCCCAGTGTCCATGTTGAGCAAGGTGGTCTGGGTCAGTTTTGTTCGTTTTTTTTCTTTTAAATGATTATTTTCAACTCCAATTCAAAAGCAATATTTTATTTTATACTAAATTATACTTTTCTAAATTTTTATGTATTATTAGTTTCTTGTTATTTGAATTACTATTGTGAATTTAGCCTTTTCTTCAGTGGAAGGGTATGAATAATTTTGAAGACGACCGTAAACTAATATATATGCTGTATGAAAAATTCAAGAAAACTACAACAGAAAATACTACAAACAGAAACTACAATTACTTTAACTGAGGAGGGGATTTCATTGCCTGAACTTGCACCTTAAATGTAAAAAGAAGCACAATTAAACAGGCAATAACTGTGCATGTGTGCATGCATGAGTCATAATTAGGGAGGCACGATAGTGGAATTTTGGCCGATATCCAATATGCCGATATTTTAAAAAACACATGTGGCCAATAACCGATATTGATACCGATATTAAAGCTGAAAAAAATAAGCATTCATTAGTAACGGCAGTTTTGTTATCCATTTCAGATACTTTGAAAAATAGGGATGGGGAAAAAATATTGATACACTGAAATATTGCAATATTGTCACATGCCGGTATCAATCGATATTTAAAAACGCATTATCTATCTATTTTACTTACAAAATCTCGCAAGATTTTATCGTTCTGTTACAAAATCTCACGATATTTCATGAATTCTTGCAAGATTTCATAACGGAACCATGAAATATTGTGAGATTTCATTAGTAAAATAGATCGATACCGCGTTTTTAAATGTCAATATGATATCAGCATATGAAAATATTGCTAAATTTTTGTGATTTCTAGCGAGATTTCATAACAGAACGATTAAATATTGCAAATAGATTGATACCACATTTTTAAATGTCAATATATCAGCGATATTTCAGTGTATTAATATTTTTTCCCACCCCTAGTCTTTAGAAGTTTTAAAGAGTGTAAAAAAAGAGGTTTTTGAAGAAGAAGAAGATGAATAATTTTTTAGAAACTGCAGACTTTAGAAACTGCGGGCTTATCGGTTAAATATCGGTGGGGTGGCTGATGTCCGGTGCTCAGTTTTAAGGCCCATTTAGGCTGATACCGATAGAGGGCCGATGAAATCGTGCATCTATAGTCATAATGGAGCTTTTTTCTTGTGCAGCCGTTGCTCTCCTTAACCTCCGGTCACCGGGTGGCGTTTTCTTCTGCCAGGAAAGCTTCGCCCTGCAGCACACCTCTGCCATCTTTGAGTGGGTCTACTGCATGCTCATCATGCTTTTCTACGGGACGTTTGCCTTCGAGTTTGGGGGGATGTCGGGAGACACCCTGATGGTGCTCTCCAGAGGAGGAGGAGTGCACAGCTTCTCCACCGCTGACCACAAGATGGAAGTTGTAACCAACCACCACCAGACTGAGAACTTAACCATCCTGTAGCTGGACCATGTTCCAGGTCACATGATGGCACAGGGACCAGAGTCGAGAGCCTGGAAGCTGCAACCTGCTTTTTTGCACAAACGTATGCCATGTTCTCACCTGCAGTGACCAAAGATTCAGAATTTTATGCTGTTTTTAACAGTTCAGGCTACAAAACGTTGCACAAGATTACAAGTGCCTTCCTGAGCAGTACTGAGCTACATGTGCTCGTGCACGCTTTACTGTTTGTTTTAACTCCGTTTATGTAACAGCGCAGCCTCCTTTCATCCCGCTGAGCGTCCTGAACGTGCTCGCAGGGATGGGCTCTGTGGACGCTCACACTCAGCCTCCTATTGTTTTTACTCAGGAAACTTTCTTACATCACCAGCTTTTATTCTCTCCTTCAGCAGTGAGGTGAAACTTTCCGGTACCTTCAGACACAAAAGGTGGACGTTACAGCGTGCCAAGAATAATTTCTTTCATCTTTTGAGGTTTTTTTTTTCCACCAAAACTATGACAGGAGTATTTGTACTTAAAATAAACAGCTCATCTATTTTGTATTTCTAGTTATTTCCAAAGTAACGGATCCATATTGTGTATTTAAGCGCAGTTCTGATGTGTTTTTCTGCTCAGCTTTTCATTTCTCTTGCATCTTTAAAGGGACCAAACATAAGGAATTCTGTATTTGATCAAATACAGTTATACTTTTCTTTAAAAAAAAAATCTGCTATGCACACCAAGACAGAAAAATAAAGCAAAGGAGAAAAAAAAGATGTTTTCCTTATTTTATTTTTCATTAAAAGTTGCCACGTTAAAGAAGAAGCTTGTCTACAGAAGTGGTTTTGTTCCTTTTGGTTCTTCCACTCAATTTTCAGATCATAGCTCAGTTGTTGTCTATAAATGTCCAGTTTTAAATCTTAAAAAATCTACCACTTTAAAGGTGATAGCTACAACTTTTTCATCAAAACGATTAAAAAAAAAAAAAACATCCTCAGAACATCAAGAGGGGTGCGGAATAAAAATTAATTTTACAGAAAATATTTTGTATAGCATAAATAGTTTTATCAATTTCGGCTGGTCCAAAATATATAAATATTTACATCTGATTACCATGCTACCGTCGATACTGTAGGATTCTGTGTAGAAATGGCATCTTCCTTCCCTAATGTACATTTGATAATCAAATAAGAGAGTTTGAGTACGCCACCTACTGGCAGGGAGGAATTAGACTTGTAGCTATCACCTTTAATCTTAAAGGGACATTGCGTAATCGCGAGCAGCTCCCTCGTACTTTTCATGCTGCATTCGCATGAAACCGGGCAGACCGACGACATCCGCTGCATGTAAAGTTATCACCGGCCTCTATGTGAAGACGTGGTCCGTCAGTTACAGTGACATCAGTCCACATCTGATTTGTTGTCATGGCGATGACGTATTGTTTTCCCTGACCCATGTTTTACCGTCTTTCGCTCAGCTTCATTGATGAAAATGACATCTGGTTTGTTACCAACGGCCGTCTGCCTGACTGCACGTGAACGCAGCATCAGTGAGACGCTAGTTTCTCCCACTGCAGCGCGGTGACTTTTCAAAGGCATTACCTCGAACTGAGCTGAAAACTCCGGTGTGTCCGGAAAGTTTTTGTGTTTTCCTACTGTCACGCTTCTCCTGAACGCAAAAACATGGCGATACGACATGGCAGCCTCCACCGAGCCGACCCGCTCGATGTGTAAATGAATGATACGAACGGCAAATTTAGAACTTAGAGGAGCACTTCAGTTTGTTGATGGGAGTGATTACCGATTAATGAAAAAACACTTTTGAACCAAATAATCAGTTTTTGTGAATAAAACACAGAAGAACTTACACAATATCCCTTTAAGAAATTGAATTGCTTGTATTCAGTCGGATGGCTTTGACCACTGAACAGAGGTGGTGGTCAAACCAAAATGAACAATGATGTGCACGGAAAACGCAAAACATTGAGCAGTTTCATGCAAACTGACACTAGACAACCTAAAACTGTTTAAGAGATGTCAAAGATCCATATAAGCTATCCAAGAAAGAAGTTATGGAAACTCTTGGAAGCTCAACGGTGTGTGGAATGGGTGAAGACGGTTGTTTCTGCTCTAAATACTCATTTGTGATGTTTCTATGGCATCGTTGCATCTAGATGCCGTATGTTGCTTTGATATCTTGGTGAATGGTGCATTAAAACATTTGCTCATGATTAAATGAGCTCAAAGTGACAGTTGCAAACTCGGGATGGCAACAAAAGGTTCAGGAGCCACTTTTCTAAACGGCTTTTTTATAAAAGTCTTGACTCATTCTCCTTTTTTATGATCTCAGGTGAAACCTTGAAGTAACGTTAATCAGTTTCAGTTTGAACAGCCAGAAACAAAACAAACATCAGGCAGCGTCCAGCCATCGAGACATGTTTGCAATAGTCTGGTCCACAGTGAGCGAGGCTGACCACTTCATGTTACACACGTTTTACAAGGCGAACGTCCTAGAATACAAACAACTGCTGCAAAAACAAAAAACATTTCTCCATTTATTTCTGACTGAAGAGTCCGTCATCAGCGTGCAGCCATGCTAGCGTTTAAGACTTGAGTTATGAAATGAGGACCAATAGCAGTTAAGACATGATCGATTTGACATTTTTTGTTTTTCAGAAGTGAAAAATGATTCAAAATGATAAATATTTGCTTCCTTGATCTAAAAAATACATTTGTGTATTTTAAGGCGACTTATGTAGTTTCATCTGTTGCTTGTGAAGATGCACCAGGAAGAAAAACATCACTGTTTCTAACAAAAAAAGCAAAAAAAGAAGCAATGCAATGTGTGGATAATGTAGAAACAAATGGCTTGATTCTGCAGCAATAACATGTTTTTATTTAGATTAATAGGAAAACTTACTCCTAATGTCTTTTCCAGCATTTATAAGACATTTATTTTTTAAGAATATTGTAGGAAATAAGTCTAACTCTTGACATCTTTTATGAAATAACATTTCTTGTTATCTTTGTAGTCTTGTAGGTGAAGAAAAACACATAAAGCTGCCATGTAAATGTTATTTATTTATAAAGTTATTTTTTCTAAATAAGAAAAAGTCATTTTTTATGGATGTATTTAAGAAAAGACCTGGAAACAACACTATCTTTGGCACTCTGCAGCCCAGGGGAAAAATGTATTAGAAGCTATTTGAATTTACTTAGATTGAATAATTAATAATGAAGAGCGTTTAAGTTCCAAGGCTTTATCTGTCTTTGTCCCGTTGATGTTACTCGCTGTCTGAATGCTGAAGGTTCCTGAGCTGCATTTTAACATATTCTGTGCTTTTTTTGTCCAGTTCCCCCTCGTCTTGTAAAACCCTGCTGGAGTTGCTGATCAACGATTGTGTCTGATAATCAGTATTGATTATCAGACATGTTTCTCCTTGCAGGGCTTTCATAGTGACATTTAAGCCTCTAGCAGGTTGGTTTATGTTAAAATGGTGTAGAGATTCCTCTGTGCACTGCCAGCGTGCGTTGGTGTAATAATGGTGATGAATCTTGAGCTTGCATAAGAAGCGCAGGCTCTGCAGCAAAGCCTTAATATACCAGCTCACGTCATTTTTTTTCAATCCATGGGTCCACGTACCAAAACTAACATCTTTCATTCTTAAATTCAGCTTCTGATTTGGGTAATTTTTAACAGAGCTGGTAAAAGTCAAAGATGGAAATTCTTCTTAAGACATGATGGTGATTTTTAAACATGTACATGGCGGTTCTCTGTTAGGATTTGGTCATATATTATTTCTCTTTCGGATAGAAAAACCGGTTGAAATGTGAAGCATCGCGTCTCATCCTGCAGCTGTTCGCGCTGGCACGCAGGGGCTGGGAAACCCCTTACCTTCCTGAACAGCTGAGTTCTTTAAAATCACATTTTTATGGAAAGATGCCATCAGAGACCCCAACTCCACCACTCTAGACCAGTCCAGCGACCAGAGACCCCACTGTGAGCCATCCCATCCCCCTCACATGACCACTGACAGCTGCCCCAGTCTTACTGGATTACAGGAGCAAAAGAACAGCTATGTACATGTCAATAAATCATCCACACACTGCTCACACACACAAACACACCCACACACACACTAGAAGTTTAGGTTCTTCGGGATTTCCCAGGGAAAGTCCTTCCTGCCGAAGTGTCCGTAACAGGCCGTCTTCTGGTAGATTGGTCTCTTTAGGTCCAGGTCTCTGCAGAACAATCGAATGGTGAAGAAAACTTTCATGTATATGACCGACATGTCTCACACTAACGACAAAGCGGATGCAGGAGGCATCCCATAATCCTGACCTGACGATGACGCCGGGTCTGAGGTCGAAGTTTTTATTAACAATCTGCAGCAGCTCCTTCTCGCTCATCTGAGAGGAGCCGTAGGTGAACAGGGAGATGGACAGGGGGTGGGCAACCCCGATCGCATACGCCACCTGGAAAACAGGAGGTAGTTACAGAGGAAGTTCACATCGCAGAGTCGAGGCTGATGCACAAGACGAATTACGATAACTGGACATTATACTTATACTCTACACACTCAAAAATACAGGTACCAGTTTGTACTTAAAAGGGTGCAAAGCTTGTGGCTGGGGGGGGTTTCCTTTTGAAAGACATTTCTGTACCTTTCAGTCCTGGTCCATTTTTGTACCTAATCAAGCTGTATGAGTTAATAAAGTACAATTAAACCAATTAAAAATGATGAATAAAAGTTAATAAAATAGAGATTATGACAACAATCAAAAATGCTAACAATAAATTATAATTATTATATAAATATTAGGCCAAACGCATAATTATACATCTAATTATTACTATGATTATTATGAAAATAATAATATAATACCTATAATTATACTACTGTTTAGAAGTACTGCTATTTATAGTTATTGTACAAGCTACACACATTTTTCAATGCTGCAGGTACCCTTAGGGTTGAAATGGTACAAATGTGTACTTTATATTACTTTGGACCCTTTTTTTAGTTATAGGTACTTCTGGCCTCATAAAGACCAATATTGTACTTTTGAGAGAACATTTGTAAAAAAATGTACCTGCAGGTACAGAAATGTTCCTGTCTCGTACCTCTGTTTTTGAGAGTGTAAAAAAAGTAGTTTTCAAACTTTTTGAGACATGACTCCCAAAATGACATACTTTAGTGTTCGTGGTTAATTGTTTAATATATCTAAGGGTCATCCTGTGGCCATCCTCTTAATGTGAGGCTTGGAAACTGTCTGAATCTTCATAAATAAGGAGGATAAAGTGGGTTTTGGTGGATTATGTTAACAATTGTTAAAAAAGCACCCAAATGTCAAATTTCAGCTTTTTCTCACCAAAATAGGGCCAAGTTCAGATTTTAGAATAGCAGCTGTTACTTTGCTTCTGGACACTCAATGATAAAAAAAAAAAAGTTACATGTAAGGCCTGAAAACTATCAGAAACTTCATAAATGAGAAGGATAAATAAGGAGGATCTTGCTGAAATAATGCCAAATTCAGATTTTGAACATGATATTAGTGATAACTTGGTTATTTCTGCAATAATTAAGACATTAATGTGTTAATTTCACAGAACAATCTCTTTGCAATAATGTTTTAATAATGACAGTCCCAAAAATCCCAAATATGTTGGATAAATGTCGGCTCTATTTGAAATCTTATTTTATTTTTACAATGATCTGGTGATCCCCTGAAATTATCATTTGACCCATTTGGTGGTCCCGACCCCCAGTTTGAAAACCACTGCTCCAAAAAATGTTTGAACACTACTGTTATCAGCCCTTCTCCTGGTGGAAGATTTTGTTAGAAGTGAATGATTTTCAGATTCAGCTTCTCTGCAGGTTACTCAGGTTGCTTTGCACCACTTTTTTGACATGGTAAACATGAATACTGACATGACATTTGAAACGATAAATATTAAAAGCCTTATTTTTGAGCTTCTTTGCCTCTAAAACTTTGATTTTATTTGTCAGATTGTGCTTTCATCATCTTTGTTTGGGATCTAAATGAGAATATAATACTGATTTTGCTCATTTTTATTCAGACCCGTCCTACTTCAAACCACAATAGAAAATCTGGATCAAACATCACACATACTTTGTGCACCTTGGAAGGATTAACTGGAAGGCAAACTCACCTGCACCAGCACCCTCCTGCACAGTCTGGCCTTCACCAGAGACTTGGCTACCCAGCGGGCGGCGTAGGCAGCTGAGCGGTCCACCTTTGTGTAGTCCTTTCCAGAGAAAGCCCCGCCCCCATGGGCCCCCCAGCCGCCATATGTGTCGACAATGATCTTCCTGCCAGTCACTCCTGCATCCCCCTGATGTAGACACACAACTTAGTAGTCATAGTGTAACACAACATGTATGATGTCTGATGTCATACTGCCAGTGCCAAAGACAATGTGCCGATTTTGAGCCCCAAAAAAAAAAAAATATTACAACAAAAAAAGAAGGGGTAGGAGAAGAGTAAATATTAAAATTAAAGAAAAAAAAAGAAAGAAAAAAAAGTGAAAAGAAAGGAATAAAAAAAAGAAAAAAAAAAAAAAGAAAATCGAAAAAATATAGAAAATAAAAAAAGAAAAGAAAAAAATAATAAAGAAGGAAATTTTCAACAAAAAAGAGAATAAATGAAAGAAGGAAAAAATAAAAAACAAAAACAAAGTAAAAGAAAAAAAAAAAAAAAAAAAAAGAATCTTAAAAAAGATTCCAAAAGTCAAAAGCAAAAAAAGTAGGGATGCACGATATAGTCGGCCCCCTATCGGTATCGGCCTATATTGGCCTTAAAACTGAGTATCGGACGTCGGCCGCCCCACCGATTTTTAACCAATCAGCCCGCTGTTTCTAAAGTCTTAAAAAAACAACAACCTCTTCTTCTTCTTAAAAAAAAAAATTTTTTTTACATACTTTGAAACATCTAAAGACTAGGTGTGGGAAAAATATCGATACACTGAAATATCACAAAATTTTTATATGCTGATATGTTGACTTTTAAAACGCGGTATTGATCTATTTACTAACAAAATCTTGCGATATTTCATCGTCCTGTTACGAAATATCGCAAGAATTCACAAAAATTTTGCAATATTTCTACATGCTGATATCATATTGACATTTAAAAACACGGTATCAATCTATTTTACTAACGAAATCTCATGATATTTCATCGTTCTGTTACGAAATCTTGCGAGAATTCATGAAATATCGTGAGATTTTGTAACAGAACAATGAAATCTCGCAAGATTTTGTAAGTGAAATAGATTGATACTGCATTTTTAGATATCAATTTGATAACGGCATATGAAAATATCTTGATATTTCGGTGTATCAATATTTTTTCCCACCCTTATTTTTCAAAGTATCAGAAACAGATAAAACTGCTATTTACAATATCGGTATTGATATCGGTTAGCGGCCACATGGGTTTTGAAATATCGGCATATTGGATATCGGCCAAAATTTCAATATTGCGCATCACCAAAAAAAAAAAAAAAAAATCAAATCTTGAAAAAAAAAAACGAATAAAATGAATGAATAAAAAAGAGGAATATTTCTAGTAGAAAATAGTGTAAAAAAATTTAAAATTAAAACAGATAAAGTCATGTATTTAAGATCCTGGGAACAACAAATATTTTAGAATTCAAACTAATCAATTTATTTAAATAAAAACCTACATTACAATTACTTTATTGATAAAATATTGAACTTTTCAGATAAAAACAAAACAATAAAACAGAAAGGTTTGCAACATCGTGCCCTGAGCATATGATCTCTCAAGCTGAAAATCTATTTGCTTTTGAAAACTCCTAAATGTGCAAGAAGTAAAAAAGGTGATCAAGGAGACGATGAAGATAAACAAAGGGTTAAGATGAAAGCAAAAGGAGGAGAAAGAATTAACTCAAGTGTTATTGTGGATGTTATGTAAGAATCAAGGATCCTTTAACAGATTTCTACCTGTGGTCCACCAATCACGAAGCGCCCGCTGGGCTGCAGGTGATAGACGGTGTTCTCATCCAGATATTTAGCAGGGACCACAGCTCTGATGACCTTCTCCTTCAGGATCTTCTTCTGCTCCTCCAGACTCACGTTGTCATCGTGCTGCACTGAGATCACCACAGTGTGGACTCTCTTGGGAATCACAGCGCCATTTTCCTGGGTGTAATGAACAGTCACCTGGACAGGGATGGAGCAAGTTTGCACATTACTTGTAGATTTAAAGTCACTGCATTCATTTTTAATGTAAAATGACTGTTAAAGGCACGCAAATGGCATGTTTCCAGCTGTAAGACATACTGTACATGTTCATTTGAGCTCAAAATATCCTTCTTATGTTTCAGCGTTCCTCTTTTCACATTTAGGCTTCTGCAAACTGAGAGTTTGGGAGTGTCGCATGTGCCGTGAGTTTAAAGGACCAAGACAAAATGATACGTCAGTAGCATTGCTGAAAGTCTTAAGGAAAGGCGTCTCCCTGCTCAGATGTCGGATACCAGCATGCACTGGTTTGTGTCGGCTGGTAAGCACATTCTGAAGGTCAACTGCACTGTCCCACTTTCTGGTGAGTGAAGTATTCCTTACAAACTTCATATCTGCAGACCGCACTTCCCCTTCACCCTGATAAAAACTCGCCATTGACACTTTAATGTGACAAATCTATTACCTAGTAAATAAAACGTGCAAATCCAAACAATTAGAATCTGTGAAGTTAGATTGCTACACCAATTAGTTTAAATGAGCTAAAACAATATTTGAACTATAGCTGATCTAAATCATTTTTCATATTAATCCTGCATAATTCTTTTGGCTTGTGATAAAAACTTTTTTTGTTTATTCAATTAACCTGAAATCAAGGTAATTGTAGAACCAAATCTCAATTAATTGCTTCTATTTTTGATTGAATCAACTTTATTTATGAGAAGTTAATTTATTAAATTGGTTCTACTGGTCAGTCAGTCATTTTTAAATCATAGAGCGTCAATGCTGCAAAGACTGCAAAGACTTATGGGAAATGCAGGAATTTAACTTTTTATGATTGTTACCTATAAATTTGAATTATGTTATTTTATTCATGTGTTACATTTATATTTAGACAGAAACATTCTGCTCTGTTTGAATGTTAAAGATGGCCCCATGAATGTGGAGACCAGTACAGGCAGAGAAGTAGTAAACTGGAAACTTTCACACAGCCAATATAAACCCACAAATGTTGAGTATTATGAACTTCAATAACTGAAATATCATTTATAGGTTCAGTGGATGAAATTCCATTTTGGTTGCTAAAAGTTGCACTTTTGGAAATTAGCATAATATGCTAACTAATCGTTAGAAATAGTAATTGGCAACAACTTGGCTTTTAGTTCACTGAAAACAGTGATCTAAGGATCTAGCTTCATGTTAATGATGCTCAGAAGCTAATTTGTTACCATAATGGCTGCCTGCAACCATCACTCATTGATATTTTATGCATAAATTAGCAAATAAATAAAGCCATCACCACTGCACACTGCTGTTATCACTGTTCTGACATTAAAACAATCCCTGACCATCATCAGTTTACCAAACAACGATTCCTGGACCACTAAGCCACATCCCCAGATAGAGTCAAAATCGCTTAACACTATGTAACATCTGGTGACAGAAAAAAAGTGTTGAATCCCAACAAAGCGCCAAATTCCAGCAGAGAAAAGTGAAGCTAACTCAGGAGCAGGGGTCACGTTTACAGAATATTTTCCGTCATTGACCGTTTTTTTTTTTTAACGGTGACAGAAAAATCTGAAGGCCGTCAGTCATTTTGACAAATTGCAATTTCCACTCTGACCACTAGATGGCGAGTTAGCATATTGTCTCTCTTGATGCATGGCCTGTTGGTTTCACTCGGAAAAATGTCATGGCAGCTGAGTGTCCGAAGCTTCTTCAAAAAGCCCAATAATGAAGATAGTGTTGACAAAAGAGGTGAAAAAAGGAAGACTGATGCAGTGGAAGATGAGGGACAAAAAAGTAATCAGTCTTCGGCACCAACTGAGCAACCAAGCATTTAATGGAAAAATGCTACAGAATATGTCATTATTATATGCATATATTTTAATTAAAGTGACGGGTAAGAAATAGATTATGACTGGATTTTTATGACCCTGTCAGTCAAAATGACGGACAACGAAAAAGTCTAGCGCAACCTCTGCTCGGGAGTGTGAAAAATTGCAGTTCCCCCCTCATCCACCAGGGGCTGGCTGCAAAAGGGAGTCGATCCCCATAAACTCCCATGTTAAAAAGGCCTTCAGAGCAGAAATAAACATGTTTACAGCAGAAATAAATATGTTTACAGCCTGGTTCAAAACATCATTCTAGATTCAATAATTAAAGTTTACCTACATGACAGCTAGAGGGGAGAACTGAGAGAAGAGACTGAGCTGATGACGATGCGTCCATAGCCAGTGATACAGAGAAAGCAGTTTAATGAAGTACTTTCCCACTTATGTACGGTTTCTTGTGCAGTCTGCAAATTAAATGAGTAAATTTCCTCCCATCATAAACTCAGGTTCATACACATTTTTCTCATTTACTGTGAGCTTTTATCTTTAACCAACAGCTCTCTGAATTCTTGATGTCATAATTGAACATTTCTGACGCCAACATGGTTAAATTCCTTCAGTAGTTACACTCAAATTATTTAGTTTCTTTCAAATAAAGAATCTGAAACACTGTCTCATTTTCATTAAAAGTTAAATGAAAAGATTCAAGTCCTTCCAAATCATTTATTAAGTCTAACCAAGAATATTCACATTAGACTTGATAATAAAGGGTGAACAGAGCATTCTGCATCAAACAGCTGTCCTTAAAATCATTCATACCCTCAAATTAAAGAAGGTAAAAAATCAGCTGTGAGTGACATAAGTTGAAATCGACAAAAGTAATAATAAATAAAAGTCTATGAAAATCATGACATTGATTTTAAATTGTGACTTATAAAGATTGTTAAAAACAAACACACAAAAAATAAAAATTTTTGTTGAGCAACACTTTGAAGCAATCAGGTGTTTTCTCTAATGTTCAAAAAGACGTCTACACCTGTTGACAGGTATTCTGGTCCACTGTTCATGGGAAAAGTGCTCTAATGTGTCTTGGATAGTTTATTATTATCATTATTATTATTATTATTATTATCTCTAACCACAGTTCAAAAGCAATATATTATTTAATTAAATTTTACTTTTGTCATTTTTTTTCTATTATTAGTAAAGCGCTTTTCCTGCCAAAGGCAACTAAAAGTGCTTTGCAAGACAATAAAAAGAAATGCATACTAAGATAAAAAAAAACAAGCCTTCACACACCCAAGCACATAACACAGCACACATAATTAAACATTTGCATTTGCATAAAATTACTATTGTGAATTTAGCGTTTTCTTTAATTGGAGGGGATGAATCATTTTGAGGACGACGGTACTTTCAGATTTTATTTCATTTTCTAGAATAGTAGTATATTATTGCAGCAACAGGTATTAAAGGATAACTTTCTTTGCTTTTTCAACCTGGACCTTGTTTCTAGTAGTTTATACATGCATTCACTCACCGGTAAAATTTTTTGATCACTTTGACTTATTCGGACTATATTTCATTGAGTCGTCCTTCGGCGTGTCCACATAATGGGAGAGACAGGGCAGTCTCTCTATAAGCATTATCTGCAGCAAAGCTCCTTCATTTCACCAATACTTTAAGTAGAATGAACGAATAAATGAGTACTATTGTCCTGTGAGTTCAGAGTTTTGCGGATTGTAGTTTTTGTGTCTAGGTTAGCTGCTTTTCTCAGCTGTACTGCAGCGGCGCACATCCGGATTGCGAGCTAAATCTGGACTCACAAGACAATAGTACTTGTTCGTTCGTTTGTTCTACTTAAAGTATTAGTGAAATGAAGGAGTTTTGCTGCAGATAATGTCTTATAGAGAGGCTTTGCGGTCTCTGCCATTATATGGATGTATGCTGAAGGGCAACTCAACGTAATATCTTCTGAAGGAGTCGAAGTGATACAGAAATTTTACCACGTATAAACTCCTAGAAATAAGGTCCAGGTTGAAAAAAGGAAAATGATCCAACACTAGATGTTCATCAACAGCTTTAATTCAGAAAAACGGAGCTTGTTGTTGCATGTGAAATCACTGCTCCTCTTTAACTATCTGTTTTTTTTTGTCTTTTTATCCCACCTGTGTCTTGGAGTCCGGGCGGAGCCAGGGAACGGTCCCGTTTCGTCTCAGTTCGGCCATCTTAGCGTTGAGTTTATGGGCGAGGACGATCGTGAGTGGCATGCACTCCTCAGTCTCATCCGTGGCGTATCCGAACATCAGGCCCTGTTTACAGCAGGACAGCAGTTAGATCAGGGGACTGCAGGCTGTTATATCTGCAAAGGAAATCACTGCACTGAAGAGAAGTTGTTCCTAAAACTATAAAGTTTTATTTCAGTTGGAATTTCAGGGCCCAGATGACCTGGTCTCCAGCTCCAATTTCGCTCTCCACGCGGTCGATGTGAACTCCCTGTGCGATGTCGGGAGACTGCTGCTCCAGGGCCACCAGTACGTTACAGGTCTTATAGTCAAACCCTGGATACACAGAGGGAAGGACAACGAAGGCAGTTTAGTTAAAGTGCTACGAGAGATAATTTAGGTTTATTTGGAGAAGCAACCTGAAGATGAAAGACGAGCACGTCAGTTTCCACCCACCTTTATCTGAGTTGTCATAACCGATGTGCTTGATGACGTCTCTCACCTCCTTCTGGTAATCTACACATGCTCGTGATGTAATCTCTCCACAGAGCAGCACCATGCCCGTCTTACACACTGTCTCTGTTTAACACACAAAAACACACACTGATGTTTAAGCCTTTAGATGCCTCAGAGGTTTTGCTCCATATTGACATGATGACATCACAGAGTTGCTGCATCCATGATGAGAATCTCCCGTTCCACCACATCCCAAAGCTGCTCTGCTGGACTGAGATCTGGTGACTGTGGAGGACAGTGAACTCATCATGTTCCAGAGATGATGTCATCTTTGTGACACGGTGCATCATCCTGCTGGAAGCAGCATCAGAAGCATCACTGTGGTCATGAAGGGACGGACATGGTCTGCAGCAATACTCAGATAGGCTGTGGTGGTTAAACCGCCATGTTGGTACTAAGGGGCCCAAAGTGTGCCAAGAACCCCCCCACCACCATTACCATTCCACCAGCAGCAGCCTGAAGCCTTGATCCGAGGCAGGATGGATCCATGCTTTCATGATGTTTCCAGCAAATTCTGAGCCGAGCATCTGAATGTGGAGCTGAAATGGAGACTCATCAGACCAGCAACGTTCCTCCATCTTCTATTGTCCAGTTCTGGTGAGTGTGTGTGAATTGTAGCCTCAGTTTCCTGTTCTTACTGACAGGAGTGGCCCCCAGTGTGGTCGTCTGCTGCTGGAGCCCATCTGTGTGTTCAGAGATGATGTTCTGCATATCTTGGTTGGAACCAGTGCTGATCTGACTTCCTGTTGCCTTCTATCATCTCCAACCAGTCTGCCCATTCTCCTCTGACCTCTGACACCAACATCTGGATATTTTCTCTTCTTCAGATCATTCTCTGGAACCCCTAAAGATGGCTGTGTGTGAAAATCCCAGTACACACTCAGACCAACCACCATTAAATCCCCCTTCCTTTCTCATTCTGATGCTCAGTTTGAACTTCAGCAACTCATCTTCATCATGTCTTCATGGCTAAATGCTGCCATGTGATTGGTTGATTAAATATTAGTATTAACAAGCAGTAATACCCCCCCCCCCCCCCCCTTTTTTTAAAAATATATATAAACATTTCCATACAGCTACTGCATATATTACCCATAATGCTACTGAATAACGAACATATCTCAGTCTTGGTTCTCTGACCTCCATGTTTTACATGCTTCCTGTTCCAAAGCATCAGTTTTGGATAAATGGGTCACCTCTCCTCCTCCTTCAGGCTGCAGAAACCTGATCATGACACATTGCTGTGATTCAGGCATGCTGGAGCAGTTAAACATGCAGAGTATGGGAAGCCTGAACACCACTGATGCTAATTCCTGATTTATATGGAGATTCAGGTGTGTTAGCAGCAAGCAGCGTAGCCTGGAGGAAGGATGATGAGCAGCTGGAAAGGTCTGATAATCTCACACATTCCCTAACTTTTATATTTTCCTGTATTTACCACTTGAGGGTATTTTTACGACTCCACACAGGTTCTTCTGGTATGGTGCCCCCATGGTGGAAAACACAACAGAAAAAACAAGAAACTGCTAATTTAATCAGATACAATATGTTAAAAACCAGGCAGTAATAACGAACACATCCATGTTGCACGGAAGTGTCACTTTTGCGTTGCTTCCCTCTGCTGGATAACAGCACACTGCATCACTCACCACAAGCCACCTTAGCATCGGGGTCCTGCTTCAGGTGGGCGTCCAGCACGGCGTCGCTGATCTGGTCACATATTTTATCTGGAAGGCAAGAAAATAGTTGAAATGCATCAACATCTGCATGTGTGTGACCTTCTGCTGGCAGATTCCTGGTGCAGAGCGTGAAAATATCGCCTTTCACAGCACTACGCATCATTCCTGCCGAGCCTATGAATAGAGTCTGGTGTGGTGAGTGCATACCAGAGTGACACGGTCCACTAATCAAAGTACCGCTGCACTCTCAGATGTTCAAATAACTTTGTACTGTAAGAAACTGTGAACAGTTTACATCAGTTTTATGTAAACTCTTCAATGTAAACAAAAAGCAGACAACCTGCCACACCTGTAAGAGAACAGAAAACCATCTGCAACATCTTCAGGAAAAACACACACTGACAATCATCAGGAGCAACAAGATAGGAAAAAATTCTCATCATAAATTTTTATCGATTTAATTTTTAAAAAGGCTCCCAGAGCTAATTAAATTTATTCCAGAGCAGATGAAGCAGTGCAGAGTAGGAATAACTGATCCTAGAGCTCACAAAACTCATAGCAAAGCAGATAAAACTGCCCAAAGAGCTGATGGAACTGATCTCAGAGCAGATCAATTTGATCATTTTAAAAGCAGATAAAAGTGAATCAAACCAGAAAAATCTGACCTCAGAGCAAAAAAACTGATCCCAGAGCAGGTAAAACTGATTCCAAAGAAGATACAACTGATCCCAGAGCAGATAAACCTGTGCAGAGTAGGAATAACTGATCCTAGAGCTCACAAAACTCATGGCACAGCAGATAAGAGCATGCCAGAGCCAATAAAACTGATCCCAGAGCAGATCAATTTGATCATTTTAAAGCAGATAAAAGTGAATCAAACCAGATAAAGCTGACCTCAGAGCAGAAAAACTGATCCTAGAGCAGGTAAAACTGATCCAGGAGCAGGTAAAACTGATCCTAGAGCAGTTAAAACTGATCCCTGGTAAAACTGATCCTAGAGCAGTTAAAACTGATCCCAGAGCAGGTAAAACTGATCCCAGAGCAGGTAAAACTGATCCTAGAGCAGTTAAAACTGATCCCAGAGCAGGTAAAACTGGTCCCAGAGCAAGTAAAACTGATCCCAGAGCAGTTAAAACTGATCCTAGAGCAGTTAAAACTGATCCCAGAGCAGGTAAAACTGATCCTAGAGCAGGTAAAACTGATCCTAGAGCAGTTAAAACTGATCCAGGAGCAGGTAAAACTGATCCTAGAGCAGGTAAAACTGATCCAGGTGAGTGAGTGCTACTTAATTTTCTTGAAAGAACAGTATGGAGCAGAACATGATAACATAAATGACATAATAACAGCATTTAACTTCTGATAATCAAAAGAACACTGAACTTTGTTTACTTACATCTTTTTTAATTGTACTTTTTGTTTAGAGTTCTGTCATGTTGGTTGTCATAGGATATTTGAATATTCTCAGCTAACTTGATCTGTTTTTAGACATTAAACAAAATAAAGAACAAGGTATTTATCAGTTGCCCTTTCTATGTTGTGCCTTTCGCAGGAAAACACAATTGTTAAAAATGGAGGTTTTCCTTCCTGTTCTGGTTCTGCTGGCGGTTTTCTTTCCCGTTGAAAGGGAACTTTTCCTTTCTGCTGTTTCCTCGTGCAGGTCAGGATGAGGAATGCAGTCCTTTGCTTCCCTCAGGTTGGTGATTATATTTTTATGAACTGACTTGCATGAATACAGTTAAAATAAACTGGACTTGTGGATCATGTAACTTGTTTTAATTGGACTAACTAGATTAAAACCAATTGCTTTTTTTAATCCTTTGATTCCAAATTTGCAACAAACCACATCTGGCCATTCTTTGGGAAAAAAAAACAAACTTATTTCATTTCATCGCTTTAATCAATTCATTACTTTTTTATCAATTACTTTTATTTCTATATTTATCTTATATAATGTGGGCTACGTATCAGTTATTGGTATTCATTTATTCAATACTTGATTGTAATTTTTCCCTGATTTTAACTGTATTTACTTTGCTTTTGTATAATTGAATTCATTCAGGCGTTAAGGGTTAAAAGCATATTAAGAGGACTTTGTCCTGAATTGGTGTGAAAAAAAAAAAAGCTGAGTTGAATAAAAAGTATCTGCGGCAGTGAAAATAATATGTTGGGTCTGAAAAGTTGATACTTTGTTAGAATAAAAAACATGTTTGTGTGACTGAACAGTTCATTCATCTTGAATTTATTGACCTTTATTTGTAAAATAATGTGAACTGATCAGCTTCTATGTTTTACATGCATTTTTTTTTTTTTACTATTTCCGAATAATTTGTAGTTTAACTTTCTTGCATTAGTGTCTGATGCAACTGCATTTTCAGTAAAAAATGTGCAGATTCCAGTTCATATCTTTGCACATGCATGAGAAACCAGCAGCATGGGGGTCTGGTGCAGCGCTTCCAGTCCCTGATGGATTCTGCACATTCCTCAAAATCATCAATGATCACTGAAACATGAAAGTGTTTTACATGAAGAGCAGAGTTTCTCAGAGGAAAAGCTGCACAGAAAGAGGGTCCCGTACTCACCAGGATGCCCCTCTCCCACGGATTCGGAGGTAAACATGAAGGACCCTTCATGAAGATCGTGCTCGTAGTTGTTGTCCACTGAGCCATTCATCTTTATCCCTCTGAGAGGCAAGCAGAGAAAGTAGGAGTGACGCTCGAGGAACCGAGAAGCTGTTCTGGCACAAAATGAGTACTTGTAGTTCTTATCAAAACAGAGTGACAGAGACGAACAAGTTGTAGTCGGATGGCCCTGCACTATATAAGGCAAAGACAACATACACATGGGGGGCTGGGCGCCATGTGAACCAGGATTAGACCATTCAGAAGCAGAGAAAGGGTGGGTGGGATTGCTTTTTTCCTCCTGAAATGACTTACATTTAACTCCTCCTTTGCTGAATACTCCCAACTGAGCTCAAGTTCAACAAATCCCACAGCAGAGCAGCGTCGCTGTCATTAAAGGGTTACTTCAAAGCTCCTGCTCTCATTCATTCATGCCTGCTCGGTGTTTCTTTTATACCTGCGGGGCCCCTGAGGTCTGCGACGGGGCGTCTGGCAGCGTTCGGGGCCGCTGACATGATGTGAAGGAGATAATGAAGATGTAATGAAAGCATGGATTAGTTGTTAGCTTACATGCCCCTGAGCCAAAACTTGTAAAAGCAGCCTGGGCTCACACATTTCTGTGAAATGAGCGTGACTTCAGAGCAGCAGACATGCCGCTGTGGGATCAGGTTGCAGCTTGTAGGAAGTGGATCATCATTACACGGAAGCAAAGCGCACAAACAACGTTAATTGTATTTCTGTGGTTGTTTTCTGGTCACGTTTTGGTTGATTTGCACCATTAAATGGTTATTTTTGCACAAATAATGGGTCGTTAAGCAGCTGGTGCAGAACTGAGCCAGCTGTGGGAGAACCATTTCAGTTGAACCCTGCTGCAGCAGGGAAACAATGAAACCTGCAGGACATCGGCTCATAAGATCTTAAACAGCTTCAGTCGACGTAAAGTGACTAAAACAGGAATAATTCTCTCTATTTTCTTGGTTCTGACAGCTGAAGCCGGTTAAGAGATTTTTAACAGAGATGTTTTAGAAGGATTCCTGCAATCCAGGTGCCAGAAAGTAAAATTCCTGCCGTGTTTTTGCATCTGCCTGCACATCTAGAACCAGTGTTTTCACAAACGAGCTCATCTAACTGCAGTGAAGCTGTGCTGATTAAGATCAGCTGCGTTTTAATGACCGACTGGAACAACTGCTGGACAGGACTTTTACTTTCCGGACCAGAGACGTCCACCTCTGCTGCAATCATCAGCTCTGCTTATGATCCTGCAACAACAGGCAAAACTTCTGGTTCCTATTTGTCTACAGCTAAATGGTCACTTCTAATTAGAAATGCTGCACGTGTTGGTTCGATTATTGAAGTTGCTTTTGTTGTGAAATCAGATGAAAACATTTAATGAGACTGGATTTTTTTTCATTATTATTACAGTTTCAATCAAGAAAAGAACAACAAATTAATCTAAATAAAAATGTAAATCAAGAACCACATTTACAAACTAAATATTCCTTTTTAAAATAATTAATAATAATTAATCCTTTTTAAAATAATTAATTGTAATGAAGTCTTCATTATTTGCTGCTTGGAAGAGCTCTTAAGCTAACTCCAGTCTACAGCCGACTCCTGGTTGTCCTGATTGGCTTCATTTGCTGAAGGAAGGTGCTGCGTGCATTCATGTGGTGCTGCATGCATGCATGTGGTGCTGCGTGCATTCATGTGGTGCTGCGTGCATGCATGCGGTGCAGGACAAACACTGCAGCCCTGGTTTAAGTGCTGCTCAGTATTTACATCTAAATTACTGATTCTATTTCTACCAAAAAGAGGAAAAGTCTTAACTAAAGAGGGTTGTGGCACCAGATAGATCTGAGTCACCTTGACGACGTGCTCTGGGAATGGGGCAAATTGTCCCTGATGAAGCTGAGCACCCATGAGGAGGAAGAGGGGATGAGTTTCCTGCAGGGGGCAGCAGATGACAGGAAGAGAAGCAGAGTCAGTGTGATGTACATCAACCACACCTTCCTCCCTCCCCCGATGTATTTAATGTCAGATTTAGAAAATTTGGCTTTTGTTGCTGCATTTGTTGTTTGTATGTTTATTCCTTTAGAAACAACAGACTCACGAAGAGAGGAATGAGGTTAGGAAGTTACACCACGACAGTAATTTAGTGTTTTTACTGTTGTTTTTCCTTTTTCAGCTGTGAATCAACCCTCCAACGACCATTTCCACTCATTCTTTGACTGTTTTGTTCATGTGGCTCAGATTTACAGTGGGAAAAATCTGCTGTAGAAACTTAAAGCCAACTTTAATGTTAATAAGAATGAAAAAGATAAAAAGAAAATAAAGACACTTTTACAGATTGTAATGGTATTGTGCAGAAGTCTTGATTCTTTAGATTTTACTTCCAAATGACAGGTTTTACTCTGGTCTTAAATGTAGTTCTCCAGCTTCCTGGAGGCTTTATAACTTATATTTGGAAGTTTGCTACTTTTTTGTTGTGCTTATTTTCTGCCCAGTTTCTGGGCAGTTTTCTTTTGCTTTTTCTAAATAAAGGAGGAAACATCCAAATAAGAACTTTTAGAAAGTCCTTCATGAAGTCTGGAAACTTCTTACAGAAATTACAAAGAATTCTTGTCTAATGCTGCCTTCATGTGGTGTGAAATGAAATGAAAAATACTTATATTTATATCTTATTTATATCATATATAAATACTTAGTATATTTATATATTTTAGTATCATATTTATACCAAAGTCTGACATGAAAATTGCACTTGAATGCTCGTGTCATAATTTCCACTGGAAAGCTGGAAAAAATTTTACAATGCCTGAGTTGCCGAGATGAGGTAAACTTTGACCTTTCAACATGGCGGAGAACAAGAAAATTATCCTGAATGGGATGCATTACTTTATGTATGCAGCTTTTTTGTGGTGATTTCTCCTTATTTACAGACAATGTTTACTGCGGCGGCTTTAATGACGTCACTATTATGCGACACCATAACAAGTGAATGTCTGTAAATAAGGACAAATCACCACAAAAAAGCCACTTCAAGCTCACAGAGGGTTCCGACTGATGTTTCGTAACAAAACATTGGTGAAATTAAAAAGTTTGTGGCAGATAATGCCTTATTTAGAGGTGTGGGGTTGCCCGCATCACTTCCATTATATTGGACATACACTGATCTGGAGTGGATCTAAATATCTCCTAAAGGAATTCAAGTTGCACCAAAACTGTCTGGGTGAGCAAATGAACGTATTTCATGCTAGAAAATAGGTCCAGATTTAAAAAAAAAACCAAAAAAAAAAACTTCCCCTTTAAAGCCAGAGTTGGTAATCCTGTTCAGAAAGACTTTTTGCTCTACTGGGTGAAATGGTCCTTCCGTCCTGACAGTAACACATCATGTATTCATAAAAAGGAAGGAAAAAAGTCAGACCTCTGTGAGGGCTGCAGTTCTGTAAAAACTCTGATCTACTCCTGCAATTCACACTGAAAGGCAGGAATTGGTCATTTGCAACGGATAGAAAGAACAAATCGATGCCTTTAGGTCTTGTCTGTCTCTTCCCTCTCTCCGTCCCCCATGTGACCCCCCTGTGCGCCGCTCACGGTAAACAAATATAGCTAACGGACTGCTAACTGCTGCTGCGCCAAAAACACAAACCAAAACAAAGCAACAGATAAGGACTAAGTCTCGGAGGCGTTGGCGTTTGCTGTGTGGACTTTTTACACCGCAGAAGGAGTTGGAGGTGAGTGGATTAAAGCTGTTAGAAACGTGGTTTGTCAGCTGTTTTTGTTCAAGCTAACGAGCTATCCACTTAGCTGTTATCGTTAACCTGCTTGTAAAACATCGGCGCACACGTCCCTGAAGCCGTGGTTTCGGGTGGTGTGTCTCTTGCTCAAACCGTTTTTCCATCATTGCCAGCCCTAGCTTTAACCTGAATTTTGATGGCATGTGAACGCAGTCTGTGGGGATTGACTCCCTGTTGGAGCCAGCCCCTGGTGGATGAGGGGGGAACTGCAATTTCCCGGACATCCGGGTCAGCGTCACTTTTCATGTCGGTCTGGAAGTCACGAATGATGGAACATACTGCTCATGCACCGTCCACCACCACCTCCTACCTCCTCATAGAGATATCGTGGTGCATTAAAATAAACTCCATAGATGCTTTAGCTGTTACTTCTCTGATGTGGAAACATTCGTATGAGCTGCATTTCCTTCCTCCTCCTATAAACTAACAGTTTTAACGATTGTATCAGTTGGAAGACGTGCAGGACACACGTGACCCCAACAACAGCATACCTGTCTGGATGACTGAGATCCATCTGTTTATTAATGTCAGAATGAGTCGACCTTTCCACATTTTCAGACCAGGAAGCTTCGTTCAGTCTCTGTATCCAGTGTTACTGGTGTCAGATAAATTGCTGGACTTGTGATGCTGATGAGCAGTGAAGGAACCTCGTAGGTGGACCTTTTCACTACTTGGCCCACTTAGAGACCAGCAGATCCTGGTAATGAAAGTTGTTCAACAGTAATCCAGAGGACTTATCTCAACTTATCTGTCTGATTTGGATAAAGCCCTGTTGCACAACCGCTTCCTTCCCTCAGACTGACGGGGGCAGATGTCCAGTCAGTCCTCGTGTGTTTGAGAAATTCCCAGCAGAGAAGCTTGAACACAATCCAAAGACTCGTAACTGATGTGAAGGTCTTACAAGGAAAACATTGATCTGAATATACGATGACCGCAAGGTTTTCCCCCTCATGGTTGCTCGTGTTGGTGTTGAACAAGACTCTGGATGGATTTTTCCACAATGTTTGCAGCACAGCATCGACAAAATGTCGATAATATTATGCAGATAAAAGGAAAAATGCAATATGTTAATTCTCCATCTTTGTTCTCTTAGTGCACTTTTTTTTTTTTTACTTTTCACCACTTATCATTCACTATTAAGCCTCAGGATCAGTACAGGACTTTCCCATATAAATAATATTTATGCCATATAAGAAAAAAACTTTACTTCCTCCACTGAGAAAAGAATCAGCCTGAAGAATCTTGATCCTTTTAAATCTTTCTAAATTGGACTAAACAAAGATTTATTGCGTCATGTAAAAAGAAAGTACACCCTCTTTCAGGTGGAGGGTTTTTACAAACTGTCGCTCAGGAAGAAATCATCTGGTTCTTGTCAGGTCTCTTCTCTATTTGTTTAATAAAAACTGAGCTAAAATGGGACAAATAGCTGCACTACATGATTCACCAGCTCATGGA
The DNA here is from genome assembly GCA_023101725.1 of Atherinomorus stipes. Classification (NCBI taxonomy): domain Eukaryota; kingdom Metazoa; phylum Chordata; class Actinopteri; order Atheriniformes; family Atherinidae; genus Atherinomorus; species Atherinomorus stipes. Next base: position 406,076 of record JALJCO010000452.1, read on the forward strand.
AACATGATCCAATGATTGCAGGTGTGATGGTCCTGATGCTGCAAGACCAGCCCGCATCATCAGCCCTCCACCTCCGTGTTGACAGATGGAGCTGCTGTGAAACATCTCCACGTTGGTCTGATCTGACTTTGTTCTGGATGCAGCATCGTGTTTTCATGTTCTTTTAGAAAGAAGAGACTTTTTGCTGAAAGTCTTCCAAACAAGCCCTGCTTGTTCAATCTTTTTCTACCTTTTCCGTCAAGAACTTCAACATTTACCCTGCTAACTGAGGCCCGGAGAGTCTGAGATGCTGCTCTAACGTGTTTGTGGTTCTTCTGAGTGTTGCCAGTCTGAGCTTTCGCAGGAACGTCCAGTCACTGGGAAGACTGGCAGCTGTCGTTGATGCTTTTCCATTTGTAAATAATCTTGCTTTGATATTATGCATCCGTGCAAATGACTTTAAAATATAATGATAATATTAAAGAATGAGATTTTATTATTCAATATTCACAAAAGATGTAAAAAAAACAACCTTATTTTATATGAATTAATATTAGATAATGTTACATAAAATTTGTGATCATTTTATTCTATTTTATTTATCCACTTTTATTATATTAAATGGTTTATTTCTAAATATTTGATAATATTAATGTTTGTATAATTTATGAAATATGAAAATGATATTCTTATATATAAATTGATATTAAATAATATATTATTCTTTATCACATTTTTTGATAAATATATTCATTTACTTTTATTGTATTATAGGATTTTATAATATCAATACTGTATAATTGATCAAATATAAAAATGATTTCATTTTATATTATACGTATTAATTATTTAATTCTTTTTTATTCTTTTGTCATATTTTAGTTTATTATATTCATTAACGTTTTTAACATTATAGGATTTTATAATATTATGAATAATATATGATTTTTCATATCAATATTTTATATAATTTATCAAATATACAAATTATTATATTTTTATACCATCTTTAAATTAATATTAGACAATATTTTTTGTCATATTTTGTTTATTATTTTCTTTTTCATTTATGATATAGGATTTTATAATATCAATATATAATTTATAAAATATTAATATTCTTATATGATATGATGTGATATGATGTTTCTATTGCTAGTTGATTTGATTCTGATTTCTGCCATGTTCAGCACTTTGTGTTAGCTGTGGCTGTTTTTAAAGTGCTATATAAATAAAGTTGTATTGTATTGTATTGATATATAAGAATGTGGGTGATTAGTATTGAATTATTTATTATTTTATAATATTTCAGGTTATTATATCCATTTACTTTAATTATATTATTGTATATGATTTACTTTATAATAATGAATAATATTTTTTTCCAAATATGTTTGGAAATGAATATTATGGATAGTTTGGAAATGACGTTTAAAACCTCTCCCAATTTGATGACCAGTAACTTTTGCATCACTGTCTTCTGTGTTGCGACGTTTGGGGCCTTCACACTGAAGATCAAGTTTAATTGATGAATAGCATCTAGCTGATAATTACACTCTTAATTCCCATAGAAGAAGTGAGGGTGGGTTTAGTTTTTCACAAGCTGCTTCTACATTTTATCAGAGCTGAATAATGAGTGTAAGAAGCCATGATGGTCATCAGCAGCTGTAGTTTTGTAAACAGACCTGAAAAGGACCAGACTATGTTTTATGTTCTTAGAATCTCAAGACGTGCGTTTTGTTTTAACCACAGAATGAAAATAAATCTGGACAAACATATAAAAAGTAATTTCTTAGGGATTATTAGAGACTAAACTAAGATTTTTTTCATTTTTATGTTTTTAAATTGGTTTAACTTATCTAAAAAATAGATAAATAAAAGTGTCTTTTCTATTTATTTCTCCCCTGACAACCAGCCCATGCATTATATTTATATTTACAGTATGAAACATGTCAATATTTTCCTTTAACACAACTCTGTAAACTACTGTCAGCTTCAAGTTGATGCGTGAAAAAACTCTGGCGTCCTTCAGCCTGCGAGGCCGTTTCTCCTCGTCTCTGCTGACCGTGAGGGTTTAAAGCAGAGGCAGTGATCCCAGGGCAGCACCTGGCTCCCAGTAACTCCCACCACAGGATAAAACCAAATAATCTGCAGCCACACAGCTAGTGGCAGCTGCTGCGTTGGGCACAAAGCCAAAAAAACCAAGACAGAGACGAGGAGGAGGAGGAGGAACGAGGAGGAAAGATGGCACAAAGACTCTGGTCATGCCAACACATCCCGGCTTCAGCATTCCCAAACATCTCCGAGCGTCAGTAATTCCACTGCTGTTTTCCAGAGCTGAATGGTTTCTCGACTTGGTGTAAAAGTTGGCAGCCGGTGTGATGCTGCTGGGCCGCAGACGGGCCAATGAGACGGCGCTGACACAAGGGTGCACTGTTTTATGAGCCAAGGCTTGACCTTTGTGAGCACCACGCCGCTCTGCTACTGTAGCTTCTGTTCCTTGTTCAGTCTTATGCTCGTTTATTAGCTCGTTTTAAAACAAATTCAAGCTGCTTATAGCTTAAACACGAACTTTTGACCTTTTAAGGATGCTTATTGAGGGTTTGTCTGGTGTATCGACTGACCTATTATTTAAAAAGGACCCTGAACACAACCCTCTAATCAAACTGTGCAGCTTGAAATGTGTAATGTACTGTAACTGAATCAGTTTAGACGTAAAACAAAACTGTGATCTGGATGGAAACAGGAACATTTAAATGGCTTTATGGCTGATTAGATTGAAAGATGATACAAATTTGACTGGTTTGCACGTGTTTATGGAATGTCAGGCGTGACGTAAACAAAGGAATCAGCATGCATGCAAGGTTATAATAGTTTTGGATTTTTAATTAGTTTCCGTTTTTATTTAGTGTTGACTTTTTGTTTTTACTTAAGTTAGTTTAAGTTATTTTTTTGAGCAGATTTGCTAGTTTTTTATTCTTCTTTTTTTTTAAATTTATTTATTTTGCACACAAAACACAAAAATAAGAACAACAGTAAAAAAGACAAAAAAACAAAGTGCAGGAAGAGGCAGAAAAGCCAAAAAGGCTTGTTTTAAAGCCTCCACCTTTTAAATAAAAAAACAGTGTTAGAGGAGTTCTAGAGTACACATTCGGATCAAGTATCATAACAAGTATCATACATAAACAAATCGTTTATGTAAATTAAGAATAAAAATGGACCCAATATGGAGCCCTGAGGCACTCCACAACATTATATCCATAATGTTGGAATTGCAACCATTAATACTGACAAACTGACATCTCTGGCTAATATAACTTTGCAACCATTTAAAGGCAGTTCCATGAAAACCATATTTTTGCAGTTTAGCAAGCAATATTTTATGATTGACTGTATCAAACGCTTTTGATAATTCTAAAAAAATACTACACACCAGTGTAATAAAGACTACACACAATAGTCTTTATTAGTTTCTATTTTGGGGGGAAATCCTTAGTTTAGTTTTAGTTTAGTTTGAATCAGTTTCAGTGTTAGTTTTATTTTATTTTATTTATTTATTTATTTATTTTGCAAATTATGCAAATTTGTCTGTCGTGACATTCAAAAACATCAGAAGGCCACTCAGAGTAAAACCGATAGAGCAAAGTAAACAGATTAAAAAGAAATAGATTTCATATCAACCCAAGAGGCTTATGAATTGTAAGTTTTGTAAAGGTACAATACAGTTTCAGTTAGTTATCGTTTTCTAAAAAACTGTCATTCTTCGAAAAATTTTTTCAATTTTAGTTTTCATTTTTCCGTTTTTCCGTTTTCATTTTATAGTTTTAGTCAACTATAATAACTTTGCTTACATGACCAAAGCCATGTGCTTAGCTAGATATTAAAGCCATGTGTGCGTCATTTTGCTCTGCTGCTCTGGTTTTTCAGACTTTCCAGCAGATGTCGAGCTTTCTGCAGTTTGCTCCCATTCCTGAGAGTCAGAAGTGATGCTGGTTTTCAGTCAGGAGATAACTGTGGGTTAGATGCTCGAGTTGCTTCTGTATGTAGCAACATGATGAAAATAATTTAATCTAATGGTTTGGACAGGCAAAATGTCACCAACAAGAAATGGGTGTTTCATAACAACGTAGCCAATTCTGATTGACTTCGTCATTTCCTCTCATGCTGGGAAAAATTAAAATGTTTTTTTATTGTTTAAAAAGTTTTAAAACTTCTTCATATAACCTTTCCAGAGGTTTTGAGTAAGGATAGACCGATATTCTTTGATTTGTCAACTCATATTTAATCAGTTTAGTTAGCGTATTTACATATTTCCCATCATGCCTTGTGGTACCTTGTGGTTTTTTTCTGCACCATGAGTTAAATGTCTGTCATCACATGACTCTCTCACAGTCTACTTGACATCTCATGTTCAAGCATTGGAGATGCAAACAATGACCCGCTCTTACTTTTCATTCCATATTTTTCATTTCCGAATTTGATCTACATTAAAGGTACAATATGTAAAAAATCAAAGGTCAGTGGCATAAAAATGTGATGTATAATTCAAAACTGTGTTTCTATTGATGTGTAATCGCTGCACTAGAATAACTGTTAGATGTTCATTTTCTTAGAATGAGTCATTTATATCTACTCGCTGGGTGGTGCACATATGGAGGCTGCCATATTTGTTCCATCATTTTCACTACGGTGTCCTTGAATGGACAAAACAATGACTGTGAAGTAAAAACCCTCTGAACTCTAAAACTAATGTACCAGCTTTGTTTCAAGGTAGTTAGGGCACTGTTTGGGATCAGTAATGCCTTAAAAGACATTAAAAATAGTTACTCATAGTACAGTCATAGCTACACCTGAGACCACTGGATCCACTCACAGATGACAACATCTTTATGTCTGGGTGAATTGTGGCCACTAACGGCCACCGTACATTCATAACAGTGCTTGGAATATGAAAAACAACATCTTTTCTTTCAATTACCCATCTTTACCACTAGATATCAGTCATTCTTACATACTGTACCTTTAACTAATCTTTATCAAAAAATTACCACTGGTAGCAATTAATAAAGCAAAATTTGTCTTAGAATAATTCAGACTTGCACACCCATTCAACTTGGTTGGTGGGAAATATTCTGAGTTATTGGCTCCATATCACCGAGCTTTGACAGTCAGATCACTATTTTGGATTTTTACTCGCCAAACCACTTTGTGGCTTATCAAAAACTAAACTGACTACAACTAACTTCCAAGCAAAACAGCTTCAAGGCCATTTTAGTAATGCAAAAACCTCAGACTATATAAGAGTAAGGGATAATGAAAAATTATGTATATGAAATCTACTATATGGGATTTTTTCAAAAAATGCAGAAGTACAGTAAAAAATATAGATATAGTATAGACTGAATTTTAGTAAATGCTTTGTAACTCATGGTTTCTGAGCAACACTTTCTGCCCGTAGATGCATTCACATGAATGAAGAGTGTTGGAAATCAGATTCCCATGATGCATCAGCGTCAACAATTTGGATATAAAAAGAATGGCTCTTAAATGAACGGCTCACAACTGAGAACCGATTCTCATTGTTCATCTAAAAGAGCCATTCAAAAGAATCGATTCGTTCATGAACGTCACATCTCTAATACCTGCAGCTGCTTATAAAAGTCAACAAGGCTGAGTTTTACAACTTAGTTTTGTCACTTACACAGTCAACTCGACCCATGACCTGATTTGATTGGATCATTTCAATCTCTGTCCTCAATTAATTTGATTTCATTGAGTCAGTTGAACATAAAACATTTCTAATGTTAGTCATTTGAACTACGTGCAACACAAGTAATTTACATTTAATAAATGTGATTATTTCCATTTAATGGGCTAGCTCAACTATATACAACATATATTTATTGGATGGAAAATCTGCCCTCAGTTTAACTGAGTTTACCCAATAAATCTTTTTTTTGTGTGTGTGTGTGATGCTGTCATGTCAATATGGAGCAAAATGTCAGGAATGTTTCCAACACCTTGTTGGATCTGATACCAAGAATTAAGGTGGTTCTGGAGAAAAAAAAGAGGTGGAACCCAGGTGGAAACAGTCAGTTTCGTTGGCATGCTGCTTGTTTTATTTTCTTTTTTAATGAAAAAATCACCTCCAAATAAAAAAGTTGTATAATATACAGCTTAAACCGGAAATATTACTAAAATATGACTAATCAAAGCTTCTATAAAATGAGTAAAAGTGATTTTGATGAGTAATGACATGAATTCCTCGTCATGATTGAAGCTGAAGTTTTGCTGCAGCGTTGATCTCATGTAGGTTTATAGATCAGGTCATGCATGTGCAGCTCTGTGTTTACATGACAGCAGATGGCTGCTGTGAGCAGACAGGTTGCATTTCAGGACAGCCGCCCAGCAGCGCCCCCCTCCGGCCGGCCGCCGCACTGCAACCAGAAGCCGTGTGCGCCCGGTGAGCGACTGCCGCTGAAGAGACAACACCGCTGTCTGCACTCAGGTAAGAAAAAACCCTCACAAGCCTTTCATTTATAAATCTAACCTCACTTTTATCACAGCCACACGTCAGGGCGAGCAGATTGTGCGCGAGCCGGACTCCGCGTCGTCTTTCTCCATCGGCATTCGTCTTGTCGCTTAATATTTTTTTTTTCTTTTTTTTTGCATGAAGTGGGAGAGGTTGGGCCTGTGAGCGTTTCACGTTAAGAAACATCCTGCAAATGAATTAAAAACGTTTGTGTCTGCTCGGATCCTCCCGCAGGAGCTTATTTCTGCATGTTTTCTGTTTGCATTGTGCTCCATCCTCCTCATCCTCATCGATTCTCATCCACCATCAGCGCAGAAACGTGTTTTTTGTTGCAGCCATCATCGCTCCAGCCCTGGAGGAGCAGTCACCTCCCTACAAACACGGGCATATTGCATGATTTCTCCTCATTCTCAGCAGAAAAAAATGTCTCCATCATTCCCGGGAGCAGGTCCCGCTTCCCTTTCAGCTCTCGGATCTCGTCCTTGTGCTCCCTGACAAGACTAATCCGGGAGAATTTTTATAATCTCATTATTAAGAGATCCCAGGAGAACAACAATGCAATGTTGCTTGGGATATTTATTTAAGTTTGGCAGGCGTGGACGAGCATTTTCTTTGTCTGTGCGCTTTGATTTGCGCGCAGTGTGAGTGAAATTGTGGCTGAAAGGACTCAGTCAGCCCCTCACGCCGCCTTCCTCCCTCCCGCTATTCTGGATCTTTCGCCTCTTTCTTGTACATGAGGGCCTACATGGTTTCAGCGTGGCTTTGCGTGCGTCGCAAATGCGCCTTTTCTTCTCTAACATGAAATATCGCATCTAAAAACGACGCAGAAACCAGCCCCCGAGACGCGCTGCGTTTATTTTTCATCCATTTCAGCTTTATGTTCATTTTCTTGTTATTCAGAGCTGATGTTTGTGTGTGTGTGTGTGTGTGTGTGTGGGGGGGGGGGGGGGGGGATCGGGATGGTGCGGCGCCTGTGCGCAAATGCCAAGCCCATTTTTCTTGTGGTCAACACTGAAGAGTGTCCGCGTCTCCGCCGCCGCCTCACAGCGCGCGCAGTGAGCCAGACTGCTTATCTGTCACATATGGGCTTCTCGGTAATCCGCCCGGGGTCAGTGGACACGATCTGATCCACAGTAGGTGCGCGCAGAGCCTTTTAAACATTAACCTTTTGTGCAAACCACATGGAAGCCGCGTGCTTCATATAACACCTGCGGTTTCAATAACTGGGAGCGTTTATGGGGATGAGGATCTCATGTCTGCATCTTCTGCCGTTTTCATCCTCATGGGCTCTTTTTGCGCGCAACTCACTTATATTGATTTGTTCAGCAATTAAACTAGAGGAAGGCGCGGGCGTGTTGAGGGCTGTAACCGCAGCTGGGAGCCATTCCAGCCGGCAGGTGATCCGCTGAAAGCGAGGAGAGATACGTCACTGTCATCTTGTTAATGTTCCGATAGAGCCAGACAGCGTTCTGCAAGTTTGTGCAGACCTTTGGCATGACTTGTTACTGGAAAGACAGGCTGGTATGCACACTCCCCCCCTCTGAAAAGCTCTCAGAATGGACTTGAATCCATCTCTCAGGACAGATGTGATTTACAGAAGCAGACAGGAAACGTAAAACCTCTACCAGGCGTCTAACCCAGAAGTACAAGCAGAACAAACCAGCTGCTTTCCATCATGGTCACTTTGAGGAGACGTGGTGTAAAATTTAGATGTAAAATTTGGTGCTCACAGTTTATTGATAATTATTTCTGAGCTGTAAAAGCATCTGATTCTTGTTTGATTAACTGATTGTGATTGTTCAGCGTATAAAAGCGGAAACATTGAGATTTACACATAATATTCACATCTTTGGGCACCAGAAGTAAAAGACAGAAAACCACAAGAGCAAAAGTTTGTATTTGCAAACCTGAACTCCCTCAGATGCACCAGGATGCTGTAGAATCTGACTGACAGGAAGTCGATGACTGGAATCTGCATTTTCCATCTAAATAAACAGCATGTGAGTTCTCACATGCTGGAAACTACTGGTTTTGATGGGAACTTGCATTGTGCAGCATGAGGCAGGGCTGCCTGGGACACATTTACAGATACTCCTGCATGTTTTCCCACCTGTTCCACAAACGCATCCCCACATTTAGCACCACTTTACTCTCCCCAGCTGCTTTATTTGCATGTTCTGCTCCCTTTGCTCAGAAAGCTAAGGCTGTGACTGCTGTGACTGAATTTTGCCCTCGTCACCCTAAAAAGAAATACGGTACAATATATCTGTTACCATGCAGAATGTTAAAACTGATGTATGTTACAGTAAACAGGTTAATTAGCTTTGAATAAAGCTAGCTACGACTCACAGTGTCCACATGAGACGGTTTTAGGAGAGCATGCAATGTGTAATGATCTGAACTATGAAATGCAGGTTCATTGATGACGGCTACAGTCTGAAGTTGCACCTTTACATGCAGGTTAGTTGTAGATGAACAAACTTTTGGCTGGACCGCAGACCTCATTAATGCACCTGATGTCTGTGATGACGACCCGCCTGTAGCCTGGTGCAGAGTGGTGCTGGTTCACACAAAAAAACCTGCTTGTTTTTGGTCTGTAAATGTTTATTTTGTACCACAAACACCAGTTTAAACATCCTAAAAACATGAGGAACCTGGTGCAGTGGGAAGCTGTTAGAGGGGGGACCCGTTTCACTGCTGCACCACTAAACAAAGTGTGCAGCAAAGCTGCTATGTTGCTGTAGATGTGATAAACAAATTTCTTCTTTTCACTGTTAGTCTCGTGCACTTATGTAGGTTCTTCCCCCTCCCCCTCCTCCTCCTCCTCCTCCTCCTCCTCCTCCAGCGTCTTGAGAGGAGGTGCAGCACGTCACACAACCACCATGGATGGAGTTGTGTAACTCTCAGGTTTCTATTCAAGATTCTTAAAGGGGTATTTCTGTCCTCTGCTGTGAGAAGTCTTTTTGTTTGTTTGTTTTTTACGTGCACAAAGAAGAAAATAATCCAAGAATCCATCAAGTTGGAAAATGAATCTCTTACGTCTGGTTTGTTTAAACAGCTCCAAGACTGGAAACTGCACTGAATACTATAAGCTGCAAACTCATTGCACCATGTTGCATCATGTTTCCACGGTTTTAGTTTTTGGAGATGCTGAATCTCTTCATCCTGATAGTTTCGTGGGCAGCCATGCAAACGCAGCCCAAAGCAAATCCTCATTTGCTGAATTTTTCTTTAATTTTGCTAAAACAAAACGACACAAAGTCCCTGGAAGTGATGAAGCAGCGGAAATAACATCTAAAGATTAAACTTGGACGATGCCGTGTAGCGGCAGCTTTCAGGTCTTCGTATGAAACAATCACTCCCCTCAATGCATCACTGAGTCATCGCTTCAGCAGCAGGGCCTCGTGCGTCCAGCATTATGAAATGAATCCACACTGAAGTGCTCCATTTAGCAGAAGACTGACGGCTCATTTAGGCTTCAGTCCAAAGGTGAGCGCGGCCAGCCTGAGCTTAGGCTGGCAGAACCAACATCACTGAAATTACTTCTGTAGAGCAGAAACAAGCTCCTCAGATTTACTGCGTCTGACTTCAGAGCCGAAAACTTCTCTTTCTGAATCAATAACTGGACAGTCAGCTGCTGACTTCCCCAGTTTTCTAACTGAATTAACTTTTGCTTCATAATATCTGTTTGCTGCTTTATTTGACCACATATTTCGAGCCTCTGCTTGGAAGTGTGCACTGTTTCCAGCAGGAAAACTGGGAGATAACGCTGACAGAGCTGCAAGGTCTGTCAGCAGCCGCCACTCGGATGTTTTCCAAATGCATCATCGCGTTAAAGAGGAGAAGAACCAGAACAGCAGCTTTTAAACTGCATTCTTGTACTCGGTTAATTGGCACCGTGCTGATGGTGAACTTTGGCTCATTGCACCCGGAGGCCCGGGTGTGTTTGTGTGCCCTGAACATTCAGCGGCTTGATCAGTAAACAACAGCAGCCTTAAAACTCTCCTGCAAACTGGATCTGAAAGTTTAATGTCGATTATGCAACAATTATTTTAATTTAAAAGGGCGCAGAGGCTTTAAAGGGAAAGCTTGTGTGGAGGAGGTGGCAGGGTGTGGCATGGAACGGGAGCGTGCAGACAGGTCCAGCAGGATGGAGGTCAAAACGGATACGGAGCCCCACCTTCAGCCCCTCCACTGCAGAAAGGTAGAGTCAGTGCGCGGATGCTGGAGGCTGGGCAGGCACACAGAGAGGCGAATGATGGGGAAAGTAGGTCAGAGATACAGAAGCAATCAAGCATGAGAGCAGAGCAGCATCCTCGACTCTCAGCTGAGCTACGAGCAGCGCTGGTGAGCGGCCAGGCTCATGCACGCCAGCAGACAAGCTCCTTTGTTTTTAGGCTCTCTGGCTCTGAGACGGTTACACAATGAAGCAATAAGTCAAATTAAGTTCAATTTAATGTTGATTTGTTTGGATTTACCAGGTTAAAAAAGCTAAATATGAGCTGTTTATTCTTATTTTTAGTTATTAAATGTTTTTTTAATTGAGTTTTACAATCATTACGTTGCTTCTTTATAGACTGCTGCTAGCTATCCTGAGTAAATATGTATTAACAATTCAACACAGATTTTGTATAAATGAATGGAAAATACTTTATTAATTACCCTGAGGGGAATTATGATGTCATCAGCCTTTTTTCTTCTTTTCATGTAAAGAAAATGGAAAAAAAACTTTTTTGTTTTATTATTAATTTGATATCCAAAATTCCAAAACATTAAAATTTTAAACTCAGAAGCTCCAAATATTTCCCTTTTTGTCCTGTTAAATAATCAATACCCAGATTCACGAGTCCATCTTAACAGAGGACTAAAAAATTTATTTCAAACTTTATCTCCAAAAATGATCGAATATAAAAGCTTTGTTCTTCTTTTTACTTTTTTATGATCTATATTGTATGGATTTATCAATTTTTTTTTCAACTTTATACCGTAAACAATGAAATTGGTCAGAAAACCAGAGGCTCATCATTTTCTTCTAACATCTGAACTGTTTTCTGTTGCTCGACTATTTTCTGAGTCAGCTTGTCTTAATACTGATTGGATCACAATGAATTGGCTTCGATTGATTTGTCCGTAAAGTGTCCTGAGATGACGTTGTTGTAAATTAGTGCTATACAAATAAAACTGAATTGAAGTGAATTTATTAAATTAAATTTAAATGCACAGATTTCCTGATTTCTGTCTTATTATGGTCATGATATTTTAAATATACACGTTTATTTTAGGGATGTTTGATAGTGGCTTTTCTTTTTACAGATATCCAATATACCGATATTGTCCAACTCTTAACTTCCGATATCCGATATCAACTGATATAGATCTATGGAGACAACTGTGAGGCTGTATCTCTCCTATTTTGACTTTTTGAGTGAGACAAGAAATTTCCAGAATTCCAGATATTTTCCAGAAAATAAGACACTTTTTTAATGTTTTCGCTAATCCTGCAATTTAACACATTTTTAATGTTAATTCATGCTGACTGACATGAACCAAGGAGTAAATGTTACTCTCTAATGCCACAAGAGGGCGCTATGGGCTTGTGACAACGATATTTCGCCCCGAGAGGAAAGATCCCAAAACAGCCTCATCTTAATGGGAGGAGGTCATTTTAGACATCTGGCTGTTCTGTCAGTGTGGTGGACAAAAATCCTCAAAAAACATGTTTATCCTTCTTATTTATGATGTTTACGATCATTTACAGTAGGGATGTCCAATAATATCGGCCTACCGATATTATCGACCAATATTGGCATATTTTTATTAATGAAACTTTGCTAGATTTTGTTAGTACAATCTTCCGAGATTTCGTTATGGAACAACAAAATCTTGTGAGATCTTGTTTCATTAGTACTGGTCCAACATGAAGCAAAGTCACCGTTATTGTGGAAGAACTTCATATCCCAGCATTCCTTTCAGAGTCATGTGACGACGGTGCAGCTGCTGCTACTACAGACTGACTTGCTTTGAAGCTGCTTATAATATGTCTGGTTTCAAGTTAATAAGTTGTCAGAAACATTAGAATTAGCCACATGTTAGCTAATACCTGCTAGCGTCTGATATCTGGCAGCCAGATGTCCAAAATGAACTCCTCTGGCTGAATTAAGGATATTTTGGGATCTTTGCTTTCGGAGCAGAATAAAGTTGTATTTCTCAAAATAGGAGAGATACAACCTCACAGTTGTCTGCATATATCAGTATCGACTGATGTTGGATATCGGAATTTAAGAGTTGGACAATTTTGGGTATCGGTAAAAAAGCCAACATCGAACATCCCTAATTTACAGGCATTGACAACAACATGCTGACGTTGTGAAGTTTATGCGTTATTGATGCGTAGTTATGAGGTTTTTTTGTGTCATTATAAAACTAAAAACCGTGACTGATATTCCTTTGATATCACATTTTCATGCCGATATTGGCCAATAACATTGGTAGGCCGATAATATCAGACATCTCTAGTTTATTTTACACATTTTTACAAATAATTATAATCTAATTACAATTTTTACCTTGGCTCCTTTTTTCTAGCAGTTAAATAAAAAATAAAGTTGATAAATAAAGTTTATAAATAAAGTTGGCTTGGCAGTTTAATTCAGCTTTATTTGTGTAGCACTGATTTAGATATAATCAATTTACTACGATTCACATCAGTGGGATTTATAACGGTGTGTGCACAAGCCGATTCATGAAAACATTGACCAAGCAAAAGAAAAGCAGATGCATCGCTGAAAATGCTGCAACGAAATTGTGTTGCATCACGAAAACAGCATTTCCCATAATGCACCTCAGCACGTTTGCTGTCCTGTGCACTGTAAATCCTCACAGCTTTGTAATCCCATTCAATAAGTTTAACTGGTAGCTAATTATGACATCACAATGACATCATCAGGGTATTTTTTTATTGTAAAACTGTAAAAAATTGGAACAATAGGAGAAAAGCATTTGTCTAATTTCTAAATCTTTTTGGGTCGTCCCACCCAGCCCCCCATTTGATGCATCGCATCAGCTAAACCATCCATCCCCCCACACACACACACATGCATGCGCACACACACTCGCTGCATGTCTGGCTGCGTGCACGCGGCTCCTGGAGCCGTGTCAACATCCCTGTTGACCGAGCTCCTTGCAGAGCCGAGGTCTGTGCCAAGATCCCATTTTCACACGGCCCTGAGAGGAACGGGCTGCATCAGCAGACCTTTCAGCCTTTTCCTCCTCATGAAGCTGCGACAAAGCCCGCTGTCATGTTCCCTTTCTGCTGCAGGTGAAATGTGTGTGTGCCTTGTCCCGGTACAAATCATCAAGAGGGTCTGGTCCCAGTCCCCTCTGGCCCCAACGCTACAGCATGAGTGAAAACTGCACATACTCCGGGAAAAGAGACGTTTTGTCCCTTTTTACCAGCGTTAATTACTGCAGCTCTCTCCACTCGAGTGGTCCTGGTCTGTTACTAAAATGTAACCCATCACAGTTTTAGAGTAGAGCTGGAGCTCCAAAGGTTTCCAAGTGGCTGAAGTGCAAAGACCAGAAGCTGAAACTTCTTTTAGCATCTTCTTTTCTTCTTGTAGTTTCAGATGATAAACTCGCCTTGTGTACACATGATACATGTGTGTACATACGATTATCAGCTGCAGGATCCAGCCGTATGTTTGCTCTGCAGCTTCTGAGCTCCCGGACGCAGAGCGAACAGCCTCTCAGAGGGATTGTCTTCATTGGCAAGTGTTCAGATTTCTGCTTGTTGTTTAGATTCTGTCATGTGTGAGGCTACAAAGGCAGTTTTGTCCATGAGCTGTGTGAGATACACTATTCATTAGAATTTCTATAGAGCACACACTCTGCCATTTATAATCTATTAGGCTCTCTTCTTTTTTAATGCTGATTTGCACTTTTGTTAAAGAATAAAGCTGCTTATTTATTTCTTTAACTGTCAACAATTGACAGAAGAAAGTCTCAGAAACGTCTTGTAAAACTACTGTTTGCAGTGGTGTAAAAATGCTGAGTTTAAAGTTAAAGTTTGCAAAGATGTGAACACGACTGTTAACATGAGCAGCCTTTAGCTTGTTCCAGACTCCATGAGAAGCAAGAACAAGAAAAAAGTTCTTTTCGTCAAGTCATTTAAGCTCTGCGATGGTGCGCGGGTTCCCCCAGTGATCATAGCCTACATTTACAGTAAGCTCTGTCCGTGGCAGGACGGCAGTGTGCACACGGTGGTGTCCGTGTATTTAAATGCCACGTGTGTAGTTTACATTTTTGTGATTTCTCACCCCGCCCGCCTCAAATGTCCGACCAATCACGAGATACTTCTCGGACCTCTCAGAGAAGAAAGTTCTGCTCAGCCGAGGGGTCGAGAACAAGTTGCAAGCCGCCTCAAACACGTCCGCGAGAACAAAATGACGTCATTTTGTTCACGTGGCCTCCAGAACAAGAAGAAAGTCCTGGCTTCTCGCAGAGTATGTAGCAGCCTTTTGAGTGCGCATGGAAACTTTTTGCTACATCCTATGCTTCGTTTTGCACTTCAGGGCAACATCCTGGTACTTTCAGTGCACTGAATTTTCGCTTAAACGACAGCATGAGCGCACTGCACACCCACAAAAAGAGTGTTTGAAGTGCTCCAGTGCACGGATTGAGACACCGCCCTAGTATCAGGTTGGACCCTTTTACCCCCAGAACTGCCTTAATCCTTGGTTACATGGATCCAACACGGTGTTGGAAACATTCCTCAGAGGTTTTGCTCCATATTGACATGATGACATCACACAGTTGCTGCATCCATGATGAGAATCTCTCGTTCCACCACATCCCAAAGCTGCTCTGCTGGACTGAGATCTGGTTACTGTTTTGGCCGTTCCCAGCCACCATTTCCATGTGGGGCTCATATGGGTTAGATTTTGGTTGCATATGAGGGACCCAAGTGGGTTCGTCCACGGTTTCCATGGTGGCCCCACCTGTTTTCCCATGTGGGTTTCCACATATGAGATCTGCAAATTGGCCCAGTTCAAGCCCATGCCTATTGGCTATAAGGGCACGCACAGGTTAGGCCACCATGGAAACCGTGGACAAACCCACTTTGGTCCCTCATATGCAGCTAAAATTTAACCCATATGGGCCCCACATGGACATGCCGGCTGGGTGGGAGTACAGAGAACTCGTGTTCCAGAGATGATGTGAGCTTTGTGACATGGTGCATCATCCTGCTGGAAGTAGCATCAGAAGATGCTCCACTGTGGTCATGAAGGGATGGACATGGTCAGCAACAATACTCAGGTAGGCTGTGGTGGTTAAACCGCCACGTTGGTACTAAGGGGCCCAAAGTGGGCCAAGAAAACCTCCCCCCACACCATTACACCAGCAGCAGCCTGAAGCCTTGATCCAAGGCAGGATGGATCCATGCTGTCATGATGTATCCAGCAAATTCTGAGCCGAGCATCTTAATGTGGAGCTAAAATGGAGACTCATCAGACCAGCAACGTTCCTCCATCCTCTATTGTCCAGTTCTGGTGAGTGTGTGTGAATTGTAGTAGTTTCCTGTTCTTACTGACAGGAGTGGCCCCCAGTATGGTCGTCTGCTGCTGGAGCCCATCTGTGTGTTCAGAGATGATATTCTGCATATCTTGGTTGGAACCAGTGCTGATCTGACTTCCTGTTGCGTTTCTATCATCTCCAACCAGTCTGCCCATTCTCCTCTGACCTCTGACACCAACATCTGGATATTTTCTCTTCTTCAGATCGTTCTCTGGAATCCTAGAGATGGTTGGTGTGAAAATCCCAGTAAACACTCAGACCAACAACCATTAAATCTCCTTTCTTCCTCATCCTGATGCTCAGTTTGAACTTCAGCAACTCGTCTTCATCATGTCTACATGACTAAATGCTGCCATGTGATTGGTTGATCACATATTTGTGCTAACAAGCAGTTTAACAAGTCGACCTAATGAAGCAGCTGCTTCGTGTATCACCAGCCACTTACTCACAAGAATGAATAATTCATTTTCTTGGCACTATTTCCAGCTGTGGATGAATACCAAATGTTTGCAGCGCTGGTTTATTTTAAAACAAATATTGTCAAATTTGTGCCTCAAAAAATAAAAAAAGGAAAAATCTATTGAGCTTTGATACAACGCCGATAATCGACAGAATGATTGACACATTGATTTGATCTTTTCCACGAGGTGACCATGTGACCGAACGCTTCCTGCTTTATCGTGACAGTAACTCGGTCTGTGGGGGTTTTTCTGAACCTGGTCTCCGTCTCGTCCTGCCATCTGCGGTAAATGTGCAACTCTGTTCAAACAATCAGGAGGTGAGGAGATATGAAAGCACGCAGAGCGAAGGTCACATAGCTGAGCCTGGTGCACCATTTAGGGTGGGTTTTATGGGGTGAAGTAACCACGGCAACAGTTTAGGCATTGCTGCTCGTAAAGAGACGGTAACATCAGGTGCAGACGCATCACTGGGAGACCACCAGTGATGGAAGATGTTGCCTCAGATTTCAGTAAAAGCAGAAAACGCTCCGTTCTGCAGAAACATGAGATCTGGGAGTTTTACAGGTTTGGATGTGGTGGGTTTTAAACCTGCTGGTATTGTAGGAGTGTAGCTCTAAATTAAATGTGCCTTAGCTGATTTGCAGCTTGTTCACTATGATTATTTAAGTACCTTCATGTCTTTTAAACTCTGTGCTGATGAGCTGAACGTTCCTCTTTTAGCTTTTAGGATTTTTCAGTTATTTCCAAACAGAATTTCAGATTTTTAGACCACCGGACAGTTTTCCACTTCCCCTCAGAGTGGGCCAAAGTTCATGACCTTCCAGCTGTAGCGAAGGGCAGAGATGGAAAGTAACACATTTACTCAGATTACTGTGATTAAGTAGTTTTTGTGAGTAATTTGTAATTTTTGAGTAGTTTTTGAAATAGGTCAATTACATTTTTAACCCAAGTAATTTACTTCATTACTCTGGAAACGTCCCCCTTTACTGAGTAAGAAATGAAATGCAGGGGGAGAAAAATCCTCCTGAACCAGCGTTTATTCTTCATGTTAAAGAGATGAAGAAGGAAATCCTCGACCGCGTCTCAGCCAGTTCTTTGTGTTCAAACACAAACAAGACAATAATTCATCATGCAGATGCTACAAATGTCTAACGCTCGTTTTCTGTGGGCAGAATATTCTGTGGAGCGTGGACTTTACTTCAGTTCTTAAATAAGCAGTCAGTCGCTCATTTGTTCAGACTGATTTATTTATTTTGATTTATTTATCAATATTTCATATTTATGACAAATTTTTGCAATAAAAATTTTTTTAAAAAAGCAAAATTTGTAAATTTTTTCCATTTTTGCCATCTTAGAAGCTTTTATTTAGTTTTACTTTCTCTTTTTTATTGTAGTAAAAGTTGATCAAAAACAGTATTGGACTGGATTTATAACTTTTTATATATTTATAAAGTAAATTTTAGATTAAGTACTTTTTACTTTTCCTCGAATACATTTTTAGATGGGTACTTTTACTTTTACTTTAGTAGAATTTAAAAAAAGTGAAGATACTTTTACTTAATTACAATTTTTCAGTGCCTTTTTCCATCTCTGGGGAAGGTTTTCCATCTCTGCTTTCTACATGATGTGGTGGTTATCACAGAGACCTCCGGCAACGACGGGGATCAGGACCGGCTCATTGACGTCTGAGGTCATGGTCCTCAGTCAGAAAAGACTGAAAAGTCCACTGCAGGTTGGACGTGAGAAGTCAGGGAGGTCCAGTTCTGGATCTAAGTCCGTGTTCTGCAGGTTTTTGATGTTTCCCTACTTTAACCGGCCTGATTTAGATTAAAGGGTCATTAAAAGGATTGTGCTGAACTAAAGCGATAAAAAAAGATTCATTTACTTAGGATGAGATGAGTTGGAGCTGGGAAAGTGGGAGTGGGGACTCCGGGTTATAAAGAGAGAAAGGGGGGGGGGGGGGGGGGGGGGGGGCTGGTGTGTAACCAGCAGCGATGCAGAGGTTTGGACCCCGCAGTGGTGCAAACAGAAAGCTGAGCTGAAAGATCAAGCCCTCATCTGTGGACAGGATTTGTGGGTGATTCAGCTGCTGCAGCAGGACGGTGGCCCATGAGGACCAACTTTGGACACACCTGCTTTAAAAGAGTGAGGATGAGCTTGGCCATCCAACAGGGGCTCAAAATGGAGTCACCGCTTTACAAAAGGAACCAGTTAAGGTTCTCCTCACCTGGAGGAGGCTGCAGGGAGATCCAGGATGTGCTGAAGAGATGGATGGATGGTGATCCCTTCCTATGACCTCAACTACAGCCTGAAGACCTGATCACAGGCATTGATTATCACTTTTGCTTCATTTAAACAGATTTCTGGAGACGCTAACAATCTCTGATTCAGACTATCACAAGCTTTTAAACTGTATAATGACTCTAAACGATAAAATCCACAAGTTCTTTGGCATTTTACGTTGAGAAATGCTCTTTATTTTAAATCATACGAATACCTGGATTAAAGCCATCCTCATGTTTTCATCTTAAAATTGATCTTTTTTATGTGTCATCATGCTACTGACCTGATAACATTTATATACTTAGAGATGCACAATGACCTTTTTAAAAAAAACAATACCAATAACCGATAAATTTCAGCTCCTAAAAGCCGATACTGATAACCGATAACGCACACACACTTACTTTATCATGACAGCAATTCTGTTAACAAAACCAAAAAGATTTTTCACTATTTAAATGAAGGAATATTTATTTTTTCCAATGAAAAACTATTTTTGTAAAAGATATCAAACAATTCAATATCTTAATTGCACATCAGCATTACTGATACAAAGATCAAGGTTTCTTGAACTGATGCGGAGAAATGCGACAGGATTACAAACTGAAAAAGGGCAGACGAGAAGTTTTTTTCCTTCATTTTGTGGTCATAACAACAAAGACATGAACAACAATAACACAAAACATACTGGAAAAAAATCAACCAGCAAAAAGAAATAAAAACACAACTAAGAAGTAAAACAAACATAGAAATGATGCACTGACAATTTTGATTCAAACATTTATTGTATGTCAACACAAACTGAAAAAGTTTATTTGTAAACAACAATAAAGACTGACAGGTCAGGCTCGTCTATGTAAATAGGAGCGTTATTGAAAAACAATAATCTGTCTCATAATGCAAGCGGAGCACGATCGTGCTGACAAAAATAACTTTCCCCGATGACATACTGTATATATTATCATGATATTGGACTTTTTGGAATGACATCATTTCCTGTTATCGGCCTAATAATTGTTTTGCAGCCCTAATTATTCTGTAAAATCTGAGATTTCAGAGAAAACATCTCTTTGATTAATCTTTCAATAAGATCCAGAAATGCTCATCTTTCATTTAAACCTCTAAAATATTCTGATTGAGACTTTTAATTAGGGATCGACCGGTCCGATACAGATTTTTTTAGGGCCAATACCGATATTTTCTCATCAGCCTCAGCCGATACAACCTGCCAATATTTGGGGTCGACACTGCATTTGACTCCCAAATCAATCTAATGAAGGATACAATGAAAAGTAATTTTACAACTCTTTTAACATTAAAAAAGTAAAAATAACTTCAAATAAATATATAAAAAAGGAACAGTGCACTTGTAAACAGTTATTAAATAGAAACATTAAACTTGTGATATAAAATTAAAATACATAAACATCTGTCATGTCGAGTGGTTGGCCAACACACCCAATAATAACAAAAAAACACAAATATCGGCCTAAAATATCGGCCGGCTTATATATCGTATATATATATGTCTATCCTTGCTTTTAATTACAGTTTTCTTAAATGTGTTACTGTCATAATTGTTGTAGTCAAACCTGTTACAGACTTTTATGGATTTTTTTCTTCGTTAAAGGGGAAGTTCAGAATTTTTGACATAGGGCCTCATTTACAAGTGAGCCAGAATGCTACTGATCACTGGAGACAGTTTCAACATATTTCATCCCGTTGTTCTAGTTCCAGGAGGTTACGGATGCTAATGCTAGTGGAAGTCAATAGGAATCTGCTAGCCTGTCATTAAAACCAATCTTATCCACTCCACAGAAGATCCGAGGCAAATCAGCAAATCTATCTGTGTAAATGCCGTGTTAAACTAGTAAACTCGTGTTAAAAAAAAAAGTAAAACCAGCCTTGTATGACAAATTTTGCATTTCATATTGAGGAACTAGTTTCTTAACAGCTTACTACCTTTGACAGTGTATTCCGGTTCATAGAGACATGGTGACAGTTAGTTCGATGAAAAAAGTTCAAAATCATCTTCAAAATCCGACATATCCTCGTGCCTTTCAGACATGACCATATCTTCGACTTTATATTTGTATAATCAAATTCCTTCATGCACGTAGCAGCAGATGACATCAGTCTGCTGCCACATACAGGAAGTGAAACTTTGTAAAGTTTCTCAGCAGCAACAATCAAAATGCAACGAAACGCAGGTTAGTTTTATTTGTAACATTATTCTATGAACACGGCATTTACACAGATAGTCTGAAGTTAGAAATGATTTGCCTCGGATGTTCTGTGGAGTGGATAAGATTGTTATTAATGACAGGCTAGCAGATTCCTATTGACTTGCACTAGCATTAGCATTGGTGACTCACTGGAACTAGAATAACGGGATTAAATATGTTGAAACCATCTTCAGTGATAAGTAGCATTCTGGCTCACTTGAAAATAAGGCCCGATGTCAAAAATCCTGAACTTCCCCTTTAAAGCTCTAATTAGCAAAATAATAAGTAACTAAATCTTTGAAATCGATGTTTAAAACATAAATTGCATATGCGTCTTTTGACGTTTCCACCGCTGATGAGCACGTATTCGTGCACCGGCGGCTCTCCTTCATCTCCGCCAGCAGCCAGACGTTTCTGGACGCTCGTGGTGCGACCTGTCCTCCAGCGGCTGCAGGCTTTAAGCAGCGCTGTACCTCTGAGAGATTAAAGCATCATGCTGATGTGCCAACGTGGGCATGAGAGGGAAACTAAAGCTCTGAAGCTGCCAAATCTGCATCACCATCCAAACACAGAACAAGCTGTTTGGATGCTGAGAGCGATTATGCCATAAGCCCTCTGCACTGGTGCTTGTGTGCACGGCAGGAAAAAAAATATGATTCGAACTGAAAAGTGCTGATGTAACCAGAGGCTTGGGTTTAATCTGATATGTAATCCTCTTTTTATGAGATTTGACGCAATTCACATGCGGCGAGTGGTTGAGGGAGCATGTCGGGGGGTTTGCTCCCCGGCGGTGAGTGAGGGGTTTACGTGCGGGAATGACTGGTTGAAGTTTGTGGAGTCAGAGTTGTTTAGGAAGTGCAGCCTGTGGCAGAGAGGACGGCGTGCACATGGCCTGGTGGGACTATTTTAGTCCTTCAGGCTGTAACATGAAGCGCCGACCCCACGTCAGGATGTATAAATAACCGGTTTTCACAGGCACAGTGTCTGTTTACATTTTGAGGTGACGGACTGGGTCTTATGAGCCGGAAGACAAAGTGTCCAACAAGTGCGCCATCATTACCTTCAATCCCCTCCGACCAGCCGCTTTCTTCCCTCGCGGCCACTTTGCATGTGTGGTTGTGTAACGCGACCCATCCTGGACGTCCGAGTCCTGATCTCTCGCTCCTTTGCTTCTCTTGCAGCCTGACCTGTGACTGACATGGACTACATGAACAACGCCTCCAACAGCTACAGTTCTGGAGACACCATGAGTGCCTCCTTAGCAAACATGACCATCAACGACCAGCACCACCAGGAGAACGGAGTCCAGATGGGACACAGAGGCGCCGGGGACGCCAAAATGAAAGGTCAGGCACGGGATCGCCGATAAACCAACTGCTAAACATGCTGAGGATGACGGGGACACCGGGGGGAAACTAAACTCTTCAGCCAGGTTGAGCTCTGGTTATCGAAGGTCACTTTAGGGTCAACATCCTTTTATTCGTCACCCAACTGCATTGAGACAAATAACCAATCAATAATTTACTTTTCCAGCCAGTAAACATCTCTTATTGGACACACGCACAGTTTCCGGTGCTACAACTTAACTGGCATCGTATCAGGATTCTCTGAATAGTCACAAATTCTCTGCAATAACTGTAAATGCATCATTTTTAAAGCTGCACCTCCTTGCAGATGGTGGAAAATCTGTTTATTGTGATAAAAACCTTTACAAGATGCAAGCCTTAAAAGAATAATTATTTATGGTTTGATTTATACATAAGCAGGCACTTGAAATGACCGGCTGCTTCATGCATGGACCATTAATCTCCGACTGACAATCGTCGCATTAACATGATGTCACACCCACCTTATTTAGTGTAACATAAAGTAAGCTGAGCTTACTGGACCAAAACATGAGGTGAACATGTTCTTCAGAGCTGGAAAATGCTTTAAATGTTCATTATTTTTAGCTGTTCTGATTGTTTAAATTGTGAAAGTGATGAAGGTTAATTCAGGGTTCCTTATGAGGTCATAAAAAAGGAAGCGCAGCCCAGAGATGGAAACGTCTCTGGTGCTGATTTGACACCAAGAATTGACAAAGTTCTGAAGGAAAAAGAGGTCGAACCCAAAACAAGAAGGTAGTGATGCACAATGTGCAAAATTTCTACCGATACCAATACCAATATTAAAGCTGAAAATGTTAAAAAACCTGTTATATATATTGGTTAATTATACAGTATTGACAACTGTTTGATCTCCAATTTGATATTTCTGTATTTCCTCATTTCATTTTATTATTTCACTCAATAAAAGCAAAACAAGCTTTAAACAATCAACTCAGCACAGCTTCAATGAAAATGAGCAGAGAGACGAGCAATCGTATGATATCCGCCCCCTTCAGCATTAGTATCATTTTACATCATTTCATTTCTTAGTGTTTATACAATATTTACCATTTTCCATCAAATTTGTGTTTGATAATAAGGCATTGTCTACATCACATTTTCCCAATATTTACAAGCATTCATACACATGAATTTACTGCATTTACAAATCTTTTTTTTTTTCCAAGATCAATCACATTTACTGAAAACTTTCATTTTCATTCTTCTTTAATATTGTTGTTTTTACGTGTCTCTTAAATTCCATGATTATTCTTGATTCTTTTATTTCTTTTTGGAGTGTCCTACATAAGTTTATTCCTTCCACTGTTACGGTCGTTTAACATCTGGGGCAACAGATCAAAACTAGCTTTTTGGCTAAATCTGGCCAATCTAGAGGTTTTTCTTTGTTTTTATGTGATTAAATAATCAAATTAAATCAAATCAAAGATGCTTTATTGATCCCCGAGGGGGAAATTCATGTTTCAGTACAACCCGTCTAAGGCACACAAACAAAACATATAAATAAGACAGGATCAGGCGGACCGTGGCCACGCAGCCCTTTGCAGGGCGCACGTTTGCAGATATGGAAGATAACATGAGGAAAGGGGGGGTAGGTGGTAAAAAAAGAGGTCTCCGAACTCTCCACGTACACAGATGGAGAACTGGGAGACAAAAAAAGACACACCACACAGAAAAGCACGGACTCAGACAATCACAACATGAGTCACATGGTGGGGAGGCGAGGAGGGGATTCCCCCCACACATCAGAGCGAGGCCACGCTTGCACCCTTCCAGCTCATATGGATCACCGCGAGCCTACGTCACAACCCGGAACTCATGTGACCGCGAAGCTGGTAGCGGTGAAAATATGCTTCGTATTTGAACGGCGTTGATGGACTATGAGCCTCAAAAACTGCTTTTGCACTCTTTTATTTTTTTCTCCGCCGGTCTGTCTTTGAAATATTATAGAAATGACGTCCAGTTATACTGAAAGTCTTACTGCCGACGCTAGAAGAAGATACGAAGCTAAACTAGTATCTGTTGGACTAAGTGATGCCCATCTTCTGCTGCTAGAACCTGGTTAGACGAACCTACCTGTACATAACATAGTTTCCCGATCTATGATGTTTTGGTTTCATCAGGTAGCCCCGTGTTCAAGCATTTATTTTTTATAGAATATAAATTTTCCCGGATTTTTAAGACATGGTGGTTTTTTTGTGCACTTTAGGGTTTACTCTATTGATAAAGCTATAAATTCCGGAGTCTTTGTATGTAACTGGTTATGACTGTGCATGTTTATAATGCTGCAAATGCCTTTCTGCCGCTGTTTTGCTTTTATTCTTATGTGGGAATATTGATGGCAGTAATCTGGATGAACGTGATCGTTAACAGTCCTGAGGAGACGGGAAAGCGGGGGCGCTGTGATTCTGTACATCCACTGATTTAATGGTGTTTTCTATCATCTGTACAAAAACAACTACAGGGTTTAAAAAGTGAGACCACATTATATGCTTTTTTATCAGTCACAAAGTGATCGGAACATATTGTTAGATGTTTCCATGGTTTCCAGCGTGAACTGTCAGCATTTATGGGCTTGATAGCAGCTAGCCACTTAGCATGTTGTTCGGGACTTTTTCTGTTGTTTTGGGAACTGGAACAAACATCTTCTCTTGTCCGTGTGATAGATATGTTTATGGCAGCCATACACAGCGGGACTTCTCGGTATTTCCAAAGTAGAATAAACGAAGATTGACGAGTAATGAAGCAGTTAATTCAGTGGCTCCCCTATGCAACGAAGCGATGTTTTCACCTCCTACCTAACCGGATGTGACGAATTTGGCGAAAATTCCCGGATGCTCGCGGTGATCCATAGGGTCAATACCAGGCCGTTATTGATATTCAGTTTTAAGGGGGGGCACCACAGGTGAAAACGCAGTTTTTTCATCACCTGGTCAATTTTGAGATTTTCATATTTTTCCCTTCAGCATGTTTTCTTTCAGACTAGTGCAAAAAAACCCGTAAAAATAAACATTTTAGGAGTTTATTTCATGATTCTTTGTCTGATGCCTCCAAATCTCCTGATCATGCAGCTAAAGTTGGTGTTTTTAACGGAGCGCAGCACCGTGGTGCTCGTCTGAACCCCGTCATGTCTGGTATCGTTGGAAACGTCTCTTTTTCCTGAATGATGTCAACTCAACCAAACTTGATATTTCCAGCTCATGAATCTGATTGGATCTGATGTCTGTAAATAGTGTTATAGGACAAAAATATGGAGAATTTTACAATCCAAAACTTTAAAGGCCTTTTTCTCAAAATGAGTTTTTTTCTCTTATTCCGGGTAAAAAATCTCCTCTTCAGGAGCACTTACAGAAACCAAACTTTCAGGTTTTGCTCCTGACTGTATTCTTAAAGTTTTTACAGAAGGATGTTTTGATATCTCATTCACAGCCTGATTTATAGAACATTTCATCCCAAAAATATGCCAAAAAATTAGGTTTTTCTGGTTGTTGACAGTTGTTTCTAAATTGTGAAATGATCTATAGAGATCTCCAAAATCCCCTCTGCAAAAAGTTTTGACTTTAACATGTGAACAAAATTCAAAAGAAACTTTGAACCTGGTTTAATCCACTGTTTAGATTTTTTTCCTAGAAATTTATGCTAAGTAGCACATTTTTGGCTATATAACACCTGATTTGCATATTTAAACATAAAATTTCAGAAAACTTGCAATACAAAAAAATGGTAGCCCTAATGTGAGGAATAAACCAGGAAAGTTTCATTATGATACCAGTTAGTTACATTTTTTACCCTATTTGCCTGTAGTGTCTCGCCAGCATCACCGATACCGGGCTGATGATATCGTGCATCACCACTGGAAGGTGGACCCGATGAAGTAGCCGGTAAACGTTTAGAAAGACGTGACGGAACTGATGACTAAATTTAAAGAATTATTAAGTCTTTGTCGGTTTTAATCATTAAAAGGTGCAGTTTTGTAACATGTAGGTTTTATTCCTGTGGAGCATAAATAAACAGATTGTGTTACATAAACAGATAATTAATAAAACATAGTCATCATTCTGTAAAGTACATCTTCAGAGGAAGAGTTGTAAATCCCGTCCATTAATAATCTTTTACAGCAACATTTTAATATGCTTTAACAAATCATTTAGTGTTGTGTAATCCAAATTTTGGGGTTAAAAAGTAGTCGCCGTTGCTTCATGTTGGAGCTTTAATCCCAGAGCACAGTGGGATTATTATGTTGGACTGTAAACGTAGAGTTTTCTGAGGGTCTCTGTTGACTGTGCAGAGTTGGGGCAGAGGCACCCCCCTCCCCCGACTTTCAACTGGCCTTTGTTTTAATCTCTTTTTACATAATGGATACGAGACTGCAGCTGCACTGCTCTGAGATCCAGCATCTGGGTCAGACCTCTAAGAACGAGCCCAGTCTCCATCCTGTGCCACTGTTTTCTCCCAGTTTAGCTCAGAAGCAGTCAGGTCTCCAGAGAAAACACCACATTAAAAAGATAGATATAAATAAGGTTAATAAACAGGGGGGGGGTGTTCTTTTCTCATTTATGCTTGTAAATAGCTTCAATCTGGACAGATTGCTCATCTCGTGGCTAACCATCAGTTTCAGGCCGTCAGCAATGTGTTTTCTCTCTTTTTATCCCAATCAACCATATGGCCAATTAGTGCGTAGCCTAGCTTTTCCCAGTTTACAGCCCTCTCTAGTGCAGTCGTTCTCCCCGTTTCCTCTTCCCATCATCTTATGCACAAACAGGAAGCGGCCCACAGAGTCAGGTCATCCAGCAGAACTAAACAGCTCGTTAATCAGCAGTCAAACGCAGAGTAAGTACCTCTGACCTTTCTCTAGGAGACGTAGAGTGTGGACGGTGGAGACGTGTGGCTGGAATTAGTTTTAAGGAAATGTAGAGTTTTAAACTGTAATGGTTTAGGTGTATACAGCTGTGCTTGAAAGTTTACATACCCTTAAAGAAAATGCTGAATTCACGATAGTAACTCAAATGACAAAAAACTGCCAAAATTAATAATAAATAAAAATTTACAAAATTATAATATAGTCAAATAATGAATTGATTTTAAATTCAGTTTTTTAAAAAATATTTAAAAAAAACAAACAAACAAAACTGTTTCAGACAAATTAAAGAGCCTTGCTCATAAAGAGTGGGCAAAAATACCTGTCAACAGGTGCAGACGTCTGATTGGACGTCACAGAAAACACTTGATTGCCTCAAAGAGTTGCTCAACAAAATTTTAATTGAGTCTCCCCATCATTTTTTTTTATTTACCATTTTTTATTTTTTTACTTATTACTTTTGTCAATTTTTTTCTGTCTTTAATAGAAGAGTATGTTAACTTTCAAGCACAACTGTATTTACAGACAAAGATTGCATTTAGATGGAAAACTTTTCTTTTTGCACTCTAAAAACTGCTGGGTTAAAAAGGGACCAACCCAGAAATTGGTTTATTTTTTTGACCCAACTTTCAGGTTGAATATTTGACCCAGAAGTGGGGTTGTATTGACTATAATGTAGCGTTATTTTTACACATAAGTTGGGGAAACAACACAACAACCAAATGTTTGGGTTAAAATAACCCAGAAATTAGTTGGTCCCTTTTTAACCCATCAGTTTGACCCAGGACTTTTTAGTGTGTGGGGTCTTTTTTAAAATTTCATTGTCTCATAATTATAAGAAAAATGACAAGATTCTGAATTTCCCTCTTATTTTTATTTATTTGCCATTTAAAGTCTCAAATGTTTAACTCGTAACTACAAGAAGAAAAAAATCTGAATTACAAGATTTTTATTTAATCATAATTCAGTTTCTCAAAATCTCAGTTTTATATCTCATAACATCAATGATCTATAAAATAATCTGATGACAGAAAAATGGTCATAATACAGAATCTGAGTTACTTATACACTCTCATAATCTCAGTTTTATATCTCCTGATTGTAATTGACTATTTTAAAAGTCTAAAATGCATTTTACAAGAAAAGATTTTGAAACTCTCATAAATGACTTTCTCATCGTCTCAATTTCTTTTATTTTTTTTTATAATTACAAGAAACATTATTTTTAGTCTGACATCATCATAAATCCTCATATGTCACATTTTAAAACTACTACCAACTAAAATTAGCAAAGGGGCAAACAAATATTTTCTAGATATTTATATATAGGATATATTTCTATATATTATTATCTCAACACTTCACACAACATTTTCCTTATTTTCATCATTTACTCTAATCTTTATGTTCTATTGAAAATTTTTTCATTATCTTGCCCCTTTATCACATATACTGTACAGTAAGACTTTCTTATAATCTCAATATTATAATTATCTCATATCAACGAAATCTCATAATAAAACTTCTCAACATATTACCGTAATATTTTGTAAAGACAGGAAAATACCGTAATAATGAGGGGGAAAAGAGTAGAGCTTTTTGTTTCTGAATATGATGTTCACATGTACTAACAAAACAAACTTGATACTTGTGCCAAAGTATTCATCACTGTGGGCTTTTTTATGGCCTTCACGTGTTGTCCAACGTGTTTTTTAGCTGCAGTGAGATTGAAATGAAATTGTTTGATTTTAAATTGTGGCATTTGCTGATGCATTATGTTGTAAATGACTTTTGTTATGTCTCTTTCATTCCTCTCAACAGCTGAGTGAGTCATAAAAACTGAATTAAATACAACAGTCTTGTTTATCTTGACCATTTTGAATTCGCAGCTTCCCTCGGAGAGCTTTGTTTGTCCCGTGTGTCTGTCTTGATTCCCTCCGGTCTGAACTCAGCTTTACCTTTAATTCGCAGAGGATGAACCGGCGCTCAGTGAAAACGGGGTGAAATCTGTGTCTGAGCTCTCACAGCCAGAGAGCAGCCACTGTGATGAAGAGGTGCAGCCTGGTACGCCTGCCATGTCGTGCAGTTTGCAAGGCACTCTAACCCCTGATTTAGCATGGTTTATTTTGTGTGCAATTATCATTTCATTTCTCCTTTTTCTTCACGTTAACTTTTCTTTGTTTCAGATATATTACCAGAGAAACGCTGAGTTTTGATTTTCCTTCTGCTTTGGTGTGAATATTTTCATTTTTCCTAACTCTTAACACCAGCTGATTTTAAAGTTTGCTTTTTTTCTATCTTAAACCTGCTGTGTTGTTGAGGCAAAAAAAGTGCATGTCGAGCCACAGATCAGAGGCCAATATGGAAAATATCGTCTCTCTGTGCCTGTTAGAATTAGCCACAGAAGCTCCAGTCTCTCAGGGTCAAGCAGGCTTTGATCATAAATATTAAGGCTGACAGCTTGTCCAAAGCAAACAGGGAGGGACGGTAATGAGGCTGAAAGTAGCTCCGAGTGGACAAACCTGAGAAAAGCCATAACTTGTTGCAGCTAATGCGAGGTGGCTGAGCAAACCTGAACAAAGGGTCTGGTCAGGGTTTAATTCATGTTTTAAAATGTACTAATGTTCATTTAATCCACAGCCGACACACCTGCAGAGAAAGGAGGCGATGATGTCATGCCGGGGCTCTCAGAAAAAGAGAGCGCCTCCAGTGAAGACAAGGGGCAACTTGGTAGCTATGGTTTCGCTGCTTAAGCTGCTTCCCCGTTTTCAGCTGCTTGTGCTTCGTTTTCCAGCCTGATAACTAATTAGCTCGACCTCCAGATGGATACGCTTGTTTTCTTTTGTTGCTGAGTGTTAGATTATAAGATCGATACCACTCTCATAGCAACACAGTGTGGACAGAGTTAAAATTCACCTCATTTTGTTGTGTTTTAGCTAATGTTAGCCGCTAACACATCCAGACACAGCTAACATCAGGCTACCAGATTTCACACTGCAAAAACTCAAATCTTACCAAGTATATTTCTAGTCACAATATCTCATCACGCTAAAAATAACACAAAATTACTTCAAGAGAAACATTTTGGTAAGATATAAGATCTTGAAATGAGATAATGCATCTCATTTCAAAACCTCAAGAAAATTTAGCTTGTTCCATTGGCACATTTTTTATTTTTCTGCTTAAGCAAAATATCTTTTTTACTTATTTTATTTTTATTTTTATTTTGCTTGTAATCAAAAAATCTGGCAATGGGACAAGCAAAATTTTCTTGATAAGATTTCTTAAAATAAATGTAGTGTAGTGTAGTTTTCTAAAACCCTCGTCACCACATTGTGACGCAAATAGATGCTAATATTAAGTGCCCACATAACTCCAGCCCTTTCCGGTCCTCTCCGCACCATTTACGTTTAACCGCTCTGGACTTTGCAATCGTGCAGCCGACCTCCTGCAACCGTTCCACTCTGACAACTCTTCTGAGTTTTTGGCGCAACCACATGGAGCATAAAATCCATCTAATGCGTTTTCCACACTTGACAATGGTTTAATTGTGAAAGTTGTGACCTTGCTACTTTTCAGTGTTAGTTTGAACCTTGTTAAAGGTGATAGCTGCAAATTTATTTCCTCCCCGACTGTAGGTGGCGCACTAACACTCATTTACTCAATTAGCATTAGCAACGTCACAGAACTGGCTAACAGTTATTAACATAAACTAATGTTTAACTTGCATATCCAGGAGGAAAATGGCAACCTCCACTTTTGAGCCCCTTTGCTACCTTCACCCTCATCTTACTTTGTTTTTTGTCCGCTTGAATTTGAGAAATAAGACAAGGAAGATGCTATTTCTACACATAGCAATAGAGCTAGCAACTCTGGAGCTAATGGTAACAGTGAAGAATCCCAACGTTGGTAATCAGATTTAAATATTTATTTTTTATACTTTTATTCTGCACCCCTCTAGACGTTCTGTGGATTTTTTTTTTTTAATTATTGTTTTGATTAAAAAAAATTATAGCTATCACCTTTAACATACGAGGCAGATTTAATGGTATTGATATTTCATGAATGTAATTTAACAGAAGGCCTACAATATTGCAAGAAAGTAAAATCCTTTAGTTCTGCTGCATGTATTTGTCAGCTGGACTTAAAGCTGTTTGTGTCATGTATTTCTTACCATCAGAGCCAAATTGAAAAGTCTCATTAGTCAGCGTTTTTTTCTTTATTGGCTTTATAATGAATTGAATTAACATGGATTCTAACTAATTTAATTTACCTGGACTGGACTCTATCTTTACAAGTGTTTGAGATGACTTATTGTGAGTAAAGCAAATTTAAAAATGACATTTAATTAAATCCAAATCAGTTTCTATTTGTGGAAATATTAAGTCTATTTATGAAGGTTAAAGTTTAAACGTAAGGAGGGGGGGGCCTTTCCATGTGGAGTTTGCATGACTCTGCCAGATACTCCACATTTCTCCCTTATCCCAAATACAGTTTGATTATTGTGAATTGACTCTTGGCGGTTGATGAGTATGCTTGTTGGTGACGTGTTGGCCTTGCCATGGGCTCCAGGTCGCTTTTGTCCCTGAACAGGATATATAAAACATAGAAATGCTCATAGTTGAGCATAAGAGGCATTTATGAGTGGATTTTATTATGTTTTAAAGCCACGCTACTGAATTTTGGTAGATCCGTCTTGCATCCTGTCTCTTCTCTGAGCTCTCTCCAGTGAGTAAAAGTCGGCTCTTATCTCCCGATGAATCAGCCATGGTGAACATTTAAAAATGGCTGGAGTTTATATCCAGTTGTAAAGCTAAATACTGCTGCAAAGTGATGCGCGGGGATGGAAAACAAAGTTGTGAGGGTGCTTTCTTAGTCTCTTAACACTGTCAAAATAAGTCAAATGCGTAATTTTAGGATCAGAAAGTGACACTTTAATGTTGCCAAGCTTTTCCTTCCCACTTCTTCAACTTTTAATTCAGGCTAATCTACCTGGTAACAGGTTAAATTCAAACTTGGTGTTCACATATGAGAGTGGTATAAAGTCTAAGACCAGAAAAAAAGCTAAGAAGTGTGTTTTCTTTTATCATTTGCAACCAAAGCTGCCTGCTGCTTCCTGTTTTGTGTGACCTGATTGTAAAAATGAAGCTTACTATCTTGTTTCTTTCAGCATCATAAATGGAAACCAGCTTTTTTTCTTCTTTTTTTCTTTCCCTTTGGCTTGGCTGCTCTTCTCTTTTCTTTTTTTATGCTCACTCTGGGACGGTTAACATGCTGCTTCATCCAGAACTGAAACATGATCATAAGCAGACAAAAATAGCAAACTGGTCCTTTTTAAAATCTGAGATGGTTACTGTACGTTATGGTTCTCTCAGAATGAAAGAAATGTCCAAACCGCAGGCAGATTTAAGACTCCTGTGATCTGTTACGCAGATGCAGCTCAGAGCTGTGGGGAATGCCAGCATAATGTCAAACACAGCTGAGGCACCGGCTTCAGTGTGGTCCAGATGCAGGATTTGCAGAAAACTCTCTGGGAACCTGTGTTTGTTTTGTTTACCTCATGCCTTTGAATGATATATTTATCTAACATGTACTTGTATGAGCTTTCTGCATTAACTGAATGCTGCATGCGGGCTCATCGATTTCCCTGCTGAGTGCCCGTTACTGATTTTGCTCTTGTGTCTTTTCCATCCATCTCATCATATTCAATCAGCAGCAGGAGCAGCATCCACAGGTAGGCTATATGTTCTATTGATTGCACTTTCACTGTATTTATTTACTGCAGGAGACAGATATGAGTTCCTTTATGACAGCAAGAATTAATTGTTTTCTGTTGACAGTATTTTTATACTTTTTTGTAATATTTTTTATTCTAAATTATTATTCTGAGATGGAAAATTTTATTGGCTGAAATTGAATATAATAATTTTAAATATGAATAAAAGATTATGAATAACCAAATAATGAACTCATATATTATTTATTAATAAAGTAAAATAAAAAAACATTTAAAAGGTTTAAAATGCTCTAATCACTTCTTGAATTGATTTTTATTCCATCTTGGTTTGATATTATTTTATGTTTTTAACACTTGTAGATTTACGTTTTTATTATTTAAAGGGGTTTTTATGAATAAAAATTAACAAATATCACAATTCAATCTGCAGTTATTGTAAACAAATTTTTGCGTTAAAAATGTACACATTTTTTGCATCAGCTGTTTTTTTCTATTTAGCAATTTATATCTTCAACAAACTGCTTTTATTATAATTAAATGTAATAAGGAAATTTTATATTTTTTATTTAAGAAATTAATTTTAACTCAAATTTTTTATTTTATTTTAATAAGCTATAAAATCTATAATGCCATTTTTTAATGTTATTATATCAACTTTACCTTCAATAAAACTCCAGACCAGAGCTTTTTTCCTTTTTTTTTTAACTGCCAGGATCAGATCAGAAATGTAATATCACATTTAAATCACTTTTTTGTTATTTACTTTTTTTAAATCAGTAAAAATGCATAACGTCACATTTGTTTATTTCACTGGAATGCATCATTTCGTCCATCACTGCAGTTTGATGCATTGCTGTCCAGTTCCATTTTTTTTTTTTTTTTTTTTATCTGGACTCATCAGTTCTTCGTCTTGCATTCTCTCTTTTCGTGGTTCTCTTAGTTTCTTTATTTTTCTCATTGACATCACTCCTTCACCTCTTTGATTATTGTTTATTTTTTATTTTCAATGGGGAGATGGATAACAAGTGCTGTGAATGTCATCATTAATCTGCTTTCCAAATAAATTAGTGAGGCCTGGTACTGGAGTCCAGTCTGAGCTCGCATTCGCACAGCCTGGAGCTGCTGGGAAGGGCGTTGACTCCATGGGATCTTCCTGCTCTCTGGAACATGGATACAAGGTGGTGGGCGAGTGTGGGAAGAGGCTGAGTGATTCTTTATGGGCCTCTGTAGACCTGAGCTACAGCTCAGAGATAAGACGGGACACGGAGGCCAGCAGAGGGAGCCCCGAGTGGACCGGAGCTGTCGATTCTCAGCGGGCAATTAGCCTGGATGCCTCAGAGTGCCTGACGGAAATTAGCAGCCCATCTGGGATGTCTTTAGTCCGCAGCGCCGCACTGGAAGACCTGACATCCATCGGAGACAGACGCTCGTGGGCTGACCAGGAGGAGGGGCTCGTCTCTGAGCAAATGAAAGATGGAGCGGCTGTTAATGGAGCAGCTCTGCAGCCCTGCAGTGACTCTGGACGCAAAAGTGCCTCCTCAGAAGCACAGCAAGCAACGGAGACACAAACTGTGTCGCAGCCTATTATCGACTCAGATTCTGACATTCTCCATCCCACACACGGCAGTAGGGACATTTCTGAGAAGGTTTGCCTTTTGACCAAATTGCCATGTGACACAGAGGCTGAAAACAGCGGTGACTCATCCTTACATAGGCCCGGCTATTCAAAGCCTGACATGCCAAATGACTCAGAGATGAGGAGCGGTGTGGCTCGGGCCACCGGCACCACTCCGCTCCAGAAATCACCCTCCCAAACCTCCACAGCCAGAAAGTCTTTGGTGCCGGTCGCTGTTTTCAAAGGTCTGTTTGCTGTCATGTTCACGAGTTCAGAACCAGCCCTCTTCAGTTAACTCCTTCCACTCCTTTGATTTACGAAGCAGCTTCCGCTCTCTGTTATGCAGCACTCTTTCTCCAAATTATTTCTCTGGACTTGAGGAGAAGCTTGTTGTCCTCCCTCTTCACCTTCGCTTTTGGTTTCATCTCTCCATCTCTGCCCACTCTGCTGGTCATGCAGCCCAAAAAGCCACTTCCTGGTTTCACACATGCACTCGTTGTCGTCGTTTGTCACGTTGCATGCTGCATACTCAACGTTACTTATTTTCACTTTTTCTTCTTTGTTTCTTTTCTTTCTTTTTTCCAGAGAATGTGTTTAGACGCACACTTTGAGGCAAAGACAAACTTACTGCACCTGGGTGGATGTAAACCAGAAATTATAGGTGTTGAGCTTAAAGAAGTCTCACAATCTGAAGTTTGCTTCTGTTTTCTTTCTACAGCTGAAGCAAAGACGGATAATGGAGATAAGGTATGAGACGCAGTCTTATTTAAGCTGTCTGCCATTTTTATGTTTAAGGATCATTCTGGTTTTATCAGTTTTTAGTGACTCGCAGCATCTTGTGGCTGTTTTTGGCCCTTTAACCACAGAGTCACGTAACCTTCCTGAATTTGTGATTTGGACTGAAACTTGGAGTCAACCCTAGTTTCCTCTGGGATTCTATCTGCTCTAGATCAAAATGTTGCATTTAAAGGCTTTGCTTAGCACGGCTGTGATACAGAAAGTAGTTGCCACCAACCTGAGTTAACTCAAACTGGTAAAACAAGGGTGTCAAATGAGAGACAACCCAGCATGCAGTCATCGTCCCTCCAAAAGGAAAACATTGGTAAAGTGGTAATTGGTTTATGATGGTTTAAGCTGGAAGGGGTAACAGGGTAAAGGGCTAACAATGGCAACAACGGAGTGTTGAGTGTCCCACAGTAGAGCCCTGTGGGACTATTTTTTTCAATCCTGCTAAAATTACAACCATTAGCGCCGACAAACCACTACCTGTTTCAGTCGCTCCCAACAACCCATATTTAGGCTTTATGTTTTATTATTTTGCCAATATATAACAGAAGAATTTATTTAAATATGTTCAGAGAAAATCTGTTTTCAATCACAATGTTCATGTAAACTCTAAGATGTCTGAATATCCGTAGTTAGGGGAAAAGAAGAGCAAGTCTATTAAACAAATGTGCTAATATCACATTAAATTTGAACCACAGCTTTAGAGAATAAACCTGATTTTCCTTTCTTTTCTTTAGTTTTTTAAATTTCTTAATTTTTGACACCAACCTCACAAGCACTCTCTGTTGACAAGCAAGTTTGGGACCAGCTGTTCAATTCTAGACACCTGCTTCTGCCAGCGCAACTGGCAAGATTTTGTTGGGTTCCACAGGATCCCAGTCCTAATGCAGAAACCCAGTGTAGCATCCTAGTTGGACTCTATTCAGACGAAGTACTCCACATGAGAACTGATGTACTATGGTGTGGGTATTCCAACCCATTTGTTGACAGACAGACATCATAGACAACGTAAGAGCTGAAACACTGTAAAAACATAAATTCTTCTCTGCACAAACATATTTTGCTTGCAATGCCATAACATTGCATCGGTAATGGTAGTACTAGCTCCCGCTAGCATTAATTCTTGATAGCATTAGCTTGTTATTTAGCTTCAAAAACATTCTCACACAAAGAAATGAGCCCATAAATATGACAAAAAATAAGTGACATCTGCTCCACATTCATACCTGTTCACCTTCCAGCTAGTTACTGAGTTAATAGGAAGGTTTGAAAGTGGATTCTTATGGAAATAACATGTGCAGCATTAACGTCTTGATGTTGTTTACTTCTGCTCTGAGATCAACTGAGCATGCTCTGTAATGAGCAGGAAAGGGAAACCATACAAATGTCTCCAAAATAGAAGTCGTGTGAACTTTTTAAGGCAAAATTCACTATAAACATTCATTTAAGAGTACACAACAGAAACATCTTGAAAATTTGGCAAATATCTTATAAAAAGAAGAAGGTATAACAATATTAAACATTTGTTAACATGGGTCCTTTAAGCCCAGTCCCAGTGCAGAATCTCAGTCCGAATGCAGGATCCCAGTCCTAACCTACCCATCTGGCCACGCCCCTCAGCGTCCAGTTTCCAACGACTGCAAGCAGCAGCTGGGGGTTACTGATGCAGGACTCTGGCCACAGTTCTCATTGCTCCACATATTTCTGATGTCGCCCCCAAGTGGCAGCAACATGTAACTACATGTAGATGTGTGTTCAGCTCTGGCGCAGGAAGTTGGTAGAAGTTTGTTCAGAGCGTTAGTCGCATGAACCAGTGTAGGGACATGATTGCTATGCTAGTGGACATTTTAATGTCTCAGTATCTGTTGATATCTGAAAAAGTTTTTTTCATCCTTGGAGTCAAAATAGATCAGCTGAAGTTGACAGTAGTTCAAGAAATGCTCACACACCATAAAACCACATTGTATTGCCTTTTAGAAATAAATTAAAGTTGGAACAAGCTGATTGGTAGATTTAGTTTTCTGCTGTTGAGTCTTTATGCCAAACTATGTTTAATAATTATTTATTTTTGGTATGCAAGTCAATTATTCTGTTATTTTAACATCAAGTTATTTTTTTTCTCACTATCTTGAGACTCCTGCTTTTTTTTTCCTGAGATAATTACTTACTAGTAATCACAACATAAGTTGTTCTCCGAAGCTCAATATTACTTTAATTGGTAATAGCACGTTTGCTCAGAATCTATGTAAACTAAGGTAACTTATTAATGTTGTCGCTTTAACAAAGAAAACAAAACTATTTTTAAGGTAAAAGCAGAAATTATTCTACTTTTAAAAAAACCCTCGTAATCTTTTTATGTTAAAGGTACAGTGTGTAACAAAATCAAAGATCAATGGCGGAAAAATTTAATATATTATGCAAAACTTTGTTTCTATTGATGTTTAATTGCTTCACTAGAATAGCTGTTATGAGTTTATTTTCTTAGATTGAGTCATTTATATCTACTTGCTGGGGGTGCACATACACGGAGGCTGCCATATTTGTTCTGCCATTTTTACGACGGTGTGTGAAGTGAGAACCCTCTGAACTTTAAAACTGCTGTACCTGCTTAGTTTAATGGGTGTTAGAGCACTGTTTGAAAGAAATTTTCTTTCAAATACCCGTCTTTACCACTAGATGTCAGTAATTCTTACACACTTTACCTTTAAGACACTGATGTTAAAATATTTGTCAGTCATGGCCATTCTCAGCTTCCGTAGTATATAACCCATCTCTAAAATACTGAATTGTTTTTCAAGCTGAGTGATTTTTCACCTGGAAACTGATTAAAACTGTCCATTTTTCTACCTCTAACATGCTTTTTATCGATCTTCCATGTTTGAGTCATTCAAACCAACTTGTAACCAGAATGATCCTCAACCATTTTATTTATTAAATCATATATTTTTTAACCATCTTTCATTCAATGAATCATTTTGCTTTATGTTCATTTTATTTGAGCGTTTGTTTTTCATTCATTTCCCCCCCTCTTCATCACAAAGACTCAAACTACCACCTCACCAACATCTTCCCTTAAAAGACCATCTGTTGTCACCAAGGGCAGCAAAACGCACGCTTCTCCCCGAAACGGCCACAGCTCCATCCCCATTAAAACCAGCAGCCTGGGGCCCAGACAGGCCGGCGTAAGTACAGGTCTGACGGTAGCTTAGAGTGTAGAGATGAGCCGAGTTCAGGTTCCTAAAATGATGCTACGCTCCCAGAATGCTGCTGTATGAGAGGCCGAAGATCAGTCAGGGTTCATTAGGTCTGTTTAACATCTATTTTCTAAAGAATTACACTGAAATGGAAGTATCTGAAAAAGGAAATGGCAACTTTCCAAAGTCAAAAAAGCATCTTTGGGTGAAACTAACCTGCTGTTTGCTTGTGTTGCTTACTTTCAGAGTGCTGCTGGTGCAAAATCTCAAACCCGGGGAGCCAAACCTCCTGCCAAGGCTGCTCAGCCAGGTATGACCTGAAGCCATTTTCAGCCAGTTTTATTTGAATATTTATTTATTTATCCATTTTAGGGGTAAGATATGAAGATTACTTATGATGTGCCGTATTTCTTGTGATACAGCTAGTGCCAAGAAACCTCCCACTGCAAAAAATGACAAAGGTAAAAGAAGGAAATGTAGAGATCGCTTCCAGCCTCGCATGACCAAAACGCCACAGTCTGATCCGCTGGATCAAACTTGGTCAGCTTTTAGCCAGTAGAGATTCTAGTTTGCTTTTAGTTTTTATATTTCTGTTTTCCTCACCTGAAGGATACGTCATGTTTTAAAGCTCCTAACTTGTTACTGCTCTGATTGCTTAAGATGGCCAGAGTGGACAGAGCAGCCCCGGTACTCCTAAATCCCCCGCTAGTCAAGCAGTTTCTGCAGCCGAGGCCAACAAAGTGAAGAAGATCGCAGTCGTGCGCTCCACTCCGAAATCTCCAGGCTCGCTGAAGAGCCGCTCGCCGGCTCCTCTGGCCGCTGCAGCGCCGCTGCCCGATCTGAAGAACGTTCGGTCCAAGATCGGCTCTACAGAAAACATCAAGCACCAGCCTGGAGGCGGAAAGGTAACCGACACCGACTCCGCCCACTCCACTGACTTCAGCTCACCAACGAACTGCTTCCAGCCGTTTTTCCATCCCATCGTATGCCTCTGCCTCACTTTCTTTTTGGTTTTCCACAGTAGATGGTAGGAAGTTTCCTCGTACCGGTCGGTTGATGTTCAAAGCAAGTGGAGCCCAAATTAAAGTGTCAGCAACCATCTATGAAGCAGGAAGTTTGCCATTCCAGATAAATGTCGTGCAGATCTGTGGCCATGGATTGCACAAATTTAGCTAGAGACACGACATCCTTGCTTTGAAATATATCCATGATTAGGTTACACACAGGATTACAGGTGTGCAAACGTCAGGTACAAAGTTATTTTTGCACTCATTTGCTTTAGAACATCGCATCTATGTGTTCATTCCGCTCCTTTACGGGCATTATTGTTCCTAACTTGGTTGTTCGCTATTGTTGCCGGAGGATTCCACTAGAGGGCGCATCAGAAAACTCAGACTAGATAGAGTTTCCAAATTTAAAGAGTGTAAACAAAACAATAAACATTGCAACAATGGGGAGCCAAAGTCACGCCCAACTACTTCCGGCCCATGGGAAGAAAGTTTCCTCTGGTTCCAGTCGTTCTCCGCCCTGGATTTAAGATTGGTTGTGGATTTAAATGAAAAACTTTCATGGAAAGAAAAGAATTAAATAAAGATTTTAGATTGTTTCAGGTTTAGCTTGAAACCTCTTTGTGGACTACAGCGCTCATCATGAGTAACGTGTCACCAGAGGTACACTAGCATGGTGGTTTTATCCTGGCACATCACCACGTTTTTCCAAGGACAGGGAAAAAGCATGGACAGAGGTGGAAACTATTAAAAGTCAGGACATGTCGAGTCT
The DNA here is from genome assembly GCA_023101725.1 of Atherinomorus stipes. NCBI lineage: Eukaryota > Metazoa > Chordata > Actinopteri > Atheriniformes > Atherinidae > Atherinomorus > Atherinomorus stipes. Next base: position 446,483 of record JALJCO010000452.1, read on the forward strand.
TTCTACTGCGCTGATGGAATGATGGTTGGTCTTGTTCACGCCGGTCGCACGGAGCGACCTCATCGCCCGTGACGAGAGTTGTAGTCCACAAAGTGGCTTCAAGTAAAACCTCAAACAATCAAAGTTTTAACTGCATTTTTTTTCTTTGCACAAATTTTTTGGTTATTTTAAAGGCCCACAACGGTAATTTTAGTAGTTTACTCAGTGAGTTGCCCTAATCGACGGCTAAACTAGCATCCATCTTGCATCATACCTGTTCATACTGTACTGTGAGCGCATTCCACAGTGATTTGACTCCACAAGAGTCAAGATAAGACAGTTTTATCTTGACTCTTGTTCTATTCCTTCCTCTCCTTTTTTTCCCCCTCTTCCTCCGGAAATGTTTCCTTGCATTTTTTTGCCGAATCCGATATGATGCGCATTCAAAACACCCGCTGCGTTCATATCTGGTTTATATCCTTTTTCTAGTGAGTGAAGCGGTGCGCAACCAACAGTCGGCTGCAATGTCACGGCTGCGTCCCAGATACAAAACTTCCATGCTGCAGTTTCTGAGCCTCGGGACGCCTGTGGGCAATGATGGTTCGAAAATGTGCAAAATGAATGTTGCTGTAAAACAAGTCAGAAATGCGTATTTTTAAAGTTACGTTGTGGATCTTTAAGTCCACAGCCAACATTTCTGGAATCCAGGACACAGAACGACTGAGACAAGAAGATATTTATTTTATTGGCATTGTCTCCCATTTATATTTGATTGTTTTTAAGGTCCCGTGGGGCTCGCTGGAAGGGACTTCGGCTCCCCGTAAGTTAGTGTTTGGTGAATTTTAAGATCAAGGCAGAAACATACAATTGAAGTGGTATTGTCAGTGGTTTATCAGAATGAGACTCTATTGCCAAGAAAGTTTGCATGTACAAGGAATTTGTCATGAACTCCTAAAACAAACCCAAGAAGCCTCATATTTATCTGAGATTAGACTTCTAAAGGCTGCACAAAGTTACATGGAAATGAGGCTATTTTTGATCGGGATGCTTTAAAAATGACTAAACGAGTACGATCTGCAGTGGATATCAAGAGATGGAAAAACGGTTCGGAGCTCTGCAACACTTTACAAATGAGATATTTAGATATGTCAGCAAATATTTCTGAGAGCAGAGGTGCTCTGGGAGCCGGTCTAATCATATCAGCTGATTAGATCCTGGAGAAGCAGATTTACCGTCATTTACCAGCTGATTACCGCAGGTGTGTGTAGACTGCAGACTTACAGGCCTCCTGTGGAGCTCATGTTTAAATTTAGTCTTTCTTACCAGAAGTGACGGTTCGTAAAGTCCAGATAATTATCCTAAACCTGCAGTTGTGTTTATGTTCCCGTAAATGTTTTCCACTAAGAGGATCAAAGTAAACGGTTTACAGGAAATGTTTGGAGACGGTATAGGTGATACTTCACACCACTATATCGCAACAAAGACTGATATTGATAGTTTTTCTTCAGTGTTGCTTTCTAAAGTAGTAAAACTACACATTTCTGGTGTCCTTATGTTAAAGTATAGAAAACCAGCACATTTACGTAGAATGCTACATAAATGAAGAAGGTTCTTACCCCCCTTCTTCTTCTGATGGGCAGCCGTTTATTCAGAGAAAGTAACAGAGAAAATTGACTCCGCCCTGTTGGATTTGAATCAGCCAATCAGAATCCTCCAGCTTCCAGAGCAGCTGTGCCGCTGAGAAATGTTTGAAGTGAAATCTCCATCTGTGTCTGGATATTTCCTGTTTTAATCTTCACTGCGATATCACCGTGTGAGTATTATTAGGTTGTGTGTACATTTAGTGTGTGTGTGTGTGTGTTCATGTTGTGTGTAGCAGAGGTTTATTTTAGTATTAAAAGAACTGCAAGTCTTTGGTCTAATTTTATAGCGCTTGCAGTCACGTGTGTGATGAAACAGGATTGTATGTCGATCTTCATGTTGAAAAGAAATCTGCTCAATTCAGAGTTTAGACTAAAAAGACTTTGTCTTAGTGTTTAAACAACAGCTGCAAGAAAAGAAAAGTCACTTTTTCTTCACTATACTTGCTTCTGTTTTGTCCTGATGACTATTCGACTGGTGAAAGACATGGAGGGAAACCAGTTTCAGGACCAGTACAGTTCCAAGTATCTGGAGATAATCGTCCTCCTCACCCTGCATGCAGCTGCACAAACCACTGCTGCACGAGCTAACTTCCATCTCTTTCAGGCTTCACATCATTTATCAAACCACTGTTTACACTCTAAATCTAAAAGCTGACATTTTCATTTTTCCAGGTACAAATCCTTGATCAGAAGTTGGACTTTAGTAGTGTGCAGTCTAAGTGTGGCTCCAAAGGCAATATCAAACATGTACCCGGTGGAGGCAAAGTGAGTAACTGAGGGATGAACTCAACACCAGATTCTTGAGTTTCTCTGCAGTTATGACCATTAAATTAGTTAAAATTTATGAATAATGATGAAGTTCTCTCTTGTAAGTGAAAAACATGATCACAAGTCACGAACAAGGTTCCTATATTTATGCATATTTAGTTCGTGCTCTTAGAAGTGAAGGTGCAGTTTGCAGAGAGCAAGCTTGTGTAGTGAGTCAAAGCTGGCATCTGTAGCGCTTGTTTGAAACATGAAACACGAATAGAAACAGCAGAATTAAAACCATCTGCATGCTGTAGGTTACGCTGGTGTCCCTCTTGGCTTTTTGGTAGTGGTGGGTGGATCAATACAAATATCAATAATAGTGCTGGTATCAAGATCGACTGATGCTTGTGCGACTATATTGATACTTTAATGTAAGGTTTGAAAACTATGAGCGTCTTCATAATTTAGGAGGGTATGTTACTGTTGTTACTGGGATTTAACCAGAACTTTAATTATTAAACACAATTCGTTTTACCCATCAAAAATTGATTGAATAGGCAACATCTTTCTGTACTGATTGGATTGTTGGTTGTATCATTGTTTTTATTCTTTCACCTCAGCGTTTCATATCTTTACATCCATTTTACAAACACAGCGCTGTTTTTATAGAGCAAATATATATATATATATATATATATGTATATATATGTAAAAAGAGAGAGAGAGAGGGTTTTCCTCATTTATAATAGGCTACCAAATATTTGTTCTGTGTTGTTAACAGCTAATTAAGTTTGCGAGGCGCGGTCCCAATTGATGTCTGTTTCCAGGTAACGGCTTGCGCAGCTACATGGCGGAGTGATATCTAGGGCTGGGAAAAAAAATCGATACACTGAAATATCGCGATATTTTCATATGCTGATTTCATATAGAGATTCAAAAAATGCAGTATTGATCTATTTTACCAACGAAATCTCACGAGATTTCGTAAGATAATGGTGAAATATCGTGAGATTTCACTAGTAAAATAGATCGATACCACATTTCAACGTCAGCATATGAAAATATCGCAATATTTCAGTGTATTGATTTTTTTTCCCCAGCCCTAGTGATATCGGTCAAAAAGTAGTCCGAATTTAAATCAAGTTTTGACATATGGCCGGGATGTTTTAAAATTCTTGAAATAGTCTTAACAAAACACATGCATACTTTTTCTAGCTTAAAAACCTTTAGTGAACGGCCCCCCCCCCTTACAGCTTCAGAACTACTTTTTCTCGGGTGCATCACCGGCCGTTTCTCAGAGCAGGAAGCTCGGTGACTGCAGTGACACTGTTGCATCAGAGCTACAGACGGTGAATGTTTCACACAACTTCATGTCCAAAAACCTGAACTATCCCTTTAAGAAGAATGTTGAAGCTTCTTGTGGTGTCGCTTGTGGGAGTTGTAATGGAAAAATAATGGGGAAGGCTGTTTTTGATATTTGGCATTGGTGTGCAGTGATTGGTCCAGAAAATGCAAGCATACATTTTACGGGAACCAGTGTTCGACCACAGCTTGTCCTCTTGGTTCAGACACCTTGGCACATCTTTTCACCATGTGGGGAAGTCCAAAATATTTCAGTTAAAGTGACTCAAAGTCTGGACATGACTCTGCATTTTTTTTCAAATATTTTGTGGTGGCGTTGTTATTGTTGGTTTAAAGTTGTCCATGGGGTCCCCTCAGAGCTTCTCTTGCAGATGTGAGTGCAAACAGGGGAAAAAGTCCTTGAAAGCATTTAGTTGTCAGGGGTCTTTACCCCGACGGGGACCTTTCTGGTCCCTGGGTGCCTGTTTATCTCTCAGGCAGCTGGAACAAATGTGACAAACATGCAAAGTTACAGATGGGAGCTTTGACAGAGGAAGGCCTGATATGTCCAAACCTAATCTGTTTTAACATCCTGTATCCTCCCCTTGGGCTGATCCCCTCCTGCAGCACTGTATTTGTATTAAGTTGTTAAGAATTTTGTTCTTCTCGCACTTTGCAGGTCCAAATCCTTGATAAGAAGTTGGACTTGTCTAATGTCCAAGCTCGCTGTGGTTCTAAAGACAACCTCAAGCACACGCCTGGCGGAGGGAAGGTGAGAGAGCTGCACCTCTTTAACTTATTGGCCTTAAGTTGCGCATGTTTGTTTATTTTCCTTCAATAAGACTGACTTTCTATCATTACCATTGTGTCTGGAGCAGGGGTGCCCAAGTCCGGTCCTTGAGAGCTATAATCCTGCAATTTTTTAGAACGTACCTTCCTCAACACACCTGAATCAAATGGCTAATTCCCTCATGCACATGTCATCCAGCTCTGCAGAGGCTGTAACGAGCCATTCATTTGATTCAGGTGTGTTGCAGAACCCAACAGCCATTATACGAAGACGTTAAACCTTTCTGTCCAATGTCTTTACAATGTCAACAGACATGAAGAAGAAGTTTTGAAATTATCCAGAAAGGACTAAAGTCCCTTTTTCCTCCAGCAGACCCGGGTCAGTACGGGACGGTTTGCTTCGGTAAATCTTGAACTCTGTTGCAGTCGTACTGTTACCTGGTAGGCGACGTGTTGCCTGGTTAGAGATGGATGCGTCAGCTACGCTATGATGTCATAGCGGTGCAACGCCTTCCTGAATTATAACGAAGAACGTGACACAGGAATGAAGGAGAATAGTGGACATCCAGCAGTTTCTTTTTTTTTGTTTTGTAGCTTTAAACAACAAAAATCCCCCATATATTAAAACATGGAGCTGTTCATGCTTTGCTCTTATTGCCGAGTCATACAGGAAGTGATGACCCTTCAACCAATCCACAGTCGCGTGTCAAGCTCCACCCTTTTGGTTTGGATCAGTAAGATTAGGAACAGAGCAAATCCCCACTGACTCCCATGTTGAAAAGGCCAACTTCACAGCAGAAAAAAAAAAAAAAAAAAAAAAAAAAAATAAACATGTTTACAGCAGGAATAAACATGTTTACAGCCTGGTTCAAAACACCATTTTAGGTTTAATAGGTCAAGTTTACCTTTATGTCAACTGTGACAGGGGTTAATTTTTTTTTATAAACCATCTGTTAAGATGTCATCTAATCTTGAATTACACATAATTAGGGGTGTGTCCTTTTGATTGACAGGTGGCAGACAGGGTGTCGGTTTTAGCTGTGGAGGCTAATAGTTAGCTCCCTGCTAGCTCCCAGGGAGGCCTCAGCCTGCAGCAGAGTTGCACTACGGTAGTTTTTAGCTGGTTAACAGCAAATCTGAGTGTGTCTTACCTTTAAATCCCCCATCTTTGTCCATTCCTGTTCGCTTTGGATTAGCTCAGTTAGCATTTAGCTTGGCTGTCAATCATTTGCTCTGAGGCTTGGAGCAGCCATCTTTGCCCATTTTAATTTTGATATTTCCGGGGGTGACGACACACAACGCGATAAGATGGCGACAAAGGAAAACGCCGAACTGGCTTCACTTTTAGCTTTTGACCGGATACTACTGGAAACGCAAAAAATGAGCGCTGATCCGTACCGTACCAACCCGGACCCGCTGGTGGAAACAACATCAGAGCAGTTCTTTAGCTTCCCTGAAACTGCAGAAGGTCCATCGCAAAGCGTTTTGATTGGATTATTCTAACCCTTATCCCAACCCCTAATCCCAGCCCACCTCTCTGGACATCTTCTCCCAATATCAGACTACTGCAAGCTGTAGTCGGGTTTTTGGGAAACTGAGTTGTTGCCCCACCTGCAGCCTGACTAGTAACCGTTTATTAGTATCTCTGCAGTTTATTGTAGAAACAGAACCCTCTCAGTTAAAGGGGTATTACGTATTAATTGATGGGGGGTTGGGGCAGTTACCAGAACTGAGGTGGTCCAATCTTGATTGTTGCTACACAAACTTTCAGTAAACAGCTGATGCAAAAGAGAAGCTTAGATATATACACTTTACATTTTTTTAGACTACTTACGTAATACTTTAAAAGTAGGTTTTGATGCAAGAAAAATGATCTTTTTCTTGAGTAGCGTCTAGCTTAGCTTTTCCAAACTGTGCGCTGCAGAGGAGGCACTGGTTCCACACTATCCCAGTTCACATAAAAACAAATTATCCCTTCAAATAAAAGCTGATCTTTTAGTTTTAAAATAACTCAGAGGTTTTCTAAACTGGAAAGACTCTTCCAGGTCAACCCCCCCCCCCCCCCCCCCCCAGTCAGTAACCCAGCAGCATGAGTGGTTTTTCCTGTGTGCTTACAAAACTTCTGCTCTCTGATTTTCCCTCATTGGTCCTCACTGACCGACACATCTGCTCGATTTAAGCTTCGTTCAGAAGCTTCTCGTTTGTTTAAGCGCCACTGAAAGAGCTTGCGCTTCGTTGTCGTTGGCAACAGCTTGATGTTAGGACTGGACTCTTTCTAGATTCATGGTGCTGATTAGGGCTGCCATGATTAGCCGATTAATCGACTAATCTTCAACTATCGAAGTCGTTGGCGACTAATTTCATGATCGACTTGTCGTTTATTGTTTATAAGCTTTGTTTTTCCTCTCAAAATTGCCGATGTGCCCCGTCTGCCTTTCTGTCTGGTCACCTTTCTCGATTTAAATTTTCTTGAATTGTATATTAATTGTACATCAATAAACACACTACACATCAAAGGCTTGGACACGTTTTTCGATGAGAATCAATGATAGTGTCCAGACTTTTGGCTGGTACTGTAAATGCGCTTCAATTTTCGTATGATCCGATTAGTCGACTAATCATCAAAATAATCAGTGACTATTTGATTATTATAATAATTGTTTGTGGCAGCCCGAATGCTGATCGTTTTCCTGCTGAGAAACGAACCAAACATTATAATCCCATATTGATTAACAGGTTCCACGTTAGCCGTGGGCAGCTAACCCATGTGTTAGCCGCCCACGTCGGTTTGATGCTGGATTTTAGGTGTTGGGTGGGTGCACTTCCCCCATCAGTGATCCCATTAGGGAGGTGACCCGGGATCTCAGACCCAGGTACAGGTACGTGTCAGAAATCAGGGTAGTATTGAGTCCATGCTCATCCCTGTATGGAGTCGGTAATCAGCTTATAATCCACAGAATGAGCACGTTCACATGCGAGAGGCAGATTTTCAACCTGTGAATCATAATAAAGATAATCTGGCTGCAAAATCATTTCTCTTAATCTGGTGGATTCAGTTGATGGCAACATAAAGTAGGTTGTTGGCTGTGGGATATGAGTTAAGAGTTAAGCCCCCCCCACCCCCCCACCCCTTTCTCTCCTAAGCTCATGTCCGTGTAGATTTTGACAAAATTACTACAAGTATTTACAGTCGTCCTCAAAGTTATTCAAACTCTGCAATTAAAGAAAAGGCTAAATTGACTAGAAATTTAAATAATAAGAAACTGAAAAAACTAATTAAAAGAAAATTTACAAAATTATATTTTAGTGATATAAAATATTGCTTTTGAATTGTGGTTGGAAATAAACATAAAAAAAAATTGTCCCAGACACATAAGAGCACCTTTCCCATGAACAGTGGACCAAAATACCTGTCAACAGGTGCAGACGTCTGATTGGACGTTACAGAAATCACCTGATTGCAGTGATTTCCTCAAAATGTTGCTCAACAAAATTTTAGCTTCAGAGCCCCATCATGCTTGTTTAATTGTTTAATTTTTTGTGAGGTTTTTTTTTTCATATTTCTGTTGAACCACAATTAAAAATCAATGTCATGATTTTCATAGAATTTTTATTTATTATTACTTTTGTCAATTTCAACTAATTTCACTGACAGCTGATTTTTATTTTTATTTTTTACCTTCTTTAACTTTAGGGTATAAATAAATGTGAGCACGACTGTATTATCCAGCTCCATACAGACCAGTTACTGGTGAGCTGTGTTACTAAAAACTGGGATGATAATTGTAGAAGTTTTACATTAAGAAAAGAAGCTTTTTAACTTTGCTGCTTATATTAATATAAATCACAGAATTTAAAAAAAAAAACATTTTTTCATATAAAAATGACCTGTTCGTTGTTAAATTCAGACCCAGATTATGTCAACAAGAATATGAAGGGAAAAAATGAAGAATAAGAAATCACGTAGTAAATTAAATGTATTTCTATCATATATTTTTATATATGTAATGTGTTCTTACCATAAACCAACTACATTTAATTCCATTTTAAATTTGTTCTAATTTGTAAAATTTGTTTAAAAAAATGTAGCCTCTTTATTTTTCTTGCAAAGTTTTGGTTAATTTTCAGTCAACTGACACTGTATAAATAAGTGTGACTCTGGGAAAACTGGAAAAGTTTTCTCTTTTCTGTCTGTTTTTATTAACCATCTGAATTTTTTAAAATTTGAAACAAGTCTTTTATTTGTCCGTGTGTCTGAACCTTGTTTCCACCTCACACGAGTCTCTCTGCACAGTCTGAAAACCTCTGAAACTCTTGATTGAACTTACGACTGTAACCACACGAGTCAGTTCCTCTGCAGTTACGATCCTCACGGTAAAAACGCGACTCAGCCATGTTCCAGGTTAACTTCACTCCCTGAACGTCTTCTCTCCTCCAGCTGTGGTCCTCGTTGCAGCTCTGCTTCCTGCAGGATAACTCTTTCTTTCCTCACATATCAACTTTCCAGGTTCAGATTCTTGATAAGAAGTTGGACTTTAGCAATGTGCAGTCCCGGTGTGGCTCCAAAGATAATATGAAACATGTACCCGGTGGTGGAAATGTGAGTAAAACCAAAGGAGTGGCTGCAGACGTGCAGCTGTCATCTTCCTGCTACTGAATGCATCCTCACGGAGGAGCAGGCGTGCACGAATCCTCCCGTCTGTGTTCAACCTGTGTCCTCCTGACCTCGATGCCCCCCCGACACTGACCTGTTAACACCTGCTATTAACAGTTTTACCGCTCAGTCATGAGCATTGCATAAACTTCTCCTAATTAATGAATTTCCTGTATTATGTGATGCTCATGTTCCACACAAACTGGCCCTGAACCATCATGCATGAATCCTGTCTGTGGGTGTTTTTTCTGCTATAAAATCTAGTTTTAAAATATCTGATGATGGTAAAGGGAACTAATCATCACTGAGCAGAGACACTTCTGTCTCACAAAGCGTCTCTGTCCTCGGCCTCTTCACCAAACTGAGCCTGTTGTCCTCGTCGCTGAGGTGACCTCAGCTTGGAGAGACTGAGCGCTCTGTTTGCAGACAATCGGCCGTTGGATGAGGTCACTTCAGGCTTGCATTGTGATGCATGGATGAGGAATATAGCTTTTATCTCCAGTTCACACCAGCAGGACGCGTTAAAGAATCCAGATCACTAAAAGTTTACGTTTTTATCAAACACATAACATTTCTCTGCTGTTATGTGGTGATCATGAGGACAAAAAAGTGCTACAAGAAAGAATAAATCTGTGAATAATTCAGTTAATTAGTGAAGAAATAATAAAGAAATGTGGAAATAAGATGAGGAAAGAAACAAATTTGGAAAAAAGTTTTACGTGTTGCTGCAGTTATTTCAGCTTTGAGCGGAACAGTAACAGAGAAATGATAAAATGAGAGCTAGTATGACCAAACAAAGGAGAAATCATACAGTTTTAGATTAGAATGAAAGTTATTGACAAATTAAAGAAGTATTTTTTAAAAACATGGTGAAAAAATGGAGAAATGTTTTTAAAACAATCAAAATGAATGAAAAAGAAAGGAATTTTGAAAAGTTTGTAAAAAAAAAAAAAAAAAGCAAACTTAATAATAGTGAATAATAATAATTATAAAATTATAATAATAAAATAATAATAATTATTATTATGTGTGTGTGTGTGTGTGTGTGTGTGTATATATATATGTGTGTGTGTATATATATATATGATGTAGTTATTAGACCTGATATCGATATTTTTTCATCAGCCAAATACTGCATTTGACCAAAAGATACAAATATTGCAAATATCAAAGTTTGATATAAGTTTAATACGTTTTTTTTAAAAAGTTTTGCTTTTTTCTTTGGACAGTTCCTGCTATTAAAATGCAAGTCATAATAAAAACAACAAGAAAAAGTAAAACTAAAACCAAGATAACCTGTAATAATAATTTTTAAAAAACAGCAACTAAAAGAAAATGATAAATTTATAAACAATTTGCAAAAAACATAAGTTTTTTTTTTCCAATAAGAACATTTTACTTTTGCTATTTAGCATTGTTTTTTTGTCAGTTGCTGCTGTAATTTTAAGCTTAATAATAATTGTAATAATTAAGGAAACATAATACTCTTCATATATATACATGTATATGTGTATATATGTGTGTGTGTGTGTGTATATATATATATATATATATATATATATATATATATATATATATATATACATACATACATACATACATACACGACTGATGCAGATTTTTTTTTAGGCCTGATACCGATAATTTCTGATCGGCCTTTGGGGCCAGTACTATATTAGACCAGCAAAAAATGCAAATATTGCAAATAAGTTTTATTTTCCACTTTTTTAATCCATCATTTTGTTTGGTCTTTGGACAGTTGCTGCTTCCAAAATGCAAGTCATAGTAAAAACAACCAGAAAAAGTCAATCTAAAACCAAGATTATCTGTAGTAATAATTTCTAAAAACAGCAATTGGGAAACAGTGAAAGCAAGACAGAAAATATTATAGCAAGGCTATAAAAATAGAGTAAAGTGGGTAAGAAATAAGGGAGAAAAGCATGAAAAAGCTAAAATGTTGACAAATATAAGATGGTATAAATATTTTAAATATATGTTAATATTTTCATTTATTTAATCCATTTTTGCATTTTCACCTTTTATTCTTTCATTATTTCCTTTATAATTTTCTTTTTCTAGATTTTTTGTGCCACTCACATCCTTCCATAATATCACTAGAAATCAGGAAAAGTAGGGACAAAATTTAAAATAATAAAACAGTGGTTCTTACGTTAGCTTTGACTTGTAATCGACTTTTAACTGAATGATTATTTGCAGAGTTTAAACATTAAAGAGGTTTCACGTTTCATCTCATGATCATTTCATTTTATGGAAACATCCATTTTTATTCCCGAATTACATGAAGATTTCATAGAAACATTTGCGTCCTTCCGGGAATGTGTGTTTTAACGCATCCTGCACACGTTCCAAGCATGGCTGCAGAAGAGGGTGCAGAACTGGTCTGTCTCCAGTCCTGACCAGTTCCCATTAACAGAGCAAACACAGGAATCACTGCGTTGTCCCAGCTTTTCCTGGTTTAGGTTTGTAGTTGTAGATTTTAACGTGTCTGTGCCGTGTTTCCTTCCTGGTAACTGTTTAACACCAACAGGCCAGTTTCCAGGTTCACTTCCTCTCTGACTGCATGCAGATCTGCTCTGAAGGTGCTTTCAGTTCACACTCTTCTGCTCTGATCTGTCTCCTCTGCAGATTCAGATTGTGCACAAAAAGATCGATTTGAGCAACGTTACATCGAAATGTGGGTCGAAGGACAACATTCGTCACAAGCCAGGTAAAAGAAATCCCTGTTTAACTTTGCAAAGAGAAGATTTTCTAGATTTTCCTCAGGTTTGATCAGTGAAACGAGCTCTGGGGTCGTATTTATCGCGTGTGTTCGAGCCACTTTAGTCTGAAGTGATGAGAATTTCTGCAGTTCAGTTCCACAAGCTCTTAAACTTGATCAACTTTCTCAATACCAAGCAGAAAAACAGACACGGAGCGTTGTAAAAGATCAACGATCACAGCTAGGGATCGATTGATACCAATATTTTCTCATCGGCCTCAGGCGATACAACCTGCCGATATTTGAGGCCGATGCTGCATTTCACTCCCAAATTAAAGGCGCTATAAAAGATGTTTTGGCATTTCAGAAAGCAGACTGCTAGCGAGTTTTTGATGTCACAAACGCAAGTAAACAGAGTGTCGTCTGAACGTTGCTAACTGCTAGCAGAACGATGTTAGCTACCTTCTGTAAATGTCAGACAAGTGCACGCCACTTCCGGGTCGCAGCATTACTCTCACCAATCAATCACTCTCATTGATCAGTCTCGCCTACTACCTGTTGAACTGACAGTCAATCACTCGTACTACGGTAGTAAAAGTGATTGACGAGCCGGTAGACAAATGAAAAAGTTGAGATGATCGGAGGATGTTTTTTCAGTTCCATTACTTTCACAGCTGATGTATAATATTATTTATATATTTAAAGCTTTGAATTAATCATAGTGTATATGAAGAAGTGAACTCAATTTTACTGAATATTGCAAAAATTGTTGAAAGAAACATCTTTTATAACGCGTTTAATATAATAGATACAATAAAAAATAATTTCACAACTCTTTTTTTTTTTTTTTAATATATAAAAGAACAAATCACTTAAAAATGAAAAGAAACAGTGCATTTGTTAAACAAATTGTAACAAAAAAGATATTTGTAATAAATATATATGTATACTCTATATTTTAAAAAGTTGATACCAGCAAAAAATGCAAATATCAGCCGGCCAAAGTATCGGTCTTTCCTTAAACACAACCTGAGTGAACAACCTGGACCAGTAGCTGCTGCTGCCAATATTTAGATACTACAATGGCATAAACAGTAATACAACAATGAAACTTGGCAGAGAGTATCTTGACACATGGGGGGGGGGGATTCTGAGCTTTGCTGCACGTCTATTTGAAGTTATCACCCCTAATAATCGTAAATCCTGATGAGCTTTCTACCAGAAACAGGAAAGCTGCAGGTTGTGATCCCTGAAGGTCCCAGAGACCATTTCTGGTGTAAAACCTTTTACTTTGCCCCCTGGGTGCAAGAAAAAATCACTCCTACTCAAATATTTCCAAATAGGAATATTTAAGAGGCCCCCAGAGGTGTCCGAAGTGGGTAGCAGTTGCCACTAGAGGACGATGCAGGAGCTGTTTGGTGCTGCTGCTATTCAGCAGATGTAGAGGTGACATCATTTAAACGTCAGATCTAAACTCTTGGTTTTCAGGAGTAAATCTAAGTTTGATAAATGTGGCCCCAGATGTTTCACTGCTCTAGAAGTAAATGTAGTTGAACTATTTAATTCACACAAATATGTACAATATCAGTATCTGTGTTTGACCATTTATCCTGCAGATGAGCCTCTAAATTATACTTTTTTACAGTAAAAACTTGAACCTTTTACTGGCTTTTTCCAGCCATTTGTTTTGGAGTGAGCATCTGCTGCTCTAAAGCGACACCTAGTGGCCATTTCAGGTCCTACAGCATGTTAGATGTTGCACATGCATAGTTCTTAAGCTTCAAAATACTTGTACTTGTAGTATGTTTACTTTCTGGTTCAGTGTTTTTGCAGAGTACTCCACCTGCACTGTTTCTGTTTCAGGTGGTGGAAATGTTGAGATCAAGAACGAGAAGCTGGAGTTCAAAGTTCAGTCTAAAGTCGGCTCTCTGGACAACATCGGCCACGTTCCCGGAGGCGGACTGAGAAAGGTAAAACCTGCCTGCAGGTTTCCGGCACCAGGTCGGAGCTCCGCTGCGTTTTTAATGCATGTTTTCACCGTTTTATGGGTGAAACTCAGTCAGCAGCACAGAAAGCTTCACACCCCAGAAACGGCGACACTTTAACTTTCTCACCTTCAGTTTCAGCTTCATGCACTTCCTCCTCCGACTGTCTGGAGTTTAAACTCCTTCTACCTCCTCTGGTTAACAAAACATCTAATATGTAGATTTTTAGAAAGTAAAGTGAACATCAAGCAGATAAAATGGTTTTATTTGTATTTACAGTGAGATAAATACAGGTAGTGATTTTTAAATCTCTGAATAAGTGCAGGAATATTAAATTAGAGGTGTTTGTTTTGCCCCTTTTAATGTTAATGACGTGTATTTCAGCTCCTTAGAATTTAAATTTAGCAGAAACTGAACCTTGTTTTTAGATTTCGGCCATTTTTTTACAGTTCGGGACGATTCTGCTGTTACTATCCCAGCAGACGAGGATCAACCTCAGATCTGAGGCTGAATCCTCACTAACACCAGAGGCTTTCAGCCCCCGTTTCTCATCGTGCTTCCTCCCTCTTTTGTTCGGGCTCCTTCCATCCTCCATCATTATTTGCGGTGTTTTTTCATGTTTCGTTGCATCTTTGATTTCTGTTCAACCATCCTGTGTTTTTGTTGCACGCCTTGTCATTCCCTCGCTGGGGCTCCTCTGTAGCGCGAGAAGGGGAAGGACGCAGAGGGGAGCGTTTCAGACAGCCTCTCCATCCCCTCCCCCATTGTCACCCCCCCTCAGTCGCCTCAGACTGTCCCTTCAGCACCCATCACACCCATCCTGACGAACCCTCTCATAAAGATTGAGGACTCCTGTAAGTATCTGCGAGTAGTTCAGATTCACATTCAGTGCAAACTGGTCTCCAGTGAGCTGCACCAGTAAAGTAACAGCGTATCCTGCACATAATGAAAACTTCACATGCTTTCCTTTTACTGCAAATATGTAGATAATCAAGGTGTTTGTATTTTACGAAATTATCATTTTAGAAAACATGAAGGACCTAAAAAGTCCTGAAGAAACAGAAGTTGCAGTCTCAACAATATTTTGACTCAGTTACACATTTTCATCATTTTATTTTATGTATTCACATATTTATTTTCTTGAATATATATATATATATATATATATTATAAAATTGTTAAATTTTTATATTTCTAAATATATTTTGGATATCTTATAGAAATATATTTAAACATATACAAATCAACTATTTTCATTGATTTTTTTTTTCAAATTTTTTTAAATTGATAAATTTTCTGTTGTCTTTAAAATCTTAATTTTGAGTATTTAATGTTTGTTAGGTTAATTGTCTATCAACACAGAATGACTGAGACACACTAACAATGTTGTATATTTCATTTTATAATTTTTTTTTTTCAATATAAATTATTTTGTTTTATTTTTTTACTTTTTGATTTATACATTTTATTTACAACTTCCAGATAACAATAAATTGTCATCACCAAACATTTAATTCCAGGTATCTGGATCTGAAAAATTCAGAATTTCACATCATGATCAGAGTAATTTTCCAGATCTAGTAGTTATTTTGAACTAAAGTCAGATTTATTTAATAAGAATAATAGAAAAGAGTAAATAAGTTTTCTTTTTTTCTTTTTTCACGTACCTGCTAGTATCTCCATTTGAGAAATACTGATATCTTTAATTTTTTTTTTAATCTCTGCTCACAAGTTTGTTTTGCAACCTTTAGAGATAAAATGAAACTTTTTTTTTAAAAGGTTATCCAGAGTGGATGTGAGATCTGCTGCTGATGTTTGTAATCTGGTCTGTTTTCCTTTTATTTGTGGCGCATTTACACATGTCGTCCAGCAGAGGGCGTTCATGCTCAAGCAGTCTCACCTTGGTCCTTTTATTCCCGTGCAGGACTGGATTTAGTTATTCGTGCTTCCTATTAACTTTAGTGAAAGATGAAGATATTTAGGAATGATAAGCCTTTAATTTTATATGTCCAAACACATAGATTAGACTTTTCTAACAAAATAATTACATCATAATGTACACCATGTTAACCCAACATTTAATAAAAGGAATCTCAAACCTTTTTAATGTTAAAGCTGAAGGAAAGACATTTATGATTATTGTGAATTTTATGTTTGCAAAAAGTCTGCTGAAGTTTAAACAGCTGATTTTTTTTGTCCCTTTTCACATTTTTTATTTTTCTCAACACTAAGGATAGACCGATACATCGGCTGGTTGATATTTGTGTTTTTTGCTGGCATCAGCCGATACCCCCACTCAGCATAATTTACAGACTTTTTCTATATATATATTAAAAATGTAATATTTATTTCTTTTTTCTAAATTTAATTGAAGTGCTTTGTTCTTTTTTATATTAAGAGTTGTAAAATTACTTTCATTGTATCTTTTATTATATTAATTTGGGAGTCAAATGCAGTATTGGCACCAAATATCGGCAGGTTGTATCGGCTGAGGCTGATGAGAAAATATTTGTATTGGCCCTATAAAAAATCTGTATCGGTCGATCCTAACCGGGGTCTCCAGTTTCTGTCCTAAAAGGCTGCTGTCCTGCAGGTTTTGGATGTTTTCCAGCTCCAACACCTCACATTAAATAGATCCAACAGCCCATGAAGTTCTGCACAATACTCATAAATTTCAGTCAGGTGTGTTGGAGAAGGAAACATTGAAGACCTGCAGGATTGTGGCCCTTGAGGACCAAAGCTGAACAACCCTGTCCTGATCTATGGCTGCTCGATTATGCGAAAAATCATTATCACGATTATTTTGATCAATATTTAAATCACAATTATTGAAACGATTATTTTTTTAGTTGCATGATGCATTTATTTAGCATTTATTTCTCTTTTAAACAACATTTCATTGATCATTTATGCAAAACGTTCAAACTGAAAATAAATATAGGCTTCGAATATGGCAGTTTTGCAGTGTATTAAAGGTACAGTATGTAAAAAATCAAAGGTCAATGGCAGAAAAATTTGATATATAATTCAAAATTGTGTTTCTATTGATGTGTAATCGCTGCACTAGAATAGCTGTTACATGTTTATTTTCTTAAAATGAGTCATATCTACGTGCTGGGCGGTGCACATATGGAGGCTGTCATATTTGTTCCACCATTTTTACTACGGTGTCCCTGAATGGACAAAACTAACCAAGTGTGTTAAGTAACAATCCTCTGAACTCTAAAACTGCTGTACCAGCTTTGTTTAATGGGAGTTGGACTGTTTGGGATCAGTAATGCTTTAAAAGACCTTAAGAAAAAAAAAATAGTTACTGGTAGTACAGTCATAGCTACACCTGAGACCACTGGATCCACTGGGATTTTGGCCACTAATGGCCACCATACATTTGCTACAGTGCTTGGAATATGAAGTCATTTGAAAAAACATTTTTTTCTTTCAAATACCCATCTTTACCACTAGATGTCAGTAATTCTAACATGCTGTACCTTTAAACATTAAATGAATAAAATAAACATACTTTGAGCATTAAATAAATATAAAAAATGTAGAAAAATACACATATATCCAAAATAAACGATGTATCTAGCTATTCTGCAGTTTCTCTATATTTGAAGAATAAAATATTCTTATTTATAATATATATCCCAAAATAAACTTTGCTAAGCAATCTAACATTTTTGTTAATGACACCCAACAAACTGCCTGGGTGGAAGCCACTGAAATTAACTTTAATGAAACAACTTTCAGAAATTGTGTAAAGAAAAATGGCAAAACTTGAAATAAAATAAATCGTTTCATGTCGATTATAGGGGTTTGGAGATCATGTGACACAAAAATTGAAATCACAATCAAATTTTGATTGATTGCACAGCCCTTTCCTGATCCCTGCTGCATCTCTTCATCTGGCTGCAGATTGAGAGCCACAAGCTGACCTTCCGCGAGTCAGCCAAGGCCCGCACTGACCACGGCGCCGAGATCGTCTCCTTGGAAGACTCCCCCCAGCAGCTCAGCACCGTGTCCTCCTCTGGCAGCATCAACATGGCCGACTCTCCGCAGCTGTCCACGCTGGCCGACCAGGTGTCTGCCTCTCTGGCCAAACAAGGCTTGTGAACGCGCCCACACTCCGACCTCCACCTCCACCACACGACCACCTAGAGGAGTTGTGATGCCTTCCTTGGTATTTTCACAGGACTTTTTTTTTTAAGTTACCCATCACTATTTTATCCTCCACTAACCTTTTGCCATTAGAGATCTTGAGGGAAAAAAAAAACTAACAAGTAGGCCAAAATGTATTTAATTCTCTCTGTGGTCTTGATTCTAGCTGTTTCAGCCTTTTATAGTGACCCTATAAAGAGTTACACAGCAATGTTTTCTTTGTGAATCCGAGGAATAATTTTATCTCAACACATCCTGGTACATGACCTGGTTTCTTGTCACAGACTGTAAACCCCTAATAATTCACCTTCAATGGGTGTCTGGTAATGTTTTTTTTAATCTTTTTATTTCATACAGAACCTTGAAAATGGAGGGGAAAGCAGACCGTTTGGTTTGGGTGTGATGTTAAAGCAGAAGGAACAGGGTCTGGTGAGGGAGCGGGAGGAAAAAACTGTTAAAAGTAGCAGAAAAATGCTTTCAGACCTCACTGCTGTCTTTGCTTTGTGTAGTCTTGACATGTGCTGCACCTCGAGCTGCAGGAGGTGACTATGGCCGGTGGTGTGCCAAAAATAAGACCGCTGAGAAGCTGGAGGAGCCGAGGCCCGACCGCATGTCGAAGCCAGTGACTGGTTCAGCTGCTTGTCAGGCTGAGAGGATCTCTCGTCGTCGCCCTGCGAGACGAGTCACCGACTCGCTGAATTCAGATACTCGTCCGGCCAGACCAGTGACACACATGCTTCACTACCAGTTTTCAGCTCCTCTGGCTGGTTATGCTTCTGGCTACTGAATGTTCAGCACACTCAGTCCTGTTGGGCCATTTTTCTCACTTCATTTTCTTCCTTTTTTCATCTAACTACTCATATAGCTGCTAAATGGAGTGAAAATGTGGCTTCTTCATTTTTTATATATTTAAATGCTGCTTAGTGTTCAGTGTAACGTCTAAAATTGTGCACCAATCACTTGCATCCACTGGCTAACAGACAGCATGTCTGGGCTAGTCTCTAGTCTCAGCAGACTATACTTAATAGGCCAAGTAATGCTAAAATAGTGATTAATATTTATCAATATTTGGATAAAACTTTACTTTTAGGGTGCTATGTGCCAGCCTAGAGGTGCTAGTATAGTCTATGCATGAGTAGTTACTAGTATGTAGTCATATACTAACAAGCGTAGTGTTGCTGTTTGCCTAATGACGTTAGTGGCTAGCTTAGGGATGCTAATAGGGAGCCATGTAAAAAGCCTACAAATGCTAACAAATGAAGCATACTAAGACCTACAGTCACTTGCCTAGTAATGCTAGCAGCTTGATCAAATGACTGGCCTACAAATGCTAAAGCTAGCCAATGGATGCTAACAAGTGTTCAGATGCTAGTCAGTAGCCTAAAAGTGTAGTTAGCCAAGGGATGCTAGTGATATCTACTGAACTGTCAGAGCTGTTTAGCATATACTTTTGTTTACTAGCATAAAGATTTTAGATGCTATGTGCTGGTCAAGAGCTGCTAGCAACAAGCCCTGGGGTTATGTTGAACTAGGGATGCTAACAGCTAGCATATAAATGCTAATGGCAATCCATAAGCAGAGAAATATCGGTAAACTGGCTAAGTAATATAGAGGTGCTGGTGGTGATTCTAGCAGCCAGGATACTATAATAAACTCAGTATTACCATTTCATATGAGGACACATAACTGACCGATAGTGGTGGGCAGATCGATACAGATATAGACAATATCGATACCAATGTTTATCGATCAATACTTCAGTGTAAGGCTTTGAAACTATCAGAATCTTCATAAATATGGAGGATGAAATAGTTTTTGATGGATTCGATTCACTGCTATGACGAAGCCTCCATATTCCCTAAATCAGCTTCTCTCACGAAAATAATTCAGGCTTTTAAAATGGCGTCAGTGATGGCTTTGTTTCTGTACACCTAAATATAAAATTCTAAATGTGAGGCTTTAAACAAACTTCATAAATAAGGAGGATATGGTTTCTGGTGGATTTGGTTCACCTTGGTGACAAGGTATCTAGATGCCAAAATTAAACGTGACGCCAAATTTGGAATTTCATGGTATGGATATAAGTTAGGTTGTTTGTATCAGTGAGTTAAAAATGGTGTATAGATTCTGCAGAATAATCTCTTTGCATAAATCTATTAATTTGACAGCCTTGTGAAAAAGTATCGGTATCGATAATACTAGCCCTTGATATCAGATCGATACCAAATCTTGTAGTAACCGAGGGAGACAAACGTGTTCAGATGCGCGTTGGTAGTCTGAAGATTTGAGTTGCAGGTAAATTTCCACAAAGCCGAGGAATGCTAGCCTTCAAATACTATTTCAGTCTGGCTCAGCGGGTCCTGACCCGGTTTTCCTGAGGAAAACCAGGATGAATCATCCGCACCGTGGCTTTTCCGACATCGGCTCATGAATGAAGTGGTGCAAAGTGTTTTCAGGTTCACACATCACTGGTTCCATGTGAAAGAAACACTCAAAAGATTAAAAATTAATACACCTCAACTGGTCTTGGGGACCCCATGTGGATCCGGGGACCTCAGGTTGGGCATCACCGGTGCAGACATGCCAGTAAGTTTAGCAATCTTGCACTAAGGATGTAAAAAAACATGCGAACTGTGTGGAGTCAGAGATGCTAATGGTGTTTTCTGGGTTTCAGACCATCCGAGCTCAGCCAGCGATGAGATCTTTTTTTTCCAGTTACTGGTTTTCAGAGGCACCTGTGGTCTCTCAGCGGTCTTATTTTTTGACACATCCTGTGTACCATTTATGATGAGGGTGTCGCCCGATTTAACTAAAAAAGAAAAAGAAACCAGAACAGCTAGAGTAGAAACCTTGGGTTCGTGTTGGGCACAGTTTTATAATCGTACTCTGTGGATATATGACATGTATTTGATATGAAGAAACATTTGTATTGTGCCTGCTACTGTCAGTGTTTTCTTTTTTTAATTTCAAACTGCTCTCATTGTAAATGTGCTACAGTTGACGTATGAGGAGGAAAATTGACCTCAACGCATTTATGTGCAATTACGGCTAAATTGAGATCAGCACATTACAGATTACAGTATTTAAACTGCTACATGGACTAAGAAGAAAGGTACAATATTCTTTGAAAAGTGTAACTAATTGAGGATGCAGCAACAAAACTCAGATGGGTGCTGTCTTGCCTTTTAATGTGAAGCGACATTTATAAGGGAGATTGTTTTCTCGAAGACTCTGTACCGAAAATGTACTCAACCTGAATGACTGTTGCCAAGCAGGTGGATGGATGAGTGGGTGGGGGGTTCTGGTGTGCACTGCTAAGTGAGCAACAAGACAAACTGTACAGCAACAAATTCACTAGTTTAAGCGGTTTATCATCACATCATGTACATCTGCACCTGAGCACTCACTACATACGAATGCTCTTCAGCTGGTTGTTTAGCTTCATAAAATGCTCCAATTCCCCGTTTATGTGGGTACAACTATATCCTTTCCCCTAAAAGCACTAAAATATAACTCAAATTGGAGAAATGAAATTTAGCTCACTATGTTTCAATTAGGGATGGACCGATACAGAACTTTTTTAGGGCCGATACTGTTTTTTTTGTCATCAGCCTCAGCCGATACAACCTGCAGATATTTGGGGCCAATACTGCATATGAATCTGAAATTAATATAACGGATACAATGAAAAGTAATGTTACTATTTATATATATATATATAATATATAAAGAACAAACCACCTCGAAATAATATGGATACATATATTAGAGATGCACCAGTCCGATACTAATAAGCTGGATCGGATATCGAATAAATGAAACCAATCCAGTATTCTGATCCAGTCATTTGTTTTTATTAATATCATAAATCTACACTTTCCTATTTGTTAATAAATTTATATCCGTGTTAATTTGCTACCTTTCTTTTTACAAGGCTAAATATCAATGTCAAGCCTGTCTTCACTCACATGTCAAGGTATATAGTTCATTGATTCAAAAGTAGTATAGGATCGGTATCGGCCGATACTCAGCCCAGGTATCGGTATGGAAAAAACTGGATTGGTGCAGCCCTAATATTTGTATGTGTGTGTATATATACACAAACACCTGTAAATTAGGCTGAATGGGGGTATCGGCCGATACCAGCAAAAAACGCAAATATCAGCCGGCTGATGTATCGGTCTATCCATAGTTTAAATCATCAGAATCAAAGTATATCTTAGCAGGTGTTGTCCAGTTTTTCATCTCTTCAGACGACATTAATTTGAATTTTCCTTTTATTACTTACATGCCAGATTTAGTAAATACGTTCCCTTGGATTAAAATAAAAGTACCTCATGTTGATCAATATTACTAGAGACCTGCTGCATAGAATGAAACAGCTTCTTGCATGTACCTGATGTAAGAAACGGTCGTTTGCTTGTTGCCTACCTTTCACAAAGTGATCTCCCTGTATATCCTGTTTTAAATATATATACTGGATCCGGAGGGATATGCTGACGTAGGGTTTTTGGAGAAAAAGACAATGAAGAGTCAAGTTTCCTGCCAGCGAAGAGCAGACACGTAGGATTTAAGGGTGTGCTTGCATCATTATCTGCATGCTGAATTCTTTAGTTGCAGTAGACCACCTTCGTCTCAGAGCGCAGGCCAGAAACGAGCACCGGAGGGGGGAGGGGCGGGGGTTGGGAGTCGATTCCCAGCGTGCGGTGAAGTTTCTGCAGTAACAAACTTGTCACCTTTTTCTTTTTTGGTTTCTTCTGAAGCTGTACAGTTGTGGAAATGTGATTGTTCGTTATTGTGCATCTTATCAATAACTGGTTTATGATGATTCTTGTTGCTGTATATGTGTATTTGAAATAAATGCTATGAAGTCACTCCCATGAAGCCTGGCTGCAACGCTGCGCCCGTCGGTGTCGTCTCTGTGAAGCTGAGGAATGATGGAGGCCAGAACAACAATGCCAAGTTAAACATAAATGTTTTAATGGTACTATTTACAAAAAGAAAACGATTCTGCTTGTTGATTAGGTTAACTGCTGCAACAATCGAACAGGTACATTGACATCTTGCTTAACTACGAAAAAGAAAAATAACAGTGACTGAATGGCTGTGGCATAAAAAGTGTAAAATGAAAACAACCATAGACTTTTTTTTTTTTCTTTTTTTGCATAGCAATTAGTTACTAAAGGGGGAGGGGGGGGGCAGAGTGTGGGATTATATGGATGCAGTGAGGTGGGAAAGATGAAATCCTGCCTACATCTGATTAGAGGAGAAACTATTGAACAGAAGCGAATATTCCCTTGAACCTGAGCTTGGGGTGGTTTGAAACGGAGCTGCTACATTTTGAAGATCTGGAGGAAGAAACCAAAGCTGGGAGGTTACGAGTGTTGACTCACAGCCACAACTGTTCGCAAAATGTGAAACCAGCTGCAGTTTTCAGAGTGATAAGACTAACGTTAGCATGTTTTCCAGCATGCAGCAGCTTTCGACCGGGCAAGTGCAAAAAAAAAAAAAAGAAAAGAAAAAAGACCACCCGACTCCTCGCCTGCACCGTCTTTCAAACAGAACCGAGGAGGAGACCGTGGGGTGAAACGGGAGCTCTCCGAAAAGAGACTGGAGGAATGATTTACTCTTCAGACAAAAGAAAACAAAAAACACGAATGCGTTATGTTGGAACAGACGAGGAAAAACAAAAAAAAGGTCAGGAATGAAAAACACAAAGAAAGCAAACCAGCAAAACTAGACTTGGCAGTACAAGAAGTGCTCTGGTGATTTCAGGCGACCTCTAGTGGGAGAAAGAGGGAACCACATCGCAAATGTACCTGTTTATTTGGATGAGGAGGATGAAGACGGAGAGGAAGGGTTTTTTTTCTTCTTTTGTTATTTGTCACTCCACTAAAAATGTACATGGGAATTACAAGCAAACTAGTCGATAGAAAACACCCTTTGGCCATATTTTGAGGAGTCCGCTACATAGTGCGCTACAAGTGTACACGCGACATATGAAACACCACTAAGCCCCCATGTACATTGTTTAGCCTACTACAGAAGTCATTTTTGTAATGTGTCGTTTTAGACCTTTTTTTTTTTTTTTTTTTTACATTTCTTTTTTCCTGTGACAAAAACAAGTGTAGGGAAAGGCTTCTATCTCCATAATGTTCACTAAAAACTGTGAAAGTATTAGACTGATGTTTGAATATCAAACAACAGGAACCTTTTTAATATTTTATTCTGTGTTGAGGTTCTGCTTGTTAATGCCAGAGAGGAGCTGAGTGGAGCGAGCCGGGCCGCCGCCTCCTCTCCAAAACTCATCGGTGGGTGGAGGCCCTGGGTTTGGGGCCGTTGTCGTCGTCACAAGGCGGCTCCGTGTCGTCCGAGTCCAGACGTCCGTAGGATGTTGCTCGGCAACCTGAGATGCTGCGCATTCTGGGCCTGATGTGGTAGTCGGCCTCGGTCTCTGGTTCGGGGGCCGGGTCTTCGGGCAGGGGGAAGCCGCGACGCTCCCACGGCGCTACCGTCTGAAACACACAAGAAAACCAGATGAGAACTTTCACCTTTTCAGGTTCATCCCGAGTTTTATACTGTTTGGGACGTCCAGTTACATGAATCACGTCTGCATCCGGGTCTCGGATCTGCAGGTCTACATGAACCACGTCTGCATCCGGGTCTCAGATCTGCAGGTCTACATGAACCACGTCTGCATCCGGGTCTCAGATCTGCAGGTCTACATGAACCACGTCTGCATCCTGGTCTCGGATCTGCAGGTCTACATGAACCACGTCTGCATCCGGGTCTCAGATCTGCAGGTCTACATGAACCATGTCTGCATCCGGGTCTCAGATCTGCAGGTCTACATGAACCATGTCTGCATCCGGGTCTCGGATCTGCAGGTCTACATGAACCATGTCTGCATCCGGGTCTCAGATCTGCAGGTCTACATGAATCACGTCTGCATCCTGGTCTCGGATCTGCAGGTCTACATGAACCACGTCTGCATCCGGGTCTCAGATCTGCAGGTCTACATGAACCATGTCTGCATCCGGGTCTCAGATCTGCAGGTCTACATGAACCATGTCTGCATCCGGGTCTCGGATCTGCAGGTCTACATGAACCATGTCTGCATCCGGGTCTCGGATCTGCAGGTCTACATGAACCATGTCTGCATCCGGGTCTCAGATCTGCAGGTCTACATGAATCAGGTCTGCATCCGGGTCTCGGATCTGCAGGTCTACATGAACCATGTCTGCATCCGGGTCTCAGATCTGCAGGTCTACATGAATCAGGTCTGCATCCGGGTCTCAGATCTGCAGGTCTACATGAACCATGTCTGCATCCGGGTCTCGGATCTGCAGGTCTACATGAATCACGTCTGCATCCGGGTCTCGGATCTGCAGGTCTACATGAACCATGTCTGCATCCGGGTCTCGGATCTGCAGGTCTACATGAATCACGTCTGCATCCTGGTCTCGGATCTGCAGGTCTACATGAACCATGTCTGCATCCGGGTCTCGGATCTGCAGGTCTACATGAATCACGTCTGCATCCGGGTCTCGGATCTGCAGGTCTACATGAATCATGTCTGCATCCGGGTCTCAGATCTGCAGGTCTACATGAATCAGGTCTACATCCGGGCATCGGGTCTCCCAAAGTGATTCCAGTGCTGATTCAGAACTGGTTTAGCTTTCCCGTCAGTCACATCTTCACCAAACCCTCAGAGGTCTGAGCTCATTTTTGGTGTCATACACTGAAATCAACTTGCAAAGCAAATATTCACATTTTCACTGCATTACTGATAAATACCTGAACAATAAATGAAAAAAGTGCAGAGTTCACAGGTCACGGCACATTTATGTTTAAATGTCTCTGTTCGCTCCAAGTGTCATGTTTTAGTTGTTGGTTCCAGTTTTATCAGCTAATTTTGTGTTCCTGGCATGTTGTGGGTGATGCGACGGATCAATGAACTCAGTTTAGATCAGTTTAGGGTTTGAGTCATGGATCCGATCAGTTTTCAGATCAGCAAAAGAGAAAAAGGACCAATTACAAATTCACCTCTTTACTTATGTAATTAAGTGTTTTTCTTATGAAAAACATTCAACTTGAGACTCATTCCACTCAACTGTAAAAAAAAAAATAATAAAAAAACTAATGATAAATAAATGATAACGGGACGAGGAACGGAGGACAAAATTGCAGGTCACTCAAAAACAATGATGGTTCATGATGAAAAACACTGACTGAGACCTCCTAAATGCTAACCTGGAGTCATCGGCAATGACGTGATGTTTACTGTACGTAGTTCAGGATCGCAAACCTGCGGGGGGCTTTTATTTTGAAATTTACCTGCTTCCGTGTCTGATTTTCTATCTTTTTGCTGAGAGCTTGATGCTTCCTGGAAGCGTGCTCCGTCAAAAATAGAGACGCTGCGACGACACTTCTGGCTTCTGGCATATGGCGGCCTGGAGTGAAGTGAACTGTTGACTAAAACGGCCGTGTTTAGCTCCGGGGGCGGCGCCAAGCACGGAGCGGTGTGGCCTTTACTGACCAGGAAGTCTGTCAGCAACTAAAAGCGCTAAATACACTAAACATATAAAAACAAACGGAAAACTTATTGGTCGCACATGTACGAGTAGATGAGAAATTTACTCGCATTGTCTCACATTTTGGTGGCAGTCTGGAGCCCTGGTTCGTATCTTTTTGTCTGGTACATCACTGATATCTCATTTTTCACTTAAACCTACTTCAGCATATTGGGCTTAAATTAAGAAAAGTCAAACCTCACAGAAATCATCAAAATTAAATGGAAACAATTCTGCAAGTAGGATCAGCTGATTGGACTTTTTCCACGACGAAACAGAAAATGACCAGTAATTTAAAGAGAAATGAACATGTGATCACATCAGTTTTACCATCAAATCTCCAGTTTTGCATTAAGTTTAAGTTTTAACTTTTGCTCTAAAGCCAAAGTGATCTGATGGCGCAGGCATGATCATGGACCTGCAAGGGTCTTGCAACACATTCCTGATGTATTCTTGATTTCTGTGCAGACGATCTTCACATAAACACCAGTGTTTGTCTCAAATTCCCAGTAAACAAACGTTTTATTGCCACCAGTCTGCTTTTAAATCGTCGACAGGATTCAAACTGTTGCACACCGATTCTACAAACGCCATGTCTACAAAAGCTATCCAACTTAACTGAATCTCTGCTCTATGCTGATAATCAAAGCTGCAAACGGTGACTGTGAATGTTGTAGATTAGCAGCACATTAGCAGCAAACAGACCAAATATTCACTTCTGGAGTCAGATCAGACAACCAGTTTCAAAGTTGACTTAGAACCAGCCCAGACCGGTACCGATTTGGTGGGAGGATGTTTACATGCCACAGCGTTCTCCAGGAACACAGGATGATGTAATCTTTTTAACATCCTCCTCTGTCTGCGAATAAAACGCGACTGTTTAATGATTCCAGTTTTCCTTTCTACTGGACAAATGTTGCATCAGAGAAATGACAAACGCGGTCTTCTCGCAGTTGATATGCAACACGCAAATAACATGTAAACATGTAAAGTCATGTTTATCCAACCCACATTCAAACTGCAGAATGAATGTGGCCCAAAAAGGCGGAGCTTGACGCTGCAATCCACTGATTGGTTAAAAGAGACATCGCTTCCTGTACAACTCGGCACCGAGAACAAAGCGGCAACAGCTCCGTGATTAATACGACAAGAAGAAATAACACAACTACAATTAAAGGCCGACGCCGCGCCGCAGCTATCCCATCTGGCCCGTGCGCCGCCTGCTGGGGTAAGGCGCGGTCGGCTGTGGAAACGCTACAGAGATCAGGATTTACGCACCCTCCTCCACTTCACTGTCCAATCCCAGACCCGCTGGTGGAAACGGGGTTAATGCCTCACAAAAACACAGCAAACCTTACCCGGCCAACAGCGTTCAGAAATAAATCTACAACCTCAACAGCTGATGAAGGGAGTGAAATTCAGACGTGGTGGCGCGCTGGTCCAAGTTCTAGAAAACCACTTTACACACCCGTTCTTCGAAGGTGAAGTCCGGCGTGGAGCAGCGCGTGTCCTCGCTGGACAGCAGCCGGTGGGAGTCCCGGGAGCAAGGCGTGTGGGGGTTGGAGGAGGCGTCGGGGCTGGCGGGGCTCATGGGTGACGGCACGTGGCTGTAGTCGTGGAGCATGGGGCAGTGGCCGGGGTCTGGGGAGGCGGGCTGGGGGGTGGGAGGGTTGGTGCCGCACAGCAGCGGCGTGGTCCGCCCGTCCACGGACTTGTACGACCTGCGGGACACACGGGTGTGAGCGTCACAGTGGAACAGACGCGGGGAAGCGTGGTGGAGTGGCGGCTGTCAGTCACCTGCTGCCCCGCCTCTTGGCAGGAGCCAGGGCCATCCAAGTCCAGCGGGAGCGCTCCTGGTCCTCGTAGGGCTGATGGAGCTGGATGAAGGCTGCGTCTGTGAGGTCCTCCACCTGCAGGCAAGAGACCAAAGCGATTATCGTTGATGAAAACAAAAACTAAAACTGAAAAAAACATTTTCGTTAACTAAAATGAAAATGACAGTTAAAAAAAAATAAAATAACTGAAACTAGGGATGGGCGATACCGAAATTTTTCATGTCAATACGATGCCAATAGTTTATGGCACTTTTTCAGCGATACCAATATGGATACGATACTTTTTGTCCTTTAAAAGAAGATCACATGATTGTAAATTTTGCATGAATATCTTGAATGCCACGGCAATATTAGATATAAGTAAAACCCGAGATCAGAAGTACTGGAAAGAAACAAATTTAAAACAATAATAAATTATAGTGGTGATAAAATTAAACAAAAATCGATTAAAAATGTCTTTAAATTATCAAATAACGCAATATATACAAACTAAAACAATCCAATTTATTAAGTGGAAAATGTTGAAATATGAAATGTAATAGTAATATTACAAATTTACCAAAACAATGTACAATAACCTGCATTAAACCACTGAAAGACAACATCATTCTTCATCATCATCGTCACTAACAGTAGCAGCGTCATCATGACATCTGATAGGCTACCACCATCACGTGATACGGAAGCTACAATCTGGCTGCTTTCATCATTTCATTGCCTAAAACTCTCAGAAGTAGAAACAAATTGCATGTTTTGTATCTGTACAGTGGTATTGCGATACTCAAAAGAGTATCGATTCCGATATTTTGACTGGCTGGTATCGAAGTATAGACTCCGAGCTATCGATATGCCCATCCCTGATTGAAACTGTATTATGTCTTTACAAAACTAACTAAAATTATTGCAAAATCATTCTTAGTTTTAATTTTTGAAAATGTGTTTAATAAACAAGCCTTTGGGTTTGATGTGAAATCTATTTCTATTTAATCTATTTACTTTTTCTATTTGCACTTTCTGATGATTTTGAATGTCACACCAGACACATTTGTATAATTTGCAAAAATAAAGAAAACCACCCAAACGAAAACTGAAACTAATAAAAACTAAACTAAAACTAAGCATTTTCCCAAAAATAAAAACCAGCAAACCTGCACAAAAAACTAAAACTAACTAAATGAAAAAAAACAAACTACTATGACCTTGCAAGAGACGCTTCATCAGGATCCTCCAAGTATTTCAGTTCTTTGTTGTTAATATAGAAACATCTTTAATGTGCGAACCACCAGCATGAGGAGGGACGACGGGTCAAGAATTTACAGATTCCCACAATTCTTAGCAGCTCAAATATCTAACATATCCGTAAGTTATTTAAAAGTCCACAGTGAAAAACGTTAGTTCACGTGTGAGTCATCAGATCAGAGGTGATGAGCATCAGACGAGGTCGTCTAGGTTTATGTTTTATAATCAAATCTTGAGGCTGTTCACAGCCAATTACATGAGACTTTTTTCATAAATCTGCAGATAAACTCGTTGAATGCGATTAGTTTTCTTGGCTTCATGCATCAGTGAACAGAATCTCTGGATTCTTCAGAAAACATGAACTATTAAAATACATCTAAAGGTTAAAACTACATCAGAAGATAGAAAACATTTACAAGTTATAAATTTGGCCATCGGGTGTCAGAGTTTCCCATTTCTCAGATGTGATTTTGAAGGTTTTTCTGCCAGTTTTTAAGAACTGAGCCCATCCCAGTTTGATGTGTAATGAACAGAGGAACTCACCTCCCGTTCGTTCTCCTCTTCTGTTATGGGCTGTGAGAAGATGTCCACCGATCGCCAACTGATTGAGCAAGAAACAAAGTTAAATCAACTTTTAGAAAAGCTGCGAAATAAAAGATGATTTAAAAAAGAAGCTGCTGGTTTACCTGGGAGTGAGAATCTCTTTGTACTGCAGCTTCTCCACTCTGGTGGTGGCGGCCACAGACATGGGGATGACGATGTTGTTGATGTCGAACGAGCTTTCGCCTCGCCTCCTCTTGATTGGCTGCTGCTGGAAGAGAGAAGCAAATGTACATAAATACGAGTGAACTAGGGATGCACAATATTGGAACTTTGGCCGATATTTTAAAACTGATGTTTTAACCGATATCGATACCGTTATTAAAGCTGAAAAAACATGAGCAGTCATCGCAAATAGTTTTGTTATCCGTTTCCGACACTTTGAAAAACAGGGGTGGGAAAAAATATCGATACACTGAAATATCACATTTTCATATGCAAATATTAAATCTATATTTAAAAACCCGGTGTTGATCGATTTTACTCATGTGGGATTTTATCCTTCTCTTACAGACTCTCGCAATATTTAGTGAATTCTCGCAAGATTTTGTCTGTTAAATAGATGTCAATATCAGCATATGAAAATATTGCGATATTTTAAGTGTATCGATTTTTTGCCCACCCCTAGTTTTAAAGTCTGTAAAAAAAAAGTAGTAGTAGAAGAAGAAAAAGTAAAAGAAGTAAAAGAAGAAGAACAAGAAGGACAAGAAGAAGAAAAAGTAGTAGTAGTATTGTTTTTTTTTTACTTAATAAACAGCAGGCTGATCGGTTAAATATCGGTGGGGTGGCCGATGTCTGACACTCAGTTTTAAGGCCAATCCGATACGGGGCCGATTATATCATGCATCCCTAGAGTGAACACAAACTGAAGGAAGGAAAACGCCGCGTGACGACTGCACGTGACGACTCTGCTCATGTTCGCTATGCAAATGTGCATCTTTAAAAAAGTGACAGGCATCATTTGAAGTAGGTTAAAAATGGACTGCATGCAGATGAGTAACAGCTGGGCAGATGTTATGTGAAGCTGCTGAATGTTTGTGTTTCAGACACTTCCGCTGCTCCAACCACAAAAAAAGTAAAAACAGCAACATAGTTTCAGTTTGAGTTCAGTTTCTGATTCTCTCCCACGACTCGTCTGATCACAGACTTTCAGGCGAGCTGAAACCAGCCGTGTTTACAGCAAGCAGGCATCAAGTGCAGCCTGAAACCTCTGCTGAACCATCTTCAGCCAAACTGTGATGGACAAAACTCAAAAAGCAAAGTTCCACCTCAACACTTGGCTCAAAAACAAGCCTTTGAGGTCCACTTGTAACCTTTTTTTCTCTAAAGTGAAACCTACAATATGTGGCAACTACGTTTTAGATAAGATGTCCAGAACCTGCCACCTCTGCTCACACTGAGCAGGTCAGGCGGGCACGAAACCACACGGATCAAAGGATCATCAAACAAACGGCTGCAGAGATTTTCTGTGATTCTGAAACTGAAAACAAGGTGGTGGCTTTGATGCTTCATGCATGTTTATTACAAATCATGCTCATCTTAACTGTCATTTTTCTATTTTGGCACAAAATGCTAATTATTTATCTGAACATTGATCCTGAAACTGATGCTTAAACCAAAGTTAAAGTCATGAAAAAGAAACCATGCAAACTTTCACTTGCGAAGACAATTAAAAATAAATCTAATTCCAAACGAACCTAGTAGATACAATCTCATTATTTGTCATTATTAACAAATACTGAACCAAAACTCTGAAACTGAAGAACTAAATGCAACCTCATGATTCACCAGGATGTGGAAGCAAATTTAGCAGCAATAACTTGGTAACTGTTTTCTGTGCAACGTTATCCGTCTCTCACGTCACTGTGGAGGAATTCTGGTCCACCCGTCTGTGGGGTTTGCAGCATTTGTTCCTGCACAGCTCTGAAGATCCCACCCCAGCATGGAAACCAGGTTGAGGTCTGGATCATGTCAACACCTCCATTCTTTTCTCTCTCAGCCCTTCTGCTACAGATCTGCTGCCGTTTGTCAGGTTACAGTTTCAGCCAAGCTTCAGCCGTCAAACAGATGGACTCTGGTCCAGTCAATCACTGCAAGGTGTCCCGGTCCCAGACCTGCAGAACCAGGCCAGATCAGCAGCCCTCCACCAAAGTGCTGGGCAGCTGCTATGAGGCGTTTGTGCTGATCTGCATTCTGTCCATCATTGTTCCAGAAGTCTTGTTGGTTCAGATGCAGCTTTGCCGACTTAAACTGTGCAGACATGTTCTTTTCAGAGAGAAGAAACTTTCTCTTACAACTTTCAGCATGCTAATTAACACCCGGAGCACCTTAAATTCACACCCAGGTTTTCTGCTTATTCTGTGAACATGAACAGTCAGACTTTGGGTTAAACTCACTGGAATATTCTCTCCTGGGAAGATTGACAGTTGTCCCAAATAATTTCCACCTGTGAATAATCTTCCTTACGGTAAAACGTGGACTGCAGATAGCTTGGAAATGGCCCTGAACAGCTTTGGACCCCACAGACCTTTCCAGGTTAATGAACAGCAGATCATTGCTGATGTCTTTCCTCCTTAGCATTCACACACATGAATGCTGCAGACCAGCAAACTACCATATTTTTCAGACTATAAGTCACTTTTTTTCATAGTATGGCTGCTCCTGCGACTTCTATATCAGAATATATACAATTCAACATAATATTAAGTGTCAGTTCAGGCTGACTGACATGACCCAAGAATGGTTATGTAGCAGTCACAATCTGGATACGAAAAATCCAAAAATTGCCCCATTTTAAATAAATAATTATGACTTATAGTCCAGTGCGACTTGCAGTTCTTTTCCTCGTCACGATGCATTTTTTGGCTGATGCCACTTATACTCAGGAGCAACTTTAAGTCTGGAAAATGCAGTAAATGTCTGCTTTTAGAGGTTAAAAGTCTACGACGATCGATTAATCCAGCGCATTTAATTTAAAGCACCTGGCTGCTATTTACCCCCCTGAACATGTCAAACACAAGTGGTCCTGCATTCAGTTTTACAAACAATAAATGCTACTTCAGCTTGTTTATTTAGGGTGTATTTATTGACCTCATTTTATTACTTAAATTTGCTTTCATTCCATCCTAAAACCTTGCAACTCTAAGCTGAATTTTCTTTATCAGATGACTTTTACTGGAACTTACATGAAGTTCAAGAAGTGACTGCAGCTGAGTGATTACACTGATAAAACAACAGATAAAGCTGCGCTGCAGCGTGGTCTGGGAGGGAGTGGTAGAAAGCAACTTCAGTCATGCAGGCGGGTCAGTTTTAGGGCCGTAAACCTGAACGGACGCCAGTAAAAAGTGTGATGAGGGCTTACAGGTGTGCTTGGGACGCTCTGGCCGCCGGGGCCCAGCGGCGTGGAGTTCTCAGAAGACGTGGACAGCTGGCGGGTTAAAGGACTGTGAAGGGACGAGTGCATGTTGGCCACAGTCGTGCAAGGGCTGCTGGAGTCCATGAAGAGTTTAGGGGAGGCTGGAGAAGACAAACATTTAGATGATCACATAGTTTAAAGACTTCCTTCCCTTAAAAAACACACCAAGACCGACCACAAAGCTTCGCTTTTATAAACGTACTGTCAGTCCTGTCGAGCGAGTGCTCCCTTATTCTCTTGCGGCTGTAGTTCTTGTCGTAGGGCCCTAGGGAGGTGGAGAGGCCGTGCAGCCGCTCAGTCTTGCACCCGGCCTGGCCCTCCAGCCTGGCTGCGCTCAGTACGGCACTGCTGCTGCCCATGCTGCTGTCCACCGTCCTCGGCTTCTCAGACCGGTTCTTAAAATGACTCAGTCCTGCAACACCGGGAGCAGTCACAAGATAACATGAGATGCAACGTGGATTTTACAGAAGAAAAAAAAAAAAAAACATTCAGAAAGTCTGCTGCAGCGATGAGATGGACGCTGCTTCATTCAGCCTATAAGACCGTCAAAATCCTGACATCTAAAAATGAGAAACTGGACATTATTTTTCCTTAATCAACAGAAAAGCTGCTCTTCTGTTGGCTAATCGATCAGGAAATCAGTTCAGGGTATCATCAGCATCTCCACTCTTGTTTCTCAGAAAGCAGATTTCCCTCTGAGAACGTTCTGAGAACAATTATTGTGTAAAAACAAATCCACAGAGGAAGGAAAAATAAAGAGAACCAGCTGGAATTTAATGAGGATGAATAAGAATAAGAAGCAGACTTCTAAAACCTGCACATTTAGTTCGTGTATCTTTGGTAATAATAAAATATTTTAAGCATTTAAAGCAGCTTGTCTGCTCCTGACACACGTGTACTTACTGACTGCCATAAGCGAGTTGGTGAACTTGTGCTTCTCTTTGGACGAGGAGAGCTTGTGTTTGAGGGAAAGCTTCTTCAGTGGTTTGCTCCTCTCCAGCGACTTCGTCTGCCACTGGCTCTTCATCACCTGCTGCAGACGCAGGCCTATACAAACGTCTGAGGAAGGAGAGAAGTCTTAAAAACGAGACCAGCTGCAGAATCCTGCAGGCAAAATTTGCCATCAACCACCAGCTTTTTAATAAACGTGCTGTTGTTTTGCACTCAAACATAAAATCCTCTAAAATAAAAACAAAGCTTGGTTTGTTTTGATCAGCAGGAAATGACAAAAGCAGCAAAGCGCTTAGAAAACACTTCATATGATTATAAAAGATGAAAAAAAGAAAAAGGTCTGAGTCTGAAAATGTCTCCTAAGGATTTCCTGCTGAGCCCACTCTTCAGCCACTCCCTGTTTGTCTTCCCCCCTGGATGTGAAGCAGGAAATGACAGCGTAAACTTCAGCTCAGACTGGAGCGAGGAGCCAGCACTGACCGTCAGGGAAGGAGAGGATGGGGTGGACGCCAAGATCCAGCCTTGACAGGCGCTCCAAGGTGGGCTGCTCGTACTGCGGGTCCTCTCTGGGGGTGGGCCAGCCACCGCACATCACACAGCCGGGGTTCACCCTGCAGTTACACTGGATACAGCTGCTTCTGGGGGTCTGCCGGAGAGCAAACGGCTGCAAATCACTTCAGGCCCAAATACTGACATTAATAATTCAACCGCTGAACTGACAGAAGCTTTAGATGCGTTTTAGCAGACAAATGTGGCTGAAGTTTCTGACATGTTTAACTTTTTAAACCTTAAAACCATGTTAACAGATTTACATCTAAACCAGTCTGCCGTCGTGGAAAAACATTCGCAGTCAGCTCATGTTTCCATTTCCCTCAACTAGAGCCTGTGAATGCTCACAAGGTTGATTACACGTCTTTGTTGTTTGAGTCTGAAGCACAATGGCCTACTTTTCCCATACACGAGTCAGCCATCTCTTGTTTACTCTCTTATAAGGTTACAAACCAAAGAACTCAGAGTTCAGCGTGAAACACGCAGACATGCCACGAAACTTTACGCAGGTTTATCCGTTTCTTTTTAAAGGGAAAATCCTGAACGACTCACCTTGCCGTTGAGGTTGGGCACCGCGTTGGGCTGGATGAGCCGCCGTCGCCGACAGCTGACGAGGGGTCGCGTGCGCGCGGCCACGCACGTGCTGTCGTAAGCCAATGGCTGCTGGTGCTTCGTGTCAGCTCCGTCTGCCATCCTGTCACAAGAACAATGACAAGTGAGGCCACAGATGCTCAGATATCCCCAAAAGTCAAGATTTACACATCATCACTTTGCTTTCTCTTCCATCAGCAGCAGCTAAACTATAGTCAACCGCATTTTAGCTTCACCTGTTAATTATCAGAGTAGGAACAGAGCTTTACATTCACACATCTCAGAAAAAAACAGACATTAAATACTAGAGATGCACCGATCAAATCCCATACCGATACCTGGGCTGAGGGTATTGGCCGATACCGATCTGAAACTACTGTTGAATGAATGAACCGTATACCCTGCTGTGTCAGTGAAGGCATCAGGCTTGACAAAAACATTTAGCCACAGATATAAATGTACTTATTATTTATTAACAAATAAATTGTAAATTTGCAGCAAAAAGAAATGATCACGTAACCGGAGTTGCAAACATAGAATTGAAGCAACTGGATCGCTGTAATTGTATTTCTGTGTATGGTATTAATAAAGAAAGAAATGACCGGATCGGCCTCATTAATCTGATACCCAATCTTTCCACCGGCAGGTCTGGGTTGGGTTGGACCGGGTGAGGCCACATTTTTTTTTACGTCTCCACAGATAAAAACTGGGACGGGAACCCTTGTATCCGACCCGTCCTACTTTTTTGGTACCCCTCCGTAGGGGTACTGATCCAGACCAAAGAGGTGGGGCTAACACATTGCAATCCATTCAATGGTTGAAAAGATGCGTAATTTTCTGCGTGACCCAACATAAAAACAAAGCAGGGATGACCCCTTTGTTTCTGTCACGTGTGGTGTTTTGGTTAAAAGGCGATGATGTCACCCAATCACATAGCAGCACTGTCTGGTTAATACCCCACCTTCAGGGTAAGGGTACAGCATGCTGTAAAATCAGCATATCAGTACCAAAACCCACCCGACCAGACCCGACCCAGACCTGTGGGTGGAAATGGGGCTTTGGTCAGTATCGGAGCCGATATCTGATCCAGGTATCTGATTGGTGCATCCCTATTAAATACACGGCTTTCCTGCTGAAAAAGTGGATGTTTTCCACAGCAGGAAAGTCTAATTTCATTAAGTGATGTTTCAGTTTCAGTCACAGCTTTATTTGAACACAGTAAGCTAGGGCTGTCCTGATCCGATACCAGAGCATTGAATATTGGGCCAATATTAGCTAAAAAAAAAAAAAAAAAAAGATAGATCAGAATGCGTCTAAATTTGCAGATCAGGAAAATCCATTCCAGCTTTTCTTTAAAGCACTTCTTCCTGACTAGGTCTTAATAAGTAAAATAATTTAAAAGTATCATGGTCGTAAGTTTACAATCCATCATACCCACTGGTAAATAATCAATGGGTCCTGTTTTTCTCATACTTCCTGTTACAGACTTATTTAATCAACCTGAACCAGGATTTTTAGAGGTGAGGTTCCACAAAACAGACACACTTAACACAAACCAAGAATAAAGTCAATTATCAGATCAATATGCAGAATCTTTGGCCCAAAACACAGCTAAGTATCTATGTCGGGCATCGGCCGATACTTGACCTGTGGTTTTGGTATCGGTCGTGAAATGGTGGGATCGGGACAGTCCTACAGAAGCTCATCTTAATCAAATTCAGTTTTTACTGTTATTGATCACACCTGCTCGGTCATGATGAGACAACACCAGCCAGAAGGAAAAGCAGACTCCATGAATCGCCTAATCATTGCAGTATCTCATAATTAAAACTCCCCATGTGCACCGTGATGAAAACTGCCCCCCCTCTAATGTTTCTCAGAAAGCCAGCTGCCCTTCTGGGAACTTGACGCAAGATAATCATTACCAAACATACCTGCTGAGGACACCGTTAACTGGCTGCCCGTTCTGACCCTTCCAAGGGCCCTGCTCTGCGTTGCTGATGTGGGCGGCGCCTGTGTGCTCCAGCCGTTCTGAACCAACATCCTGCATCGACAGATAAGACAAAAACCAGTGAGGCTACACCTTACCAGCAGGCTGACCCTCCGGCTCTCAGGCCGGCGGTGATATTTAAAGAAGCCTCATAACAGACACAGAATCAGTCTCGTCCTGACGCTTTAAATTATTCAGTTTAGATTTGTTTGAGGGGCTGGACTCTCCCAAAGCTTGCAGATGTAGATGCACAGCTTGCAGTTCCTTCTTCACACAAATAAACACATCTTGGTGATTTTTAAGCCTCAGTTTCATTGATCCAGCTCACCAGTTCCATGTTTCCACCCATTCTCAAGCAGCAGGTCTTGTTTTAAAGCAGATTAGTTGGTTTTAAACTAAAAACAGGCCCCAGAAATAACAATACCATCAATTTCAGCAAGGCTAAAGTAAAATCTCCCAAAGCTGCCCTGGGTGATGTTTGTGGATAAACAACAACAAATTCAGAAAGACAAACTCAACCTGCAATAAATTATATGTAAGTTGTTGGATATAAATCCTGAAAGAGTTTATGAGAGATCCTTTATCTAGTGCATTCAGACCTGGGGGGGGGGGACAAAAAATAATTTCCTGTGTGGATACTCATTTTATTTCCACCTTTCCTTTGATTTGCAGGAACAAACAAGTTTAATGTCCCACTGATAATCAACACAAAACCAAAGCAGCAGTCAGACACCTGCAAACGTAACGTCCCGAATCAAAGCTAAATTCACCTTGTTACAACAATATTTACTATCATTTGTTATCTAGAACTCATTATTCTAAGTAATTTCATTGTTCATTGAAATTTTAAGATTTAATCCAGTACTATTTTCTACTGAGCATTTGTCACAAGAAATACAACATTTCTGACACTCTTGTCTTCTAATTTGTTCTTTAAATAAGTCATCTTTCCCCCGATGGTTGTGCAACCTTTAATTACAAGCTCAGTGTACGACCACATACAGACAAGCTGAGTTTTCTTTTAATTAACAACTCTGAAAGATCCTGCTGAGACTCACTGAAAAGGACAAACATGCTGCAGAAACGCAGCAGAATATGAGTTGTAGTACCAGGAAACACTTAATTCTGCTTACCTGAGTATTTCCAGGTTCCGTCTTTACTTCTGTTCCACCTGCAAGCACAGAGCTGGGGGCAACACCTCCCAGCTCCACGGAGCCCTGTGGAGTTAAGACATTACAGTTACGGTTTCCTCCCCAAAAATGAATATGTAGTGTAGCTACACTTCAGTTTGGAGGCTGCAGCATCATCTGTTTGGCATCATCAACCTTAATTAAAAGACTGCAAGCATCTCCATTTTTATGTCCACTAACAGGAGCTCGGCGTTGCTCAGTGAGTACGAAGCTTCACAAACAAGGCTGCATAAAACCCAAAGGCTTCAGTGAATGATTCAAACTAACTTTTTTCTTGTTTTGCTGTGTGATACAGGACACTTTGACACCAAAAGATGTTCCAGTACAGATTAGAAACCAGTTCTTTCTTTAATGACCAAAAAGCAGAGTCCAGAGCAAACAATTGCTTATATCTGAGGCCGAGTGTGGGAATATGGCAACAAACCAGAGCAACTACAACTCTGACGGCCACGTTTAAGAATCCAGAAGCAGGGTAGTGTCTAACTTCTGTAATTAAAGCAGGAATATTTCAGTATTACCAGTTGTATTTGTGAATGCTGCGCAGGGCACCACACTCATGTTTTTTTGTTTTTCTTTTTAATTAACTGAGCTTTGGAGCTTGGAAATACATGTATGAACACTCAGATGTTTCAATATCATTTGGAGGCGGCGTTCACATGAATCAACATCCAAACAGAATAAAAATGCATCGTGCAAACACTTCAGCTCATCCTATCAATCTAAATGAGTTAATTTTCCATCTGATCAAAAGAAAAATACACACATATACGTTCAATCCCATTTTTTCTGTGGTGCAAGTCCTTCCTGTGCAGGTCTCAACCACGTGGGGGTGAGGTGACCTGACAAGTTTCAGGAAAGACTTAAGAAATGGAGACGCCGAAACAGAGCTGACTGGCAGATGAAACATTTTAGTCGGAAACCCTGAAATCCTAAAGAAGTATTGATCAACTGGGGGTCAAAGGACTCAAAACAAGTAGTTTAAAAATGAAGGAAGCCGGATCCACCGATCCTTTAATGACATTACGAAAGCATCAAGACCGTATTGAATCTTTCCATTGTGTAAACACACAACTGACTTTATTTGCATCCATGTAAACATAACCAACTTGAATCTGATCAGACTGATTCCAATCAATCAGAAAAACTATTTTATAAACGTAGCTAGTATTCATAGATCTTACTTGAAACACCACATATACATCCTGTTGGTGCCTGTCAGCAAACACTGACTGTCAGTTCAAACATTTATAACTACACATGTAATACTAAAGGTCATATCTACAACTTTGCCATCACAACAATTTTTCAAAAATACATCCACAAAACATCTAGAGGGGCCAGAACAAAATGATTAATTTTACAAAAAGAAAAAAAAACAAAATATATATTTACATCCGATTACCATGCCAATGTCGACGCTAAAGGATTCTGCACCATTAGCATTAGCTTAGGAGTTGCTAGTTTTACTGCTCAATAGAAAACGCATCTTCCTTGTATTACATTTCTTATACTCAAGCTGACATAAAACAAAGCAGGATGAGGATGAAGGGAGCATAACGGCTCAAAAGCCCCACAGAGGTTGCCGTTTTCCTCCTGGACATGCAAGTTAAACATCTGTTAATGCTAATTAACAGTTAGCCAGTTCTGCAACGTTTCCAATGCTACTTGAGAACGCAAGTGTGAGTGCGGCACCTCCTGGCAGGGAGGAATTAAACTGGTAGCTACTGCATCACTTTTCAGAGAGCAGCTTGCAAAGAAAATGAGTATTGCTATGTGTAGATTTACTGTCTCACTGCTTTCATTTCATAATAAATTAGAGATGTCTTATGGTGAAGGAAAATCAAACCAGTTCTAAGAAGATTCTGCAGCAAAAGCAGCTCTGAAGTGGTTCCAGCACTAAATCGGTGCTCGGTCAAACAAGGGTATAGAAGGTAAACCTGCCTTTATCAGCTAAGTCTAACTTACAAAAACTAGCCTGCCTGGAAAAACAGTTTGCTTAGGCGACCTGACTCCTGGAAACACTGGATACATCAACAAATTTCCTGCTGGTGAATGACAGACACCACTACAGCAAACAATGAGTAAAAATTAAGATTAAACAGAAAGAAAAGAAACTGATTAATTTAACCAACTATGGGAAAAAGTAGTCTTATAATATATAAACGAAGCTATCGCCTCGCTGCTACTACAGGTCCTTACAACCCTCCCTCCAAAACTCCCACTCCCTGTGGTGATGGTGAGTGAACCAAAACACTCTTCTATGCCTCGATGTCATCTCAACCGCTTCTCCTAAATGTTTAAGACTGAACGGTGTTGGGAGAGAAATAAAGATGCTGCCTAAATCACCGAGAAACAAGGACTTCTTTCATTAAAAGTCTGTTTAATGCATTATGTCCAGCGCAGTTCCATCTTTGAATCAACTCTTTCTCTGGACCCTCCTTCAGCATCGGGGTGTAGAATGGGTGGGATGAATACCTTGATACAGTGCAGCCCAGCACAGACACTAAATAGATGGAAGCAACTAACCTTGCTGGCGCGGATTTGCCTGTAGATGTCCGTCTGCTGCCGGATGCGGTACTCCAGATCCGAGATGTGGGCCT
This sequence comes from Atherinomorus stipes, assembly GCA_023101725.1. Lineage (NCBI taxonomy): Eukaryota > Metazoa > Chordata > Actinopteri > Atheriniformes > Atherinidae > Atherinomorus > Atherinomorus stipes. The sequence goes on from JALJCO010000452.1 coordinate 488,034, forward strand.
GGAGCCAGTTCCAGTGGCTGATAATAGCAGCTCTCTCCACGGTGTAGCGGCTCTCTGCTCGCTTCCATCTGAGGAGGGAATAAATTAAAAAACAAAGAAGGGTGTGAGTGCTTGCTTCACGTGAGAAAAGGGTATTCTTGGTGGGACAGTGTAACACGATTCCCACGCACAATTATAACCCACTAACATAATGATTGTCATTTCTCAAAGTTAATTTGTCTCCAAACAAAGACTAATTGTCTTCAAGCGGTGCAGAGGCAAACATGGTCATGTGTTTCATCTTCTTCCATGTGATACAACACTAATAATACACACACTGATCATTAAAGCATTTCCTCTGTCCGACTGCAGAGGTCAGTGAATCAGCATAACAGAAAACTCCCAGCCATGGCAGCTGCAGGCAGCCTGGAAAAGCATTATGGTCAAAAACAATATGATCACATGTGCATTATAAATGTGGGATAAACGCAAAAAATGGGCATTTCATTACACTGATGTAATCCATGGCAAAGAGGGTGCCAGCTGGGAGCAGTGTACTCCATTTTCCCAGTATGACACAGAGAATGGGCATTTCAAAGGCAGACATGAGAGGAAAATGTCTGCTCTTGCACTGACAGGTTGCAGCCACAGAGGGCGCTGTTTTGCCAAAATACAAGCTGCAGTGACTGTAGCAGAACAATGAAAATAATGACTCAGATTGTAGACAAAGATAGACCTTGCACTCCTCTGTGCCTTCTCTTCCCCACACCCAACCTCCGTTTTCAGATTTCTGAACTCCGCCAGGAAGAAAAATGCTGAGAAAGTCGACCGTAGAGAGAGGGAGAAGGGAAGGAAGACGGGAGTAAAACGGGGACAGTGGGGCTGGGAAGCTCTGGCAGGCTGGAGAGGAACAGACGGGCTTTAAAAGCAATCTACAGGCCATAGAGTGCTGGAGGGGGTGGGGCTGGGTCAGGGAACAGTGCAGCAGACACTGGGATAACCAATAATCCAACAAAGAATCCTGTCTTACTGTGGAACTGGGTGCAGGGAGTTCTTGTGAGTTTAACGTGGGCCTCCACCATCAATCAGCACAATTACACACAGCTCGATTTTTATTTCTTTTACGGAGCAGCCACATTTGCACAGCGACAGTTTATTCACTGCAATACATTATCAAGGACAACGCTGCACACAGCTGCAGCATTTCCTGCTCGCACCATTTCCTTTTGCTCTTCTACTAACTCAATCCTGCTCTGCACCCATCAACAATCACATACTGCTCTTGCACAATATGTGGTGAATGTTCACGAATGCTGGGACACTCCTGAGCACGCCCATGACTCATGCATCAGATCAATGACCTGATAAAGGTCAGTAATTTACATCCATGGGTCCGCGTGGAAGTTGTCAGGAGGACAGTGGTGGCATCAAACATGTTGCACCAACCACTTTATGTTGCTTCGAGCCTGTGTGCCACGATTCACCATGAAGCGGGGAGCCAAATGAGCGAGCAAAGCAGGTGTCATCATAGTGAGGAAATGGGAAAATGTTCTCAGGGAGACTGGGAATGTGGCCTGATATAAAGACAAGCTTCTGAGGCAAGAAAATGAAAGAAACTAAAGTTCTTAAAAGTTACAGAAAGCAATAGACAAAACGAGGTAATGTTCAAGGAGATTATGGCTCCGTGGATATGACTGAATTATTATGCCGAGTGTTTGTCATAAATAGAAAACTAATCAGCTCTCTGGGTGAAATGGAAAAAATCCCAGGCAAACACTGTGGCACATTTGTGTTAGAATGATGCAGGAAGAGCCAGATTTGTAGTTCAGTAAAATACAAACACATGGGGGCCATTACAAGGCCAATGACCCCAATCGTCACAGACAGAAGAGAAGGGGGGGGGGGGACTGGTAAGCAGCATTGAGAACTGCCCCCTCCAACTCCACTCTAACCAGGACATATTTTCCTCCCCCCTAACTCCCACACAAAGCACCAGCGGCAATCACTACAGCCGTCGTTTTCTGGTCGTCAGCACATTCTCCTTTGTGGTGCTTCTCTGGATGCAGCACATATGTGGTATGGTGCTGGGTAGCCTATACCATACTGGCTCTGGAAAACGTGGGCCTGCTCGCTGCCAAACAAACCAGCAGGTGCCTGGAGAGAGAGCCGACCAAAGATAAACCGGATACGCCGCTTCAATGGTAACACACGCAGAGGATGCTCCCTCATCCCAACAACAATCACCCAGTCAGTCATTACTGATCAACCGTTCCCACACTCACACGCTTAAATGGAGGTTTGCTTTCTGTGCATATGGATTAACATCCTATTTTGATTATGATGTACTGGACAACATACAATAGTTTAAAAAAAAAAAAAAAAGTAATTGTCATTTTCTGTCAATCTTTTCATCACTTAACGCAGAGCAGATGTTGATTAAAGCCGATATATGCAAGCTTCATTAAAAAGAGGGGGAAAAAAATTCTGCTTTGTGTATTACACTGTAATCCACTCTGGACAGGAAGGACATTTTTACATAAGCAAGACGTCACTGACATCTATTCTTATAAAGACGTGCCAATCAATCGGCCACAGACCAGCATTGGCAGGTGACAGCCAGTCACATACAGTTGTCCTCAAAATTATTCAAAGAAAAGGCTAAATTGACAATAGTAATTTAAACAACAAGAAACTAAAGAAACTAATAATTAAGAACTTACAAAAGTATAATTTAATGAAATAAAATATTGCTTTTGAATTGTGGTTGGAAATTTAAAAAACTACCCCAGACAAAATAGAGCCCCTTTCCCATGAACAGTGGGTCAAAATACCTGTCAACAAGTGCAGACGTTACAGCTGGGTGATAATGGCCAAAAATCATTATCACAATATATTGAGCAGTTCACCTCAGTAACGATAAATGGACGATAACTCGTTACCGACTGGATGGGGTGAAGTCACGTGACTATAGACGGTACATGTAGCTCAGCAACATGAGCACAGCCTACACCTGTACCTATAAAACAGCCAAAATAGACAAAAACTACTTTTATGTTGATTTTATTAAGACACAGATATTCTGCCTTAACTGAAACTTTGTGCATTGTTTGGCAGATAGATTACAGGTTCCTCAGTAAACACCGTGTAGATATTTTGGACGTTTATGAGAAGTACTATTCTTTTAACCTGTTTTATATTTCAACTGTTCTTTTACCTCTCGACATGTACAGCAGCTTTGAGTTTTATGAAAAGCACTATAAAAATACAATTTTTTTAACTGTGAAGCTGAAATACAGACATACAAATGTACACAATAATGAATTATTAAATTAATTATTGTATTATCAATTGTTAAAATGATAAACTTAAATTAGTTAAGATTCTCATTTTCAATAAACGTCACTGATCATTTACAGACGTATGTTGTATGGAAAACATGCAAAAAATGAAGAAAAACACCAAACTCCAGTGTAGGAATACCATGTTACAAGAAACTACGGCAAGTTTGAGAGAACAAAAATGTGTTTCAGTTTTTGTGTCTTTGTTTTTGATATTTCTTTCAAACCACAATTCAAATATCAATGTCATGATTTTCATAGAATTTTTATTTATTATTACTTTTATCAATTTCAACTTATTTCTCTGACAGCTGATTATATTCCTTCTTTAGGGTATGAATAATTTTAAGGACGACTGTACATCTAATTCTCCTCTGATCAAACTTGCATGTCCAATGTTACATTACACGATGGGCTCAGCAAACATGTGCTGACATGTCACTTCAATCCAAGTTCTTAGCTGTGAGTCAAGGCACAAAACTCGTAATTGGTTCAGGCGTTTTCATAAAAGCAGCTCAAATATGTTTAGAGTCAGGGCAGCGTTGTAAAGCACAAATCACAGATGAATGTCTTAACAACTCATGTTTTTTTATACAAAAAAATTCCCCAACAATCCCGTAATATCGGTCTCCAAGTGGAGAATCTGGAGCAACAACTAAAAGAGATGCCTCTGAAGTATTTCACGTTAAAGCGGGATATAATGTAATTCATCCCCAGCTGGTTTAGAGTCATTTGTAGGGAAAAAAGCTGTCCTGTGACGTAGTACAGATTAAAGTTATTTATGTTTCAGGCCTCAACATTCAGCGTTTTCAACCCCTTCAGAAAGTGACTGGCATGTTTAACTTTCCCAGTAGCCAAACCTCTAGTCTAAAAGCAAAACCAGAGCTAATGAAAAGGGACTAAATACACAAACAATAGGACCCTTTCCAGTTATTTCAAGTTATTTGTAATTTACATACACAGCAAGAGCATTCAGGCAATTATAAATTGTGTCAAACTGGCATGAACCCAAAAACTCTGTGCAAATAAGAGGTTGTCTCCATTTTTCCTTTTCAAAATGTAATTAGTATACATCCATCATGGCCTTAATGCTTGTCTATTCATGTGAACATCACTCATAATGATCTGCTGTCAGCAGCAATACTTGCAGATTAATAATAGAAAGTTGTGAGATAATGTTGAACCACAGCTTGCATTTGAACTTTTGCCTCCCAAGATATATTTATGGTCTGTCCAAACTGCACAGCATGTTGATATAACAATGGAAAACTCTCCTTTCCCTTCACCTTTTCAAATGTCAGACAGAGGGTGTCTCCCATTATCTGTAACTTTCTGTACCAGCCGCCATCTGCACCCTCTTCATGTCACGGTTGTCCAGCAGGTCTCCTTTATGATTACAGCTAAATGCACTCCTATCAAAGCTTCTCTGGGGCTGAAATGTGGGCCTATCCCTGTTTCAGTAATATCATTCCGACTGGAACCACACAACGGCCCACTTCCAATTCCTATCTTAACCCTCAAGCTCAACCCTCAATATTAGTAGCCCTCAAAACCAAGTGTTAAGGGCTACTCTGTGACTTGGAAATGGGACACCCCTTAAATGCAGATACGTCTTTAAACTGTGAGGGGCAGCATTACGCCAAAGCGGTGTTCAGTCTGTCAATTCAGAAGAAGAAGAAGAATTTATTTACATTTATCTGCACTGTAAACCCTGCCTAACCATGGACATATTCAGCTGTCACCGCATACCACGGCTTATTGAAAGGTAAACACCAGCTGTAACGAACGTTACGTGGGTAACTGTGGTTCTGTGAATTCCTGGACGACTGCCAGTCAGCTGGCCTGCACGTCACCTGATTGACAATTGTCGTTAGGACTCGACCTGCGAAAAGTGCGAGGTGCTTTGTTTACAGAAGGAATGAAACAGAACTATCGTTCCATATCTCTGCGACTACGGGAGATGACATCAGCCCGGTCGTCTTATACAGTTATCGGCACAAGCACATTGTAAAAAACATTAGCACAGAGAAAAATCTGCATTTTATAACGTTAACTTACTTAAACGATAGCAACATGGCTTGACCGCACCAGCCGCTATTGACAAAAGATTTCAAAATAAATATTATGCAACAATGAGGTAATTAATCCATAACATGGGCCTAAAATAAGATAATACAATGGTTTTGGTAATATTTATATCTCCAATAACAAAGAAAATACTTAAGATTTGTAGCTCGCTTTCTTTGCCGCTTGCATTCTGGGTAGCCCTTGCTCACAGGGGTGGTGTCAGAGAATCTCAATATTGAGGGCGATTCAGCCCTCAAACTTGCCCCTTAACTTAACTTTCTGAGAATCGGGACAGCACTTGGACTTTGCGGGAGTGCGCATTTTTGAGATTGAGGGTTAAGACAGGAACTGGAATTCACCCAACAACTGTGTTTGGTCCGCTTAGTATGCTGTGTTTACACTGCACACTGCTTACAACTAATATTAAAATCTAAAAGGACGAGAATCATAACAGGTTTGTTGAAAATGCTCCGACAATCGGTTCATTAACCGTTTTACACAACATCTCCTCTGCCGTCTTCCCTCTTTTCTGTTAAGGTTATTTCAGAGAAAGTGTCTGTTTAACATTTATCATCTTCCCACACACACACACACACACACACACACACACACACACACACGCGCGCGTGTACGCACACACACACACACACACACACACACACACACACACAGAGCAATAGAACGTCCAGGAACACTGAAAGACATGAAGAAACTCAACAGAGCGATTGTGTAAAAAGAGACAGGTTTGTATGCTCACAATTTTAAATGTTATTTATGATGGCCGAGTCTGAGGTTCCGCATCCATCTCATAATAATTATTTGATCTGAATACGATTTCCCCAAAAACTACCAAAGAAGATGCTAAGCGCTATCAGACAGCTCTGAGCAGAAGTTCCCAGCTGGAGCTCATTTCTCTGTAGACCTAATAAAAGCAGCACTAATTGAAGCTGTTCATTTAAAGTTATGATACTTATGTTTCCTAAATGAAGTTAGTGAACTTCCAAACACTTTACGCAGTGAACTAAAACTTGTGTTGCTAGATACAGTGTTGAAAACTAAAACTAAGATCCTAGACACCAACAGCAAACAAAAAATCTAAAATACAAACAACTATTAACTCCATAATTTGGAGTCTAATACTTTTTACTCTGAAACATAACCACCCTGTACAAAAATGTCAGAGGAATGTGGCATGAATTGAGGTGAAGCAAAGCACTGGCCTGCAGACAATGTGCTTTTTCACATGAAATTAGATAAAAACCATTTTGTAATTATGCTTCACAAACCGGTTGTCATTTATGCTCCGTAACAAGAGGGGGAGAGAAAATCAAAGCAGCAGCTGTCATCTTAATTTCTTTGTTCTCTAGAGGCAGGGAATTTCAACCCTTTAAAAGAAATGAAAAACTTCCAACATTGAAGCATCCAGAGGCAGAAAAATGGCCTTATTTTCCAGGTTTATTCTGCTGTTCCAGGATGTCTGGCTGGAATTTCATAGGACAGCTGGTTTAACTCATCTTTAACAGGAAGAAACTGCTCTGAGGCTGGGATTGTGAGCGAGGCAGGCCGACAGGACAGGGTGTGGGGCAGGAAAAACTAGAGAGGGCAAATTCAGCCGGCAAGCTGCAGCAGTCATTACATAAAAGAGAGGGGTTATGTAACGCCTGTGGGTTCGTGTTGGGGAACTTGGGTCGAGTTAAACACATCCAGATGTGTCAAGTAGGACAGAAACCTACACAAGCACTCAAATCGTACATCCATACATGCGCAGCAGCAATGAAAATAAGGAAAAACACAGCCAAGCCAGTTAAAATGCAGAGTAATGCTGAGCCGTAAGCATGACAGGCACGCTGTAGTCTCAGCTTCAATTACCCTAATTCACGTGCAGCAGGAAAACGGACGTTTAAACCATCCCAATGCACGAAGATCAAAACAAGCAACATGTACTCGGCCTCATCTGGCCATAGTTTCACCAAGCGACACATAAAAGCCTGCAAACATGAGGACATTTTACTGCTGCTCAGATTACAGAATTTCAGGCATTTTCATTTAGTCTATGAGCCATTATGTAAGATCTGAGATTTCCTGATGAGCATTATTGTTGCCTCAGAAACACGAAGCTGTGCCCACTCGATTCTTAACACGGAACAACTTGTGCTCCGTGTAAAATACCTAATCTAATGTATCCAAGTAATTCTGCTGCTAGTGCTAAAAAGGAGGCTGCTAGCAGCACCCGCACCCTCGCAGTGGCCATTATGGACTTCATATTCAACTGGCTGGAGGAAAAAAGCCCTGCAGCATAAGCTCAGCAACAGATGTTGGCTGGCCCCCCAATCCTCTAAGATACGGGAAACCACGTCTACAGTACAGACAGGGATGACAGGATTAGTTGTAAGCAATGCAAAGCATCCAAACAAGCACATAGGTTATTTTCCAGAGTGCTGTCAACCTGGCTGACATTAAATAATTGAGGCGCTGCTGCCTGAAGAAGACGCTACATTGTCTGTAGTGTTGACTGGTGGAGTGCCGTAAGCCAGTAATTGTTGACTGAGACAAAAAGGGGTTGTTAAAATGTGGCATAGTTAAATACACACACCTTACATCCTGAAAGACATGTTAGCAACAAGCTAAGAATCCGCTGGGCTGGGAAACTGGGAACCAGTTTTACCCACTGGATGAAATGACTGTACTGCTTAAACAGGAGCTAAGTTTTTAACATCCAAAACAGCTTTCACCCAAAATATAATTAGAGCTGCTGCCACTTTGTATTTACAAAGTAGTAAGTGTTTGATGTTCAAGTAAAAGCAAACTTTAAAACTTTGAGTCCATTTCATTGTCAATTTCATCATATTTCTCATACAAATGGCCAATGACACTCCCATTCCCTTGGAGCATGTTTTAACTAGCTGCTTCAGGTTTAAGTCATCTTCCCAGTGGAAAAAGTGACATTGGTTTGCTTAGCATTACTCCAGCAAGGGTGTGTATCTCCAGCACAGGCTCAACATTTGCCTTTCCAGGCTTTCACTTGGGTCAGCACTTCCAGCTGCTGATTAATCATTGATTAAATCTGTGATTTTAAGCAAAATAACTTTTATACAGGCTGCTTTATCACAGTTTTTAACATGTATCTCAGCCTTTAATTCACTGTTAAAACAGCAGTGGAAATGGCCTGTAAGTTTGCAGAAGCATTTCATTATATATATATATATATATATATATATATATATATATATATATATATATATATACACATACACACACACACACACACACACACACACGGTCGTCCTCAAAATGATTCATATCCTACAAGAAGGAAAAAAACATCACCTATAGTGAAATAAGTTGAAATAGACAAAAGTAATAATAAATTAATAATTCTATGAAAATCCTGACATTGCTTTTGAGATTTTGAATTGTGGTTTAACAGAAACATTAAAAACAAACACAAAATAAAACAAGCAAATAAGCACGATGGGGCTCCGAACCAGTAACATGTTGAGGCAATCATTGCTTTCAGGTGTTTCCTGTAAAGTTCAAGAAGACTTCTGCGCCTGTTGGCAGGTATTTTGGTCCACTGTTCATGGTGCTCAAATGTGTCTGGGATGGTTTTGTTTGCTTTTTTTATAAAATTATTACTTTCAACCACAATTCAAAAGCAATAATCTATTTTACTCAATTACAATTTTGTAAATTTACATTATTAGTAGGTTCTTTTATATATATACTGTTGATGATCCCCGAGTGGAAATCAGGGCTCTCCATTTCACCCATCCCTGTCTGCATCAGAGAGCAGTGGGCTGCTACTTAAAGCACCCAGGGAGCAGTTGGTGGGGGTTAAGGATCTTGCTAAGGGGTCCACAGTGGTTCACCTGAGTGGTGTTACAGGGACTCGAACCCGGGTCTTCTGCGCCAAAGCCTGTGACATTACCACTAGGCTACCCATTCCCCCCCAAATCTTGAGTTTCCTGTTATTTGAATTACTCTTGCAATATGGCCTTTTCTTTAATTGGAGGGTATAAATAATTTTGAGACAACTGTGTGTGTGTGTGTGTGTATATATATATATAAATATACACACACATATAAATATACACACCAAACTAAAACTGGGCTACAAGGCTGTCACGGTATAGTAGGAAATAAGATGTGACATGTTTGCTATACATCATCTAGAAAAAACAGAAGATGAGAGGAGATTATGAGTTTTAAATGCCTGTCAGCTATCAGGACTGGATCCTTTTCCCTCTCTCAGATTTCCTTCTAATAACATTCACTAAACTTACCAAAATATTTCTTGTGATTTTTTAAAGCTATAATAACCCACACTGACCTTAAATACAATACGGTTCGTTATTTTCTTTTTCTTCATTTAAAAAAAAAAAAAAAAAAGTAGGGTCTTTGCAAAATATGCAATATTTAGATATTAAAAGGTTATTGTTGGATAATAAAGGCAATTCAATTAAATACGCTTTCATTTGTTACCTTTCTTTACACCTGCGTGATTACAACTATAATAATATATTCTAAATGTCCTAAAAAATTCACCATAAATGTTCATACCATTTTCCATTTTCCTTTAAAATTACCTAAAAATATTGCAGTTGAACTGCTGCACTGTATCTTACATAAAGGTTCTATATAAGTTTTGGATTACACATACAACATACAAACTTCCTGAAAGGATAATGACATATTTAGGTCAAAGGTTTAAAGTCAGTAAAGAGAAGGATAATAAAGAAATCGGTGTTCTGAGCTTGTTTGTTAATAATCTACCCGATCCTACACAGATCAGTAAGTCCATTAACACTGCTAAACCACCAGCTGTACTGCTTCTTTCTTCTGTTTTCACCCCCAGTACTAATGGCAGAGAACTGTGTACTCTGATGTGCACTTCCCATGGAATACATTTCCAAGGCCCTGCTGAGGAAAACCTGACATTACAACAGGAAGCATGTGAAAACAAAAATCCACACCCTCTGCAAAACCATCACCGACCCCTGACTCGATGTTCCTTCTCAGTTTCAGCTTAAATCAAAACAGTGAAAAGGCTGTGCACACGCTCATTCGCTCTGCGGATAACCAGAACATTCAGTTTAGCTCTCTCAGGAGGAAGTGCTGGATGACGAGAGCTTTTTTCATTCGCCTCCATTCGTTCTCTTCAGGATACCACCCACACAGCTACACATGCTCTCTGAGCGACTTGAATCTGCACCCCTCCCTGGAGTTTGACCCGACCACTTCTGAGGCAGACCAAGCAGTTATAATTGTCATTAGCACCTGCTATGCCAGAGTAGCCTGGAAACGGAGGGGCTTTACCTTGAAAAACACAAGTTTAACCTTACAGTTAAATTTAAATTAATCCTGCTAGAAGCCTAGTTTATTCCAAAAATAGATGCTTTTCAGATTCAGCTTGGACCTTCACAAAGTATCACCCAGTCCTGTGCACGTACTGGGTCAGAGAACGAGTGGATGAGGACACTGCACTTACATTTTAACATGTCGCTGCTCAATGTCCACTCTGGACAGCTCCTCCTCTTCCAGGTCAGAGTCCCCACCAGAGCTACTTTCTGTTACATCTGAGTCAAAGGCGCTTTCTGCTGAATGAAGGTTTGCTGAGCCGCTCAGATACAGCCTCTCCAGCTCCAAAGGCATGGAGCCGCTTTTCAGGAAGCGACCCAGGCTGTCTCTGTTGTTGGACGAGGAGTGGCGTCCAGTCCTCCATGAAGCCGAGGGGGCGGCGGCCTCTGATTTGCGGCTGCCAGCTAGTAGCCTGCTAAGCGCCGAGTCCAAGAAGCCCCCCAGTTGCTGCTGAATGTGCCGCTCCACCTGCTTAGCCTGTACCACCTGAAGACGTTTGCGCAGGCGCCGTAGCCGGCTTTCGATCTCGGCTTGCCGGCTGCTGTTGAGTAGCGTGCGTTCTCTGACGTGAGCGTCGAGGCTGTCCGAGGAAGAACTACAGGGCAGGGGAGGCTGTGGCTGAGCGGTGCACGGTGGGGAGCCCTGCTGACTACTTCCTGGTCTCTCCCTATCAGAATCCTGTGGCTGACTGGTGGGTGTGTGTGAATCAGCCTCATCCAAGTTCACTTGTTCAGTGGAGTTTGAGTTGTCATGGGTAAAGGGGGAAAGTGCAGCAGAGTGAAGCACTGGTAGTTCAAGGTTTTTTCCATCTGTATTTTGAGAAACCCCAGAGGAATGCTTTTGTTTAAGGGTTCCTATCACTGGGATATGCCCTGAAATAGTAGCTGTCAAGGTCTCAGAGTCCAGTGGCAGGTTCTGGGACTGAGATTCTGTGGTAGCAGGAGGCTTGTCACCGTTCACTGCAACCACGCAGCCAGAACCAGACATAGTGGCCAGCTTCTTGGCCAAGCCATTGACAGGTGCCGTGGGCTGGCCGCTCCCGTTAGTGCTGCCACTCATGAGGCTTTTCAGCTGGCCACCAGAGAGTTCAATCGCCTGCCTCTTCCTCAGGAGGAAGTCTCCCCCGCCGTTGAGCAGGGAGCTGGGCAGTATTCTGTGGCCTTTCAACACAGACTGTTTGATGAGGACTCCTTGCAGCTTGATTGACTCCTTAGTTGAGGGGACAGGTGTCACATCAGAGCATAAATAAGAAGCCACCAGAGGCTGGAGTTTGCCCAAGGCCGAGGCCTGGGACACAGAGTCGGGCTGTGGCTGCTGCTGCTGCTCCTGGTCGCCGCCGCAAAAGTCAAGAGGGCACTCTTCAGAGGTGACCTTGCACTTAGCGGGGCCGCTGCTATGGATGAGGATGTTGCTGGCGTTACCGTTATTCTCTGCACTGGCTGGTGAGAGACTTGAGGATGGGGCAGCCAGTTTGAAGCGGATGTGGTGAGCTTCGGCTGGGGCGTCGGTGAGAGCGGGCGCCATCGCAGCCATGCAGTGCAGAGGGACGGGCACCGCGGCCTGCTCCACTCCACCCGCTTACTGCCCCACCTGAGGACAGCCTGCAGAGAACATGGAGGGAAAATAAAGACAGAAAAAGGATAGAGGGAAAAATAAAGTTAAAGTTGCATAGAGGTTATTTTGCCATCTTTATTAAAAGGAAATAACCTTAAATAACTGCTATGGTCTTTTCCCCATCAGTTACACACATTTTCTCATTTATTTACAGGCAACTCTCACAATCCTGCACAAGAGTGGGCATTTCAGCATACTGTAAAACATACAGACTTACTTAAAGCATCTTAGAGAGTACCAATACAAAACTGAAACCAACATCTTTAAAAAGTCTCATTTACACTAATGCAGTCAAGCATAGATGAGGGAAAAAATAACACCTTAAAGAAAACGAATTAGCCTTGTCATCGTGTGAAAACAAAACATGTAAAAAAATGTTTAATTTACATAATCTCTATATTAAATAAACATTTCATAACTGTAAAACATGAGAGCAGGCTGAACCTATATACAACATAAAACTACAGTACTTGCACAACAGGTTCTGTAACATAATCAAGTTAGTGGAAAACTACTAACCACCACCCAACGGATAGTAATTCTTCAATATTAGACACAAAAATTACATAAAAATGTGTTCAAACTAGAGTTCAGCATCAGAAAGCTCTATACTGACTCTAACACTAAGCAAAAGTAAACACGTATGCCAAACGTAGTTGGAGAATGAACAGGGTGAATTGAAGACTTGGCTTTTGCTGACCTACCAGTTGTAAAGGTTACTGAGAACAATCCAGCATTCTTTAAATTAAAGGATTATCCAAAAAAACACATATTTTTCCATCTTTTATATCCAATTAGTTCATACTAAATTCCCCAAAATGTAATTTTTCACCAGAGTAATCAATAATTCTCAAAAGGACCGACTCTGTAAAAATGACAGATATGCACTGACCTTGGAAAGTTGGATAGTAAGGATGCAGATGGAATAACAGCAGACACCTGAGCTAAATCCAAAACCAATAAATAATTCCCACTACACCTATGCCCATGTGAACAAACCTTCTTTGTCATTTACTTCCAGGGCTTCTGGGAAAAGTAAAAGCTTTACAACTCATTTTCTGAGTGAAGAAACCAGAGAAGCTGATGCAAATTGCCCAAACCCCACTGCCCTACATGTGCCCTGGTAAGTCAGTGTGCAGCAGGGTTCATCACAGGCAGGGTAAGTAGGTGGATTTAGGCTCCAGCATTAGCTCAAAGCACATGATGTCATCCTCACAGGTTTCCTGTGTCATTTTCAGCTGAACTTATTAAACCCTCCTGATTTCCCAGATAAATATGGGTGGAAAATGTTGCCATCAACAGAGAAGGCCAATGGCTTTAGCATTGTTTTAATGATTAACATATCTTACATGCCGACTGGCTGGTTGTGTATTCGCGTGAAACTTTAAAAAGCCTCCCTTCAAACACTGAAAGATAAGAGCTGCATCTCCGCGCATCGTCTGCAGGGTCAGATGAATGGGGGCTCAGTATTTCACCGCAGTTTCTAGTCAGCGCGCACTACGCCATGTTGGTATTTCCGAGGCAGATTATGCAATGCAATTTATCTCCAGAAAAACACCCATTCCGCTCCAAACACACAAGGGGAGTTCATGCCACACGAGGGTAAATTAATGATAATCAACGCTGGCAAAAAGCGTAACGATAATCGCCATGCTTTTCTACATTATCTTGGCTTGAGATGCGACAAAAACGTCCACATCCAACGTTGGCCAACCATAACGTAACCATCAAAATGTCTTCCTGGTGTTTACGAAAGCCTTTGTACGTTTAAAAGGGTTGCTGGCATCCCAGCGTTGTGTGTGTCAAAGTATAAACGTTATTCCTAATGCCATTTCTTAACCATGCTTAAATCTAATTAGCCTCGGCGGAAAATGGCACACGATCAGTTGGTTTCAACGGGACGTGCCAACACAAATCAACAACCGATCACCGCACCAAACAAACTCTCAAGGACCGAGAGATAAATATCTCGTCAAATCCTGCCACTCTTTACACTGCGTGCAAATTAATGCGCTCCGCTTCTGGCTAACGTTAGCCCAAGAAAGCTGCTGATGCAAGAAACAACCTGCTGGCAAGCTGGCGTGCGTCTCCTCACAAGCCAGCTGCAGTGAAACGACACATACCTCTAACCACATTAATCTATACTTATATACCCGGATAACTTAGTCATTTCTGTTTTGGCAGAAGCCAACTTTAAGCTTTACGCAAACCTCGTTAGGCAAGTAAACATTTTAGTCGGCAACTACGTAACCTGCGTGCACGCAATGATAGTTTTAAGTCAATTACACCCAAAAGTAATGTATGTAAGACGTCAAAATCAGCGCTAAACACGCGCAATGCATCTGGACTTGAATACACAATCTATCACATCGCGTATGTTGTTGTTTAACCATAAGACGAGACATTCTCGTTGTGGATAACTATTTTAAACAACGCTTCCCAACCTATTGCAGAGTGGGGACATGGTATGCATTGTAATTAGACTAAGGAAATAAACATAGCAGCTTGTTTAAAAAAAAAACTACGGGGGCCGTACATTGCCTTACTTGAATACATTAGCTGGTGGGCGATCAGAGAATACGTGATGTTAAAGCAGAAATGAGAAAAGCTGAGAAGTTGGGAGTAGACCCAGGCAGTCTGGCTAGCTCGCTAACAAAGAAAAAGGAGGAACCTACCACGTGACGAGGTTGCACTATCCGAGGGAATTTCGGCAACAGTCCCCTGCAGTTTTGGTGGAAAAAAACCAAGGGCGATAACACAAGAAACGAGGTTTACCTCGATCACTTTGCCATTAATTAATCCAAAAATGCAGTCAGAATGCGGAAAGGGCCCGGTTCACGGAGCCGCTCGGCTTCGTTCCGGATTCAGCAATGGGCGAATCAACGATCTACACCTTGCTCCCCAGCTAGCTCGCCTCGCCGCCACAGCGAATATAACACAAGGCCGTGAAACACTCCTTCCTATCCCAAATTACTTCAAATGTAGGCGATTTCACGGCAATCCTTTACCGAAAATCCCGATTCCCGGTAACAGAAAGGTAATCCAGATGGCAGTTTGTCGCCAGTCTTTTTCTCTCGTTTTAGGGAGAGACGCTTAGAAAATGGCGGCTAGCTCCTCTCCCTCGGATTTGAGTCTGACAAACATAGAAGTGCTGTGTGTGTGTGCGTGTGTGTTTGTGCGCGTGTTGCTTGCTGGTAGGCGGGAGACATTTCTCATACTCGCCACTAGAGTAAAGGGCAGATAAGAAACGACATAAAAGCTCAAAAGAAGATACCACAGGAGGGCATTGTCTTCCAAAAGATAGCGCAATGTCACTTTTGCACTTGTTATTCACAAACGGCTGTGATGGTGCTGCTGGTTAAACTGGAAATATTGCTGCTCGCCTCAACCACACCAACACACATCCTGCGTGCTTTGAGGCCAACTATTTTTCCTCCACACAGAGCCCCTACATTATAATATATATATATACGTACAAATATAAATAGTTCATTTTATTATCAGCCTTTTAATAAATTATGCCTCCACATTTCCAGCCATAACAGCAGAGGGATCACCAACCCACCCACGAGAAAACTGAGCTCAGACCAAACTGTGCGTCTCTCATGTCACTTTGAACAGGAACTGGATCGCCCACCACTACAGCAGCCTTTGTGAAGGTGTAACCGGTGGCCACATGAAGGAGCTCTTCTCCGCAGGACTGGGAAAAGCAGCCAGAGCTCAAACGTAATAAAACACCACATGGTGTCTAGGAAACATGGCACCAACTACAACCGAACATCTGTAGCACAAACCTACTGCACCTACACTCAACACTACCCCTGTACAAGGGTTAATTAATGCTTACTTTAATGAAAATACACAATTATTTTAAGATTTATAATGTTTAGTCTGCATTGGAGGCTGAATTTGTTTTTGTTTTTTTCTGTGCCAAATACTAGAGTCCAGAGAAATATACAACAGTGCAGTAACATTTCAGTGTACTGTAAACTAAGGTAAGACCGATATTTTAGGATGATATTTGTGTTGTTTTTTTTTTTCTTTTTTTGCTGGTATCGGTATCAGCCATAGTCGTCCTCAAAATTATTCATACCCTCCAACTAAAGAAAAGGTTAAATTTGCAATAGTAATTTAAATAAGACACTAATAATAAATAAAAATGTACAAAATTATAAATTAGTGAAATAAATTATTGCTTGTGAATTGTGGTTGAAAATACAAATAAGAAAAAACAAACAAAACTATTTTGACACACATTAGAGCACCGTTCCCATGAACAGTGGGACAAAATACCTGCCAACAGGTGTTTTTGAACGTTGGAGAAAACACCTGATGACAGTGGTCGCCTCAAAGTGTAGCTCAATAAAATATTTGCTTCGGAGCCCCATCATGCTTGTTTGTTTTATTTTTTTGTGTCTGTTTTTAATATTTCTTTCAAACCACAATTCAAAGTCAATGTCACGATTCTCATAGAATTTTTATTTATTATTACTTTTGTCAATTTCAACTTATTTCACTCACAGCTGATTTTTTTTCCTTCTTTAATTGGAGGGCATGAATAATTTTGAGGACTGTATGTATGTTTTTATTACAAATTTAATGTTTCTATTTAACATTTGTTTACAAATGCACTGTTTCTTTTTTATATATTTATTTGAGGTGCTTTGTTCTTTTTTATATCAAAAGATTTGTAAAATCACTTGTTATTGCATCTTTCATTGTATTAATTTGGGAATCAAATGTAGTATCGGCCCCAAATATCAGCAGGTTATATTGTCCATCGGCTGAGGCTGATGAGAAAATATTGGTATTGTCCCTAAAAAAATATATATCAGTCCATCCCTTCTCTAAACATTATATTGTGTATATTTTTCGATACAGTACAGCACCATCTGAGAGTCGCATAAAAAAACCTGTTTCAGTATTTTAAAAGTAATTAAAGCATGGAACAGATACAAAACTGCATTGTGGAGTTGCAGATGTTCATATGATCTTTACTACCAGCGTTTGTTCATAAACCTGGATAAGTGGGCCCTGAGGGAAATCCTTAACCCCTGCTGTTTAAACTACATGTTTATTTGTCTCATTTTATCTTTTATATACAGCACTTTGCAACTGTCTGCAAAAAGGGTTTGAGAAAATAAATAAACTATTTACTTGCTACAAAGTGAGATCCATGGTTTGGTGTGTTTTAATACCAGAATACAGTTTGCTTTTCTTTCTCATTCCTAATTTACCAACAAGCCATGCATCTATATTACTCATAACAGAGCAAACAAAGTCTAGAAAGTTAGCTCAAGTCTTATATAAGAGAATATTTCATCAAATAAAAGTTTGTTTTGATTTGGTCCATATGATCTATACTGTTATGGGATACCATTAGGTCTAAATGCACTTAGACTTAGGTAAAAAAGCATTAAGTTTAGGAGCTTTTTGCACAGTTGTCATAATGTAAATAGACTAACAATTATCAGGCAGCTTTCCTCCATTTTTTCAGAAACAGTTTATATTTCTCATTTTTCCATTCATACAATCTGCGATGTGGATAGATGATGTTTTAAGTAAATGGTGAATTTTGCATAAAAAATAAAAATGCATAAAAGGGGTATGATTATCATTTTCTCTCAGTGGAGGTTTCGGCTTTTAGGTTTCTTCATGCGGCTAAAATGCAGAAAATCTGTGTTCTTTACCTGAGTTTATCTTAGTTATTTTATTTATGCATAATGACAACGTAGACTTTCTCCAGTCTTTCTGGTGTCATTTTGCTCAGTATGTCTTCATACTTGCTATAAATAGAGCCTGTTGTTAATGCCACGCTGTTCGAGCCCATGTTAAACTACACAGTTATTTAAAGAGTTTGCACATGTTAGAAGTGGTATTACACTGTAAGGGTATTAGTGGTTATGAACCAAAGCATCAGGTGCAACTGTCCTGTTACATAAATGGGCTTAGTCATTGTTTTTATAGTGGTTCTCTCCTGCTCTCCACAAAGCAGCAGTTTTTCTGTTGTTACATATTTCCGCAGTTACAGGCACGTTTGTATTTTTTCATGCAACGACTATTTTTTGCACAATTTCCTTCAATTTATCTTCTGACATTTAAGTAAACAAATGTTTATCACTTCCTGCATACTGGAGGCCGTTCCCAGGAAGACTTGTTGCACATGGGATGTTTACAATGTTGAGATTTGTCGTTTCTCACTATCGTTTTAAGCTTTGCAATCAGCACAAGCAGGAAGCGGTGTGTGCGATGAGCCAATGTTTGGGACCAACATTTCTGATGGGTAATGAAAATTAATGCATCCTGCTTATTTCACGCAGCTCTAGCAAGGCCTTTCTGCATTATCACACGACCAGGGAAGACCGGCATGACAAATCAGTGATTATTACTTGTTTTTGTGACCTTATTAGGACCGTTTTTATGGTAGAATCAACCTTGTCAGGTTCTGGTCAGAGTTAGGAATAAAGCTGAATGTGAGGTTAGGCTGGTAATTGGAGTAAAGCACCATCTGGTAATGGATCAAATTAGGGTTAAGCTCATGGTTAGGATTTATGTAATTAATGGAAATCAGTGCAATAACTTGAAAATAACGGTGTAGGGTTGTATGAGAATCAGAGAGAGTAACTACCTATCCGGTTGCTATGCCAACAAAGCTAAATGTATCTCTGCAACAAAGTCTACAAACACATATATGCCTATTTTGGTAGTTATCCAGTGAGTTGTGTTAATCCAGAAAAAAAACCTCCATTCATCTGTTTATGTTCCATTTCTGGTCACATTGGCAGGAGCCAATCCAAGATGGCTGATCTGCCGGCATCTCCAGAGTACTCCTGGTGGATTCCAAGTAGGGATGCACAATATTGTAATTTTGGCCAATATCCGATATGCCGATATTTTAAAACTCATGTGGCCGATAACGCAATGAACGACAGCTGATATTAGAAGCATGAAATAGTTTTGTAATCTTTTTCCGACACTTTGAAAAATAGGGGTGGGAAAAAATATCGTCACACTGAAATATCGCGATATTTTCATATGCCGATATCAATAGACACCGATCTATTTTACATACAAAATCTCACGAGATTTCATCCTTCCGTTACAAAATCTCATGATATTTTGTGAATTCTTGTGAGATTTTGTAACAGAACAATGAAATATTGCGAGATTTCGTAACTAAAATCGATCAATACCGCGTTTTTAACTGTCAATATTATATCAGCATATGAAAACATCACAAAATTTTGGTAAATTCTCACGAGATTTTGTAACAGAACGATGAAATATCGCAAGATTTCGTGAGTAAAATCGATCGATACCGCATTTTTAACTATCAAAATGATATCAGCATATGAAAAAATTGTGATATTTCAGTGTATCGATATTTTTTCCTACCACTAGTCTTTAAAGGTTTAAGTTTGTAAAAAAGCAATTTTTGAAGATGTTTTTTGGGGTTTCTTAGACTTCGGAAACAGCGAGCTGATTGGTTAAATATCGGTGGGGTGGCCGATGTCCGATACTCAGTTTTAAGGCCGATATAGGCTGATACCGATAAGGGGCAAATTATATAGTGCATACCTAATTCCAAGCCATTCTCAAGAGATATGTGCGCCACCTCACTTGTGTCAAATATTTTCCCATGTCCAAAGACCATCCTCAACCGACACGTCTCAAATGCCTTAAATCCCAACAAGAGAGCAGCGATCTCAGTGAGGCAACTTCTGGCATCTGAAAGCAGGAGCTCATTTGTATCCACGATGTCCATTTGTCATGGCCACTGGCAATCAAAGATGACCAGTTGAGAGCGTCACACTCGGCCTCAGTGACAGATAAACAACATTTAAAACTAGATAATAATCAGAACTTAAAAACAGGGCTAACCAATATACGAAATGATCTATATCATCTGGATGATAGAAAAGGAGGAAGACAATGGCAGACGTGTTTATGACCAGGATAATTAATTCTCAACAAGATGACCAGCCAACCCAAACCGAGGGGCTTGTACCTGAAACTTCTGTTGCATGGATGTGATTTGGACATAAATAAAAACAGACAACGCGTGGACCGGACGGGACGCCCCAAGAGCGGGAATAAGTTGTGTTGTCTAGTCCACGTCGGTCTTTTTATATCCACGCCAACATCTTCCTCCATGTTTGTGCATGGACATCTTGACATAAACTAGCAGTAAAGCGCATTACCACAACATAAATGATAATGACAGATGCAACATGACCAACGTGTAATCCTAAATAAAAACACTATTTAGTTACTACTACTTTTATTTGTTTTGTATATAATTTGAAACTGCATTTCCATATTCTCATTTTAGTATGAATTATTAATTGAATTTACATTAAAAATGCTGTATCGTTATGGAGATATAAAATGAGCTATATGGGAATATGAGATTTTGGTCATATCGCCCAGCTCTAATTAGGAATACCTTTAACTCCATTGTTGAATAGCTCCACTCAGTAGTCCAAAATGGCATAAATCCAGAAACCACATGAAACCTTTAAACAACAGAGAAATAAGAAATTAGTTCGATGAATCGTTTGATTATTTTCCATTTAAAATGATATGAAATCAACACCAATGCAGAGGAAAATGACCATTAAGTATGATGGTGACCAAGTTGCAGATGACCTTGACTGTGAGATCATACATCCTAACATGCACAGGACAGGTGAGTTTTTATTTTCTTTCTTCCTTTATGTGGCTATGTAAGTATGAGCCTTTGATTATCTTTGGTTTGATTATTAATATGCATTTATCACTTTAATGACAAGTATGACATGACTGGTTAGAAAAAAGAAGTTATGCGTGACTTCTATGATAATCAGTGTAGTATTTAAAAAAAATAACTTATTGCATTTATTAAAGCAAAAGAAAGGTTTTATACTCATAACTGATTTAGGCAAAGCTATTTTTATTACTTCTATTTAAATGCAAATAACAGTTCTTGAGCTCTGATTATATATAATATTTGATATCTTTATATCAAATTTAATAAGCTTATTATTCCTGTATTTTTATATTTGCATTTAATTTTATAATTTTAAAATAATTTCTCATCTTATAGGGGTTTATTTTAGATTTGGTATGTCCCTGTACTGCTGGGAAATGCAAATTTCCCTGATGAAGGACAAATGAGGGATAACTCTATTCCAGTAGATTTTAATCTTGCTATTTTTTGTTTCTAAAATTCTTGCAAATCAAAAAGCAAGTGAGGTCATCACAAGTACTCTTTTTTTTCTTAATTAACTGATTATATGTAACTTTTGAGTGCTAATTTGTAACAATAACTAAAACTGATCTGTCTAGAGGTATATTTACATTCATTTGGTACTCAGACCGTATTTGAATACCTGCACTTCATCACATTCCATCACAGATCACTGATTTATTTTTTATTGGTTGTGAATAGGTAATCTCATTCCGTTGTATCCCTAAATGTCAGTAACCAGGTGTTTACTTTGTCCTTCACGTCTCTGCTTAAATAGGCTCCATTTTTCATTGACCCCATCCCAGCGGCATTAACTTTAATTCATTCATTCAACGATGTGCAAGTCGTTGGAAACGTGGCCAACTACCAGTTTAACAAGCTGTTTAGATTGTGCTCCTGCGACTGACTCTTGTATAAATCTTACAGCAGAGAGCCAAGCTCATATAGCAAAGTTTTTTAACTGTGTTGGCAGCGACGGAGTCTTCACGGTTTTCACGTACAGCTGGCAAGCTAAAGCTAGCTGGCTAACGTTATCGTTGCAAATTTATGATGAAAAAGTTTTACATGTTGAACAATCATAAAACTAAGGTGATAAGTTTGAATGGAAGTTACAAAACAGCTTATTTAATTAACACCGAGTGTGAGAATGCGCTGCCAGTGATTTTTTTTCAAAGCGCAATTAACAGTTGTTTTCTGAAGCTAACGGCTAATGTTTGAGTCCGTGAGCTGAAGCAAACCGGCCAATAACAGCCAAGCAGCTAGCAGGCTAAGCTAATATTCGCTAGCTTGTTTGCTTCCCGATCCCATACTGACTTCACAATGACTACCGTTTTTGGCACGTTTAACAGAAAAGTGCGCGTAAAAAATCTAACCAACTCAAATACAACATCTGAAGGTTTAGTCAAAAGAGTGTTTTTTCTTGACAAGCGGGTCGTTCCTTAATTTTAAGAAAATAACAAGACAAAATCTCACTTACCTGCTTGTCCTGTTACTAATGTCCGATGACATCCACCTCCTCCCCTGCTATTGGTCGACACTTCAATTTGAGGCTTTCTATTGGCTGCGACAGCTGTCAGTCTCTGCAAATGCCCGTAGAGCGGAAATGTGGACGAAAGTTCATAGCACGAAACTTAATTATCCAAATATAATGTTTTTATTAAAAAATATCCACTTGACTCTTAGAAGTCCCTCATCATCTCTAAATATCTGCTTTTCTTGTGCCACTACATGAGTGTTGTTTACGCCGCGCGCATGCTAGCTGCGCTCAGTCCAGCCTGATGTTTTCACTCTCAGCAACTACAATAACATTTTAAATGCCTTGTTTTCAGGACTTTAACCTAAAATGTGTAGCTGATTTTTACATCCTGACGCAAATGGAAATAAGATTAAGCTAATGGCTGCAGATGAGTTTGTTCAATATATTTTATTTGGTGTTATTTCATGTATCTAAAGGCTTAGCACATTGTCTTTACTAGGGTGAGATTTGACTGGTCTGGAAAGGTGTCCCCTAAAAAGCAGGCCAGGAGACGCAACAACGGACAAATTCTACTCTTAAGGGAAGTTTAGGCTTATGCACGGTGATGCATACGTGCAGCCGAGCGACAAAGGAGCGGTGGAAATACTGACTTGTGATGCATTCATGTCTTTGTGCTTTAAATATTCAGGTTTTAAGATTCTAGTTCCAGTTTTATTTTAGCCCTGAATCTAGTCTGTTTTATTCAGAGTGAATGAAAAAAATAACTAGCATCAGCTGCAAAGGCCTTACTAAAACTGATACCTTTGGGGGATTCAGAAGAATAATATGTATAAACAAATGATGCACATAAGCTGAATAATATCACTTATGCCAAACTGGCTGCAGTTTATCCACCACTCCTGAAAAGTCTGCAGCTTTCTCCACTTTCAGTCTGTGTTTGGAGGTTAAAACTGAGCAAGAATAAGTGGCACAAGCCAGTTCTAGCTTCTTCCAAATTTTGAGAAGTTTGCAAAATGAATAAAGAAAATAGAAATTTAGAATTAGTTAATTTAATTTGAGGGGAAATAAATAAGAGGTGGAGCAAATATAAATATTAAGGAATATTTCTGCATCACTTACCTTCTTATGATAATAATAATAATAATAACAACAGTAATAATAATAATACAAATGGACTTCCTGTGTAGATCTCTACACTAATATTTATATGTAATAAATAATACCATGGTTATCATTGGGATCGACCGATACAGATTTTTTTTGTAGGGCCGATACCGATAATTTCTCATTAACCTCAGCCAATTGCCGATATAACTCGACGATGTTTGGGAATGATACTGCATTTGACTCCCAATTAATCTAATGAAGGATGAAAAGTGATTTTAATATATATAAAAAAGAACAAAGCACTTTAATATACAGTCGTGCTCAAAATTATTCATACCCTCCAATTAAAGAAAAGGGTAAATTCACAATAATAATTCAAATAACAAGAAACTAAAAATAAACAAAAATTTACTAAAGTAAAATTTAGTAAATCAAAATATTGCTTTTGAATTGTGGTAGAAAATAATAATAATAAAAAAAACTGGGCCAGACACCTACGAGCACCTTTCCTGTGGAATGTGGACCAAAACACCTGTCAGCAGGTGTAAAAGTCTCTTTGAACATTACAGAAAACACCTGATTGCAGTGATTGCACGATAAAATATTTGCTTCAGAGCCCCATTGTGCTTGTTGCACTGTTTTATTTTTTTTTGTGTTTGTGTTTAATATTTCTTTTGAACCACAATTTCAAATTTTGTGTTATGATTTACATAGAATTTTTATTTATTATTACTTTTGTCAATTTCAACTTACTTCACTGACACTTTTTTTCCCTTCTTTAATTGGAGGGCATCAATAATCTTGAGCACAACTGTAAAAAAGAAACAGTGCACTTGAAAAAAGTTTAAATAGAAACATTAAACTTGTAATAAATACATATATAAAAAAAAGTCTGTAAATTATGCTAAGTGGGGGTATCGGCCAATGCCGATATCAGCAAAAAAGAAGCAAATACAGGTCTTAAATATCAGCCGACCGATGTATCAGTCTACCTTTAGTTATCATGTCTTATTGGACACGCTTATTTAAAAAAAAAAAAAAAAAAAAGAAAAAATAATATACAAGAATAACTGAGTAAAAAGAAGCTATGCTGAAAAGAAAGCGGGTGTATTTCATTTGTGTGGTTTTGGAAATAACTTTTAGATATCTGTTTATTTAGCAGGTATAAAATAGTTGAGAGGTTTTTCAGGAACCATCGTCTGCTGTTAACTTTGCTTTGCTATAAATGTGGCAGCATTTCTGCAGCCGTTCACAGTCCAGCAGAGGGAAAGACCGAAGTGATGGCAAAGACGATGTGTGGAGCTCAACTCAGAAAAGCAGGGATGTAAAATCCCAGCAGAGACGAACCCGTGATGTCACAAAGCCACATGGAAGCTTTGATACTGAAAACTGAACAGTGGAATTAATCTGGCCAGGAATTTCTTGCAAATATGTACAAACACAAAAATACTTAAGTTAGGACTCAGTTTAAGCTGAATCTGATCAATCATTATGTTTAAAAACTTATTAAAGCTCCAATTAAAATATAATGAAAGAGGGTTTTTTTTTGTTCTATGCTGATGTGTAAAACATGAAGTATATTATGCAAATCAGTAGCAGCTGAATTAAGTTGCATTATATTTTATTAAATCAGTTCATGTCTAAAAATTATACAATATTTTTCTTCTTTCTGCTTCTTTTACTAATGTTTGAGATTTATGATTATGTTGATTGTATTGTTTTGTATAGAATCAAATAAGATTATGATTTCTCTTTTAAAAAAGTGAATTTTTTTGTATTTTTGAGGTCTGGATGAGTAAAAGACAAGAATGGAAAAACTAATGAGTCTCAAAGATATATTTTTGATTCAACTGTGTTAAACGAAATCTCTAATTCTAATAAATCAAGCTTTTTACAGAGATCACGTATTCATGTCAATTAGTGGTTCATTTTGGTCCATAAATCATACTTACAGTCGTCCTCAAAATTATTCATACCCTTCATATTTCTTTCAAACCACGATTTAAGATCAGTGTCATGATTTTCATAGAATTTTTATTTATTATTACTTTGGTCAATTTTATCTTATTTCACTGACATCTGATTTTTTCTTCTTTATTTGAATGGTAAGAATAATTTTAAAGAGTAAAGCTATAAATACTGTATATATGATGCCAACCCTTATAACTATGCATTATACCACACTGAAACAAAAAAAGATGGTTATAAAATGATATAAAATGAATGAAAATGAAAAGGAATACTATATTCATCACAGAGGGATGTTGCAATGTCATCTCTTGTTTTATTTACTAATTTTAATGCTGTATTTTTGAATGTTTTAGCCTTTGTTTTCTTTGTTTTTGAGTTTTCTGAATGACCGACTGAGAGCTGCATGCACATGAGGAACTTTCCTCATGCTGAACCCTGAGCTGCTCCCAATGTTAGATTTGGTAAATGAGTTAAATGTTGTAAACGGCTGAAATATGCTCCATAAGTGCAGCATCCTGTCATCTTTCACCCCAGTGCCATATGAGTACTGAACTCCTGTAAAAAGTCCGTTACATCAGGGTTCAGCTGCTGCTTTTAGATGCCAGTCATGTGTTTTTCTGAGCACTTTTTCTGATGGCTAAGTGTGGGAATGTGTGTATATAAACAGAAACGTGCAGTCACTGTATTTTTTTCATTTATTTAGTCTAATTTGCCACCTTATCTACAATTAACAGTTTATTCATATTTCTCTCTTTTATACTTTTCAGCTTATAAATACTTGTTTCTTTTTAGAAATATTCTTGTCTCTTATCACATGGAGTTTTGTTTAGTCTCCACATGTATAATGACAATAAGCCATTTTATTCTTTCCTATTCCTACAAGCTGGCCCACTTTTCAGCCTATTTTCTTCACTTGAGTCCACAACTTTACAAAATGAGCATAATTTTGTATTAGTGAAGACTTAAATGTGGTGATGAAGACCATAAAATAAAGGGAAACCAGAATAAAAGACTACTGTCTGCTTTGTTTCTGCAAGGCGTCGCCCTCTGCTGTCCGCCCACGAGAATGCAACATATATGCATCAGAACCATCAGAACTGCAGCTTTATTTGTCTGATTTGGGGACTAAATCCATCTTTTATTTAAATTCAGTCATTTTTTTTTGTGGTGATTTAAGCAGGAAGGTGTCCCCATCGCTGTGTGGGAGGGAATTGGCTCAGCTGTTAGCTGATAGTGTTGATGTTCTTCTCTGTGTGTCTCAATGTTGTAGCTTAAAATCCTGAGCAATGCTTTGGTTCTGTTATTGATATAAACTACTGCACCTATCCTGATATCATGATATGAATAAAACCAGAAATGACAGGATGGGAATACTGGATCAGCCTCATTAATCCGATATCTGATCCAGCTAATTTGTCAGTATTAGAGCCGATATCTGATCCAGGTATCGTTTTTGGTGATACTGAACAGCCTCTTGAGTCTGGCTAGTCTGGATACTCGTGAGAAGAAAAGTTCATTTTTTTCCAGCTAGTAGATTTTATTTGAATATCTGTAAATACTACATCTTTAACTGAGGTAAATACAACCGGAAATAAGCGTGTGAATGTTTCAAAATGCAGAAGCAGCGTGTAGATGATGAAACTTCCCCATTCTGCAGTCACAGCAGCCAGGTGCGGCTAATGATACTGATCATCATCAGTATGAGCGCATCAATAAAACTGAGAGATATTGGTCAGTTTGCGGGTCTGCAGCATTCATTATTAACACAATACCAAGGAGGAAAGACATCTGCAGTGATGTTAGAGAAGCAACGGGGGCTCCTCATCTGTCTGGGAAGATTATAAAGTCCTGATAACTAGAAGTTTGTCATTGTACAGACAGAAAACTGATCATGAGTAAGGATAGACCGATACTTTGGCCGGCCGATATTTGCTTTTTTTGCTGGTATTGGCATTAGCCGATACCCACTTGGCATAATTTACAGACTTTTTAAAAAATATATGTATTTATCAGAAGTTATGTTGAGTAATGTGCAGCTTTACAGGCCAGAGCAGATGTTTGGTCAGAGCGGCACATTTGTGCTTTACACGCTAAAACAATGAAAACAATCTCTGAATCCAACTTGATAGATAGATAAGCTTTATTTTGGTAAATTCAAAACAATACCCAAAACAAATAGAATATTACAAAACAATAATTTACCAAAAAAGGTTTAGGCTGAAGCCAAGGCTTATAATTTCCTACCCTATTCCCTAACTCAGCAGTCTACGAAACAAAATGTCTTCTGTCCATTTGCATAGATACATATGCACACATATACATATTCATTATCAAATATTGATTGATACTACATTCACATGGTTACACAATATAGCTACACAACAGAATAATCTTTTATAATTTTCCATTTTAAGGCTCTTTTAAAGTTCACCAAAAAAACACATAATTTGAGTTCATCATTTAGTTCAATCCACAGTTTCACACCGATAACAGAAACACATCTAGATTTTACTTTACTTCTTTCTTTAGCATATTCAAATACCAACAAACCTCATAAATTATATTTACTCTCTCTTAACATAAATCATTTCTGAATGCCAGAAGGAAGACTTTTGTTCATGGCTTTATACATTACTTCCAATATTCTAACGTATACAATGTCTTTAAATTTCAAAGTATTGCTTTTAATAAAAGGTTTATTAGTATGTTCATGATATCCCACTTTATTAATAAGTCTAATAGCTTTTTTTTTGTAACTTAACTAAATTGTCAATACTTGTTTTATTACTATGAGAACAAATGCAACCCACACATTCACACATAAACCTGCATACAGAGCACACACCTGATCACGCTCTTATTCAATAATATAAAAAACAAGTTTTTCTTACATACATTATGACAAAATATGTACTTTTTAAAAATAACAATTATCTTTCTAATTGCCTTATTTTACAACTGAATTATTAGAAAACAGTTTTCTGCTAAAACCTCAGGCCTGTTTTCCGTGTAACCATTTCTATGATGCAGACATAATGACGGTTCTCAGCATGAACACGCAACACACACACTTGTAGCTCTGCCAAAGCAACACTAGATGGAGCCGAGGCATCACACACACACACACACACACACACACACACACCAGCAGGCTGATGATGAAGAGCAGCTCGTTTTCACCGTGTGTGCACAAATTCTGGTCTCCAATTACACTTTGCTGCAAGTCCCTCTTGTTTCACTTCTAAAAACTGCCTGCAAACATATGATGAATCATTCAGATCACTGTAACGTTGATATTATGATCTGCAGAGCTATTGGATTTATTATTATTAATGTTGCATGTCGTTACAGTTGTATTTTGCAGTGTTTTCATAAATATTTAAATCAGTTTAGGCTCATGGATGCACACAGCAGGAGTTATAGTTGTTGACAAATACATTATAGAATACTCATATCTGCTTCTAGGAGCAATCTAATGTGCTGCAGACATGACTCAGTTTGCTTCTGTGTTTATCGTGCACCATGCATCCTTAAAACACCCCTGCAGGTAGCTGCAAGCTTGCACCACTTTTCCTCTCAAAGTTGCATTTTGACATCTGCAGATTTTCATCGTTTAAAAGGAAGCAGTTCTTGTTAAAGCAGAGTTCAACTTCTGTTTTGGTATTTTCACCCCACTGATCTGCTCGGCCTCTGTGGAGGGGAATTATTTTTACCTCTTGGTGCGTCAGGTTGCGGTGAGGAGGGTTCGAGTCTTCCAGGGGGAAGCAGGAATGATGCAGCTTCATGCGTCAGCACAACAGGAGCTTGTCATGAAAGAAATCAGCTGTGGACCCGAGCAGATTGTCGTTTACATGCAGCAAGAAGCCGTTTAACGTCCAGCGCCATGAGCAACGCCATGTTTACTGACCCCTCATGTATAAATATGCACCTCCAGGAGCAGCGTTCATGACTCACGCCTCATGAGACTGACCTCTCAAGATCAAACTTTTCCAGATCAAACCCTGGGATTGATCTGGGATAAAATTCTGATTCTTTATTTGGCTCTTTAAAGGTACAGTATGTAAAAAAATCAAAGTTCAATGGCAGAAAATGTGATATATAATTCAAAACTATATCGATGTGTAATCGCTGCACTAAAATAGCTGGTAAATGTTTATTTTCTTAGAATGAGTCATTTATATCTACTTGCTGGGGGGTGCACATATGGAGGCTGCCATATTTGTTCCACCAATTTTTATCTGGTTATTTGAAACGGAAGACGGAAATTCCCAGTGCCGAGTAGGAAGTTTCAAATGAACCCCGAAGGGGGATTCCCCACTGAAAGACGGACACCACCCGGCGGAGAAAAAAAAAAAGGGGGCGGGTGAAATTTAAATTTTAATTTAAAATTATTCATATTTTTTTTATTTTAAAACAAAAAAGGTAGGAGGGGGGGGACCATTTTGGAAAACAAAAAAAATGTGTGGGGGGGGGGGGGGGGGACCCCCCTTACTACGGTGCCCGTGAATGGACAAAACAATGTGTGTGAATTAAGAACCCTCTGAACATTAAAACTGCTGTACCAGCTTTGTTATATGGGAGTTAGAGACTATTTGGGATAAATTATGTCTTAAAAGGCATTAAAAGTAGTTGCTCATTGGACAGTCCTATTTTCTTTCAAATACCCATTTTTACCACTAGATGTCAGTAGTTCTTACATACTGTACCTTTAAATTGCTTTATTCATTGTTTGAATATATGTTTTAGGATTGTGAGGCATTTTGTGACACTTGTTCCGGAAAAGTGCTATATAAGCTATTTTAACTTACTTCAAAATAAACTAAAAAGGAGGACTGAGACGAAATGAAGGAAAATGACGCTTCAATTAGGTTCATGGAACCAGTTGTTTGTTTATAGAAAAATCTGCTGTGAAAAATTTCAAGTTTATCTAAAGGCAAAAGAAAGATTGAGAGAGAGAGAGAGATGAGTGCTGCTTAAGTTCCTATTAAACCAAATTAGTTTTAAATTAATTACTGCATTAAATTATAGACTTTTAATAGATAGAAGTCTGTAATAATGAAAACACTGATGATTTACAGTGTCACTTATGGGGCATTTTAATAGGAATTTATGCCTGATTATTTAACCAATTAACCATTAAATAAAAATGTCTAAGTGACAGATAATTGATGGATAAATGGATCTATTAATCAGTTAAAGGGGTGTCAAATAATTATATCTGAATTTTTACACTTTATAGACAGTAAACCAGATTAAATGTAAGAAGATTAATGAAATGGAAAAGTTGACAGCATGCTTCTTATTTTCCAGCTTTTCTTAGACTGTTTTTGTCTGAATTTCAGCGGCACAGTTTAGTTTCAAGGCTCAAATTTTAAAATCAGCATCTAAAATCATCTCTGCTCACTATGTCCATACATGTCCACTCCACCTTCCAAAATGCATTTCTAACAAGTTTCTAGATTAAAACACATCTTTGTTACCATAAAAATCCATGATTCCATAAAATAAATGCATGAATGTAGCTGGAAGCATTTCATTTCCTCAAATTTATCGGACAGCGGTTGGGTTTTTCTTTCTGTCAGATTTCAGTGTGTTCATTGGTAGATGTCACATTCAGGTGTGCTTTAATTGCTCCATTTTTACAGAAGTGTATTCGGGCCACTAAACAGAAAAAAAATTCTGGGGGGGGGGGGGGAAAAAAGCGAAAATTCTGACTTATTTCTCAAATTTCTGACTTTTTGCCAAAACGTTAAAAAAAGAAAAAAATAGGGAGTTTTTTTTTTTTCCAATTTCCGAAAAAAGTCAAAATTATAAACACACACACACACACGCCCCTGCCCCCGAACATGTTAAAAAAAGCAGTAGTTTTTCAATTGAAAAATTTTTTTAATTGGAATAAAAATTAGAATTCTGACACCCCCCCATCATTAAACAAACAAAAAAAATGGGAGTTTTTTTTCAAGTTCTGCAAAAAAAAGTCTGATTTTTTACTTTAATCTCAGAATTCTGATGTTTTTCCAGAACATTAAAAAGAGAGGAAAAAAAAATGTAGATTTTTTTCTCATTTCTAAAGAAAATCCCCCCCCCCCCCCAAGACATTTTTTAAAATTGCTTTTTTTTTTCCAATTTCAGAAAAAAAAATTAATTCAGACTTTTCCCTCACAGATCATCAAAAAAAAGGGATTTTTTTTTCCAAGTTCTGAAAAAGTCAAAATTCTGAGGAAAAAAAAAAAGCAAGAATTCTGACTTAAAAACACACAAGGGAACTTAAACAGTTTCCAGAGACGCGCCCCTAGGGGACAAAAACAACCTCTTTCACCGAAGACCACCCCATAAAAAAAAAATCCGGGGGATGAGAGACAAAAGGTCGGGGAGACACGGGCAGAAAAGCGAAAAAGAGGAATGAGGGGGGCGCGGAGGTTAAAGGGATATTGTGTAAGTTCTCCTCTTATTTATTCACAAAAATTGATTATTTGGTTCAAAAGTGTTTTTTCATTAATCACTAATCACTCCCATCAACAAACTGAAGTGCTCCTCTAAGTTCTAAATTTGCCGTTCATATCATTCATTTACACATCGAGCGGGGCGGCTCGGTGAAGGCTGCCATGTCGTATCACCATGTTTTTACGTTCGGGAGAAGCGTGACAGCAGGAAAACACAGAAACTCACCGGACACACCGGAGTTTTCAGCTCAGTTCGAGGTAATGCCTCTGAAAAGTCACCGCGCTGCAGAGGGAGAAAGCAGCGTCTCACTGATGCTGCGTTCACGTGCAGTCGGGCAGACGGCCGTTGGTAACAAACCAGATGTAATTTTAATCAATGAAGCCGAGTGAAAGACGGTAAAACATGGGTCAGGGAAAACAATACCACATCACCATGACAACAAATCAGATGTGGACTGATGTCACTGTAACTGATGGACCACGTCTTCACATCGAGGCCGGTGATAACTTTACATGCAGCGGATGTCGTCCGTCTGCCCGGTTTCACGCAAACGCAGCATGAAAAGTACGAGGGAGCTGCTCCCGATTACACAATGTCCCTTTCATATCAGAATTTTGAATTTAACCACAACATTAAAAAAAAGAAAAAAAGATCGAGAGGTTCTTTTGTCAATTTCCAAAATCCCCCACCCCGAACATCTGAAAAGAAAAAAAGATGGTAGTTTTTCTTTTAAAATCTGAAAAAATCCCTAGATTTCTGATTCCTCCTCAGATCATAAACAAACAAACAAAAAAAGAGGTTTCTTTTTCAAGTTCTGAAAAAATTCTGAATTTTGCTTTTAATCTCAGAATTCTGAGTAAAAACTTAAGACAAAATCCCGACTTTCACGGAACATTAGAAAAAAAACAAAAATCAAAAGATTTTCTGGAAAAAGTCAGAATAATGACCCCGTTTCCAACATCTACACAAACAAACAAACAAAAAAACAGTAGTTTGCTTTTTCAACTTCTGAAAAGACTTTTTCCCCCAGATCAATTACAAAAAACACAACAAACAAACAAATTCAGGAGGTGTTTTTTTTTTAGTTCTAAAAAAAATGTCATAATTTTAACTTTAACCTCAGAATCCAAGAATCTGACTTTTTTTTTGTCATAGTTCTATGTTTTCCTCAGTGGCCCAAATATTCCGCACATCTTTTATCTCCGTTTTTCCTTTAACATCTCTTCCTTTCAATATAATGAAGAAACCGTGGCTGCAAACGGAGGAGATGGAAGGGCATCTTTACAAGATGGTGATTCCATCCCAGCATGCAACACAGGGTGACAAACCTTCAGAGTTTCCAGAATACAAAGCTTTAAAGCTGCAAGTGAAGTCTCACGATTAATCACGCAAGAATGTAAGTTAATAAACAGTAAACAAACATGCACATGCAGCTGTAGTTTTCTGGTATTCTATTTAAAATGTAAGGCTTAAAGTATTCATTACGAGTAGGTGTATTATCCATCCAAGTGTACCAGAGAAGTCTGGCATTGTCAGCGTTGGAGGGTCCAAACTGTCAGGAAAAACCTGGAGAGGCGAGGCAGCTGCAGAAGAATCTCATAATAATGTGTTCACGTCTGTGGTGTCACTTTATTCACAAGTTTGGAGTTTTTATTGAAACTTGTGCATCCAGTTCTCCTGTTCTGGGAACAGTCTGACAGTTATTGTGTTTTCATGCAAATTCTAAACTTCTGTTTTAACTTTCAGGTTTGAATAATTTCAAATAGGAACTTATCTGCACGATTGATTTCCTACAAGTCTGAGAAAGTCTATGCAATGTCCAAAAACACATTTCCTCACCTGATGAGTGCTGATAATGTTGTACAACAGTTTTCATTGTGTTGTTTTTCAAGCCTTTCCTGTTCAGTGGGACCTTTAAAGGAAACCCTGGCACTGATCTGCGTGATATGCTCATGCTTTGGCCGGCGTGACGGACCCGTAAAGGTTTACTGAATCTCACCGTGCCTTTTAAACGTTTTAAACGAGAACATTGCACAAACCTGGAGCTGCAGAGGCTTCGTGGTTTTGCACAGAACGCACAACACTGACTGTGTGAAATGTGTCTGGAGCTGGCAAATGCTTCTGCTGTTGCTTCATTTATAGTATCGCTCTGCAAGTTATTTTAAGGTTTTATGGGTCTGTGTTCCACCTCGTAGTGACTCATACTGTGTTTGTATTTGGCCAATAACTCTGTGAAGCTGACAGTTTTAATATCTAGTAGGCCATAACTGAATGAAGTAAAAATAAATGGCAGACAAATACGTTCATGTACTTTCAAAAATATCCAATTTGATTTAAAATGCTTAAAAAATAATTAAGAAAACTCCCAAACATCCATTTGAAAGCGTTTCTCCACTAAACTGGCTGGCTTAGCAGTTTTCCTGGTACATTTTAAGAATGAATCTGTAGTTCCCTGAACTCTGTAAAACAGTT
Source organism: Atherinomorus stipes (assembly GCA_023101725.1). Classification (NCBI taxonomy): domain Eukaryota; kingdom Metazoa; phylum Chordata; class Actinopteri; order Atheriniformes; family Atherinidae; genus Atherinomorus; species Atherinomorus stipes. The sequence continues at coordinate 522,589 of JALJCO010000452.1, forward strand.
CTTTGAGGATCCTTATGATTCCCACTCAGCTCATCTCCAGGTGCCAGTTCACAGCTCACACGAGCTTTCAGTCGCCTGTAAAGCAAATATAGAGTGGAAGAAAGAAATGGAAATCAGATTTCCAAAAACAAGTTAGAAGTGAGTTAACAGTTTCACTAGAGGATGATGATGGAGGCAGGGTTGATTCTGTAGAGGTTGTTGTCCTAACTGGGAGTAAACATCACAGACAAGGAAAACAACAACAGCTGCGGTGGGAAATGGAGAAGTGTTCTCATCCAGAGGAACATCTGGGAGGAGGTGGAGGAGATGGATCAGCATCTGGCCTGGACGCCTCCCTGGTGAGATGTTCTGGAAATGTCCAACCAGGACGAAACACTGTGGAAGACGTGGGACATCATCTCAGGGGACCGTGTCTACTGGCTGGACTGGAGACGACTCTGGACCCCAGAGAAAAGCAAGTCTGGATGGAGGGATGGAGGGATAGATGGGTGGAAAGATGGAGGGATGGATTGGTGGATGGAGGGATTGATGGATGGATGGACGGATGGACTGAAAGACGGATGGAGGGATGGATTGGTGGATGGAGGGATTGATGGATGTATGGACGGATGGACTGAAAGACGGATGGATGGAGGGATAGATGGATGGATGGATGGATGGATGGATGGATGGATGGATGGATGGATGGACGAATGGACGGAGAGATTGATCAAAGGACCGACGGAAAGATGGATGAAAGGACGGATGGATGGACGGATGAACTGAAAGACAGATGGATGGATGGATGGATGGGTGGATGGATGGATGGATGGATGGACGAATGGACAGATGGATGAAAGGATGGATGGATGGACGGATGAACTGAAAGACAGATGGATGGATGGATGGATGGATGGATAATGGATGGATGGATGAAAGGACAGATGGATGAAAGGATGGATGGATGGATGGATGGATGGACGAACTAAAAGACAGATGGATGGATGGATGGATGGATGGATGGATGGATGGATGGATGGATGGATGGATGGATGGATTGACAATTGGACAGAAAGATGGATCAACGGACCGACAGAAGGATCGATGAAAGGATGGATGGATGGATGGATGGATGGATGGACGCAAAAATGGATGGATGGAAATGCAGATGCAAGGATAGCTGAATGGATTGAATGGATGGATAAATGAAAGGATGGATGGATGGACAGATGGACTATGTAATATGGGAAGATGCCTGCCGGTCATATGAGTTAATTCTCCGGCTCAAACAGAAAACTGCTGGCGAATAGTAATTTTAGTTTTTGCCAAACTAACAAACAAACCAGCAGGAGAAACCCAGTTTCAGAGAACCTGAGCAAATCTCTTTAAGCCTCTCATAGTGACAGGGAGAAAAACAAAGAAAAACAACCCCCCCTTCAGGAGCGAGGAGCCATCAGCAGAGCCAGATCCCTGGAGGATGGCTGTCCACCTCGACTACCTGGCTGAAGGGATGCAGCAGCAAACAGCCACAGGGTACCGCTGGTCCAGCCGCTAAGCAGATTAGAGGCATGCAGCTCCATGACCTGCAGGGACAGGGAGAGAAAAGCAGCAACTACAGGAGAAAACACAAAGTTAGTGACAAGAAAATGGTGAAAAACAAATTCACTCCCTTACTGGAGACCTACACCACAATAGAGGAGCCTGGTAATTGAAGGATCTGTCTCTCATTCTACCTTTTGAAACTCTGTGAACCACAAATAATCTTATGGAAACTACGTATATGAAATCTTTAAAGTTAAACAGGAAGAAATATGTGTTGTGATTTTTGTCTCATCACTGAAAAACATAAATGATTAAAACAATTTTCATGTAAAACAGTAGGCCTTTTAAAAAGATAAGAAAATGAGATATGAACTCTGCGGTGTGGCCGATGAACAGACCTCAGATCAGCTCAAAGGAAACACTTTAAAGAGCTGAGCTTGTTTAAATGAACCAAATAGACTTAAGAGGCTTTTGTGGTCAAAATACTGTTAATCGTGATTATAATTGATGTCTTTTTCTATATTGGAGCTTATTCTTCTTGGACTATTGGTGATGTAATCGTCTGGACCTTGTTAGAAGTAGGATTAGGTTAGATTAGTCTCAGAGTATTTTCTTCTTTTCATGTTTTTGTTGTATTGGATACAATTTTTTTTATTTGGACGTCCAATTTCACATAGTATATTTTATATAAGGAAAGAGAGGAGTTTGTGGTTTTAAGTGACGTGAATGAACTTAATTGAACTGAAACTGCTTACAGGCTAGAATATTACGGCAGGGGTGTGACACTGCAAGATTTTTATATCGATCCCGTAAGTAAGTAATGGGATCATCGTACAACAGAGTATAAAAGCCACATTAATAATTGTTTTTACAGACTTCAAGAATAAAGTAAAATTTTATGAGAAAAGTCGTAATTTACCTTGAAAAAGTAATCATTTTATGAAAATAAAGTCACAAATTTACAAGAATAAAATCGTAAATCTACGACTGTAAAGTCGGAATAATGTAATGTTATGACAATAAAGTCATAATTGACCTATGGCTAAGCCACGCCCCCTGCACTCACTCGGACAAACAAACATTCGGTGACAGGCGCTATGTGACATCTCGGGAGATGACAGCTGTCAACACGGACAGCAGACGCGTGATCAGACAGAGAGATCGTGACAAGATAAATTAAAAAACATAAAAACAATCTAAACAAACAAAAAGAAATTGTTCAGAAGTCTTAAACTGGGAGTAGAAATCAGCCTGTGAATCTCTGGATGTGACTCGTGTCGCTCCCTCAGTTTCTTGCACAAACTGCTGCACGGCTGCTGTTGTTGTGCCAAAAAGTGATCATCTGACAAAAACTGATCAAACAGCCACGGAAGCGGAGCAGTCTGGCTGCAGCTTGGAAGCCAGAGGCGTGTCGTTATCGACGTTACTACACCACACCTGTACTACACGACAGCGTCTTATGTACCGTTACCACGTACCAAAACTAGCATGTTTAGCTAGCGTTAGCCAACTTAAACTAATGTTAGGGAAGGTAACTTCATATTTCTTTCAAGCAAAGTGACAACATGTTGCCTCGAATACGATGTTGCCATACCTCAGAACAGATGTAGACATCCTTGTTCATTTTATCCACGTTCAGTTGATGTTGTGGTCTGCCGCATAACTTTGGCTTGATGTGACTTGGTAAAAGGCAAAAAAAAATACGCCCTGTCACCCAGCCTCTCAGGATACCTAGTATCGGAGTTGCATGTACCCCATGCACACGTTTGACCATTTTAAACCAGAAAGAACACATAAAAACGAACAAAAACGGACTAACTTCAATGCATTTCAATGGACGTTCAAGCAGAGAATGTCCGAGTGTATGGGATAGCTGTGCGCACTGTGATTGGCTCATCGCGTTTGGGGGCGTGGTTTAGCCATAGGTCAATTGTAGTCAGTAAACAATGGAAACACACGTGCAACACAGGTAAGTTAGTGTCATGCATGTTTTAACTTCAGCCTCCAAATCCGAGACCACACAATAGATTGGTTGAATTCAACCAATCTGGTTGGTAGTTATATGTCTGACCAATATTTTGGTTGTTTTAACCCAAAATATTGGTTAGATTACCAACACTTTGGTCAAAGTGACCAATACTAGTCACTTTGACCAAAATATTGGTTGAAAATATTTGTTAATCTAACCAATCTTTTGGTTTGATTAGTGAATGAGCCGTCACTATTCTATTTCAATGGCTTTCCAAAGCTTTTTGACTGTCACGGGCAGTTACGAGCATGCACGAGTGACGTATGCATAAATAATGAAAATTGGTCGCTTCCTACTATACTACTGCCCCACGAGGGCTGGTGATTTAGGTAGCCAATGAAATTAGCTTTCTAATGAGCCCAAACCAAAGGGCGAAGTGTAAGGCAAGAAAATGTCAGAAAATGTGTGTCTGTGTCATGACCTTGAGTCGCTCTGATTGGTTGACGCCCTGCGTCAAGATGCCAAAGGTCAGATTTTCCAACTCTGGCGCCCGTGAAGTGCGTAAAACGCTCGAAATCTCAAAACTCGACGTGGAATCGCACAAAACGCGCATATTGCGTCGCAGGGTTGTTTGACGCCTCTTCGACGCGCGTCGGCCATTGACTTTGCATGTAAACCTGACGCCCTTGACGCCCAAGTCGCGCTTGGTGTGTGCGCACCGTAAAGCCTGGGAGTTTAGTTTAATAATTGTAGTTCTTTCTTCATCCACTAGAGGCTCCAAAACGCGACAAATCCTCATAGACTCTCATGTTAAAAAGACTTCACAGCAGAAGTAAACATGTTTACAGCAGAAATAAACATGTTTACAGCAGAAATAAACATGTTTACAGCCTGGTTCCAACAATCATTTTAGGTGTAATAGGTCAAGTTTACCATCACATCAACTGTGAGGGGGTGCTTTTTTTTTTATAACTCATCTGTTTAGATTTTATTTAATCTTGAAATTACACATAATAGGGGCGTGTCCTTTTGATTGACATGCGGCAGACCGGATGACGGCCTGCCGGCTGGTAGTAATACTGTATGTTAACTCCTTGTTTGCTCTCTGTAAGGTCTCAGTCTGCAGCAGGGTAGCAAAATGGTGGTTTTTAGCAGCTAATAAGTCCAAATATGCCTTACCTTTATCCTGCTGCTCAGGAGGCTAATCTTCGTTAGCTCCTGTTAGTTTCGAGTTAGCTTGGTTTGCATTTAGCCCAGACTACGTTGGCTGTCAATCTTTTGCCCATGTTAGTATTTTCCGGGAGTGACGACACACATGACACGGCAAGATGGCGACGGTGGGACACGCCCAACTGGCCTCACTTTCCCCTATTCAGATGTGACCGGATACGACGTGGATATTTTTTACAGTCTTTGGCCCAAACATGGCCTGTTTGGATAAACACAGCTGTATTACAGCTCTGAGTATGTGCGCAGCTCCACAATCTATGCCGGAAATTTACCGGAAATATTTATATTGATGCTGTTTTATGTTTAATGGTGATGAAAATGATTTGCTATGAAAAAACGCACAATTTGGCCATTTGGAGATCCCAGTGACTCCACAAAATAAAAGTCCCATAGCTCTTAAACTGTTCTGCCTAGAGGTCTGAAATTTCATGCAGTTGTGATTGACATGATGTAGAATAAATTTAATACAATGACCCATGCCTGCTATCAAGCATGTCCACGTTAGTGGTATTCAGGAATGACACATTTTTCGAACAGAAAAAAACAACTTTGAGCCATATTTGACCTGATGCAGTTTAGGCTGTGTTTCAGTCACACTCTTCTCAGTTACATTTTCAGAAACTACAAGGTACCAGCTTTCAAATGATGTCTCACCCAAGCAGTCTGGCCATACAGTTCCTCTGTTATAAGCTTTTCCATTTGGATATGCAAATTAGGGGAGGATTACTTAAAAAAGGTGGGTGTTGAGAACCATGAAGGATTAAAAAATCTCAATCCGGCTGCTGCACTGGTATCAGATCAGTTCACCTCAGCCGTTTGGATAAAAGTTTGTAAAGCTAATAAGTGAAAAATGCTGAAAAACGCAGCCCATTTTTCCAGTCTTGTCCTTTTCAAGCTTCATCTGAGTGTAAAAGTCTCATAAAAATGGTAAATAAAAGGAAAATCCTTCAACCAGTGCTTGATACAAGTCCAAACTTTTGTCTGCTGCACATACTAAATGTGTATTTTATAGTTTATCTATTTTTTCATTGTGTACTTCATGTCTTAGGCTTGTTTGTCAACAATTTATAAAAAAAAGCTGTGATTATATGTATTTTTCTACCAAAAAATATGAAAGTAATTTGGAGAAATGAATGAGACGCTGCAGTTTCATAGCAGTAGCCCTTGCACTGCTTCGTACAAACAATCATTATGTAATCATCAAAGCAGCTAATGAGGAGAAGAAGTGAATCATCCTGACTGAAGTCTAATCAGTAACTGTGAAGATGAGTAACCCTCCCAAAGCTAGAAGCCCTGATTGTAAAAATGAACGCAGAAGAAGACGACAGTAATAGTTGCCCTGCAGCTGCTCCGCCTGCAGCGACTAACCCTCTTCTTCTCTTTAAGCGTTTGCACTGAAGTTCACATCCAATTAAGCATTGTGGTGGCACCAGAAGCCTTAAATCCCTCAGAAAATAGGAATGAATATTGTCACAGTTGATTTTTGCACCGCCCCCCCCCCCCCCCCCCCCCCCCCCCCCCCCATCAGTTCCTCTCTGCTGTAGCACAGTGCAGATTAAAAGCAGGAAAAAGTCCTGGCTTGTTCCCAGTCATGGGAGAAAATGGTGAATGTTCACTTGGGCAGAAAGATCTTATTTAAAAGCCGATGTTCGTCTGCGCTGCCCTCAGAGACGCGCACACAAAGCTTGAGAGGATCACACGATGCTCAAAATGTATTTCTTGTTTGCTCTGGTCTGGAGGGACGGTGGAGACAAATGGGTGTGCAAACCTGAGCGCGGTCTCCGTGGCCGGTAATGGAAGCCCAACGTGTGCTTTTTATAGTTGTTTTGTCCTCTAGAAATAAACACTGCAGCCATTTGTTCAACTTTTCAGTCAAATGCAACACACATTTTATTTTCTCTTGACATCTTTTCAAGTATGAAAATAACAATATTGAAAATAAATAACAATAAATAATAAAGTGAATGACTTTGTGATGTTATCACCATACGTACCACATCACCAATGAAGAAGCTAATAAATGTTTTTTTCTTTTTTGACCGAATGCGATGTTGGAATGACAGCTCGCCACCTACAGTTTGCTGCTTCTTGCTCAGCCCAGTCTCCCTAAAAAATGTGTGAAAGTTAACCACGTATATTAGTTCTAAGCAAACATTTGAGGGGGAGAGTGCAGGAGAAAAGTAAGGAATCACAAGTGGAGCAATTTATGGCACAAGGGTTTAGGACCAAATGGAAAGTAGTGAGATATTTTAAAGTGGATGCATCACATAAGTGAACTTATGGAGACATAAAGCAATGACATGGCAGATTTAACAAACTTGTGCTCATATGTGGAGCAGAGTAAGCGAAAAATGTAGGAATTTTAGACATTTTTTAGAGTTTCTTGTGAAACTTTGGAGTTTAAAGGTCAGCTACAACATTTTCATCAAAACAATAACTTAAAAAAAAATATCCACAGATCGTCTAGAGGGTTGTAAAATAAAAGTTTAAATTTTACCCTCCAATTTTGTTTATAGCATATGAATAATTGTTTTTATCAATTTTGCTGGGTCCAAAAAATAAATACTTGCATCTGATTACCATGCCAGGATTATTCAAGCATTAGCTCTGGAGATGCTAGCTCAATTGCTATGAGTATAAATAGCACCTTCCTTACTTCTCAAATTAATGCAGACAAAAAAAAGAAAAAAAAAAAAAAAGAAACAGGATGAGGGTGACGGAGCAAAGGGGCTCAAAAGCCCCGTGGAGGTTGCTGCTTTCCTCCTGGACGTGTAAGTTAAACATTTGTTCATGCTAAATAATGGTTAGCCAGATCTGTAGCGTTGCTACTGCTATTTGAGTAAGCGAGTTTAAGCACGCCACCTGCTGGCGGGGACGAATTAAACTTGTAGTTATCACCTTTGAGGCCAAATTTTGAGGGATGTCCGATATTATTGGCCTACCGATATTTTCAGCCAATATTTGGAATATATTGGAAAATATTGGTGTAGCTTTTTTGACCGATATTTTTACAAACAAAATCTCGCAAGATCTAATTGTTCCATCATGAAATCTCACGAGATCTTAGTTCCATTAGTATCGATCCAGCATGTGTAAAAGTGCCTGTTCTCCTGGAAGAACTTCATATCCCAGCATTCCTTTCAGAGTCATGTGACCACGGTGCAGCTGCCGCTGCTACAGACGGACTTGCTTTGAAGCTGCTGATAATATGTCTGGTTTTAAGTTTAAGTAATCAGCCACATGTTGGTTAGTACCTGCTAGTATCTGATATCTGGCAGCCAGATGTCCCTAGTTGCCAAAAGTTACGGCTATTTTGGGATCTTTGCTCTTGGAGCAGAATATAGTTGTATTTCTCAAAATGTGAGAGATACAACCTCACAGTTGTCTGCATGTATCGGTTGATATTGGATACTGGAAATTAAGAGTTCGACAATATGGGATATTGGTAAAAAAAAAAAAAAAAAGCCAATATCGAACATCCCTACTAATTTTGTTTCATGGCTTTTTCACCATTTTGGTTTCTACTCACTAGCAAAGCAAGTTTAAAGGGATGACATAAAAATATTCTTATTTTGTTCTTTATCTCCTTCTTATCATTCCTGTTATTGTCACTTTGATCTTTTTCCATTGTTATTCTCATTATTTTGCCATGGGATTGAGGATGAAAATTAGCTTTGCTCTAAACTTGCACATTTATATTATATATGTAGCTTATATTAATATACACTGTCCCTTTAAAAAAACAACAAAAGCTGAAATAAATATCAGACAAGTTTTTGTATTTTTCGGTCTGAGGTAAATAAACTGGGCTGCATGTTGTCAGAGGGCGGTCGTTGCATGTTGTTTGCTAACATGCAAACAAACAAAACCGGAAAGTAAAAAAAAAAACAAAAAAACAATCATGGTGGACATCCACAAGAGGAAAATAGGGAGGAAAATGTCTTCTCTCTGGTCACATCTGCAGTATTATATCTAGGTAAAAGCTGATTATGTGAGTTTACTGTTTGCAGAATGAACACAGCTGGTCGGTCAAATAACTGTAGACGCACTTACGTCAACAGCCGTTTGCGCATCGGTTGAATTCTTGATTCTTACAATTTCTGTTTATCTGTTATTATCTAAATGTAAATAAAACATATTAATGACCATCTGGATGAGCTGGAGCAAACTAAACACTTTCTACATCGGCGCTCGACTATGTCCTGAAACTGTAGGTGCTGCTGCTGAGAAAATGACCTCACAAAGCAGGAACAGTGCTAGAAGTAATCGTATGAGATGCAGCTAACTGTACATGAATATATTTTATTTTCAAAACCTTGTTAAAGGTTGAAAACAAGCCATGATTTGGATAAAAAATTAGAGCAAGTTTAGCTGTATCTGGGACTGAAAACTTCCAATTTTTGTCCAGAGTGGTCCTCACTGGAAGGGCATGTAGTCTCCGGATACTGGTGGTCGCACATTTTTGATCCATAGACTGAGCACGTGCCTACATTCATCCAGAGTGTGGACCACTGTGGCCATTTCCCATTTACGACTGAGTTTTTAAACTTCTAGTTTTATAAAATAACTTTACATTAACTTTCCCGACTGGTTTACTTCCTTTACATTACAAAAGTGCATAATTACATAGTTCTTTGAGTTGATTTAAAGTTTTTAAAACCCCCAAAATGCTCCATGAAGCTGAAAGCAGCTGCTTAGCTACAATAGACAATTGGAGTTTGGATAACAAACATCATGGTGGCATGTGAGAGTCTGTTATCATAAATAATTTGACATTTTATCACAACCACAGCTCACATATTACTTACAAGGGATTAAAAAAAAATTACGGCAACAAAAAAAAAGGAGATTCATTTACAATTTGACATAAATAGCAATAGATAAGAAAGCACAGGTGCTAGGCATACTGGTAAAGTAGGAATGTGGACTGTGAATTGCTGACCACATGGATAATGTGTCCATATGATTTACAGTGTGTGGCTTGTGTTTTTGGTTTATATTTGTGATGACTCCCCAGAATTTTAACACTCCTGCTCTGCTATTTATATATTTACAGTCAGTAACGCTTCAAGTCAACCAAAAGTCTCAAAAAGTCACTTGGTATGAACAAGAATGAACTTCTTCCTGATTGGATGATCCCTCTCATGTGGCTTGCTGGTGAAGAGGCAACAAAGTTAAGTCTCTTTGTTTAGCTGAGGAGTTTTGTTCCAGTCTAAACAAATAGTTTATTAAATCAAGACATCAGAGCAGCTACTTTTAATTTGAACTCTCAAAGTGCCACAAAAACAATGGTTTTATTCTGCAAGTGGGTCTGAAGGCCGACAGATCCCCTCAGCTGGGCGGAGCTTCTCTCTTTAGCTACTTTGAGATTATGCTACGTTCCACTTAAACTCGGAACTCGTAACTTGGAAATTCCATGTTCCGAGTAATATGTTTCAACCGGAACGGGGGATTTCCCACTTAGAAGGTCGGACAATCCTGCCACCTCCGAGCAAAGATTTAAAGATGGCCGCGCCCAGCGTTAGCAGTCCGGTTAGCAGTTGTAGAAGCTTCTGTAATGATACATTTATTTCACTTCTAACTATTTTTTGTTGCATTAAATCAGTCATATACGTGGTATTGTTTCATACAGATGTAGGGGGAAGCTGCTGTCGTGTAATTCACATTTTTCATGTGGTATATGTGAACTACAACACCTGCTGTGCGAACAACGGCTAACAACAACAGCCTTAGCAAACACATTGTTTTGCTAGGATTTTCCGACCAATTAAATGGAACGCAAGTTGGTCGGGTGTGACGTCACCCCCCAGTTCCCACTTCCCAGTTCCGAGGTAAATGGAACGCAGTATTAATTTTTGGTTTTTCAGCTTGTAAAATCAATGTAAAAAGCTTTAAAACTTCAGCAAACAGCACAGCTAGAAAGAATCATTTAGCATAAAAAAAGAAATATGCCCTCTTGGTGGGAAGAGGAAAGAAGAAAAAGCTTGAAGATTTCTTTGTCAAATAGGCTAATTAAGAATTTTGTCAATTTGCTGGAAGGAAAAACAGAAAAACAGTGTTCCCACAGCTAAAAAATATAAATAAAGAAAGAAAACTAGACCAACATGTCAGTCTGTTTAGTTAGTATCATATTATTTCTGCATAAAAGGATTTAAATGGCTTCAAATTATTTTTCTATCAATCTTATTTAACTGGAACAGCTCTATTCATTAGCTTGGACCCCAAAAGGTCAATAAAACTAACAGAGCTGTTCATTTTTTACAGAATGAAGTGTTTTCTGTGGAGACAAAGTAGGCAGGGCCTCTAGCTCTGATTGGTCAGCTCCAATGTGATGAGAGACATGGATGTGACTGGTTGAAAAATAGTCTCCATGATGCATGATGTCATAAGCATTTTTGTTTTTCAGGAAGTTAAAAATTTAAAATTCCTTTTACTTTTGTTTCTTTTTGGGCAGGGTAAAAATGTGTAGGTGATATTTAGTTAAAAACATGCAGAGATTTAAATATCTTGATGTCAGAAAGACATTTCACGAATGTTGTATTATGGGATGTCTAACTGTTTGCTAACATAATTACTGGTAAAAGTTAACAATACAATCTCATGTGTTTGCAGTTTGTTGTGTTGTCCCTGAGTAACAAGAAATAAAGGAAAGAAAAGATTTAAATTACTGGAATATTTCAGATGCTATGGATTATCAGTGAGTAGCACAGAAAAAAATGGTTTCATAAGATAAAAAAACAAAAAACAAAGAAGTGGCTCAATATTCTTGAAAATATTTGCACTAAGCATCTAATGTAACTTAAATAGGAAAAGTGGCCCATATGACTGGTGGAGTTTGACTAAAATTGCCCATTCAGAGCTGAAAAATAAAAAGATGTGTGATTAAAGGAGCATTGCCACCAGAGCTCAGGTTAGGCTGCTCTTAGTGTTGCTGCTATTGTTGGTACTTCAGCTTCGTGGCAAGGTGAAACCAAGTTCTAAAATAATGAAAATTGTTTTTAGCACTCCATCCTTTGTTGTGGTCGACTCCAGCTGGCTTAAGTGAACATACAGCTAATTAGCATTCATCTTACGGAAGGCATTATCTCTGAGGTCTTCCCACTGTTGGGTTGTCAGTAGTCTGCGGGTCAATTCGCCGGCATTGATTAGAAACCAAACGCCGTCACTCAGCAGGGGGGGTGACGTGGGTGACATCCTGACTTAGCTAAAGATCTGGAATCAAAGGGAAGCTGCTTTGCTTTAAAATCGGCATCGATGAAGTTAAAGGATCGGTATGATGTCATGCAATTTATCATTTCGTACACTGTCTTTAGTCAGGAAGGTAATGAACAACCACCTAAACGACAGGGATTGTACAGCTAAAGAAAAGAAAATAGTTTGAATTTATTTTTTAAAATATTTTAGAAGTTTAATGCCTGAAAACTGATTTTACTTTCTCTTTACACCAAAAAAGGAAACAAAATTAAAGGGACACCATGTAACTTTTGGCCACTAGGGGCACTAAACCTGTAACTTCCCACAGGCCACAAACCTGTCACAAAATGAAACAGCCTCTATCCATGTTTTGAATCGTGTTTGCAGACTACTTTGATCAGCTAATAGCGAAGTTATTGAGGCTTAAAGCAAAGTGCTCCACTCCTGAAGAGTTAAATGGTCTGGTTTTTAAGGAAGGCAGCCCCCTCCGAGCACCGACCATGTGTCAAGGGCTGTATACTGACCCCAGAAATCTTCTATTATTATTTAAATTAGGCTGATGTTTGGGTCAAAAATTACATGGTGTACCTTTAAAGTATATTCCTCACAATGAAATTTTTTTTTACCTTGACTTACCTTAAAAAAAATTAAGGTAATCTGCCACACCTAATACTTTTACATTAACTCAATGTCAGTAACAAAATTGGTTTAATCTGATTAATTTTTTTTTTTAATTTATAGGATAACATGAATTTGCATTTCCCATGAGCCTTTGTGGTCCAGATATGTTGAGTTTTGAAAAATGCCCCACCCGTTTTGTTGTTCATGCATGCTAAAGCTGAAAGAACTTAATGAATTCACTTTGAGTGAAAGTAAAAAAATTGTCAGATTAGAGAGTGTGGTGGTTTTTACGCTGATTTGACTCAAAAACTTAAGATTCCATCACAAACCAAAATAATTACATTAGATTAATGAAAAATAAGTCTTTGACATCAACTTTTTAGTGTGCACTTATTGCACAAATATGAGAAAAGAACTCCAGCTGTCAGGGGAAAACTAAAGACTTCACTGTAGAAACGTGCTTCACTTTAAATGCTGTGAATGCCAATTCAGATACTTCCACCTGGACGGTTATTCTGGAACAAAACTCTTCAGGTAGAAATTATGGAATGTGTTCAACTTCTCTGGAAAGTCAATAAAAAAAGAAGCACAACTGCACCAAGCCGAGAATGAAAGACGATATCACAACATCAAAATAACAAAGACCAGAACCAGACGGTTGTTTGTGACACTGAAAAACAGAACGGAACAAAACTCAAAATGAAAATAGCAACATTTAACAGCTCCTGTGGCTCGAGCACGGCGTCCACTGGGATGCTTTCCAGTTAGATGTGGTCCAGCGCTACAAGCTCCAAGTTCACACTGATGATGAAGGTGATAATCGATGATGATGGTGGCAAAGTAAAAGTGCGTGAGAGGGATTACAACAGACGCTTTCTATGGCAGGAAAATGTTAAACTAATGGAGTGCTGTACATTCACACTGAAACTCCAGGTCACGCCAGTCAGCTTGGTCACGTGCATCTTTTGATCCACTAACCTCTCGAATCACAAAGTCTGCAATGTCCTTCCCCCCGTCCCCCATCCATTTTCTCCAGAATGTCTGCGCAGCATCTCTCCTGAGGTTTCAGAGACTGATGCAGCCTCTCTGCTGCTCTGTCGCTTTGTCCCAGCTCAAAAAGTGTTTTAGTGTACTCCAGTGAGGTGGCAGAAAACGATGACAATGACAGCTGGAGGTTTCTCCCAAAGCGCCTGTGTAGGACGAAGCTGGTTTCCTCTTTCATAGCGACGTGGACTGCTTGATGCTGTGAAAGCTGACCCGTGAAGGTGAAGTGGGGATGGACATAGCCTGGGTCATCCTGGCTCGGATGGAGTGCTGCTCCTGCCATCGGTGGAAACGCTTCCTCACAGCTGAGCGGACCTGCAAACAACACACCCATATGGTTAAACTGAAGAGGCACTGAAACAACTAATTATAAGGGGTGGGTAAAAAAAAAAGAAGAAAAATTTCAACGATTTTAACTAGGGATGCACGATATAATCGTGTACCTATCGGTATCGGGCTATATTGGCCTTAAAACTGAGTATCGGACATCAGCCACCCCACCGATATTTAACCGATCAGCCCGCTGTTTCTAAAGTCTAAAAAAACCCCCAACCTCTTCATTAAAAATGTCTTTTTTACAGACTTTAAAACTTCTAAAGACTAGGGTTGGGAAAAAATATTGATACACTGAAATATTGCGATATCTTCATATGCAGATATTATATTGACATTTAAAAATGCGGTTTCTATCTATTTTACTAATGAAATCTCACAATATTTCATCGTTCTGTTACGAAATCTCGTGAGAATTCACAAAACTTTTGCGATATTTTCATATGCTGATAACATATTGAAATTCAAAAACGTGGTATCGATCTATTTTACTAACGAAATCTTGCAAGTTCCCGAAATATCGTGAGATTTTGGGACTGAACAATGCAATCTTGCGAGATTTGGTAAATAAAACAGGTCACTAATGCATTTTTATATATCGATTTGATATCGGCATATAAAAATATTGCAATATTTCAGTGTATCGATATTTTTCTTCCCACCCCTATTTTCTAAAGCGTCGAAATGGATAAAACTGCTATTTGCAATGACTGCTTTTTTCAGCTTTAATATCGGTATCGATATCGGTTATTGGCCACATGAGTTTTAAAATATCGGCATATCGGATATTGGTCAAAATTCCAATATTGTGCATCCTGAATTTTAACCCTTTTTTTCAAATAAAAATGCTTCATTTTAGACAATGTTTATAATATGTTGTTGATGTTGTTTGTGGGAGTGGATAGCTCAGTGGTCAATGCTGTGGGCTGTGGCGCAGCAGATCCGGGCTCGAGTCCCCGACGTGGCACTCAGGTAAACTACTGTGGCCCACTGAGCAACCCCCAACTGCTCCTCAAGTGATGCAGTTGGCATCCCACTGCTCTCAGATTAACTTGAGATGGGTTAAATGCAGAGAATTGTGATTAATAAAGTAAAAAAATCATAATTATTATCAAGCTGGGTGGGAAAAAAGTTACCATGTTTCTCCAGGAGATGGCAAAATTTTTTTTTCAACTATTTAGGAACATGGCATTATATCGTATTTTTGAAAAAAGTTAAAGGTACAGTGTGTAAAAAAAACCAAAAAACAAAACCAAGGTCAATGGCAGAAAAATTTAATACATAATCCAAAACTGTGTTTCTACTGATGTGTTACTGCTTCCCTAGAATAGCTGTTATGTGTTTATTTTCTTAAAATGAGTCATTTATATCTACTTGCTGGGGGTGCACAAACATGGAGGCTGCCATATTTGTGCCGCCATTTTTACTACAGTGTCCCTGAATGGACAAAACCATGTGAATGAAGTAAGACCATCTGAACTTTAAAACTGCTGTACCAGCTTTGTTTAATGGGAGTTAGAGCACTGTTTGGGATCAGTAATGCCTTAAAAGACATTAAAACTGTAGTTGTTCGTAGTCCAGTCATAGCTACACCTGAGACCACTGGATCCACTGACAGATGAAAACATCTTTATGTCTGGGAGAATTTATGTGGGAGAAGTTATTTGAAAGAAAACATCTTTTCTTTCAAATACCCATCTTTACCACTAGATGTCAGTAATTCTAACGTACCGTACCTTCAAACAGAAGGCAGAGAATGGCAGACAACTTAGTCTGGTGTTAAAAAAAAAAAGCAAACCAAAAATTCACAAAAGTGGGTACGATTGAAGAATCACAAGTTTGGCACCCAAAAAAATCACAAAATAATCGAATCAGGAGAAAAGCATGTCGTCCCAGCACTACTAATTTCATCGTGGATTTTTTTCATGTGACGCACAGAAATGCTAAAAGACATAATTCAACCAAAAATTGAAGTTGTGTCAAGAACAATATGTGGAAAAAAAACCTCTACATATCATTTTTCATTTGTGTAAACTAATCAGTGATTTAATAGATTTCTATCCTGTAAATCAACAACAAATTAATCAATTATTGAGTTTACTTATTATTTTTTTCTCTTTTCCTAGAATGTTGTTTATTTGACAGTCCCTCCAGACAGTTGCAATGCTGCAAAGGGTGGAATATAAACAATACAAAATGTAGCAATCTCAAATTTCTTATCTTAGCAGGAGAACAAGGTTTGCTGCTTGAATAATTTCTGTTAATATTTGAAATTGGAGCATTGCAACTTTCTGGAGGGACTGATTTGATTTGATTTGAGCATTTATTTCGGACATGTAAAACAAATTAAAAAAAAAATCATACATCAATGGACTGACATAAACAATGACGGACATAGGATAAACAAACTTAGTAAACATAACTAATAACAAGGGAAGGGAATGTTTTGCTCTTGAAATGTTAATTGTCATAAAAGTGTAAAAAAAAAAGAAAAGGTTTTGGGATCCCACAAGGATCTGTTTTAGGCCTGCTACTGTTTTCTCTAATCTCTGTGCTGATGATGGATCATGACAGGGTTTCATGTTTTATTGTTTTTTATCTTGAGAAGCATTCTGTGCGATATTTTATGTTTGAAAAGTGCTATATAAAAAAAAATTATTTGATTTGATGACATACGATTACATCTCTTTAAAATCAAACGGCTTCATTCTCAAAAGGACATGAGAAATTAGATGGTATTTAACTTTCTAAAGTTACAGAAAAAGAAGTGTGGTCGGTAGCATTCTTATGGTCAACCTAAAAATCTTGGAGTGGTTATCGATCACATTTGTAAACTAGATCATCAGATTAGTTTTAAGTGTTTGTTTTTTCCATTTAAGGCTGCTTGGTAAAATCAAGCCCCCCTGTTCCAAAAAGATTTTTAGAAAAACTTCCATCCAGCTGGTTAAATCACAGCTGGACCATCATTATTATACTTATCTAGCTGTGGAGAAACCAAAGAAAATGGAAGCTTAAGAAAATCAAAAGTAAACTGAAGTTTGAGGGACAAAGATAATAGGATAATGGTATATTACATAATAAAATAAATTACCAAAATTAAACAAGTCTGAATACGTAAATCAAAATAATAATAATGGTCTCTCATTTCCGTTCCAACATCTTTTGCTTAGTGTAGATCCTCATGAGAAATACCTGTGAATCATTTTAACCCACGTTAATATTTTACAGCTCAGCCCATCAGCGCACTAACCAGAGTTTAATGTGCTTTCTACGCTAAAGTACAATCATTAAACCCTCAACATGTTTTTCTACTAAATGTTTTCCCTTTCTCCTGAATGTGACCGCAGGTATCCTTTATTCATCTGTTTCATTCCTGCCCCTGCTCTTCCTGTTACCTCCAGTCTGTAACAAAAGACTAAATCAATATCCTCTGTAATCTACACATGCTGCTCGGGCCCTTTGTTCCAGCTACGCCGTGGTTCGTGATGAGATATTCACTCATCATCCCGCCAGCGATCACAGTGAGGGTCTGTACCTGAAGGGCAGCTGATATTACATCCTCATCCTGCTGGAGGAATAACTTGTAATGATTACTCGGTGATGGGATGCAGGTCTGAAGCTAAAACGAGCTGGATCTTTCTGATCAGGTTTACCTTCGCGTGCAGTTTGTGGCTCTGCCGGCAGGACTGTGGTCTGTTTAGCAATGAGGGGGTATTGATTGAAAGTTTGGAGAGAATAATAAGAATTAAAGGAGATTTAGATCCAATAAAAAACCTGAAAATGTTCCGTTATCCTCCCACAGAAGTTCAAGGGAGGTTCTTCTATCCTTCCTTCCATCTTAAGCCGTTCATCTCTCCATCATTCTTCCTCCCTCTCACCCATCCATCGTCTTCCATCCTCCTATCCGTTCATCCTCACAGATTCATCCCACCCCCCCCCCCCCTTCGCCCACCCTTCCTTATCTATCCTTCCCTCCCTCCCTCATCCATCCTTCCTTCTCTTATTTGTTCATCTATCCTTCATTTCATTATCTACCATCCATTCATCCATCCTCACTCCTCCTCATCAATCCCTCCCTCTTTCATCTGTTTATTTATCATTCACCCATTCATCCTTCCTTCCCCCTTCCCTTATATCCTTCTTTCCTTTCTTTCCTCATCCTTTTAAAAAACTCTCCTCTCTTTTATCCATCCTTCCTTCTCTCAGCCATTCATTCATCTTCACCCTTCTTTATTCTTTCATCCACCCATCCATCCTCACTTTCCGTCTTCTATCCTTCCCTCATTCTTTCATCCATTCATTCACCCTCACTCGTCCTCATCAATCCTCCTCTCTCATCTCTTCATCAACCCTTTCCTTCCTCACCCATTCATCCTTCCTTCCCTCTTTCCTGATCCTTCCTTCTTTCCCTTCTTTCCTCATCTTTTTAATCCACCCTCCCTTCGCGTATCCATTCTTTCTTCTCTAATCTCTCATCCTACTCTCACCCTCCCTCATTCTTTCATCCATTCATTCACTCTCCTCTCTATTCCTCATTCACCCCCCCTCATCTTATCTATCCTTCCCTTCATTATCTATCATCCATCCTCACTCACCCTCATCAATCTTTCCCTTCTTTCTTTCATCTGTTCACCCTTCCTCACCTTCCCTCATCTTCATTCACCCACACTTCCTCTCTCTCTCTCATCTGTTTATCCTTCCCTTCCTCACCCATTCATCCTTCCATCCTTCTTTACTTTGTTTCCTCATCCTTTTAATCCACTCTTCCCTTTTATTCACCCTCTCCTCCCTCATTCTTTCTTCCATTCATTTACCCTCACTCATCCTCATCAATCCCTCCCTCTCATCTGTTCATCTATCCTTTCCTTCGTCATCCATCATCCATTCATCCATCCTCACCCTCCCTCATTCTTTCATCCATTCATCCACTTTCATTCTCCTTTATCAATCCCTCTCTCTCATCTCTTCGTCTATCCCTTCCTTCCTCACCCATTCATCCTTCCTTCCCCGCTTCCTTTATCCATCCTTCTTTCCTGTCTTTCATTCTCTCATCTGTTCATTCACCCTCACTCGTCCTCATCAGTCCCTCCCTTTCTCATTGGTTCATCTATCCTTTCTTTCATCCATTCATCCACTCTCATTCTCCTTTATCAATCCCTCTCTTTCATCTCTTCATCTATCCCTCCATTCCTCATCCATTCATCCTTCCTTCCCCCTTGTCCCTTATCCACCCTTCTTTCCTTTCTATCCTCATCCCTTTAATCTATTCTCCCCTCTCTTATCCATCATTCATTCTGTCATCCATTCATCCACTCTCACTCCCCCTTGTCAATCCCTCCCTCTTTCATCTGTTTATAGGCATATCCTTCCCTTCCTCACCCATTCAATCCTTTCCCTTCTTCCTTTCTTCCTTCCCCTCTTCCCTTATCAATCCTTCTTTCCTTTCTTTCCTCATCCCATTAATCCGCCCTCCCCTCTCTTATCATTCTCTCATCTGTTCATTCATCCTCACCCTCCCTCATTCTTTCATCCATTCATCTATCTTCATCCCCTCATCCCTGCCTCCTTCCTCTCTCTCATTCATTCCACGTCATCCATCCTCCATCTTCCTTATCACATCTCAACTCTTTTCCTCCTTCTTTGTATCATTAGTTTTCTCTCTTTTCCAGGTACCATCTGGGGGGAGGTGCTAAGTCTGTTTGGGTTACCAACATCCTGAGATGGAGCCCCCACACGAGTCTCCTGCTATTAGTTATTCATGAACACATGAATAAACAATAGGAGTTGATGCATCGTGGAGGGCAAAAACTTTGGACAACTTCAATTTACGACCCTCTAGCAGTCTCCAAATACACCTCTCATCACAGAGCTGCTAGTAGTTCTGCAGCGTTTAATAGAGTGCAATCTTGATTTAATAGATCTACTGTAGCAGCCTACAGCTTGATCTATGTACTACACCCCATACTGTAGTAAAACCGCAGCCCATAATGCTAATAACATCAAGCATAAACATAAAGCAGCATTCCTTCATGCATGCATATCTCAGAGCTATTCTGAGAGGGTTTCACCCCTGATTTCTCAGTGGAACCAAATTAGGGCCGACACTGTCACACAGCGTAGCAAGTGATGTCACTTATGGCCGCACATGACAAGTCTTAATTGTGCCCTAAATATATGTGCCTCAAGCGGCAATAACACAGCAACAGCCACCACATGGGAGGCTGAGGCGCTTGAAGAGGAGAAATATGAATAATCATCTGAATCAGGGGGGAACACTGAAATGTTGCATCAGTAAGCCAAATCTGCTTACCTCACTGTTCAGGAAGCAGTAAAATACTGAGACGAAGAAACCCTGCATGAGAGGAGAGATACGGTGAGGACAAAGCATCGTAACAAAGGGGAAAATCCAAAGATCAATGCTCTCTAATCCCGTTTTATTCACTTAAACAGCAGCTTATCGCACATTCAATCATCTCCACGGAGACCAGCGCAATGTTTTACTGTCCATTTATTACAATTACTGAGAGTTAACATGAAAAAACACACCCACCCACCCACACACAGATGCTGCTATACTCTGTTTGCACACATAAATCATACCTGAAAGGACTCCAAAAATGAATTGAAATATATGAAGACAATTTGGGAGATCTCATCTTCCCCCGGGTTTACAAAAAACAGCATATAGGTGATTCCCAGGAGAGGAAGCAGTACCAGAGTAGCCTTCACAGCTTTCCTGCAGACATAGAGACCATAGATCAGACGACCGTGACAAACAGGATCACCTCGGTGTATCACTGTATGTTAAAAGGCCCTCCAGGTTCACCAGGCCTCACCGGTCGAGAGTAAAACATGAATAATTCACAGTGTGCTCATAGAGCGTCTCAGGAGTGTATTTATTGCAGGTACAGCAGAAGTCAGCGAGGTTGGGAAAATTCACCTGTACTGGATGGTCTCCGATGTTGTGGAGGCTCGCAGTTTGGTCATCAGGATTCTCACAATGTTGAAGAGGAAAATGAAATTGATCTGCGGAAAAAAATAGACAAAAATTTCAGTTGAATCAGAAGGACTGGAGTGAAGGTCAAAGATTGCTCAAAGACAAAGTGAGGCATCTAACAGTTAGCAAGAAGTACAATGAAAAAGTCAACGATCTTTGGCGTGGCAATAAATCCACAGGAAAGGTTAAAAAAGAGAAAGAAATGAAGGGAGATGTGACCAGAAAAGGTCTGGTCAAAAACCAGGCTTGAATCCCAGAGAAATATGGACAGTTAGCATGTTTAAAGCCCCACAACATAACTTTTTGACCTTGATAACGTGTGTTTCTGACTCGTTTCTCGAGCCTCACTGCACAGCGATGTGCTGAGGCTGAAAAAACAACAGCAAAAAAACCCCAAACCCTGCAATATGCAACTTTTTCTATCCGGGACGCAGCGTGACGTTGCAGCCAACTGTTGGTTTCGCACCGCGTCATGTGCTAGCAAATGGATAACACACCTGGTGGTTTGAATGCGCATCGTGGTGGATTTGGCAAAGAAATGCAAGAAAAGGTTATTGGAAGAAGAGAGGAAAAGAAAGACAAGAAGGGAAAGGAACAAGAGTCAAGACGAGACTGTCTTTTACTGGCTGGAGGGAGCTCACAATACAGGTAGGATGAAGATGGATGCCAGTTTAGCTGTCGATAGGGCGTGTCACTGAGAAAATCGCAATAGTTCTGTCGTACATGCTTAAGAAACTCAACAATGGGTTTGTCTGTGTGTTCACAGCTGTTGCAACAGTTGTAGGGGACTGAAACCAAACACCCTCATCTGACCTTGGAAATCGCCATCACAGTTGGCAAGCTCCTCCATTAGAACAGATTCACTGGTGTACGCTTGGATGTGTTCTTTATTTTGTTTTCAGGTTGGCTGGAAATGAATAATACGGCTATCCATCCAAATAAAAAAATGGGACAGTGTCACTTTATAGACAAGTTTCACATTTACGTTTTACTTCCACAGTCTATCAATTTCTGCCAAGTGCTTCCGGTCAAGTAAGATCTGCGTTCTTTACACTGAATAGTGATGTCTCTAAAGTATTAACTCTGTACGGTACTGTCTTTTTCCCACGTATCTAGGATTGGGTCGTGGGGGGCAGCAGCCTAAGCAGAGAAGCCCAGACTTCCCTCTCCCCAAACACATTCACCAGCTCGCGTTCCCAGGCCATCCGGGAAACGTAGACCCTCCAGCTTGTCCTGGGTCTCTCCTGGGGTCTCGTCCTGGTGGGACGTACCCAGAACACCTCACCAGGGGGGCGTCCAGGAGGCATCCTGGCCAGATGCCTGGCCTGGCCACCTCATCTGGCTCCTCTGGACTCGGGGGAGCAGTGGCTCTATTTTGAGCCCCTCCCAGATGACCGAGTTCCTCACCCTATCTCTAAGGGAGAGCCCAGCCACCCTGCGGAGGAAACTCACCTCAGCCGCTTGTACCCTCAATCTCGTTCTTTCGGTCATGACCCACAGTTCGTGACCACAGGTGAGGGCAGGAACGTAGATCGACCGGTAAATCAGAAGATTGGTCAGTGTGATTACGCAGCTCTGGATGTTTGGGTTTTGTAGCTGAATGAATGAATGCATGTCGGCCACTATAGGGGATTATCACGCTTACCGGAAGTTGCCGGCTTTTGACACTTCCTCTTCCGGGCCATGTTAACGACAGCCGTTCCTGCTCTGTTATACTGTTTAAATCGGATAAACTCCAAACATATTTAAGTTTTCATTCTAGACTGAAGTGATACTGGATCAAAAGCTGGATCAAAGCGATCGATTTGTCGCGGTGAAGGGCCGAACTTTATAATAAAACACACGTTTGTTTGTCCCCGGTGGGGCACAACACCGGCACTTCACAGCATGCTAGCATTAGCCAGCTAACGTTTACTGACGTGCTTAACATTGTGCGTCTTAAAACACACAAACATCTGAAAGTCGGGTCTGTACCTCCCCGTTTCTAGTGGAACAACTGGGGACTGCCAAGAAAGGAGACGCTTTCAGATGATTGTGTGCTTTCAGCCGCACAAAGTTAGGCACGTTATCGAGCTGGCTAATGCTAACCTGCTAACACGACTGCGCAGTCTGCCGGCCACAAACAAACGTGTGTCGTTTTATTATAAAGTTCGGTCCTTCACCGCGGCGAATCGGTCGTTTTAATCCACTTCTTCCTCAGCATCACTTCAGTCTGGAATGAAAACTTGGCATTGGCGTTTATCCGATTTACAAAGTTTAACAGAGTAGTAGCTGGCGGACTATTGTTAGCAGGTTAGCATTAGCCAGCTTGATGACGTGCCTAACTTTGTGCGGCTGAAAACACACAATCATCTGAAAGCGTCTCCTTTCTTGGCAGTCCCCAGTTGTTCCACTGGAAACGGGGAGGTACAGACCCGATTTTCAGATGTTTGTGTGTTTTAAGACACACAATGTTAAGCACGTCAGTAAACGTTAGCTGGCTAATGCTAGCATGCTGTGAAGTGCCGGTGTTGTGCCCCACCGGCGACAAACAAACGTGTGTTTTATTATAAAGTTCGGCCCTTCACCGCGGCAAATCGATCGCTTTGATCCAGCTTTTGATCCAGTATCACTTCAGTCTAGAATGAAAACTTAAATATGTTTGGAGTTTATCCGATTTAAACAGTATAACAGAGCAGGAACGGCTGACGTTAACATGGCCCGGAAGAGGAAGTGCCAAATGTTTCAACTTCCGGAAACCGGAACGCGGAAGCGTGATAATCCCCTATTGCTACTCTAAAAGAGGAAATACTTGCCGCAGCTGAAGCAAACCATTGATAGCCGGGAACTCCGCCTTGGGGAGTTTCCCGGTCAATAACAGCCCTACTGTCGCCTGCAGATCTGGAAAAGAAACTACAACACGACGCTGTAACCCTACGCCGGAGAAAAAACTCCTTTTGCGTCAGCTACGCAGGCCTGATGGGACGCAGATGCCACAAGAGTATAAATCCAGCTTACCTCTGAACTCGTGTTCAAGCTTTTCTACGCATGAGCACCTCTAGCGTTCAAGTAAATATTGTACGGCACCACATGCATGTGGTACGTTACCTTGCAACAATGCATGCAATGCAAAGTAACGTGTAACATGAGGTAATGCAGGTACATTGAGAATGCGTGGGTGCTATGATGTGGACACATATGTGTTGCAAGCAGGAAGTATATTCCAGCCTAAGCCTAAAAAGCTTAGCCAGTAGCCACCAACATGGTGTCGCACACACACAGTAAAGTGGTTTTTGTGACGTAGCTCCATGTTTGTACATCAATGTTCAGTAACTTGCTGAACACACTGAGGAGGAGAGGAGTTTGAACAAGTAGACCATCAGTGCTGGACCAGACCTGATTGAACTGGATTTGGTGGGACAACTCTGAGAACAAGAGGGTTTTTGATGAAGGTCAGTGTGAGAATCTTTATATGGCCAGAATGTTGCTGTTATATTTGACCTGTGAAAAAGCTGCATGCACATTGAACTGATTTACTTCAATTATAGATGTGTGTGTTCATGCGGATGGGGGTATTTTTGTACGTGGTGCTGTGTGGGAACATAGGGGGGATGAATGGGATGGAATCCAACTTGGTGGCCTATTGATGGCCAGCACAGGCAGCTTTTCCACGCTGTTGGGTACATTTCAGCCGGAAATGCTGCTACTGTAGTTTTCTTGGCCAGTTTGGATCTTCTGTTTTTTCTCTTTGAGCTACAGATCAAAGCATACAAAAATTAAATTGTGTAAATTATTTTTTTTTTGTTTTACTCAAATTTGTTTAGAGACACTTATTTTATTTATTTAGTTCAATTTACAAGTCATTGTATTCTAATTTAACCATGAGTTCATGAGCAAATATCGACTATAAATAACATGAATTTTACCAAAACTGCAGAATCTTCTCTTTCTGTTATGAGTAATGTAAAAGAAATATATATTATGACTCAAAAAACTCAAAAATACACTGCCTGGCCAACAGAAGAAAAGGTCACAAAGTCTAATACTTCATTGGCTGACTTCAGCTTTGATTCCAGCAGAATTTTCTGTTGCATCGCCTCCATAAAATTCTGCAATGCCACTTTGTTTCCATCCAGAGTTGCATAATTTTCTCTAAGATCTTGTATTGATGATGAAGAGCCCAACCACTGTGCAGAGCCTTCTCCTGTACATCCCAAAGATCCTCAATGTGGTCCAGGTCTGTGGTGGCCAATCCATGTGTGAAAATGATGTCTCATGTTCCCTGAACCAGTCTTCCACAACCTGAGCCCTATGAATCCTGGTCATGTCATTTTGGAATATGGCCGTGAAAGGGAAGATGAAACAATCTGCCTCACTATATTTAGGTATAAGCTAACCTCATTCTTTTGGCACATAATGTAGCTGAACCTCGACCTGAATGTAGACCTGACCAACTGCAGCAACCCCCAGATCATAGCCTGCCCCCACAGACTTGCACAGGAGGCACTAGACATGATGGCTGCATCACTTCATCCTCCTCTCTCTTCTCACCCTGATGCTCCATCACTCTGGAAGTGGGTAAATCTGGACTCATTAGACCACATGACCTTCTTCCATTGCACCAGAGTCCAGTCTTCATGCTTCCTAACAAACTGAAGCCTGTTTCTCCAGTTGGCTTTGGAGATTAATGGTTTTCTACACAGCTGTTCAGTTCCAATCCCTTGAATTCTTTTCATATTGTTCATGTGGAAATGTTCTTACTTTCACTATTAAACACAGCCCTGAGTTCTACTGTTGTTTTTACCATCTGATTTCACCAAATGTTTAAGTGATGACTGATAACCTTCATTCAGCATTTTTTTTTTCTAACCCCATCTCTACTTGGAAGACGATGTTTTCCCACCATCCTTCCAGTTTTAATAATGCATTGGACAGTTCTGAACCTAGTTTTAGCTTCTCCATCTCCTTTGATGTTTTCACTGCTTGATGCCGATAATCTGACCCTTCTGCAAAAGACTAACGTCTCTTCTATGACCACAGGATGTATCTTCTCACATGGTTGCATAAGAAATAAGAAGCTGCTCATTGCATCAGTTTAGGTTAAATGACTTGTTGCCGCAGCTGAAAGATAATCACCCATGCAGTAATTGTACAATAGGATGCTCCTATTTGCTTGATTAAGTCCATGTGGATATACTACACAATATTGCCAAAGGTATTTGCTCACCTATCCAAATTATGGGAATCAGGTGTTCCAATCACTTCCATGGCCACAGGTGTATAAATGAAGCAGCTCGGCATGCAGACTGTTTCTACAAACATTTGTGAAAGAATGTGTCGCTCTCAGGAGCTCAGTGATTTCCAGCGTGGAACTGTGATAGGATGCCACCTGTGGAACAAATCCAGTTGTGAAATTTCCTCACTCCTAAATATTCCACAGTCAACTGTCAGCTGTATTATAGGAAAATTGAAGTGTTTGGGAACGACAGCAACTCAGCCACGAAGTGGTCTGCCACGTAAACTGACGGAGCGGGTCAGCAGATGCTGATGCGAAGAGGTCGCCAACTTTCTGCAGAGTCAATCACTACAGACCTCCAAACTTCATGTGGCCTTCAGATCAGCTCAAGAACAGAGAGCTTCATGGAATGGGTTTCCATGGTGGAGCAGCTGCATCCATCCATGCATCACCAAGTGCAATGCAAAGCGTGGATGCAGTGGTGGAAAGCAGCCGCCACTGGACTCTAGAGCAGTGGAGGTGTTCTCTGGAGTGACGAATCACGCTTCTCCATCTGGCAATCTGATGGAGGAGTCTGGGTTTGGCGGTTACCAGGAGAATGGTACTTGTCTGACTGCATTGTGCCAAGTGTAAAGTTTGGTGGAGGGAGGATTATGGTGTGGGGGTGTTTTCAGGAGCTGGGCTTGGCCCCTTAGTTCCAGTGAAAGGAACTCTGAATGCTTCAGCATACTAAGACATTCTGGACAATTCCATGCTCCCAACTTTGTGGGACCAGTTTGGAGCTGGCCCCTTCCTCTTCCAACATGACTGTGCACCAGTGCACAAAGCAGGTCCATAAAGACCTGGATGCAGAGTCTGGTGTGGAGAAAATTGAATGGCTTGCACAGAGTCCTGACCTCAACCCGATAGAACACCTTTGGGATGAATTCGAGCAGAGACTGAGAGCCACGCCTTCTGGTCCAACATCAGTGTGTGACCTCATAAATGCACTTCTGGAAGAATGGTCAAAAATTCCTATAAACACTCCTAAACCTTGTGGACAGCCAGAAGAGTTGAAGCTATTTTAGCTGCAAAGGTGGACCAACCTCATATTGAACCCTATGGACTAGGAATGGGACGTCACTGATATGTGAGTCGAGGCAGGTGAGCAATTACGTTCGGCAATACAATGTATAATCAATATATTCTAGACAAAAGAAAATTACCTTTGAATTCAACAATATTCCTCCAAAAGCTTAATTTTTCATGGCTGATGTGTATTAAATATTCTGTACTTATTAAATCTATCACATATATGGATTTTTTAAAATTCAGATCCCGATGCTAACAGTAGTCATTTAAATTTCCATTGTTAAGAACAGGATGTTGATTACTGAGGCTATTACATACTCACAGAGCCTATGTTAGGTCCAGTCTTTGATTCTTCCTTTCAGTGGACTCACAAGCAGCCTACTACAGCCATGAGCTCAGGGACCCCAGTGAAAACAAGCATGGCCACTTCTTGACTGACAGTGAAAAACATCCAAATAAAAGATGAAATCATAGTATGAGTGTGTATGTACTCATGATGCATTTACTTTACTCGTGAAAAGAAAAATGTCCTGTATTTTTCCAAGTCTGATTCGCTGGTCACTGGTCATTGTCAGTCAGGCTAAAAACTGGCCAATTCAGTTACCACTGAAGCAATCCATGCATCCATAATTGGGAATTTAGCCGGAAGGCTATTCAAACCAATGTTAGAGGCTGTGGGGCAATTATGCAAAACACTTACAAGTTATCGTTTGTGTGAAAGTTGCAGTTTTGGCTTTTGAGACAAAGGGAGTACAGACCGCTGCATACTTTCTTCAAACTGGAGTATCATGTTTACTTTTCTGAAAAATAGATTATAATGTATGTAAACTTAAAATTTCTGAGACGGTAAAATGTTTGCTTGTCCAAAAATAAAAAAAAAACTTAAAATGTTTGAAGTGTTTTACATTTCCTCCATTTTTCCTTTTAAATTTCATCATAAGTAGATTTAATGTGCTGCAGTTTTTATTCCTCACTGCTTGAAAACATCAGCCGAGACCAATTTTTCTCTAAATCTATGGTGTTTACTCATATTCAAAAGTTTGTCTTTCTCCTTTCATAACAGATACATTGGAAATGAATATCCAATATGTTATTTCTATTTACTTACTTTCTTTCAAAAGATCTCAAAAGACAAAATAAAAAAAGAAACATTCTGTGCTGAAATTTGAAGAAATCTCGCCAACATTTAGGCAACTATAAATATTGAATGCGTACTCAAACTGAAACCCACTCATTTTTTTTTAAGTCTTGTGTGTTTTAACAAGGCTGCAGAGCATGAATTTATAATGGCCAACCCATTGGTGAGATGCTGCCTCCTGATGAGGTTATGTTTCTAAGTCATCTGCTGTTCTTCTGTCTGCGCAGCAGAAACAAAGTTCAACATTGCATGTATTAAATCTGTAGTGTCTGTGTAAAATGCATTTTTAATGCAAAGGTAATTCAGTTTTAATGACTCCCCGATGTGCTGCACACAACCTGATCTAACTTTATATAAGAGCTCTTTGTCCTGGAAAGTATATAAAAAAAAAAAAAACAGAAAATAAAAAAATAAAAATAAAAAAAAAAAAAAAAAATAAAAAAAAAAAAAAAAAAAAAAAAAAAAAAAAAAAAAAAAAATTCTGGATGCGTGCTAGGTAGCTGCAATTTGTGAAAGCTCTCCTTACTTTTGTGTTTTTTCTAATATAGTTGTCTTTTTATGACATTATTCGTCAGATTAGGTTTTTCTTGGAGGATTTTTTATGCTGGTTTCAACGGTGTGCAATTCGGGAGATTTTTTTCTCGTATATTGGCTTTTTTCACTGCTTGTTATGATGTGTATCCATAGCAACGGAAAAATTGTTTACCACCGTGATCAACTGTTAAAACTCTCCCAAATCAAGATTTTCAGCGAAATAACACGTCAAATCCCAGTGGAGTTAAGGAGAAAGACAAGAGGATGCAGGGCAGGGGTAAGGCAGAGAAAAACGGTGGAGATTTAAACCGTTTCTTCCAACTGTTGTGATGGGTAACGTGAGATCGCTGCTAACAAGATAGACGAGCTCGAAGTGCTAACAAGGTCTCAGAAAGAGTACAGAGAATGCAGTATCATGTGTTTCACCGAGACTTGGCTGCATGAACACATCCCGGACTGTAATGCGTCTGTACACGGCTTAAGACGGTCCGTGCAGACCGAAATAAACAGATCAGCGGGAAGCTAAAGGGAGGCGGATTGCAGTGCTGGTCAGTCAGCGCTGGTGTCATCCAGGACACATCACTGTCAAGGAGAAGATCTGCACAAGAGACATTGAACTGTAGTGTGAGTTTGTATATTATTTACCCAGAGAGTTTGCCTGTGTTATTCTGGTAGCGGTTTATATAATACCAGGTACCGCACCAGAGCAGCCGTGATGTCATCAGCTCCGTGTGGCTAAACTACAAACACAGCATCCAAACTCATTATGGCGATCTCTGGAGACTTCAACAACGTCTCCCTCTCGCTCGTTGCCAACTTCCAGCAGTTTGTCAGCTGCTCCACCAGAGAAAATAAGATGTTGGACTTATTTTAGCAAATACAAAGAAGCATACAGCTCCTCTGCCCTGCCTCCTCTAGGAAGATCTGATCATAATCTGGTTCTTCTCCCTCCACCTACAAGCCCATCGTTCAGCAGCAACCAGTCATTAGGAGGACGATTAAAACCTGGTCTACTGAGGCTGAAGATGCTCTGAGAGGGTGCTTTGAGGCCACAGACTGGAATGTCCTCTGTGAACCTCATGGAGATGACATCAACACCATGACTGAGTGTGTGACAGATTACATAAACTTCTGTGTGGACAACATCGTTCCAACAAGAACAGTGAGGTGCTTCCCCAATAACAAACCCTGGATCACCAGTGACCGAAAAAGCTGCTGAACATCAAAAAGAAAGCTTTCAGGGATGGAGACAGGGAGTTACTGAAGACCACACAAAAACAACTGAAAACACAGACTAAGAAGTGCAAGGAGGACTACAGGAAGAAGTTGGAGAGCCAGCTCCAGCAGAACAACGTGAGGGATGTATGGTCGGGAATGAAGAAAATCACTGGCTTCAAGCTAAAGGGGGACCAGACTGACGGAGGTCTGGACAGAGCTAACGAACTGAACATGTTCTTCAATAGGTTAGTTCCCCCCTGCCGACAACCCAACATTCCACACACCCTCCATGAGCCCACAGCTTTCCTGTCCCACCTCCCTCTGTCACCCTGCACCTCAGTCATGGACCTGACACAGCCTCATCTCCCTCCACATCAGGACATCCTGAGACCTCTTTTGCCTCCACCTCCGCCTGACTGTCTCCTGTGACCAGGTCAAGAAACAACTAGAAAAACTGAACCGGAACAAGGCTGCAGGTCCAGATGGTGTCAGTCCCAGAGTTCTCAAGACCTGCTCAGAACAACTATGTCCGGTTCTCCAGCACCTTTTTAACACCAGCCTGAGACAGAACAGAGTTCCTGTGCTGTGGAAAACATCCTGTCTTGTTCCTGTCCCTAAAAAACCACAACCAGCTGAACCAAATGACTACAGACCAGTTGCTCTGACATCTCACATCATGAAAGTCCTGGAGAGACTCTTACTGGCTCACCTCAACAAGCAAATCAACACCTTTCAGGACCCATTACAGTTCGCTTATCGTAATGGGCTTGGGGTTGAAGACGCCATCATCTTCTTGCTTCAGAGAGCCCACTCTCATCTGGACCAGTCAGGCAGCACTTTGAGGGTCATGTTCTTTGATTTTTCAAGTGCATTTAATACTATTAGCCTGCTTTGCTATGTAGAAGCTCCATAACTTCCAGGTGGATCCCTCCACAACCACCTGGATTTACGACTACCTCACAAACAGACCACAGTTTGTGAGACTGAAAGGTGTGTGTCTGAGATGGTGGTCAGCAGCACTGGAGCACCACAAGGAACTGTACTCTCACCATTCCTCTTCACACTGTACACCTTGGACTTCCAGTATAACTCTGAGTCCTGTCATCTGCAGAAATATTCTGATGACTCTGCTGTTGTGGGGTGTATTAGTGATGGACAAGAAGCCGAATACAGGGAACTTGTCAATAGTTTGTGAAATGGTGCAGTAACAATCAGCTCATCTTAAATACCAGCAAGACTAAAGAGATGATTGTTGACTTCAGGAGGAGCAAGAATAAGCAGCATAGTCCTGTCTACATCCTGGAAGAGGAGGTGGAGGTGGTGGAGAACTACAAATACCTTGGAGTTCAGCTGGACCACAGACTCGATTGGAAATGCAACTGTGACTACATCTACAAAAAAGGTCTGAGCAGACTTTACTTCTTAAGGAAGCTAAAATCATTTAATGTCTGCAAAAAGATGTTGCAGATCTTCTATAAGTCTGTGGTAGAAAGTGCAATTAGCTTTGCAGCCATCTGCTGGGGCAGCAGCATCAGAACCAGAGACTTGAAGAAACTAAACAAGCTGATCAAGAAAGCTGGTTCTGTGCTGGGGATAACTCTGGAGCCGCTGGAGCTGATCGTTCAAAAAGAATGCTTCACAAGCTGATGAAGATGATGGAGGACACTTCCCATCCTCTCCACAACACGGTGAAGAATCAAAGAGTGTGTTCAGTGGGAGGCTGCGTCAAGTTCGCTGTAGGACGGAGAGATACAGGAATTCATTCCTGCCAGCAACCATCACCCTAAAGAACAAGACTAACTGACTTTTTGTTTATTTAAAAAAAAAAAAAAAAAAAAAAAAAAAAAAAAAAAAAAAGTGAGCTTTTACAATACTGAATTTCCCTTCGGGGATGAATAAAGTATTTTTCATTTCATTTTTCATTTCATTCATTTCATATCCTACAGTCGCTACTGCATTTTAATTGTAGAACTCCTTATAGTGTAATAACAGGATAAAAGAAACTGTCACAAAACATGTTTGTTTCCCAGTACCTAAAAATGACTGCATGAAGGTTTACGAGCTCACAGTATTTCATAATGTGCTCATAAATGGAGCATTAAAGGTGATTGCTAAGTTTAATTCCTCCCTGCCAGTAGATGTCCCACTCACACTCATTTACTAAATTAGCATTATCACCATTACGAACCTGCTAACCGTTAATTAGCATAAGAAAATGTTTAACTTACATGTCCAGGAGGAAAGCGGCAACCTCCGCGGGGCTTTTGAGACCCTTCACCCTCATCCTGCTTCGTTTCTTGTCCGCACGAATTTGAGAAATGTAACGCAAGAAAGAAGCAATTTCTACACAGAGCTAATTTTCTAGCAACTCCTCAGCTAATGCTAATGGCTCAGAATCCTTTTGTGTAGATGTTGCAGGGTAATCAGATACAATTATGAATATATTTTGGACCCATCAAAATCTATTAAAAAATAGTTTACATGAGATGATTTTTTAAAGTTAAATTAATACTTTCATTCTAATTATTCTAATTTTGAAAAATTAATTGTTTGATGAAAAAGTTGTAGCTATGACCTTTAACTATTTTTCAAGAGATAAAAACTGTG
Organism: Atherinomorus stipes; assembly: GCA_023101725.1. Lineage (NCBI taxonomy): Eukaryota > Metazoa > Chordata > Actinopteri > Atheriniformes > Atherinidae > Atherinomorus > Atherinomorus stipes. Next base: position 555,281 of record JALJCO010000452.1, read on the forward strand.
AAGGAGGATGTATAAACCACTCGATCCAGCAGGATCCTTTAATAGGTGACACATAAACCAATGAGAAGCAGTATCCAAACTTTTATTTTGGCCCCCAGTCTCTCTGATACGCCGATTTAGCTTTAGACTTGTACCATGAAGTCCTTTAACTTTCCTCTTTACTAGTTTTTTGTTTTTATTTAAAATATTTAAGTTCCAGCTAGTTAAGCACAGCTACAGTAACTATCTGTAGGGGTGAGATGTAAAACCATCCAATTCCACCAATATTTGCTTCAGTTATTGTGGGGTCCCAATCCCATTGCAACCCTTTGGTTCCCGATGCAGGGTGGAAACGTTTGGCTGTATCTTACGTGACTATTATATGTTTGTTTTAAACTTAAATCTTTCACATTTTTCTTACATTTAAGTAACAAAATCATCTGATTCAGTTTAGGCTCAAAAAACATTGTGGTTAGGTTTAAGAACACAAATAAAACCTGTTAATATCTACCTTTTATTTAGAAATGATTCTCCCGTTTCGAGCTGATGGGAAGTTCTGCCCCTTCCACAAAGTTTATACTGAAAAAACCCAAATTTAGAAAAAATATTTTTCTAATTTATAATCAAAATATCTCATCACCAAAAAAATAAAAAAATAATTTCAAAAAAAGAATTAGTAAGAAATAAAAACTTGTTTTATAGGAAATAAATTTTATTTAAAAAAATATAGAAAAAAGTTTGTTTTTCTCATTCCAAAAATTTTATTTATAAAAAAAAAAAATTTTTTCAACTTATTTTAAGAGTGGCCAAGATTTATTTTGCTTGTAATAAGCAAAAAAATTCTTCCAATGGCATAAGCAAAATTTTATTGATAAGATTTCTTGAAATAAGATGCACTGCCTTAAAACAAGATCCTATATCCCACTGAAATGTTTCTCTTTAGGTAATTTTGTCTTATTATGTTGAGTGTGATGAGATATTTTGAGTAGAAATGAGAAAAATATACTTGCTAAGATTTGAGTTTTTGCCGTTCATGCCCTTTATTGATACACATCTATTAGCTGATCAGCTAACGGGACAAATGAACCAGCTGATCATGAACAGGACCCACCCAAGGTTGGGTAGTCCTGATCATGAAGGATTCCCAGAAGGAGAGACTTCCACCCAACTATCAGTCAATAACCTGCCTCTGTTTAACATGTGCGCTCCTGTCAGGCATCGTAGCGGAAAAGATGAGTAGCACACGGCTCAATTCATGAGTGGGCTCAGATGGGAAATGAAAGAAACACCAGAGGAGCTAAACACGATCGACCGGCTATGGAGTCTAACTCATCCTGCAGAGGAGATACTCCGCTGTCCTGCACAGGCCTGAATTCCTTCAGTGAGATCATTACAAAGAGCGGAGACGGATACAGGTTCAATAGTGGAGGAACCATCCACCACCACCTCTTCATGGATGACATCATGTATGCCAGGACTGATTCAAATATCAACTTAATGATCCACCTAATCAGGATTGTAGCAAGAACACCGAATAAATCCTGGAGTACAGTGAACTCATCATCATGTTGGAGATGATGTGAGCTTTGTGACATGGTGCATCATCCTGCTGGAAGCAGCATCAGAAGATGCTCCAGTGTGGTCATGAAGAGATGGACATGGTTGCTGCCATGTGATTGGCTGATTAGATATTTGTGTTAACAAGCATTACAGTATGAGTGTGTATTAATTCTCAATGGGATACAAGTAAAAGAGGACCTAAAACATTTATTTCAACTAGGAATCGACAGATATGGATTTTTTAGGACCGATGTTTTCTCATAGGCCTCAGCCGATAATACAACCTGCCGATATTTGAGGCCGATACTGCATTTGACCCCAAAAGTAATATAATACAGGACAGAATGAAAACTAAATTTGAAGACTTTTTAAAGATAAAAATAATAAAGAATTTTAAGTAAATATATAAAAGAGAAACAGTGCACTTGTAACAATATCAACAATATCGAAAAGAAACATTAAACATGTAATATACAGCCATCCTCAAAATTATTCATACCTTCCAATTAAAGAAGAAAAAAAAAATCAGCTGTCAGTGAAATAAGATGAAATTGACAAAAGTAATAAATAACAATTCTATGAAAATCATGACATTGATTTTGAATTGTGGTTCGAAAGAAATATTCAAAACAAACACACAAAAAATAAAACAAGTAAACAAGCATGATGGGGCTCCGAAGCTAACATTTTGTGAGGGATCAGGTTTTTTTCTACGATGTTCAAAAAGACTTCTACAGCTGTTGACAGGTGTTTTGGTTCACAGTTCATGGGAAATGTGCTCTAATGTGTCTGGGACAGTTTTGCTTGTTTGTTTTTTTTTAAATGATTATTTCCAGCTATAAATCAAAAGCAATATATTATTTCACTAAATTATAATTTTGTAAATATCTATTTATCATTATTTTCATTAGTTTCTTGTTATTTGAATTAATATTGTGAATGTAGCCTTTTCTTTAATTGGAGGGTATGAATAATTTCGAGGACGACTGTTCGTATAAAAAAACTACTGCCTCTTTAGATGCCTGTCTATAAGTCATGCAGAGTGAAGGTATCGGCCAACACACCTGACGTATCAGTTGATGCTGATACCAGCGGAAAACCGCAAATAACGGCATAAAATATCAGCCAGCAGATGCATAGGTCTATCCTTAATTTCAACCTTTTTTTTTGTTTGTTTGATTTATATATTTTTCAACCTCTGTTCGATTTTACCTGCCATACACATCTCGTACGGGTCATTTTTAGTCTTAACTCTGTGAAACATGGAGGAAAAGCTGGAGTACTCTGAGACTCTGAGAACTGTGTGGTTGGGGGCCTTATCCAATCACAGCAGGGGTCAAACAAAGTGCAATTCAAAGAGCCCATCAAATCGTCACCAGAGTGACCTCGCCCAAAAAAAGGGAAACCCTTTCAGACAGGCTCATCGCAAAGGAGCCACAAGATGTCTCATCAAGTGGGCTCAGCACCTGCAGGGAGGAAATTTTGAGGTCGGAGCAGTGAGCTGGGCAGCGGGTGAAGCTCAGGGGTCTGGGCGGGCAAATTACCAGCTGCACAAACTGGCTTCTGGGACATGAAGACCCAGAATACGCTGGAGGATTGATATATCCTTTCTAGCCTGGAAATGCCTCGGGGTCCCCAAGGAAGAGCCGGGGAGAGGGACGTCTGGGTCTCTCTCTCCCTGACCTGTTGTCTCTGAGGCCCCTGTTTGGATAAGCAGAAGAAAATGGATGTTTGCCTTCATTCAATCATCATCACAGCTGCGGTTTATTAGACGGTTATTTACAACAATCTGAGTTATTGTTTTTGTTTGGATGGCCTGAACACTTTGCACAATGATAAGATTGTAAACAGATTATGTTTGTATGAAGTGGGGACATTTTTAGATCAGATTACAGTCGTACTTTCACTCGAAGATCTGATTACTTCCTCTGCTATTATTAGCCCGTCCATATCCCCTCACACAATGACAAACACCTCAGCCAGAACTCCTCTCATCGCGACACTTTCACCATTTCATTGCTCAGTTACAGTCAATCTTGTCCCTGCCGGCGATCCGATGGTGGACTGACCTTCCCGTTGTCAACCCAAACAGCACATTCCCTTATCTCCTCTCCTAATCTCAAAAATAAGGGAAAAAAAATCATCTCTTCGAGAAGTAGTCCTGCCCCTGAAGCAGTCATCTGCCTCATTCAATACATCTCTCTGCTGCTTTCCCTGGAAATTCTCCAGTCTAGCTTACAATAGCCTCCGTTCTCCCGGGCCTGTGTGTCTTTGCCGAGCGCTGGATCCCGCAGGATCGTTGTCGGGTCACCAGCATGTTTGCGGTTTTCTCCTGTGAGGGTGCTCTGATTGTGAACTCCAAATGCACTGCCATCAGTATCTAAAAATCGCCGATAAAGCGGCGTCCCGCTGAAGCACATTAATCCCTGACGTTATTAAAACTGTTAACGTAAGCAGTAATGCATGAAAGCGGGGAGGATCAGCAGACTGTGGGCTTCTGGAGAGACTGGCATACATCTGTTCAGGCCAAGGTCAAGTCATCTGGCACTGGAAAGTATTCCTATGTCTATTTTTTCCCACATGTTACATCATTCCCACCTCATGAGCTATTGATTTTGTCATTCATCAGCTTGTGGAAAGATAATCTGAAGTAGCACTTCAGATATACAATGTAGCTCCGGTTTTTATCTTTACTACCAGGCACAGCTGAGATTATTTCATATTTTACCCACTATCAGGAGATCCCCCTGTTTAGCCACAGTCTTAAATATCTCAGCACCTTATTGTCACAGAGGCTCGCTGTCGTGCTGAAACTGTTAACGCCGGCTGACATGCACCTCAACACCTTCAACACACACACGGAGGTTATTTTAGCACCATCCTGCTGCCAGGAAGCGTGCGGGAAGATTCTTCATCTTTCCTGCAGCTCAGAAAGCTGCTGCAGCTGTTATCAGCCAAAGGTATTCTGCAGAATGGACACATTCGTGCATCACTCTGCTCATTTAGCTTCAATGTGATTTATTTTTAAAGGCAGATTTAAGGGGGACAGTGCATATAAATACACATGATTGCCACTGTTTTAGATTTCACCAAAAAGCTTAAAAAAATCTGTATTCAATACAACAGACAATTATAAAAGGGGGAAGAGAGAACATATTTTATACATATAAATAGTGTTGTAGTCAAGACTGCACCGACCGAGACCAAGACTTTAAGAGGCTGAGACCATTAATATCAAAGAAAAATCATAACAAAACATCAAAGTTTGCTTTTAAACAAATATGAAAACAAAAATTAATCTGTGCTCTGTTGTCTTAAAAGCAGCACTATGAATTAAATAAACTATAAACTAATAAATGTTGGCAAACATCAAATTTAATTATAGTCAAGTTGGCAGAAATCTCTCCGAACAAGCAGGACGGAAGTTTATCTTATTTTCTGTCATTTGTTCTCTTTTTAATCTTTTTAATCTCAGGGTCTGTTTGAGAACTAATGAGAAGAGTAATTTCTGCATATTTCTTCAGTATCATCATCATCATCAATCTCACAATGTTGAAAAGTTTTAGAAACAGCATGTTTCATTTAGTAATGAGACAGTTTGCACAAACGTAAAAAATGATATAATCACTACTAAAGAGCTTATAATCAAACAAAGTTCAGATTTACAGCGAACCTGAAGTAAACACGCATGCTGCATGAAGTGAGAACCATGTAGACTCAATCACAAATGCACAATCAGGGAGTTAGTTCAGTAAATATGAACTCTACACTCACCTGAAGAAAATAACGACCCTGCTCAGCATCACTGTTGCAGGGTAAGTTGTTCTTAATGATCTCTGAAGTGTAAAAATAATCACTCTGCATACCTGAAGTCTGAAAAAATAACAAGCATTTGCTGTGTGGATGATTGATCACTGATCAATGACAGCGGCCAGCTGATGCGGTGCACTGTTGCGCCTCGACAGGCGGAAGAAGAAGTAGTTCCAACCCTTTTGTACAATTTAGTTAGTTTTCACTGTGTTCATGTTAATGATAATAATAAATATGAAAATAAGATTTAGCTTGAGAATCAGGTGGCTGGTCGAGGAACAATCACTATTTCAGTATCAATCCGCACAGAAATCGTCTGCTCAGCTAAATGCTTTTGAGCTTCATGGTTTTTTGTAGGGGTGCACAATATTGGAATTTTGGCCGATATCGGATATGCCGATATTTTAAAACTCGTGTCCGATAACCGATATCAATACCCATATTAAAGATGAAAAAATAAGCAGTCATTGCAAATAACAGTTTTGTTATCCGTTCCCGACACTTTGAAAAATCGGGTGGGAAAAAATATCGATACACTGAAATATTATGATATCAAATAGATATTTAGAATTGCGGCATTGATCTATTTTACTTACAAAATCTTGCAAGATTTTATCGTTCTGTTACAAACTCTCACGATATTTTGTGAATTCTAGCGAGATTTTCGTTCATACTGTGTTTTTAAATGTCAATATGATATCAGCATAAGAAAATATTTTGAAATTTTTGTGAATTCTCACGAGATTTTGTAACAGAACGATGGAATATCACAAAATTTTGTTAGTGAAATAGATTGATACCGCATTTTTGAATGTCAATATGATATCAGCATATGAAAATATCGTGATATTTCAGTGAATCGATATTTCTTCCCACCCCTAGTCTTTAGAACTTTAAAAGTTTGTAAAAAAGAAGTTTCTGAAGAGGAAGAAGAAGTTTTTTTTTTTTTTTCGACTTCAGAAACAGCAAGCTGATCGTTTAAATATATCGGTTAAATATCGGTGGGGTAGCCAATGTCCGATATTCAGTTTTAAGGCCGATACCGATAGGGGACTGATTATATCGTGCATCCCTAGTTTTTTGGTTAATTTTATGATAAATACCGAGGTCCTGGTCCAGACCTCGAGGTCCTGGTAGCTACAGTCTAACAAGTTCACACAGCTGCTCTCCTCCTTTCAGCTCGCGCCTCTCTGGGCGCAGAAGGTGCGTCAGTCCCAGCAGGGCCGGTTCTAGAAAATGATGACTAGGGGTGCATCTCAGATCAGAGGGGGTGCACATGCCTGGCACATTATTCAACTCTAAATTATGCATTTTCCCGTCATTTAAAGTGGAATGATACGCGTCAAACAAGAATATTTAAAGTGTCTTTGAAATGCTTTATTGCAGCAATATTGTGCTCGGTAACGGCCTTAAAGGCCTGCTTCCACTGAAAACCCATTTAACTTGCTCCTTCTGAAATACGGAGGGTTTCCCCTTGTTTACTTACACATGCTGACTTGCTAGCGTTGCATTCCCCCCAGTCGGCTGTGCTTCCTCATCACAGAAACAATACGAAGAAAAGAGCGAATCGGGAACAGCCTTGCCCTTCTACGTCACATTACAAATAGCGTATCCCACGTGGGGTTTATATCTGTCCATTGGAAGGCAGGTAACCCTCCACTACACACTAGAAGTAAAGACGGCACGACTGTAGCTTCGGAGTTGAGAAGCTAATTAGCTAACTGTTTGTTAGCATGACGGAACAAACTTGTTTGTCGGCTCTATTTCCTGTCTGTAGCGAAATAAGCGGAGGGCGGAGCTTCCTTCATACACTGATGGCAGGCAGCCAATCAGACGGAAATTCATGAGAAGGACCCGGAAAAGCCTGCCGTTGGACCACAAGCCTCTCTTCTAGTATACAAATACAGCTGGATACTAAGCAACCAGAAGGTTTTTTAAAACAGAAACGATGCAGAATGCATTCAATAATAATGGAGAACACAGAAATATTAATGAAATGACCATGGAAGTACAACTTTAAAAAGCCCCGTGGCTTTAATTCGCACATCGGTCGAGATGCCTTCAATCTCCTGTATACTGATACTTTTTGTCCCTTAAAAGAAAATCACATGATTTTCACAATCACATTAAAATCATATATTTTTTATGATTTTCATTTCTTTTTTGTCATTATAGACTTATAATTTGTCATAACCTGGCTGAGCCCTCTCAACGTGATCTTTATTTGCAAAGTGGAGGAAAGATAGGATAATATCTCAAATCTGTTCCTTGTCATCACTTTGCCAAAGCCAGGTGTGTAAACTGGCCCAAATCTGGCCCAGTAGTCCTCAATCTCAGGTTTTCAACAAGCCTCATGCACAAATGCAGTGAGATGAATGCTTTCATCTCAGGGATGGTGACATCATACCAGCCATGAAATCTGGAGTTTGGCTGGAGTTGGTGTGTGTTTAGGTACTAGTGAGCAAAACTGTTTCATTTGTGATGAGGTTCCAGCAATCCTCATCCGAAAACAGAGACAGGAAGTCACATGCACGAGCATCTGTGAAATCCTCGTGTCTGCGATGTCCCACAGGCTCATCAAAGTCTGTGATCCATCCATGGATCACTTCCTCACCTCTCAAACATTCCCAGCCATCATCAGTTACTCCCCTATTTTGATTATCCCCTCATGTCCCCCCCTTCTTTCTTCCGTACCCACGGCGGAGAAAACTTTCACCGTGATCAGTGTGCTTTCTGACAGTTTGTGCAGCGCGAGCGCGCGCTGGGTCGTCATCACTCGTCTCTGATGAACGAGAGGCCTGATCGTCCCCTTCTAATCCTGATCAGCAAAGATCAGTGCAGCACCTCGTCTGCACTGTAAAGGCTTCTGGGCGTTTAGTTTTTTATTCTAAAAGTCGCGATCTGTCTCTCACTCTTTCCAACACACGCCTGCGTTCGCCTTTTCTCTTTCTGTCACTCTGCTCTCCCGCGTTCTGCAGCACCGCGCGCAGACAGCAAGTGCTGGGTTTTAAACCGTTTTTTCTCTACTTTTTTTTCACGAGGTTTTTATTGTGTGTTTTCATAGAAACACTCAAAAAACAGTGTCTTGCTGATGCAGGTAACTGCGCGTGGACGCAGATGGGGGACGTGCACTGACGGGCGCACGCACTTGTCCCTCTTTCCAACTGAGCATGCAGACACATAAACTGAGGGTGCAATGCATGCTTATGCACCCTCGTAGAACCGGGCCTGAGTCCCAGTCACACTGCAGCTGCAGCCGGAGGGAGACGTAACACAACCAGTGTTTATTAGCTGATTTTAAGAGGGTCCTTTTCCACTCTTATCAGCGGCTAAGTTATGGACAAAAAGCCGATCAGCGATGGTCCCGACCGGTCTCATTCTAAAATCCCAAGGCCGCCCTGTCTGAGACCGATACAAGACTGAGACAAAACGTCGATACCAAGATGAGACCAAGAACCTAAAAAAATGGTCTTGAGACCAAGATCGATCTCGAGTATGACAGCACTACGTCTAGTCATGATGAAGATGAAAACCTGACCTGAGAATCAGAATAAATGTGGCATGGTGGTTGGTCTGAGTGAGTACTGGGATTTTCACACGCAATCATCTCTAGGGGTTCCAGAGAATGATCTGAAGAAGAGAAAATATCCAGATGTTGGGTTCAGAGGTCAGAGGAGAATGGGCAGACTGGTTGGAGATGATAGAAGGCAACAGGAAGTCAGATCAGCACTGGTTCCAGCTGAGATATGCAGAATAGCATCTCTGAACACACAGATGGGCTCCAGCAGCAGACGACCACACTGGGTGCCACTCCTGTCAGCAAGAACAGGAAACTGAGGCTACAATTCACACACACTCACCAGAACTGGACAATAGAAGATGGAGAAACATTGCTGGTCTGATGAGTCTCCATTTCAGCTCCACATTCAGATGTAGGATCAGAATCTGCTGGAAACATCGTGAAAGCGTGGATCCATCCTGCCTTGGATCAAGGCTTCAGGCTGCTGCTGGTGTAATGGTGTGGGGGAGGTTTTCTTGGCCCACTTTGGGCCTTTTCCACTGCACATTTTCGTCACGGCATGGCACGCTTTATTTGTGTTTCCTCTGGGAATATGACCTGAGACCCGTTGGGATTTTCCGCACCTGTTTCAGAGCCAGCTCTAACCGTGCTGAACCTACACGAAACGTGACGTAACTGACTGCTGTCCACTGATTTTACTGTACTGATCACCGTGTGTCACGGCAGTCTCGACTGCGCCTGCTCCACCCACTTCCAGGTGGTAGACTACGACTTCTACTGTATGGAAACAAAAACCGTCCTGGTGGTCTTCAGCCCTACTCTGACGGGATTATTATTACAAAAGGGGCCACATGTAATAAATAAATTACCCCCCCAATGTCTGTTTTTTCTGTTGCCCATTTGCGCGGAATAACTGAAGCCTGAGATTTAAATGAAATTCACAGTTTCCATCAGCAGCACATGATCATTAAGAGACAAATGTGTTAAATAACTGGCAGGCAGTCGTAACCAATGCTTTAAGAACTTGCACCATCCGCATGTTGTAGAAAATAAACGTTTCTCGCTGCGGGAACGGGACTAGTGAAACTTCCCCCAATCATAAACATAATAATTTGAAAGGAAACCCTATTTTTGCTAAAAAGGAAATGAAATGCATCAAATACCACCAAATCACGTAATTTCTGTCCACATCACAGGGATGTCCATTCGCATTGGATTGGCATTATCAGAGGACCTCTGAGTTTAGCCAATTATAGTAGATAATTTGCGGGGAATTGGCCGATAAACACAGGATTAAAATCCCAGACAACAGCTGTGTTCGAAATCGCTCCCTATCACGGATGTAGTGCACTATATAGTGCGCACGCCATTTTGTAGTGTTGTTCAAATTCTGTTCACTACTTTTCATCCACTACATCGTCCACTATAAAATACCCACAATGCACTGCGAATGTAAGTGTACAAGCGATGTACATTTTACTCCCTTATACCAAAATGCAATGCAGCCATGTTTGTGATCGCAGAAGAAGAAAAATGTCGAAGCAGCTCCCATAGTAAATAAATGTAAGTAACGTTAAAGTACCGACATTTGCTTTACTGGCGTTGTTGTGTAGCTTTTAACAATAATGGTGTTTCTTCGTAACAGGAAAGCTGTCTGTTGTTCATAACTGTTAGCTACCGCTTTAGCTTGTTTTTTTTTTTTCCCTAACTTTATTGATGTTCTGCTTCTGCACGTCACAGCAACACCTGGTGCATCTACTGATGTCACCCCATGTCGTGTCTGAAATCTCCTCCTGTTGCCCCTTACATAGTGTACATGATATAGTGGACTACACACACTATGTAGGGAACAGGGAGTGAGTGGATGATTTCGAACATAGCTAATCTCTGTAATTATCACAAATTACATGTGGTCCCTATCTAATACTGATCCCGTCAGAATAGGGCTTTAGTGTGTGGTGCTGTACTGTGCAGCTGCAATGGAGACGGCCCATCTGTACCAACGTGCCCTAGTTTAACCACCACAGTATTGTTGCCGACCATCTCCATCCCTTCATGACCACAGTGGAGCATCTTCTGATGCTACGTCCAGCAGGATGATGCACCATGTCACAAAGCTCACATCATCTCTGGAACATGATGATGAGTTCACTGGACTCTAACGGTCTCCACAGTCACCAGATCTCAGTCCAGCAGAGCAGCTTTGGGATGTGGTGGAACGGGAGATTCTCATCATGGATGCAGCAACTGTGTGATGTCATCATGTCAATATGGAGCAAAACCTCTGAGGAAAGTTTCCAACACCTCGTTGAATCTATGACACCAAGAATTAAGGCAGTTCTGGAGGAAAAAAGAGGTCCAACCCGGTTCTAGAAGGTGGTCCTGATAAGGTGACCAATGTGTTTGTCTGTTAATTTTAGCTGAGAAAAAAAAAACATGTCCTTTGAAATAACATATAACATTGCAAATGGCACCAAAATAAAATCCTAAAAGTACAAGTATCTTGAATTTGTGTTCCAGTGTAGTACCAGAGTGGATGCATTTTCTGCTGCACTGCTGAACCAAGGACAGTTGTTTCTTTGCAGCCAAGTCCGGGGGGAGTTAGTGTAGGACAGACAAGAGATGACTAAAGCTTGTACAAGGAGGTGAGTTGAGTCCCTGACCGATCTGTAAAATCTTTCACATGAGCTCCGCCGAAGGGCCGAGCATTTCAGGAGCCTGTCGGCAGGGCGGAGAGGAGTCACAATAACACGGCTATAATCTGAATACTGAGGTCGTTCTGGTGATTTAAACCTGCTTTAAGATGTTATATTCTCATTCCTCGCTCCTGAAATCTAAATCTGAGCTGGATGAAGATGAGAAAGTCTCTTTAATAAAATGATTACACACAGATTTGTAGCAGTTAGTTTCCTGATGAAGTCATGAAACTACAGCATGGAAACCTTCCTTCAGGGCATGGACATGGCCCAGTGTTGGAGATAGTTTTCTGTTGGATTACGCTCCCGTTTTCCATCCCGAGTAGAGAAAAAAAAGGAAAACCCAAGCTTGATGGAAAAAGTGCTCAACCTTCACATTTATCACTGTTAACGTGAGGAATGTCTTGGGCTCTGCAGCTCCTCACGCCCGCCAGGCAGCTTACAGACGTAATGAAGAGGAATTGTAACAGCAGGTTATGTCAGGGAGGTTGCTGCTGCTGAAGGACATAAACAGCTCTTACCACCAATACGAGGATCATGGGACCTTGGTAGATGTAGTCGGTGTACACACCAGCTCGCTTCCCGAACCAGCACCTGAAATATCCACAAGAGCATCCAGTGATCAGACGCTCTTATTCTAACCAGGATTTACACATCACACTTCACTCATTGGTTACAGAGATGTGCATGACTTAGACAAGGCTGTAGATCCGCCTTTCCCAAACTAGAGATCACAAGATAATTTCAGGGGGTCACCAGATTACTGTTAAAAAGAAAAAAAGGAAGAAAAAAACCTCTACATTCATCAAATAAATCAGATATTTTATAAGGGCTGTCAAAATAATGTGATAATGCAAAGGCCCTAATCTATGAAGTTAACATGTTTTTTAAAGACATAAACATAAATAAAGTTTTTACAAGGGATGTTCGATATGAACAGCCTACCGATATAATCGGCCGATATCGGAAAATATCTGTATTGTTTTTTTTTGGGCTGATATTTTTAAAAACGAAATCTTGTGAGATTTTGTTGTTCCTTAATGAAATCTTGTTCCATTAGCAACAGTCCAGCATGGAGAAAACTCCCTGTTATCCTGGAAAAACTTCATATCCCAGAATTCCTTTCAGAGTCATGTGACTACGGTGCAGCTGCTGCTGCTACAGACTGACTTGCTTTGAAGCTGCTTATGTCTGGTTTTAAGTTCTTGGTTAAGTTACCAAGTTGTCAGAAACATTATAATTAGCCAATGTTGGCTAACTCCTGCTAGCATCTGATATCTGGCAGCCAGATGTCCAAAATGAACTCCTCTGGCTGAATTATGGATATTTTGGGATTTTTGCTCTCAGACCAGAATATTGTTGTATTTCTCAAAATATGAGAGCTACAACCTCACATTTCTCTGCATATATTGGTATTGGATATCGGAATTTAACAGTTGGACAATATTGGATATCGGTAAAAAAGCCAATATCGTACATCCCTCATTTTAACCCGTGCCATATCTTATAGAAAAAGATGGTTTTATGGGTGCTTTGTCAGAGCTGTGAACATAATCCACCAAAAATGACTTTATCCTCCTTATTTATGAAGATTCTGACAGTTGCAAACACCAGCTTATGTCAGGGCCCAAATGTCTGGGAACCACTGATCAGGATTACTTAAAGGTACAGTATGTAAAAAATCAAAGTTCAATGGCAGAAAAATGTAATATGTAGAATTGAAAACTGTGTTTCTATTGATATGTAATCGCTGCACTGGAACAGCTTTTATATGTTTTATTTTCTTAGACTGAGTCATTTATATCTACTTTCTGGGTGGTGTACATAGAGGCTGCCATATTTGTTCCACCATTTTTACTAGGGTGTCCCTGAATGGACAAAACAATGTGTGTGAAGTGAGAACCCTCTGAACTTTAAAACTGCTGTACCAGCTTTGTTTAATGAGAATTAGAGCACTGTTTGGGATAAGTAATGCCTTAAAAGACATTTAAAATAGTTACTCATAACAGTCATAGCTACACCTGAGACCACTGGATCCACTCACAGATGAAAACATCTTTATGTCTGGGAGAATTTTGGCCACTAACAGCCACCGTACATTCACACCAGTTCTTGGAATATGAAGTCATATGAAAGAAAACATATTTTCTTTAAAATACCCATCTTTACCACTAGATGTCAGTAATTCTTACATACTGTACCTTTAAGTTTTGGATGTAAGAGGTAAAATTTAAACTTTTTCCCAGACAGAAAAAAAAATGTTTGGCCCAAATGTGATCTTGATTTACACCAATGTGAGTGTAGTGGAACAAACCTCAGTCACATGACTACCACATCTGGCCCTCAAGGAGGTTGCTAAGGAAGGCTTCCCATATTAGGTCCACCCTTGGCCCACAAGATACTTGTTGTAATTCACATTCAGGCCAACAACTGACATCTGGGCCACATGTGGCACGCACAACCCTTGCAAGTACCGAAACTGGGCCTTAACTGCCAATAGTGGCCCAGATTCAGCCCAAACATGTCTTGTTTCTGGGTCAAGATGCCAGACTAATATATACAGTCGTCCTCAAAATTATTCACCCTCCAATTAAAGACAAGGCTTAATTCACAATATTTATTCAAATAACAAGAAACTAAAGAAACTAATAATAAATAAAAATTTACAAAATTATAATTTAGTGAAATAAAATTTTGCTTTTGAATTGTGGTTGAAAATAATAATAAAAAAAACCAAATAAATAAAACTGTCCCAGACACTTTAGAGCACATTTCCCATGAACAATGGACCAACATACCTGTCAACAGGTTTAAAAGTCTTTTTGAACATTAGCGAAAACACCTGATTGCAGCTATTGTCCCAAAGTGTTGCTCAACAAAATTTTAGCTTCGGAGCCCCATCATGCTTGTTTACTTGTTTTATTTTTTGCCTTTGTTTTTCATATTTCTGTTGAATCACAATTTAAAATCAATGTCATGATTTTCATAGAATTTGTATTCATTATTACTTTTGTTAATTTCAACTTATTTAACTAACAATGATTTCTTTCCCTCTGGGTATGAATAATTTTGAGGATGACTGTGTATATATACACATATATGTTATATATATATATATATATATATATATATATATATATATATATATATATATATATTCCTGAAGTCACTTATAAAAAATTTGTGTAAAACTAAGTATTCTGGGGAATAATTTTGAAGATGACTATATATATATATATATATATATATATATATATATATATATATATATATATATATACATACATATACTGTATATATAAATTCTTTTTTTTCCTGAAGTCACTTATAAAAAATGAATGAAAAAATTATAGTTTTTAGATAATACTTCACAACATTACTGCTGTAATATTCTGGCTTACTGAGTATTTTGGGTTACAGGTTTTATAGCTTGTCTGAAGTAAATCATAAAACACAGGAAAAGACTTTTATCTGGACTGCGGCTTTCAGCCTTAAACTTTGCAGATGTAAATATATAAAAACAAGGCTGAGACATGTAGATTTAGTTTTTGTGGCCACTCTCATTCAAAATACCTTAAACTGAATTAAAATAAGTGATTCTGGGAGCTATTGTTTGGTCATGTTGTAAAATGTTGACGTGTTTACAGTTCTAATAAATGCCGGTGTGATTCTCAGTCATCCAGGTCATATTTGTTGGCTCTTAAAATTAAAGTTCAGCTGCTTTTATTTAAGCTCTGTTAGTTTTAATCAGTATTTACCAACACCAGCTCTGTCAGGATGAAACTTAAAAAAGCAAAGCACAAATGTGTAAAAGAGCCCATTCTTCTTGCAGCGTGCAGCTGTTCTTAATCAATTTCTTTCTGTTTGCAGTTGATGAGCATCTTCATGTGGTTGTTAGCGTTCCTTTGTAATCATTTTGCTTTTCTCTGCGACCACAGACATCTGTTTGCGGTGGTTTTCGTATCTAAGTGGCATCTCTGTGGTACTCATTTTATTCCAGCTCTTACTCCCTTCGTTTTGTATTCATTCATAGTAGTTCTGAACTAGTTTTCAGTATTTTGCAGCATCTGTTGGTAGTTATGTTTTTTAGTGGGATATTTTGCAGGTAAAGAGCATGCCACCACTTCCTCTCTGGTCAATCAGGTGCAGGTCGACCTGTTTATTTACCCAGCGTGGAAAACATGTTGTTTTATCACTGTTGTTGTTTACGATTGTGTCTGAATGCACCATTCTCTTCATTACAGCGAATTAATATTGAATCTTTCCCTTTCAGCATTAAATGGAAGCTAAATTAATCTTTTTATCAGGAAGTGGTGGAGAATCTCAGCAGATATTAGTCTTATAATTGCCGGGTAGCAACAACTTGATATGTATGTTTGCTGATAGTGGATGGATGTGATGGAAAGATGAGCTTTTGTAGATTTATTTAATCATTTCTTTCTCTAAAGCAGCAGCTTTGAAATATGAAAGAAGTATTTGGTGCACAAGTTTCAAATCATTTAGTTTCCCAGTTATAAAAACAAGGTGATGCATTCAGGCGCAGCACTAACACTTTACTCCTCCCTCAGGCCACATCTTTAAATCAGTCCGACAGATTTATCAGACTGATATAAAACAGCCGTTTTTAGGTTGAAGATAATTTGGACAAATGAGGGAACATGCTCAGCTGTTATCACTTCTCTGCACTCGACTCCTACAACTGTGATGAAACAGGTATGCTGGCATGGCCGTGCATCTGTGTCCGCTTAAGATGACATTACACTCAGGCAGATGCATCAGTCTCTGGGGACGTTCACGAGGAAAAACGAATGAAAATTAGTTCAAGTGGAGGAAATTTCAGGCTGCAGCTGGAAAAAGAGAGTTAGGAGTGAATAATTTGTTCTGTTATCAGGAAAACTGGGATCATTAATTCATCTGCGCTGAAAGTTTTATGAAGTCGTAACTTGCCTCTGATTGCTGCCTTCCTGTTAGTGCGCGTGACGTACTACAGCTCCCCTGTGCTGAAATAAAGAGGTTGTTTTACACCTCTAACTGGATCAACTAACGCACAGCGGACAAAAGGAGAATCCAAAGAGGTCAGTGCAGATCCCAGAATCAGATCAAAGATTCAGCCTGTCGGGAAAAGCTTTTGGAGCCATATCTTTGCAATATTACTAATTCATAAGTACAAGTTACTCCAGCTGTACTGACTCTGCCAGGGGTTTGGAAGAAGACCCAATCTGTTTGCCCTCAGCTTGTCGGTAACAAGCCAGTAACCGCTAAGGCACGAGTCTACCCTGAACAAAAGGCTGCTGGAACAAAACCCTCCCCGCCTACAGTCAAGCCAGATTCTTTTGCCATGTTCACTGAGGCTGCCATCCAAGAAAGAAGCTTTTGTTCCAACACGTCACCTTCAAGGTCTTTTACTTTAATTTTTGTTAATATTTAAAAAAAAATTACCTGAACAGATTGCCTTGAGGATAAAAGAAACAACATATACTCATACAATGTCACATGTACCGTCATACAAGGGAAAACAGTGTGGTTAATGCAGCAGATTCAGTATTTAGCTCTTTTATCAACTCCTGTGGTCCAAAAAGTCTTTTCAGTTTGCACAGAAAATTAACTTTCTGGATCACAAAGACAAGCGTAATGTGTGGAGGAGTGAGGGAGTTCACTAAAGTTCAAGAACATTCAGGAACATCACTTTCCCTTATGCCTTTGCTTCGTGAGCCTGAGTGTAAAAATTTCATGTTATAAAATAAGTAACTGCTAAACCAAATTTGTTTTACAGCATGGAGGTGGTAGAATCATGCTCTGGGCTTTTTCTACTGGTGGGACTGGAATACTAGACAAAGTAGATGGAATAATGAAGGATTGCCACGGCAATCAGTCAGTCGTGTCTAAACTTGGGCATAACGGAGCAGGGCTGGGCAATTAATCCAAATTAATCAAAACTGATACTCAAAACAATTAATCGATGTAATCTTGCTCATGTTAATTATTTCTCTTTGCAATGGGGAGCCGAAGTCACGCCCATCTACTTTCGCCCCATGGGACCTTAGAAACAAAAAAATATGAAAGGGAGTCAATGGGGCCAAAATAATTATCTTCTGGTCCCAGTCGTTCTCCGCGCTGGTTTCCACATATGTTGGCTGTGGATTGAAATGATTTTTTTGTGCAAATAAAAAAAAAAAAAAGGCAGATATTTTAGATTATTTCAGGCTGAAGCAACTTTGTGGACGACAGCTCTCGTCGTGAGTGATATGCATCACCAGCTGCCCGAAGTGCGCTAGCATGGTAATTTTACTCCAGCACGTCACCGTCTTTTTTCAGGGAGAGGAAAAAAAGCATGGATAGAGGTGAAACTATTATAAGTGAGGACGTGTCGAGTGTTTCCATTCCCCCGTGGAATGATGGCCACTCTGGTTCACGCCAGTCGCAGGGAGTGACGTCATCATCCCTCGCCATGGGAGCTATAGTCCACAAAGCTGCTTCAAGTAAAACTTGAAATAATCAAAGTTCTTCGAGGTATTCTGCACTTTGTTAGCACAAAAATTTAAATCCAAAACCAACATATGTGGAATCCAGGGCAGAGAACGACTGGCACCAGAAGATAATGATTTTCTCTCCACTGACTTCCAATCATATTTTTCCATCTCTAAAGGTTAATTTCGATTAATTGTAATCGAAGCAACATGTTTGATTATTAGTGATTTTGATTTGAGGTCATGTCGCCCCAGCCCTATACTTTAGAGTGGAAAAACAGTGCATTGACCGAAACCAAGGTCAAAGGTTTAATTAATTGTGATTTAAATTTTTGCCATCATCACCAAGCCCTGTAACAGGGCGGTGGGGGGTAAGAATAAAAGACCTTCTAGAAAAGCCTACCCAGTCCTGACTCCAGCCTTAAAAAGAAATACATAACCTTTGCTTTTATCTTTGCCCTTTGAGCATGTGTGGAAAAACTTCCTGCTGTTGTCTGAAAACCCAAAATAAAATGTAACTGGTGCACCAAATTCAACTTTATATATCCATATTTTCCAAGTACAGATGCTGTACAAATACCCAGAAAACAAACAGTTCAAAGAAGTAACTACAGAAAACTGAACCTATAAAAAAGTTGGAGCATAGCTCCACATGATGGGTAGAAGTTTACCAATTTATTGCCAAAAACCAATTAAGGGAGTATCAGAGTTGTGAAGTTGCAGTTTTAAGTGTCCATTTATCAGCATCTCCCTGCAGACTTACATACACGTTATATAAGGACCTGAATTTTTCTTTGTCCCAGATCAATGACTTTTCCTGCCAGTATGCTGGTCCGAGTGGTCAGTGAACATATCGGTCATGGTTTTTAGGGATGGACGATATAATCGGCCCCCTACTGAGTATCGGACATCGGCCACCCAACCGATATTTAACTGATATGTAACCTATCGGCCCGCTGTTTCTAAAGTTAAAAAAAATCATCTTCCTCTCTTTTTTTTCACAGAGTTTAAAACTTCTAAAGACTAGGGGTGGGGAAAAATATCGATACACTGAAATATCACGATATTTTCATTATGCTGATATTATATTGACATTTAAAAAACGTGGGATCTATTTTACGAATTAAATCTTGCAATATTTCATCATTCTGTTATGAAATCTCGCGAGATTTAACAAAAATTTCACGATATTTCCATATGCTGATGTCATATTGACATTTAAAAATGCAGTGTTGATCTATTTTAAGAATGAAATCTCGCAAGAATTCACAAAATATCGCAAGAGTTTGTAACAGAACGATGAAATCTTGTGAGATTTTGTAAGTAAAATAGATTGACACCGCGTTTTTAAATATCGATTTGATATTGGCATATGAAAATATCACGATATTTCAGTGTATTAATATTTTTTTTACTGCCCCTATTTTTAAAAGTGTGCAATGACTGCTTATTTTTTTTCAGCTTTAATATTGGTATCGATATCGGTTATCAGCCACACGAGTTTTAAAATATCGGCATATCGGGTATCGGCCAAAATTTGTATCCCCAATGGTTTCAAGTAGCTTTTGAAGCTTGGTACTACAGAGACATTAGATCTACTGTATGACACTTTGAATACTCTGATTTAAGTTCTTTTTCCACCTAATTTGTTGATGATAAGCAAAATCAGCTGTTTTAATTTATTCTGTGCACATCCTGAAAACCCCCCGGCTTATTCCAGTCTGGTAATAGGTGGCAAAGACGACCAAGCACTTCCAATCAAAATGAAAATGGTTCCTGGGCTGATAATTAACAAACAATATTCTACAATGCTAATGTGATTACAACATAATTAATAGACTTTCATCTCCTTGGTGTGATTGTATTTGGCAGTGCCCTTTGTCTTTTATTAGCAAGCTAGAAAAACATAAAAGAGGTTTGGTTTTGAATATCAAAAACAGTCTTAGAGTCAACAAGGAGCTTACTTTTCATTGTCGTAGTACAGCTTCCCGATGGCCCACGCCACTATTATAGGGAATGGTATACCTGTGAGGTAGAGAAAAGACAAAGTGACAGATTCTTCTTTCATCTTTTTCTGCTATTCAAATCGCAAAATCTCTGCAGGGAATTCATGCTGCAATATAAAATCGGTTTTTCAGCCACAGCACCAGCGCCTGCCAAGCTCTGTCAAAAGAAATTGTTCCTTGTGTGCCGTAATCCAAAGATGCAAGCCCAGACTTGTCACCATCCGACTGTTTGTATGTATGAATAAGGAGCCCAACTCTGGCTGATGATAATGTAGACTGATCTGATGATTTATAGACTTATAAAAGCTTAATAAAGCAGGCAAACAGCAATTACTTACATCTAAATGACACTAACAGGAGCATGAGGGCTCTACAAACCATCAAGTCTCACAAGTGTCAAGTTTCCTAATCTCTGGAATCTTTCCGCTTCATTAGCCGCTTACTTTCATCAGCGTAATGCTAAACCTCAGGAAAAATCCACTCACACAGCTCCAGATTCATTTACAAAACTGTCATTTTTCCTGTTTTAATCCCTTGTCAAAACCTTATTGACATATTTGCTGCTGGGCGTTAAAACCACTTGAGCCCAAAAAATGTGATCCTGTTTATTTTTTTCCACAGCAGTTGTGAAACGTGCTGCCATCTCCTCTTCATGCAGAACTTTCACACTGTCCGAGGGGAAATGCAATCCAGCTGGCACAATACACCTAATCTCAGCAGTGCATAGTTTAACTTGACAGGGGGTTTGTGAACTCGACACAATACATTTCCCAGCTGCCACACAAAATCCTGCTATCTCCATCAAGTCGGATCTCGCCCACCTGACCCGCTGTCACTGCTTTATGGGATTTAATGCACACAGAACAACTGGAGGTGTTAAACATTTTGGGAAATGCCTCAGCATATGATGTGTATGAAATGTTGTACAATATATTTTGCCAGGGAAATAAAGAGAAGCAGTTAGAAAAACGTTGATGCCCTTCAGTCTGTTAGTATGCACAGAGAAAAGCACATCTGGGTAATTCAAGTGGACTGCTGTCCTGGCCTCCGTTTGCAGTCATAGAGCACGAATCGATTAACTGCCGAAAGTACGTCCAGTTACAATAGGTGGCATCTGACTTTGTTAGTACATTTTCCAATTGACTTATTAGGTCACAGATTAAACTAGAAAAGCACTTGGAGAGCTCAGTTCCCCCCATATGGCCCCATCTTACCATGATAAAAATCCTTCAAAAAAAATTCCTGGATCCAGACGGGGATCCAGATCAATACCAAAATTAATCAATGTTTTTGTGCCATCATTAACATTCCCTGAAAATTACATCAAAATCTGTTCATAACTTTTTGAGTTATTTTGCTTACTGACAGGCAGGCAAACAAACAATTACATTACGTCCTCGGCAGAAGTAATCGTATTCATCTATGTTATATATATATATATATATATATATATATATATATATATATATATATATATAAATATATATAAATGATAATTATTAACTAATATTTCTTTTAAACTACAATTCAAAATCAATTTCATGATTTTCATATAATTTTTTATTTATTGTTTTATTATTTTTTGTCAATTTTAACTTATTTCACTGACAGCAGATTTTTTCTTTCATTAATTCGAGTGTATGAATAATTTTGAGGACTGTATCTTTCTCTCTCTCTCTCTGTCTATATACAGTATATATGTGTATATATATATATATATGTATATACCGTATTTATATATATATATATACACATGTATATATATATATATATATATATATATATACATACATACATATATATACACACACACACACATTTATACACACATGCATATGTATATGTATAAATTGACCTCTTTTTGGCTCAATTCACT
The DNA here is from genome assembly GCA_023101725.1 of Atherinomorus stipes. Classification (NCBI taxonomy): domain Eukaryota; kingdom Metazoa; phylum Chordata; class Actinopteri; order Atheriniformes; family Atherinidae; genus Atherinomorus; species Atherinomorus stipes. Next base: position 577,195 of record JALJCO010000452.1, read on the forward strand.
TCATACTGTTCATTTAGTCTGTCCACCGTCTTCCTGAGCCGGTAAATGTAGAAACAATTATGCGATCAACCTCCTGTGAGATACCAGAAATAGCACTTAGCCATTGGCTCACAGTGTAAGTTGTCATTTCTGGTAGCGGTTTATTCGAACAGTGTTCATAACAGTGTTCATAACATTTCTAAACAAATTTCCCCCCAGAAATATGTACGTGCGTGGCTTGGGAACATGTTGCGCTGTTCGTGGTTTTCTTAACAACCAGAGAAAGTTAAATTTGTGGCTACAAGAGCGACGTGTATAGAACATGCACCTCGGTGTAAGAGAGAGTGGCTGCAGGACTCCAGACTGCGACATAGTGGTCGCATTTTGCAACAAAGAAAATCGACATCTGCTTTTAAGTAAATAAGATTGTATCCCATCTCTTTCAACAAAACACGACCAACCTCATTACTATGTAGGCACTGATAAGCCGCAGAGCTTTTAACATACAGTAGTTCGTTGCTTTACCATCAGACGTGACAGACCTAAGAAAGTAGTTAAAATTGCTACTCTATGTTAGTTTTGGCCAGATTTTTACATCATCTTACCAACCTGCTGTTGCATGAAACAGTGATTGTAACGTTGTCCTGTGACAGCTGATGTTTCCATATAGTTCACCTAAAAAGCTTGTAAATGTAAATGGCATGTAAATAAACGCTGGTTCTGTAAGAACCGGAAATTGGTCACAAATTTCAGGGCTCATGGGGGAATAAGGTGGATATATTTAACCAAAGATAAGAAAATCATCCTCTACAGTTTCCACTGCTCTGTTAAGGGCTTCACTGTTTACTTCAAAGCCCGAGACAGGAGAACTCCAACTTAAGTTGGACTTCCAAGTCTGTATAAATTCTGGTCATTTCTGGTCGAATAAACACAATAATTAATATTATGTTTGGTAAACACTATTTTTGTGTCAGATATTAAGCTGGGAAAGTAAAAATGACAAAGAATAATTACACTTTTAAATTTCTATCGGACCATTCATATAATTCTGTTTAATACTTGGCTTTAATCTAATAGTAATATTTTTTCCCTAAAAGAAATAATTTGGCATTTTGGTAAATAGACCTACTTTATTTTTGATGGGAGGGAGAAATAAATTGATATCACATAGCCTGCACATCTGCCAAGTAAGCCAGAGCCAGAAAGCAATTATCTGGGGAAAAACAGTCAGCTACAGTAGATCATCCATTTTCCCATTGCTGTTTATTTCATACAGATACTAAGTGAGAGTTGAAATAGATAAGAAACGCTGTAGGTCAAACGAGACAATGAGCAAAAACGGTGCCAGCAGATTTATTCAGGACAGTTTGAAGATAGGTTAGTAGGTTATAATAACCTAGCCTTACTATTTTTCATCAGATTCACTGTTTTGTCACATTCATTTTATGGAGAAATTCTTCAGTTTATTTAGGTTAATCTAAAACAAAACTGACCCAGCTAGTCTTTTTAAATAAGTAAACTTTTACACATGCTTTTATGTAAATGGACTCAGAAAAACAAGATTAAATTTAGCTACACATAATAAGTCCTCATTAGAACAAAACAAATCGATTCTAACATCACATTTGTTGGATTTAACACCACATTTTGAAATTTCAACTGGACTGATTGTCCACTCCAAACACCAGTCCTGATGCTAATGTAAGCTAGCTATGTTAGCATGAATGTTGGAGCCTCAGCCTCAGATTTAAGTGGTGTTGTTATTCTCCTCAAGTCCTTTACCCCCATTACAACAACATGTATGCCTCGCAGAGAGAAAACTGTTGAACTTTGTCTTTATACGCCAAAGCACTCGATAATACTCATGAGACATAAAAGTCATGGACAGTAATCATCCATGACATGTTTGTGGGATAGCTTTTTGTTTACCTTTGTGCACTGTTTCTGTCCAGTTCGGTTGTTATTTGGTAAGCACTGTGACGAGGTTTAAAAACAGAAATGTTTAGCAGAAATTCACTGCTAGCTTGTGAGGCAGGGGATTATCTGGCTAAATAGCAATATGATGCTATTTGTGTTCCTTCTAACAGATACTTGTAGCTAGATCAACACCACCTAGGAAACAAAGTTAGCTTAGCTTAAAGTTAAACAGACAGAACAGGTTTTGGTAACCTGTTTCACAGTGAATTTTATGTACTTTACATTTATAGATCTATAGAGTAAACAGTACAGTCTTAAGCTAACTTTAGGGTCACAAAAAATATTGCCTTCTTAATGGAAAGACGGAGACCTTTTCACTCATCTTCAGCTAGCAGAGGTAGATGTTAGATTAGACAAAGCTAACAAATAAAAAAAAAAAATAGTGTTAGATGATCAGTGTTTCTTGCAATGAGAATTTATATTAATACTTTTAGGCTAATGATAACAGGTGTTATATGTGTGTAATTTATTTTTCAGTAAAACTTGTATGCACACTTACAGGATAAGCCCACTCTAAACCTTTCACATATTTTTTTCTTTTTTTCTGTGAAAGGTAGTAACAAGCTCTACTTTGAACTAAAAAATGATATTTTCTAACCCTGATCAAGTGATTTTGCTGCCTAAACCTAACCAAGTACACTTGGTACCTGACCTAGCATGTTTTGGGGCTTAACCCCTTAACAGGCCCCCCTGTAGGCAAAAACGCCTAAAAAATGCATACCCGAATTAAATTAGCTGCTGCTCTTGAACCCTTTGGAGTACATGCAAAAGCTTGGCCTCTCTGTAAAGATAACACTCTGAATTTTCACTTTGAGCTTTCAAATTCATTGTAACTTTAACTAGCATGTAATTACTTAATTTGGAACACACGGTAATCAAGCTTTTTTTCCCTCGCCTGAATTTTTTTATTTTTTTATTTTTTTAATTTTACAAAGCCCACCCACCACGTGAGGTAGAGTTTGGTGGACATTATTGGTGGAGGAGAGACCATAGATCCACCCAGTTGATCAAATGAGACGTCAATCAAAAGGGATGCCTCTCCTGGTCCGTCAGACGCTGTAGTATTGAAATATGATACATTTAACAGAATTTATAAGACTTTATATTGAAAAAGGGTAAAAAAAAAAAAAAAAAAAAAGGCCCATGGACAGGCCCTGGCCAGTTAAGGGGTTAAACCTAGTCAGTTTCCTCAACCAATTAATATAGAAATTTAGTGTTAAAACCAAAGCAATTGTTTCACACTGGGCTTGAACCTAGGTCTTCGCTGCAAAGAACCATGATTAATTGAAGCCTATGGAGATTCATTTATCCAGGTAGAAAATTCCTCTGAAAAAGATTTTATTCTTTTAAAACACTGGCCTTAAAACATATTTAAAACTACAAGCTGTTCATCCAAACATCTTCATCAGGAAGTAGCGTTGGTAGGTCACATGACCCAAGTCACCAAATTGTCTTAACGTTTGTTTTTAGTATGTTTTCAGCCCAGTGGTGATGAAAATAAAATATTTTTTAGAACATTGGGATTATATGTAGCCTTGGTTTGGGGAACTTAAAAAAAATAATTTATTCTTGTTTGCGTGCTGCTAAATTTGCATCTTATTTTATATCAAGTAAATAATTGATTACATAACGAATGATAAATTCATTCATTTTGATGTGATCATTACAAACACCAGGCATTGCTCTGTGCATACTTTAAAGCAGACATGATCGTCATGTCACCCCTCAAGAAATAATTGATGCATTTCCCAAAGTGTCAAGTAACTCTTGAGTGTTTTGTGTGAGTGTGCGGTGTTAATCACGCAGGGATGTCAAAAGAGGAATGCGGAGTGTACGTACACCAGCCGATGCAGATGAACATCCACTTGCGGAGCTTGTCGGTGGAGTATGTGAGGACAATGGCGGTGTGCAGGTAGCAGCCTTCTCCAAACATCCAAAAAAAGTTGGTAGAGTGAAAATAGTTGAATGAGGCAGTGACAAGCCGGCACCAAATCTAGGAAATAAAGAAATAACATGACCCATTCATCTTTCCTGAGTAGATTGTGTTAAGCTTTGTGTGATATTTGAAGGTTTTATACTTTTTCTTTTCTTGTTAAATTCATAATTGCTCTTTATTTCCAGCCCTACCATGACCATGTGTGGGTGGATGGGTTTGTTTGCATGTTTGTTTATCTGTTGGTAGGATCATTCTCAAAGCAATGACAGATGAGCCAAACATGGACATGGCCCAACTTAAAAGCAAACATCTGATAATGATTTGATCTGGTTTCAGGATTTTTTGTTCCACGCTGTGCCAGATTGTTATCCAACTAACATCCAGCCAGTTTTCTGTTGGTTTATTTTGCTTGTATATTTGTGTTTTTGATGATAATGCAAGTCCAGAACGGGAGCCAGGATTATTTAACTAAACCTTGGCGTGGATTTGCTGCCCTGTGTTGCTCTTTTTCATTGTTTTCTTCTTGGAGGCCAACTTGTTTGTTTCTATTCTGAATAAAGAGTGTTTTTTTGTGACACATACCACGTTACTTTCATGCACCTCTGGGCTCATTGTCATTTGGACGATGAACCAGGTGGCATTTCTTAGGATGAAGGCGGTGATGAGGTTCCAGTGGATGATGTTTCTTAGGCAACGGATACTCCTGCAAGAAGAACAGACGAGATGTTCCGGTTGCTAAGATGGGTGGAAAAAACAGTTATGCAAAGGCAAATATCTCAATAAAATGGCTTCTTGTGGTGATTTAACAAACTTATTAAACAGTATTTGACATTTCCAGAAAATGATCATCTTCAACTGATAAATGAAGATAATATGAAAGAATAATAATTTCCCAGCGCTCCATGGTGCTCCACATGCCAAACGAAAATGAAATAACATTTCATTCCTGCTGTTTGTGCTCTTGTTTCGTGTCATGTCCTGAAAGTCTGATGTTTTCTGAATGATGCAAATAAACCAACCTCAGGATACAATTAAAATCAGCCTAAGTGCCCCCGAGCGAGCGCACGAAAATAGAAACACGCAAGTGAATGGATGAACAAACCAATCTCGGTCATTGTAGTGACAGCCTCGTTTGTTGTCACCAGCTGACGGCGTTACCAGCCAGTCAAGGCTGCTCCGTCTTCTGCCAAGCATGAGTGACACCGTTCGTTTTTCACCACTCATACATTCTTAATAGGTGACACTTAAACTGACTTCGTGCTGACTGCGTGGATGTGCATGGCCATGAATTTTCCATTTCCATTGTGGCTTCGGTTAAAAAGTGCCTCATTAAGAAAAAAAGCCACAAAGAAATCCTGCAAAACTATTCGGACAACTTAGAACACAGAAAATCTGCTGTAAGACGCAGAAGGTATGCATTTATATATCACAAACTGTGCTGCATAACAAACAAGCAGCTAATTTGCCCACATGATGGGGACATGGTTCCAGGGCTCCCATTAGTATCAGAGACCCAGTTGTGCCAGAAGCAGTGGGGAGGGGTTTTATTCAGTTGTATAAACTACGCTGAGTGACCTCACTTCCTGTGTCAACTCGCCGAGGGGCCAGAGTGGCCCAATGGGTATTAATTAAGAGAAAAGCTGAATACTCCTGCATGCAAGCTTTGTTAATGATACAATGTGTGTTTTCATGGTTTTTTTCTTCAGTTCCTGCATTCATTGTTTGGCTTTTTCCTGCTGATTACAGGATTTTGATATTTTCTGCCCCATATTGTATGCAGCATAATCCTATTCCTATTACCCATGTATACTGTATATACATATATATATATATATATATATACAAATACTTTTTTTCTCTTCTAGATACTTTCTAAATTCTGACAGACTCTAGCTGCTTTCTTGGCTTTCCAAATCTTTGTCCCTCCATTTCTTCATGTGTTCAATAGTCATTTTACTATATTACACATAACTTAATTTAGGGACATAAATGTTAGGATTTCTTTGTCTTTGTGCATTACTTGGGTTGTTGTCAACATCTAGTGAAAATTTCATGTCAATAGTTCTACTAGAAATATATTTTCTGAGAAAAATGTTGACGTGTTCAATCCCCCCCCCCCCCCCCCCCCCCACTGTATGTATTTACATATATATATATACAAGTATCGACTTCAAAATCATTCATACCCTCCAATTAAAGAAAATGCTAAATTTACAATAGTAATTCAAATAACAGGACACTAAAGAAACAAATAATAAATAAAAATTTACAAAATTATAATTTACTGAAATACAAGTTTGCTTTTCAATTGTAGTTGAAAATGATAATAAAAAAAATAAACAAATTACACTGTGCCAGACACATTAGAGCACCTTTTCCTTGATATGTGGACCAGGATACCTGTCAACAGGTGTAGAAGTCTTTTTGAACATTAGAGAAACACCTGATTGCAGCTTTTGTCTCAAAGTGCTGCTCAATAAAATTTTAGCATCAGAGCCCCATCATGCTTGTTTACTTGTTTTATTTTTTGTTTGTCTGTTTTTAACCACAATTCAAAGTCAATGTCATGATTTTCATTCAACTTTCATTCGATTTCAACTTATTTTACTGATTTTTTTCCCTCTGTATTTGGAGGGTGTGTATAATTTTGAGGACTGTATATATATATATATATATATATATATATATATATATATATATATTTATAAATAACAAAACAACACAGTGTTTGCCTTTTATTTTGCTTGTGGGTGAGGGCGATTCTTTTCGACTCTGGCTGTTGGGTGTTTGGCCTCCTGCAGCACGATAAATTTGCTGTGATCTGATGCCCATCTGATAGCGACGTGCAGAAAACAAAAATCTAAGGGAGCGCACTGACTCAGCTAAATGATCGACAATAACCTATGGGTTGAAAATAAAAAAATCCCACTTCTTCTATTCAGCTGTGGCTCTAGTTTATACCTCGTCTGCTTTAGTACAGGGGGATCCTATACATGGTTTCAATTACAGAGGAGGTAAGGGGAGCCTGGCTCTACTGAAAAGCAGATGACCCCCCTCTCACCCCTCTAAAAATAGGAGCTCTAAATAGGTTCCACATCCAGGTTAAGCTCTACTGAATTTCCCATCAAGTTGCTGTTTCTCCAATTAAAAGAACAGTATTTATTTGTCAGGGTTGTGTGTTTATCAATTTAACAGCTAAAATTTCATGACAGATGCAGGAGATCTGTCCTGTTTCTTTAAGGGGAGACATTACAGGCAACAACCCTGCTTATTCATCACCTGGTCTAGGTTGAAATTTTCTTTTTTCCCTCCTTCAACATGTTTTCTTTCAGACTAGTGTAAAAACAAACAAAAAAACCCCCCGTCAAAAATAAACATTTCGGGGGTTTTTTTCATGATACTTTGTCTGATGCACCCAAATCCCCTCAAAATGCAGTAAAAGTAGCCATTTTCTCTTACTCTGTGTAAAAAAATCTCCACTTCAGGAGCACTTACAGAAACCAAACTTTCAAGTTTTGCTCCTGACTGTATTCTCAAAGTTTTTACCGGAGGATTTTTGGATATCTCATTCACAGCCTGATTTATAGAACATTTCATCCCCAAAATATGCCAAAAAATGTTTTTTTTCTGGTTGTTGACAGTATATTTTAAATTGTGAAATGATCTATAGAGATATTCAAAATCCCATCTGTAAAAACTTTTGACTTTAATATGTGAACAAAATTCAAAAGAAACTTTGAACCTGGTTTAATCCTGTGTTTAGATTTTTCTCTTAGAAATGTGTGCAAACTAGCCCATTTTTGGCTATATAACACCTGATTAGCATATTTAAACATAACATTTCAGAAAACTTGCAATACAAAATGATAGCCCTAACGTGAGGAATAAACCAGGAAAGTTTCATGGTGATACCAGTTAGTTAATTTTTTTTACCCTATTTGCCTGCGGTGTCTCACCTTAAGCAGTCCTGGGCTGCTCACAGCTTTATGCCGTGAGCAGCTCAAACGGTTGTTAAAGAAATTTTCATTCCTAGATAAAATGTTTCTGATAATATCAGAAACAAAATTATATTTTATTTGGTTTTGTTTGTAAAAAAAAAAAAAACTGTAAATATTGTAGGCGACCTGCTTCACTTTAAGGAAATGAGTGGGGGAAATAAGGGTGGGAACTAATTAGCTTTAGCTTCTTCCTGCTTCCTTTCAGATATCGTAGTTATTTAAATGTTATTGAGTCTAGTACTGAGTTGGATAAGGAACTGAAGCACCATCCTGAGGATTTATTTGTGTTTATTTGTTTTGCTTGTTACCAAATTTAATGGGGCATCTCTTGTTTGTCAAAGAATGTCTGAAATAAAAACATTTCAATTCAAAAACTGTGGTCATGACCTTATTTTTAACTGTGCTGCCATGCACTAACACAATGTTGGGGAACCCTGGTCCTCGAGGGCCGCAGTCCAACACTGCTCCAACACACCTGACTCAAATCAAATAGATCCAACAGCCTATCAAGTTCTGCACCATGACTCAATGATTAGATTTAGTTGTGTTGGAGCAGGGACACATCGAAAACTTATAGGACAATGACCAAGTGCCAACTCTCATGCATGTGCCTGAGGAAGCCAACGCGCTTGAAAAACCCTGCAGAATCAAACCCCGATCCTATCAAAACTACCAAGGAAATACCAGAGAAGCGTTGTTCCGATGTTCCCACGCTGCTTCAGTAACGTTGAGGTCTGGGATCTGAGGGGGATTCATCAGTCCATCAGACCTGTCAGTCCAGCTTTTGTGTCATTTGGCTGACTTCAGCCTTTTCCTTCGTTTTCCTTCCCTAAGCATGGCTGCCCTTCCACAGAGACACTCTCTGACCACTCCTTTGTTTTTCTTATTTCTTCATGACATCACTTTCCAGATCCTGTTCATCTGCCATTTTTTAAGGTCTGGCTCAATTTCCTCTAAATTCTTAAGGGACATGCCAGGTATTGCCAGGTATTCAGGTATCCCCTTTGCTGCAAAAATGTTATTTTCTGTCTGTCAAACTGCTATATTTGGCATTTTTTCATAGAAACAACTAAAGAAATGTGGCTTAATGATCTGCCTTTGTGACAAGACGCTAAGAACAAAGTGCCTACAGATGCAATCTAAATTGGTCCTTTGAAAAGTTTTCTATGATGTGTAAAAAATACTTTGAAAAACCTTCAGAAAGCCTGAAGAACAATTACTCCACACCACGTTCAAAGATTATAAATTAGTCTGGCTGCTCGGAAGCAAAGTGTGAAGAAATGAGCGAAGGGAAACGCTTTTGCACAGAGCTGCAAGCACTCAAATACAAGTATTAGTGGATTTTAAGCAGAAAAACTTAGAATTCACTTTGATTAAAAAAAGATTCTCCAGAGGAAACAATATTCAGACTTTTGCTGAGAATATAAATGTAGAGAAATCTCTGAAGATGCTTTATTCTGAGCGTAACCATTTTGCTCCCAATGATCCCCGACTGTGCAAAAAAGCCACATCTGGGAAAGCTCCCATCAGAAGATTTAGATAATTAAAGGGGCTGCTGCCGATGTCCCCGAGGAGTAAACAGCACGCAGCCCCTCATCAGCTCGGAGACACCATCCATCCCGCCGCTGCTTGGATTTAACATTCAGGACGAGGACAGCGAGCAGACGTCTTCCTGATGACCTGAATGGGTCAATTTTCAATCGAGTCACGGTATCGCCTTGTAAGCTTTTAACTTAGAGATCATACATCACTCTGAGTCTCGAGTGAGGAGCTCCGGCGCGCAGATTCATTAATGTCGGCTCAGCTCGAGGATCCAGCGGTAAAGATAGAGGATGTCACATGTTCAGGCCTATTTCAATAAAAAAAAGAGCAGCATCCAAGTAAAAGCTGCTGTTTTTAGAAGCACAATAAAACATTCAGGAGTAGAGGAAGATCACTTTTTGATTCTGGGGCAGTTTTAGATGATAACTCAATCTTTTCTGGGCCGAGTGGAGACGCTGACGTTTATAGTTTTAATTTCCCTCCAGTTTTTACCGCTGTCTTCACGTAAAACTGATTAAAGCTGTTGTTCTTTGGTCCGAATGTGTGGCGGGCTTACAGCAGCACGTCAATATTTTGTGTAAATGCCTCAGATTTGTGGAGAATAAGCAGGATGAGTTGTTACAGATGCAGATTTACTGGGATTTATATGAGCCTGGTATTTAAACAGATAATGCACATAAACAAAAAAAAAATCATGTTTATGATTTATGTAAAGAGGAGAGTAAACTCAGGTCAGGGGGGCAGATATTTTGGCTTCTAACTCTGGGGTGTAGTTTTATTCTGGGGCCACAGTGATGCATCAGTTTATAGATGATGCTGACTTGATGAACAGGGTAAGAAACTGAGACATCTAATAGCTTCTAACTGCTTCAGACGGGCGAAAACTCAGAGAGAAATGGAGGAAATTATACAAACAAGCAGTTTAATGCAAATAATTAATAACTGTGGCGTGCAGTTTTTTGTGATCAAATGTTTTTATTCACATTTTTCTTTTTTATATAAAAGCAAAGGCATCAGTTGTTGTCAAACAAACATTATGAACAAATCTCACCCCCCCTACCTGACACCTCAATACTTTAATGAAAAAAAATCATAATCATTAGGAAGGAAAACACAACATATTGTTATCAAGAGTTGAACATGGATATCTGCAAAAGCTAAATCAATCTTATTCACCAACTTTATTTAATCACATTTTCCAGAATAACATATAAAATCAATCCCCCCAATGGTAAAGTCCAGGGGTCTGCAACCTTTGCAATCCAAAGCGCCATATTTCGCCAAAACCCAGCAAAATAAAAGTTGTTTAGAGCCACAAATGTTCCCGGCCTTTAAGGAAAGGCAAATTATCATTTCTGATAACTCTTAAATGTCTTGTCCTTTTAAAAGGAAATTATTTGTACTTTTAGGTTTTGAAATTTAAAAAAAAGTTGCAAAAGAAAATACATTTTCTTCAATGGGATTTAACTGTCTAAAAACGGTTGAATTAAAAAGTAGCAAAAACTAGAGATGTCTAATGTCATTGGCCCACTAATATTAATGGCTAATATTGGTAATAATATGTGATATTGGAAAAGATCGGTATTTTTTTCCCCCAGACATTTATTTCTACAAATGTAATCTCGCAAGATCTTGTTCCATTAGCAGAGGTGCCAATATGTAGCAAAGTCCCTGTTATCCTGGAAGAACTTCATTTCCCAGCATTCCTTTCAGAGTCATGTGACTACGATGCAGCTGACTTGCTTTGAAGCTGCTTATAATATGTCTGGTTTTAAGTTAAACATTAGAATTAGCCACATGTTGGCTAATACCTGCTGGTATCTGATATCTGGCAGCCAGATGTCCAAAATGAACTCGTCTGGCTGAGTTAAGAAGATTTTGGGATTCTCTTGGAGCAGAATAACGTTTCTTTCTCAAAATATGAGACATTACATTTGTCTGCCTGGATCCATATTGGTCGATATCAGATATTGGAAATTAAAAGTTGGACAATGTCAGATATCGGATATCGATATAAAAAACAAACAAAACAAACAAACAAACAAACAAAAAAAAACTATATTGAACATAGAAAAAAAAACTTATTTCCAAGTTGATGACAAGAGAAAGATTAGATAAAATAAGGGCTGTCAGCATTAATGAATTAATCGCAATTATTTAAAAAGAATCAATAACGCGATAAAAAAAAATAAATAATCGCATTTCAAATTTAAGCCGTTCTGTCGCTTTGACCTCTAGCTAGCCCCTTTGGCCACATTGTGAAGCGATAAAAAGTGATGGATGAAAAAGCACGACCGAAAAAATGTTGTTTTTCTAATGGTGTTGTTTATTTTAAAGTAGCTTAAGAGAGTGGCCTAATATTTGGAAGTTTGTCTACATGCACTTTTTTTAAATAAAAAAAGGTCAAAAAGAAAATTCTATGTGTTCATTTGATTCCCAATGAAGACTATTATAAATAAACTACCATTATGGGCTTAGAACTAACTTAATATGCAAAATAACACAATTTCACACATGCAATTCAACCTGCGATTAATCACAGTTAACTATGAAGCTTCTGCGATTAATCGCGATTAAACAAATTAATCGTTTGACAGCCCTAAAAAAAAAATATGTAATTGCCTGGTACTTTTAGTGTCATCATGTTGTGGAAATTCACAATTATTCCATGAAAAAAAGTTGCTAAAACCTTGAAATGTTATTATGTGTATACTGCAAGGTTATAATAGTTTTGGATTTTTAATTAGTTTTAGTTTTTATTCAGTTTTGACTTTTTGTTTTTCAATTCAGTTAATTTTAGTTAGTTTTCTGAGCAGATTTGTTAGTTTTAATTATTTTTAATTTTTGGAAAATGCTTAGTTTTAGTTTAGTTTTTATTAGTTTCAGTGTTAGTTTTAGCTTTTTTTTTTGTAAATTATGCAGATTTGTCTGGTGTGACATTCAAAAACATCAGAAAGCTACTCAGAGTAAAACCAGTAGAGCAAAGTAAACAGATTAAATAGAAATAGATTTCATATCAACCCAAGAGGCTTATGTATTAAACAAATTTACAAAAATTAAAACTAAGGATGTTTTTGCAATAATTTTAGTTAGTTTTGTATCGTCTTCTAAAAAACTGTCATTTTTATGTTTATTTCAGTTAACAAAAATGTTTTTCAGAATTAGTTTTCTCTCACATAAATGCAAACGTTTCTTCAACAACGTTTGCATTGATGGCAGCGCCCCCAGTGGAGGGTGAGGAGCCGAGCGCCTCCATCGCCGACGGGAACGACTGGTTCTGCGTCTGGTTTTGAGGCTCTGACGGCAGGAGCTTAATCATGAAGGCCGCTCAACTGTTGCAGGGATTAAGTGACTTTTAAGTTGAGATTTAAGGGGAAGTAAAGAAGGTCATGAACTGCAGACGACAGACTTCTGCTTCAGACAAAACCACAAACTAAAGTCAGTGATGATGGTTTATACTTGGAGAAAACAGAGATGTTAATAATCCCAACTGTCCTCAGGACATCATTTACTGCTTTATAGTTATTCTATTATATTTATCTATTTGCTTTGACTCATTCTTATTTATGTATTTATTTTACACCATCTATTAATCATTAATTTTATTGATTATTCTGTAATTCGATTAATCTTATACTGTTATTATCTGTTATTAATTTATTTGATTTAAAGTTTATTCTTTTCTCTATTTTTTAAAATCATTTTTCCTCTTTTATCTTGTTTAAATTGTAAATAAATTTAGGAATCAGATGTTAATTTTCTGACTGTTTTTTTCCTTTCTTTTTATTAAAAAAAAGGGACTCAATGTAACTTCTGACCCAAATATCAGCCTAAAATAAGTAATAATAGATTATTTCTGGGGTCAATCCAACACTTGACACAAGTCATTGCTCCGTTTGCTCCGCCACGCATAAAGCAAGCAGCCTGAAAAGGACCACAGTGTGCGTGTAAAACCCTCCACACTTGCTCTGGAAAGCGGTAATAACACAGACTTTGTCTGTTATACCGAGATTTTTGCTGAACGTACAAGGAAATGGACAGGGATGAAAGGATGGCTTTCCCTGGTGCGTCTATTATCTGCAATATTTCCTGATATCTGAGCGTAGCCGGGACGCAGTAAGTCCGCAAGGAAGTGGCATCTTTGAAAAGACAACTCCGGTTAAAGTTAGATGGACTTTACCAGAAATATTTTGCATCACAAGTCTGAAAGTGGCTTAAATGACACAGAAGACGGTGGAAATGCTCCGTGTCAGTCTTTTCCGTGGAGCATAAATGGGCCTTTATGGAGCCTGTCTGGTGACATCGATGTGGATTTATTCATTCGTTACTAAGTCATGATGAATATGAGTTACCAGCTCAGGGGAACAGCATAATAAACTTGTGACCGTGTGTCAGTTATGTCGGGATATTTGTAGCTATCACGTGTAACATGGATGAATTTGACTTTATCTTAATCTTGGGATCAGTTATAATGATGCAGGTTTCCTGGGTTGGTCTAACTGAATAGTTTGTTACCAAACAACAAACTAAGATGGGACATCAGACACAACAGTGGCTTCATCACTTTATGGCTCCTCAAAATCTACAAATTCCACATAAATGTGCAACAGTCAGCCTCATTTATGGAAGCTGCAGGTAGGGTTGGGCATTGAGTATCGAGTATCGACTGGAACCGGGACTTAATCTTAGATTCTCCCGGAATCATTCAAATTTTCACATTTTGTTTCCTATTTTTAAAGCTCAGTCAGCCGAACACCATATAATCGGCTGAAAGCGGAACGTTTGTCAGTGCTGATTTTCTGATACACCCGATTACGCTGACGCACACGGCACAACTCAGCGTCTTTGTCGCTGTATTTAGAGAGTTTTCAGACCCTCTGATAACTTTCTTTTAATAAAGCCGCTAGTGACAAGTCTAGTGACATTTGGTCTTATTGGACACTGTTGGAGACCGACGAGAAAGAGCGTTTCATTTATTGCGCGCTGCCGTGGCCCCTCCCCGTCTCAAAGGCTGCAGGAAGCATCAGACACAGCAGATGTTCACTTCTGCTCCATGAACCAGACCGGAAATAAAACTCAAAGCTGCCACTGATCATCAGATATTAAAGCATTTTAGTGAAGAATGTGGACAGAAACATTTCATTTAAAGTACCGTAACGTAGCAGACTCCAAGTTAGAAAACAGGCAGTCTTAGTTAGTTAACGTTCTTAAACCGGTGAACTTTAACCAGGTCTATTTAAAAAATAAAATGAAATGCCTTTGGTAAGAACATAAGTAGAGCTGGAGTTTACTATCCACTATTTTTTTACTATATTTTAATATCTGTGTCTGTTATTTGATTTTGTTGTCCACAAAAAGAAAATGTTAAGTTGTTTTTTTTTTACCTTGCCCCGTAAAAGAATCAAAAATCGAAAATCATTAGGAACTGAAACCGCTAAAATTCAAACGACGCCCAACCCTACCAGCAGGAAAACGTCCGACTCAGAAAGCCCAAAACATTAATAAACTAGATGTTCTGTTACAGTGACATCCTGCATCAGGGGTGTCCAAGTCCTACAATTTTTAGAGCAAACCGTCTTCAACACACCTGAGTCAAACGGCTAATTCCCTTCTGCATGTCATTTATCTCTGCAGAAGCTGGTAACGACGTATTTATTGGCTTCAGGTGGGTTGCAGAGGGGATGCAACCAGAATGTGCAGGATAGAAGCTCTGGAGGACTGGACCTGGACCCTGTCCTGCACATTTTAGAGATTTTCATTTCCTTTTAGACAGTATTTCACTCTGTTGGCTATACTGCTGCAAACTGCTTTATTTTAAAAGAAAACACGTCTGTTGGTCTCCTTCATGACGGCGATGGGAACCTGTAGACTATAGAAGTGTGTCAGCGGAGCGAAGATGGAGTAAGTAGCAAAGTGGCATTAATTTAACATGAGGGATGAGCACGCTTTAATCTTACACTATACGATCCGGAGTCGGATACCCGACCTGAGTTCGCTCAGACCCGCTCAGGCTTGTTCAGATCCACCCTGAGCGGCTCGCTGTTTTATCACTTTTACATTACGTGAGCAAAGTTACCCAGATAGGCCGATATGTCTGGAACATTCCTCCATATTAAATGTTAAATCCCCACTTTAACCACCTGTTCTGGTTTTAATTATTAAAAGCGGCTGGAAAAAGTTTTCTGTTGACATAATTCCGTCCTCTGACTTTGTTTGTGGGTGTTTGAACATTTTCTACTTGTGTTTTTGGTATTTAAAATATAAAATATAAGGACTTTTAGCTGGGAAGTAAGATTTTATTTCTGAAAACATCTTTTCCTGTTATGAAATAAATGGCGTGGGAAATCCAGATTCATCAGAAGTCATCTCATTTAAGACTGATGATCTCAGAGTTCAGCAAAATAACCAAATAATGAATTCAGGATGTTTTCTCTCTGAAAGCAGAGCAAAGTAAGAGAGGAGCAGCGTGGGCAGACAGGTGGGAGCTGGGAAGGTTCCAGTGACTTAAATCCAGCTGCAAAAATAAATTTGTGTAATGTTTCTGTCCAAAATGAATATTTCATGAACTCTGAGGAAAGAGTTCATTATTAATTTAAAACCTACATTATTACACTTAAATGCATATTTGTCTGCAAGTGCAGCTTGTCCTGGCTGACACAGTTTCACAAGTTACACGATTTTCATATTTTCTTTGACCTCCTTATTTGTCATCGCATACTGTCGGACACAATGAAATAAAAAAATCACTTAAACAGGTCTCGTAAAAATGTATGAATATACAGTTGTGCTTGAAAGTTTACATACCCTTCGATTAAAGACAGAAAAATCAGCTGCCGGTGAAATAAGTTGGAATTGAAAAAAGTAATAATGAATAAAATTTCATGAACATCATCTTGATTCGGTATTGTGGTTCAACAGAAATATTAAAAAACAAGCATGATGGGGTTCCTGAGCTAAAATTTTGTCGAGCAACATTTTGAGACAATCACTGCAATCAGGTGTTTTCTCTCATGTTCAAAAAGTCGTCTGCACCTGTTGACGGGGATTTTGACCCACTGTTCATGAGCAAGGTGCTCTAATTTGTCTGGGCCAGTTTTTTTTTTTTTTTTAACCACAATTTTTTCACTAAATTATGTAAAAGAAGATTACAATTAATTTGTCTAGAAAAGTTTTGTTTGTTTTTTTTATTGATTTTTAACAAAAAAAAAAAAAAATTCAAAATCAATATTTTAATTTACTTTCTAAATTTAATTTACTAAATTAAAATTTAGTAAATTAAATTTAGTATCGGCCTATATTGGCCTTAAAACTAAGCTTCGGACATCGGCCACCCAACCGATATTTAACCAATATTAAACTGATATTAAACTGATATTTAACCGATTAGCCCGCTGTTTCTAAAGTCTAAAAACCCCCCCCAAATTTCTTTTTCTTCTTCAATATTAAATATATTATTCAATTTTAAAACTTATAAAGACTAGGGGTGGGAAAGAATATGAAAATACTGAAATATCGCAATATTCTTATATGCCGATACCATATTTATATTTAAAAACACGGTATCGATTTATTTTACAAATGAAATCTTGAGATGTTTCATCGTTCTGAAACAAAAATTTAATAACATTTTCATATGCTGATATCATATTGACATTTAAAAAAGCTGTATTGATCTATTTTGTTAACGGAATCTCACGATATTTCATCGTTCTGTTACAAAATCTTGCGAGAATTCATGAAATATTGTGAGTTTTTGTAATAGAACGATAAAATCTTGCAAGATTTTGTAAGTAAAATAGATCAATGCCACATTTTTAAATATCGATTTGACATCAGTGTATGAAAATATCGCAATATTTCAGTGCATCGATATTTTTTCCCACCCCTGTTTTTCAAAGTGTCGGAAACTTTTACAAAACTGCCATTTGCAATGACTGCTTATTTTTTTCAGCTTTAGTATCGTTATCAATATAGGTTATCGGTCACATGAGTTTTAAAATATCGGCATATCAGATATCGGCCAAAATTGCAATGTCGTGCACCCCTACTTAAGTGATGACTGGTGCATGAAATGCCCATCAGACTGCCCCCGCTCTACTTCTCCATCATCCTCTTCCATATCAGATAAAACACACTTAAACTTGCTCACTTTATCCTGTCACCACATCAACTCCCAAAACAGTTTTGATTTCTTGTGACAAGCATATTTGTCGCTGTGCAGCAGCAAAGATGCATCGTAAACGTTGTCTTTAAAACTTTATGTCATTTTTTTCCACACAGGATAAAAGTAAAACATATTTGACAATTATTACAGAACCATGAAGCACAAACTACATAAACAGTCAGAAACTGCTGACTCCATTAGCAGCTGAACCACAATGCAGGTAATAAAAGGGAACACACAGTCCTTGTTAATAATACAAACGCATAATAAACACAAATATCCAGGAGGAACTCCACACAGGGCAGTGAAATTAAATCCCAAGCCGAGGCTTGTAGGACATAGCTGCCAGCAATAATCTCCTCCTAATATTAAAGAAAAGAGAAAAGAACCTGGATGTTATTCTCTGCTTCCTTCAGGCAAGTTTAAAATAACCACACAAACAACGGCTCAGTTTTAGAGATAAAAATATGATTTTAAATTTCGGAGATAAAACTAAATATGAACATTTTTCCTGACATTGTGTGTGGAAGCCTCATCAGCCCGTCTAGAACAACACATGAGGAATGGTGGGCTGGTGGACGATAGATGCTGGGGAATTTGCCCGGGAGACCAAAGTGTGACTCAGTTCCAGTTGACCTTGTTTTACTTTGGAGAACAGTGGTTTTACTTTTCTTCTTTTCCTTTTTCTCCCTCACTGTTCTCATTTATTATTTGTTTAGGTTTATACAACATTACTGTTTGGTTTAGTTTAGGAAAAGATTAAAGTCTTTCAAAACCATGGGAGTGGGAGAGATATTGAGCTTTTCAGTATAATTCAACGCCCACCTTTTTCAAATAATCCTCGCCTATTTTGCATACCCAAATGGAAAAGCTTATAACAGAGGAACTGTATGGCCGAATTGCTTGGGTGAGACATCATTTGAAAGCTGGTACCTTTTAGTTTCTGAAAATATAACTTAGAAGAGTGTGACTGAAACACAACCTAAACTGCATCAGGTCAAATATGGCTCAAAGTTTGTTTGTTTTTTCTGTTCAAAAATAATGTGTCATTTTTGAATAACACGAACATGGACATGCTTGATAGCAGGCATGTGTCATTATATTAAATCAATTCTGCATCATGTCAATCACAACTGCAAGAAATTTCAGAGCTCTAGGCAGAACAGTTTTAGAGTTAAGGGACTTTTAGCTTGTGGTGTCACTGGGATCTCAAAACCTCTCCAAATGGCCAAATTGTGCATTTTTTTTTCCCTTTTTTTATTATATTTTTAAATCTATGACCGTCAATTATATGCTAAAATCACACTGAAGCATTTTGATCACCATTAAAGACACACAACAGAACTTTTAGCAGTTTTCCCAGTGACGCGCCCCCTATCGACGGCTAAACCAGCATCAATCTTCATCTTACCTGTCCTGTGATTCTCTCCAGCCAGTAAAACGCAGTCTTATGCGTTTCTTTGCTGAATCGGACATGATGCGCATTCAAAACGCCCGCTGTGCTCATGTCTGGTTCATATCCGCAACCAATAGTAGGCTGCAACGTTCACGGCCACGTCCCGGATACAAAAGTTACTTAAAGGAATAGTACACCCACAGAATGATGTAACTTTATTTTCCACTTCCCCTCATGGTGAGCAAGACTCTGGAGCACTTTTTTAATATCTGAAATGCAGCCGGAGATCAGGAAGGCTTCTCATTTTCCCCCAACTTTCATATAATGGAGTTTGCCGGGGCCCGAGCCAAAAAGATCCATAAAAGTCCACAAAAACTTGTCAATATTAGCTTTGATTCCAGAAGATGCCGGTACAAAACAAACATTGGAGCATTAACTTTGACAAGCTATTTCTCCCTTTGGGGATAATAGACTGTAACTGCCTAATCTCTCGTCCCAAATTCGGTTCAGTAGGTGGCGGTAATGCTCCCCGAAAAAAAAATCGCATCGTCGCCAAAAGTTTAGCTGTGGTTACTTTTATGCGCACTGCTGTGTAGGTTTGAAATACACACAGCTGGGTGTCGCCACCCAGGTGGATTCAAGAGGATGAAGATGTTTACATGGCTGGGACATGATGAGATAGCGACCATAAAAAATGCTATTAGAACGTTTTATGATATTTATGGTGAATTTGCTGTAAATTGATTCGTTCTGCACAAACAGACCAAAATTTTACATAAAAGTTGTGAGGTGATGCAGATTACTGCAGATAAAGCCTTCAATATAAAGATAAAGGAATATTTGAGCTCTGATCTTAAGCATTGTCGTCAGGATTGACTGCAGGCTTATTTCTTTGTTTTTACAAATAGATTGAAAAAGCAGATTTAGTTTCATGTAAGCATGCAAGAGTTCTTCAACTTCAAATCTATCCGGGTGTTAGTTTGGTTTTGAAAGCTTTAGTTTAAGAAGATTTCATTTGGAGCAAGCTAGTACTTGGATGCTACAGCCTGGTTTTGGTCAGAAATCATTAAATAACGATAATGAACGTTTCATGTAAGTCTGCTCGTGCTCACACACATCAGTACACCATAAATGCCAGAAGCACCCGGCCAGACACAAACTTTTACCTGGGAAAAGTAGAAATTAATCAGCTGAATATTATAAGTTCTTCAGTGTGACATCATACAGATGCTACTGTACTTCCTAATGGATCAGAAAATTAATCAGGGGTGGAAATTAATGGTAAAAAAAATTGGGAGTTGGAGCCAAGTGAGGCTTCAACCTGCAGAAACATCTGTAAATTTGGTCATTAAATGTTTTACAGCTGTGAAGCACAAATAAGTAACTTCCAGCTCAAGATGAGAAACATTTGGTGGATTTCTATTTAGTTTCTAAACGTGCACATGAAAAACAAGCATGCATATTAATGACGCAGTAGCAGGGTAAACACCAAGCACGGAAACTTGATACAAGCAAATAAAACTGTACCCACGAGGGGAAACAGCCATCATGAGGAGGCTTTTCTGCACTGTGAGCGAACAAAACTGAGAACAACCTCATGAGAGAACAACAACCCACTGTGGACATCAGCAGTCTCAAACTCTCACCGTTGAAGGAGGCTGTCCTGCAGGTTTTAGATGCGTCCTTCCTCCAACACACCTAATTAGATTAAATACATCCAATAGTTTTTGTTTTAAACGATTTGCACATTGACCCGAAAATATCTAAGCGGGGAAACATGTGAAACCTGCAGGACAGCGGTCCCTGAGGACCCGAGTTTGGACGCCAGTGTGTGCAAATGTGGCCCAATGAGCACACAGCGCTGACTAGACTTTCTAAAAGCATGCTCAGCTGCTCATTTCTCGCTCATTGAACTGCTGAACGTCTGAGCCTCTGGAGGCGGGACAGTGGCGGATGTGCTGATTGGTCAGCTTCTAACCTCTCTCATCCTCTGATAGCATTTCACTTTACTTTGCTATTTCATCTGACAGAAAATGCTGTAAAAGCAGGAAATAACTTATGTATTCCTGTTTTTTAAAGGATGGTGTCCTGCAGGTTTTAGAAGCTACCTGCGGCAGTAGAAATGGGTGAAGATTCAATCTCCTGACCAATGGGGGGAGCTGTGTGTGTTATTTACAGATGGACAAAGGCCACGTTAGATCATATCACACCAAAATGGCAAATACTTTTTTATTTTCACATGTTTTATTACCCAATAATATGAACTGACAAACCAGATATGTTCACATGGGCATGAAAATAAATATTTAACAAAACAAATAATTATAAAGGACATTAAGAAAAAAGAGGGGGAATAAACAAATACACTGTAGGACACACAATGTATTTGCGCCCCCCCGTTTTTCTTTCTTTTTTCCTTTTTTCTTCGTTAAATTTGTTTTGTTTCCGTGGTACTGTTAGTCACGATAAAACTGTAAATTTTGGAAAGTTTTAAATCTATATACTGACCCTCTAAAAGTGATTCCTGGGTGGGTTGGGGTTCATGATAATTTATGTCTACATGATTGGAAGGCAAATGACTATTGTTTAAAAATGTTTCTATGTACTTTGTTTGTGATATTTATTAGAAAAAAAAAATGAGGTATTGTGAGGTAATTAGCTAGTTCGTTGTGTAGTTGTGACGCTGTGACGCTGTGACTTTCCACTTTTTCACAATATTCAAATTTTCTGAGACAATTAATGTGGGGTTTTCATTGTATGTAAGCCATAATTGTTACAATTTCAAGAAGTAAAGTCTTGAAATATTATTTTTTTTTAAAGAAAAAAACTATTTAAAAATCTACAACAGAGTTCCTACTTCTTACTAAATCAATATCAAAGCATTTAAAACAATACTGAATCAAAATCAAATCGAATCGCAACCCAAAGAATCAAAATCGAATTGAATTGTTAGATTATTAACAAACTCCAGCCTTATGCTGCAGCACACCGCTCTCAAATTAATGGGGTAAATTAGTGAGTTGTGCCCCTTGATGTCAAGTCCGTCTGAATCAAGTGTGCTGCAGCAGGGAAACCTCTAAATCCTGCAGGACACTGGCCGAGGATTGAGGATCCCGGCTCTGAAGCATCATCAACACGTCTGCAGTCGAGTGAGTGGGGGTGGGGAGTACGCTACGGGAGGCACACCTCATGGATATTTAAGGTCCGCTGCATATTTTCATAACCCTTCCACACGGTACGCTTCATTCATGTTTCCTCTGGGAAAACCCGTTACGAGCCAGAGCTAGCTCTAACCGTGCTGAACCTACACAAAACGTCACGTACCTGACGGCTCCCCACTGATTGGTCAAAGGAAATTGTCGTCATACGCCTCATACATGTTTCGCCTCGCTTCTTCTAAAAATATCTGGCTCTGTTTTCGGTGACTACAAGCCACCGAGAAACCAACAACAGCAGTAACACCTCCATATGATCCAATGCCTCCATCGTTGTTTTTACTTTACTGACCACCGCGTGGCACGGCAGTGATGTCACAGCAGTCACGACTGCGCCTACACCCACTTCCAAGTAGAACACTACTGCTTCTCCTGTGTGGAAACAAAAACCGTCCTCGTCTTAAGTCTGGGGTGCAGTTCTGTGCTGTACTGTGCTGTGCCCATATGTCACCTCATTGGGCCACATTTGCATGCACCAGGTATGTCAGACTCTGGTCCTTGTGGACCACTGCCCTGCAGGTTTTAGATGCTTCCCTGCTCTAACACACCTCATTCAAATCAAAAGGGTTCAACAGCTTGTTGTCAAGTTCTGCACAATG